>OW386285.2:348177138-349377138 GCA_936432065.2 Rutpela maculata | reverse complement strand
TTGACGTCAAATTGCTCGAAGAAATACATTCAATACGCTAGCGCTAAATATAAAAAAGTCAGCTATATTTTCATAAGACATGGTTAGAAAATATGGAGTGCCTATTTGTGTACTTATGCTTATGACTGTAAAGACCAAAAATTATCACTTAGTGCCAAAAAATACTGAAGAGATAGAAATGTGAAGTTTACAAAGTACCTACTTGAAATAAAAAGCTACATATTTGTGAAAAACATTTTTGCTCCAGCAGTATAAAAAGTGGTTTTACTTCACAGTCTGAAAATGGAGTTGTTATATACACTGTAAGTTTTAAATTTACATAGATATTTGTAACATAACCTATAGGTATAAAAACGTCTTTTTAAATATATTTTAAGCTTTTAGCGGCAGTTTTAAAGAAAAAGATTGAAGAAAGGTGCACTTTCAAGCAAATTAGATGCTCGTTCTTCAAAAAATGTCGCTAAGAAAATTAAGAAGTTATTAAATGAGTCGTCTAGAATCAAAACTCACATTCTCCAAAATCGCGAATTTTTACATAAAAATGCCATCTATCAACGCTGCCTGAACTTTATAACGCCATATATTTATTAAGGTCAAAACTGCCATTATCTCTGCGTAAAAAAATTACAAAGATTGATGTTGGAGTCAAAACTCACATTATCCTTTGGAGAATGTTAGTTTTGAAACAAACAAACAACAAATTTAACTTTAATCAGTTTTACAAACAATTGTTTGTAAACAATTACTTCAAAATAAAGCCATTTATTTGCACTGATTGTTTTATTACCTTTTACAGCTTAAAACTTATTTCAACATTTTTCAGTTACCGAAGTAGGGTAAGGTAACCTTGCTTCTGTCTTAATCTCCTATAGAATAGATGATAGTCTTAATCTCTGATGAGCCATACCACAGTATCAAAACTCGGAAAATCCACTTATTAAATTGTCAAACTCACATTATCCATAAATAAGAGTCAAAACTCACATTATCCAAACTTTAGTATTTTATTCTAAGTTTATGGAATCATTTATTGTTGTTTTTCACAATATCAACTTATTTTATTGTAAATTCATTTAAGCATATACCAATAGAATATTTCCCAGATAAAAGGTTGCTTCCAAACTAGTTTTTCTGTGCTAGCCAAAAAGTCAGATTTTGGATAATGTGAGTTTTGATTCTGGACGACTCAAATATGAGTGATGTTCACGATAGTATAATTTATCCTTATTTCTGAGAGTTTGTATTTACACTTACTAGAAAAAATTTTGTCTGAAGAATGTGACGTCAAATTACCAAATAAGAATTGGGGTATTCATAAATGTATTGAAAGTAGAAGCTTAGTGTTTACATAAGGCAGAACAGCATGAAAAATTAATTACATGTTTTAAGACGGTAAGTGCTTTTTAGATAGTATTTGTTTGCAAATGATAATTTAGTTTTTCAAGTAGGTAATTATTTGTATAATTTCTATTTTCAGGTTGGGTTTGGTCCTACAATAGAGGTTATTTTTTGCATAAGGATATTAGGTTAACATCAATCAGGGAACCGATCACTGTAGAAGAATTTGCAGCATATTTTTCTGAAAATTGAATCTACAACGCTTGCTTAGGTGGACCAAGTACAAATATTATTATCAGTGTTCATTCTGATGTGCAATTAAAGTCAACTTATGTTGGAGGCATAGAGAATGCTGAGTAATTTTGGAGAAAGGAACTATTTGTAAACATATTATGTAAATCTTGTTCTTATAATATTGCAACCCATTATGCCCAGTACTGTTGTTACAAATAAATTTGTATATTTTCCATGTTTTATTTTCTTACCATACCTATATAAATTTGAAAATGGTCAATATTTTTTTCTTTACATAACTGAAATTGCTGTTCAGTTCTGAATATATGCAACCCTATATGCAGCAAAGCAAATTCATGTACCTATATACAGGTTTTTGTAGGACGCTAAAGCTCGCGCCATCTACTAAATTAAATAGGAAGCATGCACTTATGAAGCCATTATTATCATAGGAAAGTGCCTTAGTCGGACCACCTATTTAATACACCCTGGCCGAGGCCAACAAGCATTGAAATCCGAGAATGTGCTTTCACACCGAAGTACACATACTATTTTTTCTGAAATAGCAATCAATATTATTATAAATATATAAAAATTAAAAATATATGTATAAAAAAACAGTCCGGGAAAGCCAATTTCCCGACCTAGCCCGAGAAAGTAACTGTTATACAGCGTGATCTACCATGATATGCGGAAAATAAAATTGTGTACTAGTCTTCGATGTGGGAAAGCCCCTGCAAAATTTTAGAGGGTTCTGAGGTAATTTAGTATATTAAATTATTAGTAAATTTGCGAAGATATGCTACTGATTTTGAGTAGGTCAGGAATAGGTCAGGTCGAAAGAACGTATTGAAGTTGTTTACATTTCCTTAATTGGAATAAAAACTGAAGCCGGCATGTGTCGGCAAGCACAGATCAAAGTGCCGCGTTTTTTGCTTTCGGTCGAACAATCAGCACACCGCCGTGTTATTGTCGGGTTTATCCAAATATCTCTTATATCTGTTTGTTGTTTCAGAGTTCATTACCATAGGGTCAATGTCTTTTCGATTTATTTCGCTATTTTTGTAATGTGATTTTATTAAAAAGTCACTTCTAACCTATCCAGCTTTGCTGTCAATAGTGTCAATCCCAAGTCTGCTAAAGTGATATAGTTGTACCGCGTTACGTCAGATTAGTTAGTCATTAGCGGCGCATTTCTACAAAAAAATAAGGTCATTTTTTGGTCATTTCTTTTTAATTTTTCGTTTTTTTGCTACCTTTCGGTGGGGACAACCTACTGTTAAATTTTCCGCATGTCATGGTAGATCACGTTGTATATAAAAAACAGTCCAGGTCCAAAAATACCTACTAATTTGAACAGTAAAATACGAGAATAACGTAACAGCAATTAAAATCACGCTGATATTTGTTAATTATTCATAAATCCACAAAATCTATACTACACATTTTAAATTTTATTAACGCGTGACGTCAATGGTCAGAGGTAATTTTATGGTAATTTTATTGTTGCTAGATTGCTGCCCTGTCAATGCCAAATGTAACACTAATGTTTTAACCTCTTGTTTCCCAGTTTGTAAATAAATATTTTATGAATTTTAGGAAGTGTGAAGATGCGCATATTTTCGGCCACAACTTTGTTGTTTTGTATGTTAGAGAAAAAATAAAAAAAGCATCGGAAAGCTCGATCAAGTTTCTTTAGAATTGGCGTCTACGGATATTTTAAAGAAACTGATAATTACCGAGATTCTTGGGAAAATGTAAGAAATGTCAGGTTTCCGTTTTTCTTTTTATTATAATAGGCAACTTTTTCGCTCTAAAGCGTTCCGAAAAAAAAAAAAAACCCCACCCTCAGTAATTTAGGGAATAACATTCTCTCTTATAAGTGGAAGCATATAAAGAGATATATTGTTGCGTAATCTGTTTTGTTGCCTACTTCGCCATCCAAAAACGACTGGACTTCAGTTAGAACTGTGTTTTTTGCTAATTTTAATTTCAAAGAGTACCGAAAATAATTCTAGCAACATAATATCAAAAGTCAAAATGGTTGACCGATAATTATAAACATTTATATAATAACACGATCGTAAATATTGCGAAACGAATAACAAATAAATTTATGGGATACTAAACTTTTTAATCAACATAATTGGTTTGATTAAAAACAATATTTGCATAAATTAACAGGGAATTATTAATAAATGTGACCTTAATTTGGAATTATGTGGCTACTAATTTTAAAATCTACATATTTTCCGTTAAAGCGGTGTCATCACTAAATAAAATTCTTTGGTTACATTGGAACTTATAGACCAGTCGTCAGAGGATTTAAATATGAGGTGTTTTCAGAGTGCTGTTTTTTCGCATTTTCTGGTGTATTTACACTCCAAAAAAGTGTACCTGGTCGCATAGAAACAAACTGATAGGGGAACGTAAAAAAGAAATAAAAACAGTTATTTATGTACCAAGACTACCAAGGGTCCTAAGTGCACTTTTTTTGGTCGAGAATATAGTTTACAATTCGCGGCCCGTAGGGCCGAGGTTTGCAAGTATTCGAGACCAAGAATTCGTACTGTACGACCCGCGGTGCATATATTTGCTAAGCAAGCAGTAAAGGTAGCGATGCTTGGAATATCCATGGCAACCGTCAATAAAATACATTTAGAACGCGGCTTCTATTCAAATGACAACTACTGTCAAGGTAAATTAAATCATATCATTATAATAGCTCTGAACATTTTTGAAAATAATGTCGGATATAGATGATATTGCAAGAAAGGCTTGTCTGGATTTACTTCCAAAAAAGTTAAAATATTTAATACTTGTCATATAAAAGAGAAAATTTTCCCAAATATACTTTATTTCCCTAGGGACGTTATGAAAAATAACGATCCGTTGCCAATAGCAGCAAGTATTTGGTACACAAAGCGTCACTTACGATCGATAAAACAATGGAGTTAGAGTGCACTTACGAGGGAGGTATGACGAAAAGGTATATTTTCTCCTTTTCGTCTTGTAATTTGAAAAATATCCAGAATGTCGTAAGTGTAAAATGCTTTTTTTCCCTCCATTTTTTACGAAGAAAATGCGTCTTTTCTGACCTTTCTGTGATAAATACCCATTTTTTACATATTGTCGCGCCAAACTTTGCTTGATCTGAAGAATATCAAAGATTGATATAGCATTCATGAAACTCCAATACATCATATAACGAAGAAAAGTGTGTCCTTGACAACGTTTTATTGAAGGTCTCCACCGATTTGCTATCATAATATAGTCAGTCTGATTTTAAAACTTACCACCAGGTGACAACCAACAGGGTTGGCATGTTTAAAACAAAATGTTTTAAACAAAGTGTTTAAAACATGTTTAAATCATCGCACTGTGTTTTAAACAAATGTTTAAAACATATTTAATACACAATGCGATGATTTAAACAACTGTTTAAAACACAGTTTAAAACATCGCACTGTCTTTTAAATAAATGTATTATTTTGGAGTTTGTGGAAAAGCAGGAAAAGTGGCGATGATGATCCATTCCGATAAATAATTCCGATATAGTGGTCACATGCACTAAACTGAGCATTTTATTTGCAGAGTGCTGTCAAATCTGTTTAAGAGCGCCATCTGACATCAACTAGTAGTAGCAGACGTAGGGTGCCTGGCACCATTTAATTTTAGTTGAATATAGTTTTAAACGTTTTAAACCTGTTTTAAACGTACCATTTAAAACTTAAAAAAACCTGTTTTAAACAAAAAAAAACTGTTCAAAACAAAAAAACTGTTTTTTTGTTTAAAATGAAAAACAAACTGTTTGTTTTCCAACCCTGACGACCAGTGAATGTTATTAGGATGCAATATTAACTATATAGGTATTGTCTAAGCAGAAATGAATTAGCCTTTCCTCCATTTCGTTTCGTTCTCCGACGCCAAAGCTAACAACAGCTCGCAGGTGATCATCTTCCATTGTGGAACCTAGTTTGGCATTGAAATCACCATAGCAATGGAAATTTCCCTGTTCGAAATAGGTGGAGTAAGGTTTCTAGATCTTCGTAGAATGCTTCCAACTCCTATTCAGCAGCAGTTGTAGGTGTATATTCTTGCATCGAATGTACCTACTACTATTGGCCTGACGGAAGATTATCTGATCAATAACGGCTCTATATCCAAGGACTCATCAAGTTATTTCTTTCGAGACAGAGAATCCTATTCCATTTCAGCTAATATCATCATTTCCGGAGAAGCATATCATGCTTCCCGTCGTGAATCTAAAATGTTCGGGGTCCTTATGCATTTCGGAAAGACCTGCTATTTTGATGTTTGAGTCTTCCAGTTCTTTCTTCAGCAGGTAAAGTTTTCCCGGCTGTAAGAGTCCTCTTACATTCCAGGTTGCAAGTCGGATTTCTTGCCGAACTTTCGTTATATCCACACTAGTAGCCAATTTCGTATAAGAATCCTGGTGGGCCAACTCCCTGCGCCAAATAGCCAATTTCATATTTTCCTCCCTGGACTATCGTTCATCATGAATACTCGTGTGAAAAATTGAGTGCAGTGGTTTCCTCCTTCCTTCTGCACTTTTAGAGACAGACATTACTATTTATTTGCAGATACAAGACCGTTAAAGTTGCTGCAAAACTGCACACTTATGTGTTTTGCATCAACCTTTAAAAGTGCAGTTCTTCAATATCCTCGATCCAATAATGGTATAGCTCTGCTGTCCACTACCATTTACCATAACCTAGTAAAGGAACGCTTATGGGTTACCACCCTCCGGGTAAGGCGAAACTATTTATTAGAATAAATAAGGGCGCTTTTGCAACTAAAATTTTGAATATTTTGAAAACGAATTGATAGACATTTCACTTGCCCTATTAAGCCATTTCAAATTTTGGAATGTTGTGGTTCCAGCATGAAGGGATGAAGCGATCTGCACGTGAGTTGTATTGCACAAGATATTCTTCTCGAAAATGAAGTTGACGTGCCTGAGTATTTAAAAAAAAAATCCGTTGGTACTATCAAAGGTCAACCCTGAATAGATTGTAGATTGTTCTCGGTTCTTTCAGCCATTCTTCACATCGATCTAAAAGATATTTTGTGTGAATTAAACTACAATTAGTTGTTACCTAGAACTCCCAAGCTTTATACAAAGCTTGTGATTTTCCTGGAGGATAATTTCCATGTCTTCAGGTGTTAATTCCACCTTTTCTAGGTACTTTAGCCTAGTGCGGACTAGCATCTTCCATTCACAGAGAATATGTTCCGCAGTTTCTATTGCAGTATCACAGTATCTGCACGTATTGTTGTCTGCCTTGCCCATATTCTAAAGATGACATCTCAAGGGGCAATGGCCTGTTAAAAGGCCTGTCATCAGCTTTAAGTCGTACTTTACGAGTTCAAGAAGCCTTGTGGCATTCTTTGTCGATTAAGTCATGAACTCTTTCGCTTGTTTTTGGCCTAGAGTATTCCTCCAGTTGGACTAGTTCTGTTCTTTTTCCCATTTTTTTTTATCTAATCCACAAAACGGTTCGGGACCAAAAAATTGGGCTTCAGCACCTTTTTTGGCAAGGGCGTCAGTAATGGGTTCATTTAGCATATTTTTTTATTTCATTTTCCAAAAGATCTCTTAATTTTAGACCGAGATGCAAAAAAAACAGAATATTCTAGGATCTCTATAGGCCTTAAAATTAATCAAGAACATAGACGCTGTGTGATGTCATTCACTCCTAGTTGCCTTTTCATTCCCCTCTTTTCGGCACTTATGCTGCATACTCCTTGTGTTAAAATTCTCAAATAGCCGGGTTCTAACACCGTAAACGTAACTTCGAAACAGACTTTCAGATTGGGGCGAGCGTAGAGGCGACTTCAATGTGAATATCAGTCGATATTCCGTTGAAGCAACGTCGAGCGCGGTTAGTACTTGGATGGGCTCCCATCTTGGGAAATACAGCGTTCTCGTCCCACCTTCTAGAGGCTTGTATATCAGTGTATACTCGGAAGTTACGTAATTTCAGACGAGGATTACGTAGTGGATATACCATCCTTCGGAGGGGATGTAAAACAGGCGGTCCCTTGTCTATTAAATGTTAGGCAAGTAAAAGATCCCTACTCTTCTTAAGGGAAGAGGTTCGGCAAAATTTCCAGGTTGGAGGTAGCTCGTCTCCTGGCGTCGGTGATAGGCCCTGGTAGCGAAAATAGGCCGACGTTAAATAGTTAAAAAAAAAACAGACTTTCAGATTCAAAGACATCAGCACTTTGAGCGCGTCGGTTCATATTTAAAGCAGTATATTTCTGAGACTGCTTATCGGATCGACTTCAAATTTTCATCGTTGTAATTATTCGACGATTACTTCGCATAAACGTACTAAAAAGTGAAATATGAAGTATGACTAAATGACCCTATTCATTTCCTTCCATTCCCTCATACCCTGGCACCCACATTAAGGTAACCTTGTTTTTTGCCAGTTGCTTCAGAGATTGTCTGCATTCCCAGGCAATTTTAGAGTCAAAGGTGTAGGACCGGGGAACTTTTAACGCTACCTGGCTGTTTGAAAATATATAGATCTTTGCCCTTCAGATATAGATCTTTGCCCTTCATGCATTCTTGGTCTATAACCTAAATATCTGTTTGGAAGAAGAAAAGGCTCTTACGGAGTACAACCCTGGATAAGTAATGTAGTTTCATGAATGTTGAACCGATTTTTGATATCTGGTCCAAATCATAGAAAGTTACACAAGTCAAGATGTAAAAATAGGGGATTTTGGTCGATTTTCGACATTTTTTTCCCCTAATATCAAACCGCAATATCTCCGAAAGACTTTATTGAAGAGAGGTCAGACGGAAATCACTTTCTTCGTGAATAGTGGAGTAAAAAACAGGGGAAAAGTCGCTTCCTTCTCGAGTTTTTTTTTTAATCTTAGATCAAACTGAGACATATACCATTTCGTTAAGTGGGGCGATGTTCATTAGAAATCATGAAATACGACATTTTTTAGTGGTCACAGACATTGTTATTTTTAAAAAAGGTGTGAAATTTTGTTTTTTTTTAATCATGTTTTTTTGAACATCTAATGCCATATCTCAAAAACGAATGGAGATATCCACATGAACTTTTTTTTGTTATAAAACACATAGTTAAGCGCTTCTATCTGTGTATAGTATTGTTAATTAAAACATTTTTAAGCATGTTAAAAACTTAGATAACCTTGAAAGTTCAGAAAATACGCAGTCAAATTTTCACCAAGCTACAAACTTTTTTATTTTTGGAAATTTTGTATAACATGCTGCGAAGAAAATAAAGCCAAAAGACCAAAAAGTTTTTGATAGCATAATTCTTATTGTGCCTTTGATAGTTTAGGCACAGTGATTTTTTTTGGAGCGCGCGAATTCCAGAAATTGAGTATTAATACGCCCGCGTCCACTAAAACTAACTAGTCTCAGGGTGGTGTACGATAAACGTTATTCGTTTTCATCGAAGGTCTTATAAAACCGCTGCCCAAGGAATCACTACTTCCACATCCAGATCTTCTCTCCAAGTCTCTCGCAACGAAAAAAATTTGAATGTGGAAATAATTGTTTATGGAAGTTTAATAATAAAATATTTGAAATCGTCTACCCCAAAAACCTATAAAACGATATGCCACATTGGTAGTGGGGCTGAGGGTGGTGGGAGGGGGGTGGTAGTAATGGTGGATAAAGTAAAAAAAAATTTGAGGCCTTTGGTTCTTGTACACACACACTAAATGACAATTTTATTTTTTTCGCCCCCTTGAATAATGAGGTGGGAGGGAGTTGGTAATGGGGGGGTGGTTAATGCCAAAAAAATTTTGAGACCTTAGCTTCTCTTATATATACTAAATACCAATTTTATGGACTCTTACTTGCTTGATTAGCCTATTTACCCCCATTTACCCCCCAACCCTTTAACGGAGTAATCTAGTTCCAGATCTCGTTAAAATACATACGTGTACCGAATTTCAAGTCAATATCTTAAACGGTTCCGGAGTAATCGTGCGCACAAAAAAGTTACAGACAGATCGACAGACAGAATTTTTTTTGCTCAAGCTTAAAATCTCGACGTTCCATGATATTCTAAGCCTATTTGGACAATAAAAATTTTCAAAAATATTTTTGTCGATACTATACTTACACTGGATGTGGAAGTAAAATGTTTAACGATATTCTTTCCCTTATTACCACTTGTATTATATTGTAGAACGTAATGGCCATTGTGCGAATTGTGCGTGGATTATCTAAAAAAAAATATTTAAGATAAAAAAGCAATCTAAGTTTCATTGCAAAATGGAGTGGATTTTATGTGGCGTAGTAATAGAGGAGAACGATAAACTTGTGCACAAGCCATGGAAACGGGGTTTCTATAATTAGAGATGCGGAAATTAAAAGAGACTTAATTTAGGATATTTTTTTCTTTTTTGTTACCTAATTTAGGCGAAAATAACACGTTTACTCAATTATTGTGTGGATCTAAGGTAAAAATGTGATGCATGGGAGTTTCGGATAGGGACTCTGACACAGGAAATGTCGGATAAAAATATTAGGATTGCCACATTAAAAAAAAAGTGTTTTAAGAAACTGTCTTTTCTATTTAGCTCAAATAATAACGCAAAAAAAAAAGGAAAACTCGATAGTTTACTTTTTATCAAAACACTCCAAAATTATTACTTTTCCTAAACTTCTGTTTATGGAATTTTATTAGCCCCCTAGTTGCGCAACTTTTTTTTCCATTTACTATATTATTTTTTACCGTGTCCGAGATCCCAATGCAATGCATTTTTATCCTTGATACTCTATTTAAGATTTTTAATTCCTTTTTGCCTTCAACCTTAGTCGTTAATGCGCCACTGGAAAAAATAAGTTATCCTTTCAGATCCTAAAACGTGATAAAACAGTCCTAAACATAAAAAAAATAATAATGAAAAGTTCCGTTACACACAATACATAATCATTATTATTCTTAAGTGCCGCGCGCGTACGCTTTCATACTAAAAAAATCGTAACTATTGCTAATAATGAAAATATTTTTTTTCTGAAAACTTTTTTAGTCTATTGACTTCATTTTCTTCATAGCATGTTATACAAAATTTTCAAAAACAAAAAAGTTCCTCGCTTAGTGATAATTTGATGGCGTATTCTCTAAACTTTCAGGGTCATCTAAGTTTTTGGCATGTTCACATTTTTTTTATTAGCAATCCTATGTATAGAAAGAAGCGCTTAAGTGTGTGTTTTATAACAAAAAAAAGTTCACATCGATAGCTCAATCATTTTTGAGATATGGCAATAGATGTACAAAAAAACATGATTTAAAAAAAATTAAATTTTACTCTTTTTTTTAAATAATAATATCTGTGACCACTAAAAAATTTCGTATTTCGTGTTTTTATGTGTAAAATGATGTTGTCGGTAATACCCACTGCGTCTGATCTTGTTCTAAGTTGATAAAAAAAAAACGAAACAATTTTGCCTCTTTTTCGCTGCTCTAGAAGAGATAAAAGAAAAAAGTATTTTTTGTAAAACCGTCATTAAAAATGACATTTTTAATTCATTGATAAGTGAACTAAAAATCGACTTTTATAATGTTACGTGTTAAAAATACTTTTAACACTAGTGTCGAAAACACTTTTAACACTAGTGTCGAAAACACTTTTAACACTAGTGTTAAAAATAAAATGCTATCTATATACCATATAGTAATATGCATTCTTCTCAAGATAATAGAAAGCTGTATTGATAAAATTAGAAGAAATATATTACTTAGAAACAATACATATTTATTCAAATAGTTATAAATTATTTATTTAGATATTTGATGTCTGGAGCTTCATTCAAAAATGTTTTAATTTGTTCGCTAGTAAATATTTTCGATTTTTTTGGCCGATATCCTACACTTTTTCGTTTTAAAAACGCTATTAACTTGTAATACTTGCTTACATCCACGTTGTTCTTGATTTGCAAATTAGCTTTTATCATAGAGAAATTAGACCACACTGTTGACGCCTTCCATAACGTAGATTTTTCTTCGAAGTAAGCCAAAAGTATATTTTCAGTGAACTTGTCTACTACTTTCTTCATTTCACATCATCCAATAAGTCTTTTATATGCTATACCATATTGTTGCCGCGATTTCTGGGGCAACAGATCTAAAGTTGCCCTACTTGCGGCTTCTTTAACATCTGGTGGAATAATGAAATTACTTTTATTTCCCGTATTTTCTTCAAAATCCATTTTTTTAGCCACAAAATTTACGATATTTAAAGACAGCTTCAATTGTAGTTACTAATAAACACTAAACAATTGTTTTACTTAGTTACCCTTTATCCAGTACCTGACTTGACATTTACACTTTATTGTCACATATAATTGAAACTAACGGGTGGCTCAATGCCAACGCGTGCGACACGTAAGCGATAGATCGGGAGTTCAACCCCACAGACGGCATTTTTTTTAATAACAGTTTTACAAAAAATATTGTATGATACATTTGTTAAAAGTGATTTTATTTTGTTCGTGGGGTTGCTCCACTCACAAAATAAAATGTCACTTTTAACACTTGTATCATAAATAACTATTACATTTTTACGATATTTTGAGTAGGTTTCCGAATTACAACGCAAAAAGTGAAAACCGATTCGAAAATATTTCCTATTTGGGTCGACTTTTTCCGTGTGAGGCACTGGCTTATTAAGGTTTGCCGATATTACGAAATTCGCTAATTAAAACTCTTGGTCGGGTCTGCGTTTCTGTGGTAAATAAATGTTAATTAAAAGAATAGTTAATTGCTGCTTACGCAAGCCTTTGTATGTTTTATGGTTTCACATAATTATATTTATATTCCCGTAAGTAATAGTTTTAATGCCACGAACAAATAAAAAAATGCTTGTAATGGTACCATTACATTGTTTTACTACTTAAAATATTTTATACATACGCATGTATATAAATACAACGTACACGTTTTAAAAGTTTCACCACAAAACGAAATAACGGCAAAACCAAAGATCATAACTATCTCTATCGCTAAGCGAAAAAAATGGAAACAGTTATTTGTGAAAGAATGTTGAACAAGAATCTGCCTTAAATCATGATTAGATTTCGCTGGATTAGTTTTGGTGTGCCATGTTCTTTATTATAAATCAAGGGTTGGTTCTTTTAGCCAAGAAGGAAGAGAGAAAAAATAATACACGGGGGTTAAACGACATTATTGGTGCATTTATTCATATTTGAAGCCGATTCCAAAACAGCACACCCCATTCAGATAATGTAGAAAACCTTTATTATGAAGTTTTGCTGTAGAATTAAAATCCGTAGATTTATTTTTTAAAGTCCAGTGATGCGTACTAGTGTTGACTGTTAGGAGATACCTACCTATATAACTTGCTAAGCATTCTTCCATAGTTCCATAATACTTGGGAGTGGACAACATTACAGTAGATTGTCTTTGCATTTCAGATATAAGTATTTTGACCAAATTAGTTCTTCAAAATTTAAACGACTGCAATTTTATTGTCAAAGATAATAAGACGCCCGAATCTGACCACGCTCCTTTCTAACTTGCATTTTTTAATTAAAATAATATTTTTAAACTATGTAACATCGTGCGACAATATGGCACCCATAGGTTTACTCCCAAAATGTGTGAGTTGTTGTTAATTTGGGACAGTAGAGTATAGAAATGCCAGCCCTTTTTTGGGACAGGGGCGTAAGGCAGGCCCTCAAAGGTGTAAGAAATATGACTTGTAAAAGTAAAAAAAGTCACAAATGAGTCATAAGTTTACGCATGGGGGTTGGAGGGATTTCTTTATTTACCCCCAAAAATCATGAATCCAGATTCCCATTCATTTTGGGCGGTACAAGGAAGCGCTACGCTCGCCCAAATTAAAAAAAAAGTCAGATAAAAAAAATGATAAGTTTATGAATGGCAATCAGGAACCTGGTAAGTATGAACCTCCCGAGTGCGAAAAGACATTCGCCATCTTTGAAAAGGGGTGCGAAGGCCTTGCCTTTCACGATAATTGACGCCGTATCGTAGCTTCCTACCGCATGTACTGGTTATCCGTGTAATTCAATCAGAAACTTGTGTGCGCGCGTGCGTGTTTGTGTGTGTATGTCACATGTACGAGAGGGTCATTAAAGAGAGAATAGTTGAAACTAGAAGAGAAACTAATCAGAAAAAAACAAATTTTAATGGAATGAAAATAAATAATTATAGTGGAACCAGGCGCTTAGACGTTTCAACCCCCTCTAGCTGGCCCTTGTACCGCTTGTCAAAGATAGCGCACGTATTTTCGCAATGAGGAGATTCATACTTATAGTAGGGCCCACATTTATAACAGCGATATAAAAAAGCTCGCAAAAAAAACCTAAAGGATACCGACCATGTATCAATTTCAGTCTATTTACATAAAAGGCCATACAAGTGTTCGGCTTCTTTTATTATCATCACAAAAAAATGGTCAAATATTTGCTAACAACAATGTAGGGCACTCCCACTGAATATAATTGGTTGAAATATTCTCTACCGGAATTATGATAGGTTGAAATATCACGATCCAGCGGCAGGAACCCAGCCATGTCGGCATGCTTTGAACTCATTCGTAAAAGTGAACTGGTCCGCTGGAATTCCAATTATCTTCAAAGCGTGCCGACATGGCTGGGTCCCTGCCACTGGATCGTGTGTAGACCCCTATAAACTACGTGAACAACGTGGACTAGCGATAGTCAACGTGGAGCGGCGGGCGGTACATTAATCAAAGGTGGGTCGGTACCCTTTACGTTTTTTGCGAGCTTTTTTATATCGCTGTAATACCGATGGGCTAAACTATATCAAGTATCAGATTGCCAGTCGTAAATTTATAATATTCATTGAATTACACGGGTAACCAATATATGCGGTAAGAAGCTCCGATAATACTCCATCAATTATCGTGAAAGACAAGACCTTCGCGCCACTTTTTAAAGATGGCGAATGTATTTTTTTGCTCTCAGGAGGTTGATAATTATCAAGTTTCTGATTACCAGTCGTAAATTTATGATACTCATCGAATTACAAGGGTAACTAGTATATGCGGTAGAAAGAGCCGATACGCCGTCAATTATCGTGATAGGCAAGACCTTCGCGCCAATTTTCAAAGATGGCGAATATATTTTCGCACTCAGGGGGTTCATACTTACCAAGTTTATGATTGCCAGTCGTAAATTTATGATATTCATTGAATTACACAGATAAAATTATATGTGGTAGGAACAGCCGATACGCCGTCAATTATCGTGAAAGGCAAGACCTTCGCGCCACTTTCCAAAAGTGGCGAATATATTTTCGCACTCAGGGGGTTCATACTTACCAAGTTTATGATTGCCAGTCGTGCATTGATGATACTCATTGAATTGCACAGGTAAAAAGTACATGCGGTAGAAAGAGCAGATACGCCGTCAATTATCGTGAAAGGCAAGACCTTCGCGCCACTTTTCAAAGATGGCGAATATATTTTAGCACTCAGGGGGTTCACACTTACCAAGTTTATGATTGCCAGTCATAAATTTATGATATTCATTGAATTACACAGGTAAAAAGTATATGCGGTAGGAACAGCCGATACGCCGTCAATTATCGTGACGAGAGGCAAGACGTTCGCACCACTTTTCGAAGATGGCGAATGTCTTTTCGCACTCAGGAGATTCATATTTACCAGGTTCCTGATTGCCATTCATAAACTTATCATTTTTTTATCTGACTTTTTTTTTTCAAATTTGGGCGAGCGTAGTGCTTCCTTGTACCGCCCAAAATGAATGGGAGTCTGAATTCATGATTTTTGGGGGTAAATTAAGAAATCCCTCCTACCCCCATGCGTAAACCTATGACTTATTTGTGACTTTTTTTTTTACTTTTACAAGTCATATTTCTTACACCTTTGAGGGCCTGCCGTACGCCCCTGCCTCAAAAAAAAAGCGCTGGCATGATCATTTCTGTACTCTACTGCCCCAAATTAACAACAATTTACACATTTTGGAAGTAAACCTACGACACCCAATTAGTGGTCGGCGGGCTCCTGGTCTACAAGATGTTGAAAGCTATATCTTATTGTTCTTTAGAACTTGAAACGAATTTTTATCCATTAATTTATTATATTTGGTGAATAAACGGATGAATTAAATTTTTAAGTCATTTTTGAAGTTATAGTTCATGTTTTGGCTATCAAAATGGCCTATTTCAGAAAAAATAACTTTGAAGTTGTTTTCGCTAAGAAATGCGACATAGAGTATTAATTTCTACTTGACGATAGTAACGGAAACTTTAAAGTTATATTGGTTACAACGCACCGAATGGAACGGTAGCATCACTTTACAGTCGCAGCAAAGTTGTGAATATCACAATGTGCCTGTTCAAAGTTCCCACTGCCACTCCATAGTTACATTTTTCCAAACGTTGGTTCTGAACGCCTTTGGTGTGCTGCTCACCGTACGTCCGACGCGTGACATCTGAACTGAACATGATCCTAATTTTAACTCCTCTCTAGTATCTGACTAATTTTGCATTTACAGACCTATCACTCGGTGATTTATCTATGGGATAGGCAGAAAATATAGGTATATAGGTTGGGTTTGTTGTGACAACATATACGTTTCTTATCCCTTAACTAGCACAGTTAGTTGCTGGAACGTAGCGATGACTGTTGTAGGTACTTTAAAGTGCTCTGTCACAAGTGCATAACAGGAACGTTCCCATTACGCGCTTACGATCAAAATGGCAAATATTTTTTTTTTGGTTACCGCAACGTTCCGGGAACTTGTCCAGCTACGTTGCAATGGCGTTGTGGTTATGTAGCGGTGACATTGTGGAGTGTAAACCGCTACTTTCGGGGAACTTTACCACACCCCACTCTATCAAATTAATGTTGCTTGCTTTGTCTTGTAACTGATTTTGTTATACTTGTATTTGTGACATAAGATGGCGTATTTCAGAAAGAATCACTTTGAAGTCGTTTTTACTAAGAAATGCGACTTGAAAGCAATTGCTACTTCAGGATAGTGACGGGAACTGAAAATATATAACTTTAAAATAATATTTATTACAAAGTACCGAATGGGACTGTAGCGTCACTTTAAAGTTGCAGCAAATTTCCCGCTGCCACTTCATAGTTACATTTTTCCCAATATTGATTCTGAACGCCACGCCGTAGTGTGCTGTCATATGTCCAACATTTATACTGAACGCGCCCCTAATTTTAATTTTCGTCTATAGGGGAAAATCACGGTCAACAGATGGCACCAGTGAAGTTCTATATGTCGTAAATATTGATGAAAACGTCGTAGTTGTCATAACGTTACGTCTGTTATTTTATTAATTTCCTTACTTTTGTGAACTGTTTTCAAATATGCCGAAGGTAGAATTAGAATTGTGTAATATTTTTGCTTATATTGGATGCAGAAGTAGACCCATTAAGGGGGGTGAAGCGGTATTTAGAGCTGGACATGTAATTCTCTGCCAAGTCCAAGACGCCGTGAAAAAACAAATCTTTGCCCTTTGTTTGCTCCCCATACAGTTAGAATGTATTTAGAAAATGATGTTGATAAATGAAAATGCATGTGCAGTTGCAGCGCAGGCCAATACGGATATTATCAGCAAACTAGGAATTATTTTAACCATATGCTACATGTATATTGTGAAAAGAAGAGAAATTTGAATAAACGCATTTTCTTAAATTGTTTTATTTCAGTACTATTGTATTTGTTTACCTGTTAACGTTTCTCAAAAAACAATAAACGTTTAACATAATGTAAGTAAGAGTGCAAAATTACTTAATAACATCAATTAAAATTCTGAAGTGACTAGTAAGTGTAAAAGATAATTTCTATTAATGGTTGATGGTCTGTGTTTTAATGCTGGTAACGGTTAACGGGTATAGATCAAAAGGTGTTAGATAAAAGATAATGTTCAGTAAGGTACCTCAGTGCATATAGTTTAGAAGCCGTGTCAATGCACTGTTTTCTAAAAGATAGAAAACTTCGGAATAAGTGGACAATAGCTTTAAAAATTGGAAAACCATCTAGCAAATTATGTTCAGTGAAACAAATTCCAATTAATCATTATTGTAGGTACTTTGAAACTTAACCTAACGTATTATCTATAAATGCAGATGAAACTATAAATAACTTACTAGTGAAAAAATCCTGTAGAAACACATACATTTGCTAAGTGGTTTCCAATATTTTAAAGCTATTATCTACTTACTGCGAAGTTTGTTTGTCTTTAGGAAAACTGCATTAACACGGTTTTTGAACAATATGTGGTGCACTGAGGCACTGAATAACATCTTTTACTCTTACTTTTAGAATATTAATTGATATAATGAAGCAACTTTGTACTCTTATGTAGGACATTTATTGTTTTTGAAAAGCATTAGCAGGTAGAGAATCCGAAAAATAATTGTTTTCCTCACTTAAAGAGTTGTGATGAACAATAAAGGTAAATGTATGAAATTCAGCGCAAAAAAGTGTGTTATTACTTTAAAATGGTAAACAACCCAAATTTGGAAAAAATAAAGGTCACAAGACAAGCATAAGCTATATAGGTTATGTATTTCAGAATCACGAACACAAAACATGCAATCTAACTCGCGCAGGCGTGGAATATACTCCTTTCTTTATCGCCTCCTTTCCTATTTATGGCCAACATTGGGAACTAGATAGCGAAATTTACTTCTTGGTGAATTTAAGAGATGATACGCACCGTAATAGCCGTGCACGGTGAAGTTCAGTTCTGCAGATAGCGATAACGTCATTAACACTGATAAATGTTACTTTCAAGTTCCACGACTTTAAACGGATAATGAAGGTTCTCAGAACGCCGCGGCAACTATCAAAGCTACTTGAAACTGATTGGAACTTCGAAGGTCGTCCCACTGGTAACTAAGGAGTCCTCATGCACCGGGAAAGCTACGTAGAAGTCACGTAACTCTAAAGCAACCGCTGGTGGTAAAAACTACGAGGCAGCGACTATGGTTATGTCAAATGAAGTTATTTATACATCAAAGTTGAAAATTTAGTGACGGATTTGTAATGGTTATTCATTCGAAGTTCCTATCTCAGTTACTGTTACTTTGGTGCTAATTGGGCTATGATCAACATTGGGAACTAGATGGTGAAATTTACTTCATGGTAAATTTAAGAATGCTTTGTAGTACCCGTACACAGTGAAATTCAGTTCTGCAGGTAGCGGTAACGGTAGCGGATGAGTATATAAGACTTAAATGCTAATAGTAGGGCTTCCAAATTGATTACGTCACCCTTGATAGTCAGCATCGATTTCCAAATGGTTAATAATCATTTTTGTATACTTATAAGCCAAATAAAATCTCAAAGTTGTTTCAACTAGTACATGGGGTGACATAGACACTCATAATATTAAACGTTTATAAATGAAAAAGTCTACGTTACCTCAGGAAATTTTTTTATTTATTTAGATTGTTGGCAGTCAATTAAAGTGAACGTTTCCCATTAACGCAATTTATTAGGCAGGTATTCAAAGTTCAGGGTAATTCCTAATTTACGCATTTACTCGAATTGCGACTGTTTACTTAGACGAGAGGAAATAAGATTTTAAAAACACTGGCTTGGATCATGTAAACGATTCTAAATGTATAGCAAAATTATTGTCTCCCAAACGAAATATATCGTGCCCGGCCTTTGCTTTTCTGGCTTATATCTATTATCTATTTTCTTAAAAACACAGTACTTGTCTGTGTAATTTATTTTTGTACAAAACACGGAACTTACTGGTTAAGTGTTGATTTAAAGTTGCTATTGTTAGATCCAAATGACTGACCAAGAAAGCAATGGAGTTTATTAATAGCTATTTTATCAAATAATTAGTTTTGTTGAATGAGTTGCTTATGTTTCCGACGACACAGAATTTGCATATTAGAAAGGAGTGAAGAACAAATTGATTGTTTGGAATATTAGAATATTTCGGTACATTTTTATTAAGCGTCTTTTAGTGTATTTGTCATATTGATGACGTCATTGCCGTTCTGGATAGGTCTCCTCAACATTAAAAAAATAATAAGTCTCCTTTTTTTATCTAATCACTTGTGTCATCATAACAACTATACTAGATTTGATGGGCCTGTCTCTGATGGGAATCGGAAAGGAAATGCGCAGAAAAGGGCCTTGAAAAAAGCACGAAGAAGAAAAGTTGCGAAACAAAAACCCGTATAATTCTGTTATTCTTCCAGCTGATACTAATGATGATATTTTTTGTTTAAGAGGGTGAGCGCAAATCCGTCTTGACTCTATTGGTATCCCGTATTTCAATACAAAAAGTTAAGTAACGTTAATCGCGGTTAGTACTTGAACAGATGGCCTTCAAGGAAATACAGTTATTTCGCCTCAACTCCTAGCGGCTTATATATCAGCACATACGCAAAAGCTCTGCAAATTATGGCGAGGATTGCGTAGTGGATATACCATCCTTTAGAGGGAATGTAAAGTAGTCGGTCCCTTTTCTATTAGATATTTGACAAAATCTCTACGTTTCTTATGGAAAAATTAGTCTAGTGGTGTAATCGAGGGTCAAACCACCGGCAAAAATTACTTCAAATCAATTCACTTTTGAAAAAACTTCCAGGAACCTCAAAAACTCGAGAGCTGCAATGCCAACACTGAATATCAAACATCTAGGTACAAGAAAGGATGAGGGTCCATGACATAAGAAAAATTACCAAAAGTTTGAAGTTAATTTTTGTCTAATCCCCTTTTTGCGATTTTGATGTTTTTTTTTGTATGATAGGCTTACTTGTTAATTTAAGTGTAATCTTTATAATGTTATGTTTTAGTTTTTATTTTAATTCAGAAATATAAAATTAGTGTCAGCAAGAAAAGTTGACATGTTTTTTCCGTGTTTTTTAGTACCCGGCACGTATTTTTGGATTTTTTACCATATTATCTTTCTTTTAAAGATATGTAAAATTTCCTATTAAGGGCGTAAACAAAGAAGTCTTTCCTCTTGTGGGTCTATCCGCGAACACACTGTATACTGTGGTATTAATTTCAAAAGCTTTATCTGGCGGCAGCTGACTAGGTGGGGCCTAAAAAAAAAACAAAGGCCGAGACATACGCAGACAAGAAGAAAAAAACTGTTCAGGCTGGAAACCTTAATGTGACCAACACTGTACCTAGATTTCCACGTACTTTTTTAATTGTATGTACCCAATAGCTACTATGTTATATCAAAAATACATATTTTTTACGGTCAAGGTTTATGGAGTTTAGTTTCGTAATATCAGAGACTAATACGTATAGTCTCTGGTAATATGAAATAAAAAAAATCTCTAAAGCAAGTAGATATGTACATATAATGATATTAATCTCGTAAACAAAAACAAAACCTGTATGAACCTGTACAATAAAGTTGAAATTACACATTCACATAATAACATTCACCTTTGTTATGATGGTGATGATATATATTTTAAATAAATCATCTCTGCTACTTAAACTTGGCATCTAAATCTGAATAAAGTTTAGTGTCTACCTTTGAGAAAATACAAGTACATAATATACTATATGTCTTGTAAAACAAAAGAAAATAGTTTTACTTTCTAACTTTATTAATTTTGTTAATAAACTTCTCCTTTTGATATTGATAATTTAACGAGCAACACAGATAAATAAGCATAATGACCATATGACTAGCGTCTAGCCCTTATAGGTACTACTTATGCCCGGCGCGCGCATGGCACAAATGTTCTGGGTAAACATTAGCAGATGGTTAATTATTTCATTATTGACTGAGTTAGGAATAATGTATTTTTTTTTATGAGTCTGTAGAACTTATATGTTAAACAACTTATGTTTCATATTTTATTCATATAATTTTTTAATTTATCAATTTTCTTAACATATATTTATTAATTGGGGTGTGGTTAAGGTTGCCAGGCCTAAAATTCGAAATGCCGGATTTTATTTGTAAATTTGGCCGGACATTTGATACGAAAAGCATTCGTTCGACATAAAAAAATGACTAAAACCCAAAATCAGTCTTTTAATATTTTTATTAAACTTGATTAATTTAACAATAAACATTTGTTACATAGAAACAGAAAAAGTCATCGCAAAGCAATAAAATGTATCTATAGAAAAAAGGAAAAAAAAAACAAAAAAATCACGTTTTAGAGCCTTAGGCAAAAAGCCAAACAAAAGCCGGACAAGCCGGACTTGTTAATTTTTAGCCGGACGAAACCGTAAAATGTCAAACATGTCCGGTTAAAGCCGCGGTAAAAATCACCGTCGTTTTCTCAATTGATATTAGAAATACTATAATCCCTGTTATGGATAAAGAAATCTCTTATATATTTTTTTCTACATGCGGAAGAAATTCATCAGGCCACTATGAAGTACCACGCTGCATATTAATGCATAATAATGTTTCAAAATACTCATTTTAACACAAACACAAATCACATTTAAACACCTTAACTACTCTGACGTACCTTATTAAGAGGATAATCTGCGTTAAGACAAAACATATTTTCATTGATATATATGAAAAAGGTATATACGGGTGGGCGTGCACCTTTGATCAATGAAATATGCCGACCAAGTAAAAAGGCGGAGAATAACATATTGTGTAATATATAAGAGAAATAGTTCAAACATATTTCTGTCGTACAGAGTCGAATTTCGCGTTGGGTGCACAAGAATTTTTATTTAAAGTAATTTGAGTAGGAAAACTGAATGCGGTTGTAGTGATTCCTTAGGCAGTGGTTTTTAATTAAAAGAAAAAACTATCTGTAGGTACATAATGTATATTTACAGTGTACAGGGTGTCCTAGTTAACGTGTTATGTCCGATTTTCTCGGTAGTTTTTGAGATAAGTATTTTTTTTTTTTTTTTTTTTCGGGGAATCTATGCCGCTAAGAAACATATAATTGAACATCAAAGAAGAATTGATCGGATTATTTATGTTCTTAATTGACTATTAAAGCATTAAAGGGAAGTAAAAAAAGGCATGTAAATTTTAAATATCACTTCCGGTTTACATGGCAATGGCGTTCTTTTTCTTGAAAATAGAATATTGATTACTTCCACATCCAGTGGTAGTATAGTAACAAAAAAATTTTTGAAAATTTTTATTGTTCAAATAGGCTTAGACTGTCATGAAAGGTCGACATTTTAAGTTTGAGCGAAAAAAAAATTCTGCCTGTCTGTCTAACTTTTTTGTGCGCACGATTACTCTGGAACCGTTTAAGATATTGACTTGAAATTTGGTACACTTATGTACTTTAACGGGATCTGGAATTAGATTATATTTTCATCTTATTCCATCGAAGGGTTGGGTTGTAAATTGGGGTAAATGGGGAGGTAAACAGGTAAATCAAGCAGGTAAGAGTCCGTAAAATTGGTATTTAGTATATATAAGAGAAGCTAGGGTCTCGAAAAAATTTTTGACATTAGTTACCCCCATTACCACCCCTACCCCACTTTTTAAGGGGACGAAAAAAAGTGTGATTTAGTGTATGTACAAGAACCAAAAACCTCAAAATATTTTTTTACTTCATAGGCCAAGAATTTTTATTGAAAAATTACCAAAAATCCTCGTTATGTTGGGGTGATGCCTATTACGAATAACTGGCAAAATAAGGATACATATATTACTTCAACATCCAGTGGAAGTATAGTAACGACAAAAAAATTTTTTAAAAATTTTTATTGTTCAAATAGGCTTAGAATGTCATGAAACGTCGAGATTTTAAGTTTGAGCAAAAAAAATTCTGTCTGTCTGTCGGTCTAACTTTTTTTTTGTGCGCACGTTTACTCTGGAACCGTTTGAGATACTGACTTGAAATTTAGTACACTTATGTACTTTAACGAGATCTAGAACTAGATTATATTTTCATCTTGTTCCGTCGAAGAGTTGGGGGTAAATTGGGGTAAAATTGGGGTAAATAGGTAAATCAAGCAGGTAAGAGTTCATAAAATTGGTATTTACTATATACAAGAGAAGCTAAGGTCTCAAAAAAAATTTTGGCATTAGCCCCCACCCCATTATTAAAGGGGATGAAAAAAAATTTAATTTAGTGTGTGTACAAGAACTAGAAACCTCAAAATATTTCTTTACCTTATCCACCCCCACTACCACCCTCTATCACCACCCTCACCCTATTACCGATGTGGGGTATCGTTTTATGGGTTTTTGAGGTAGAGAATTTCAAATATTATATTATTAAACAATTATTTCCACATACAACATTTTTTCGTTGTGAGTGACTTGGATAGAAAATCTGGATGTGGAAGTTGGGCAGCGGTTTTTTTTATTGTTAAATTAGTGTACAATATCGAAAATTCTACCATTCCCAATTGAAATTAAAATTTTGTGGACATGCCTATTGAAAGTCGCATTTCGGAGATATGAACTTTACTTTGCTTTTTTTTAAAGGAACACTCCATATATGTACCATTTGAAACGCCATAAAAAAAGCTTTGTATTTATAATATAATACATGGTACTTATCTTAAACAAATTTTGTCTAATTTACTATAAATTTACAATTTATCAAATTAGCCATGGAAAACAAAAGTATGTAAATTAAAATAAACAATATGTAAGTTCTGTCTAATTTCACTTTATTTTAAATAAAATGGAGAATTTCAATAATTGATACAGTGTGTTTCACTTGAAATGGTAACACCCCAATAACTTTATTTTTTTTCCGATTTGAATCGCATTTTACTTAAGTATAGAACAAACTAGTATCTACTTATGATCAGAAAAACATTCGCCTCCTACGGTACCAAAGCCACCTGCGGTACCAAAATATGTGGAGAAAATCGGAAAATCATATTAGGCATTTTTTTATCGGAAAATTTTGTTAATAAAACTTGTTCAGAATTGTCCAAAATGGCCAAAATTTAATCAAAATTAAAAAATGAAAAACTTGAAATTTAAAAAATTTTGAAAATAATTAGGTATTTAAAAAAAAACTGTTTTACAACTACCTGGCAGCTTGGGTTTAATTTCAAACAAAATTGTCATAGTACAGTTTTCTAAACGAAAAAACCCATTCAAATGATATTTTCGGACTTGGACATTATTTTAATAAAAATTTATATATTTTTTTTGATTAAATTTTGGACTTAAGGTTTCTGAACAATTCTTTCATTAACAAAATTTTCCAATAAAAATATGCCTAATATGATTTTTTGATTTTATCCGCATATTTTGGTACCGCAGGTGGCTTTGCATTTGTAGGACGTGAATTTTTTTCTGGTAATAAGTAGATCCTAATTTGTTCCATAAGTAAAATTAGATTCAAATCGGAAAAAAAATTAAAAAGTGAAACAGACTGTATATATTTTTCGTACTACCATGACTTAATGTAAGAAAATATAAAACTTAATATCTACTATAGTTTTTAAGAAAAATACTGGGTCATATATCATTGAAAAGATTTTTCTATGGCCTTTCAAATGGTGTAAAAATATATGGGGGTGTTCTATTTAAAAAAACCGCTGCCCAAGGAATCACTACTTCCCCATCCAGATTTTCGATCCAACTCATTCACAACGAAAAAAATTAGTAATGGGGTGGGGGTGGCTAATGCCAAACATTTTTTGAGACCTTAGCTTCTCTTGTATATACTAAATACCAATTTTCTGGACTCTTAGCTGCTTGATTTAGCTGGTTACCTCAAATTTACCTCAATTTACCCCCCAACCCTCTGACGGAACAAAATGAAAATATAATCTAGTTCCAGATCTCGTTAAAGTACATTTGTGTACCAAATTTCAAGTCAATATCTTAAACGGTTACAGAGTAAACGTGCGCACAAAAAAGTTACAGACCGACAGACAGAAATTTTTTTTTCGCTCAAACTTAAAATCTCGACGTTTCATGACATTCTGAGCCTATTTGAACAATAAAAATTTAAAAAAAATTTTTTTGGCGTTACTATACTTCCACTGGATGTGGAAGTAAAACCAAGGTAAAGCTCATATCTCCGAAATTCGACTTGTTTGAATTGTTTTGCTGAAATGATGTTTGGAAAATACATGTGATATCTCATAACTTTTATTTTTGAACGTATTTACGTAACTCCAAAAATAAAGAAGTTAAATGAGGTTCTAACGTTTGCACACCCACCCTGTACTGTTGACTATAATAAGGAACTTTAGTCTAGTTATTATAAAAAACACGTTCTCAAATAAATTAAACATGTTCTGATAGAACATATTAATAATAATAATTTTTTGTTTTTATGTCTTTGGTGTTTTTCAAAAAAATTGCCGCGCTTGGATTTTACCCTATAGCCCCCCCTAAATCCGCCACTGACTGCGCTCCGTCAGAAACCCTAAAATACCTATATGCATGTTTGGAGCATATTTAATGTCCGATATATCAAAAAATATTACAGCTAGATCCTTATATGTTTGAAATCGGGGATAAAGGATCTAAAAGAATATGTAAAAATATACAGGGTTTTTCATTTAAAAAGCAACCTTCATTGTTATATCACGTGACATATCCAAGCAATTGTTTTTTAATTGCATTTAAAAAAATATGTATACAACCTTACAACTCTTATACGAAACTTTTTTTTGTCTCCAATAATAACATAAATAAAGGGGGGTCAAAATATAGTTATAATTCGTCCGCTGTCTTGGATTCCTAAATTTTTACCAAAAATTCGTAACCCGCATCCCGAAAATCCCCAGATATCGATTTTCATTCGAATAGGATCACAGATGACAAAATTCATCCGCCATCTTGGTTTCCTAAATTTTGACCAAAAATTCGTAACCCGCATCCCCGAAAACCCCCAGACATCGATTTTCAGCCAAATAGGACCATAGATGACGAAATTCGTCCGCCATCTTGGAGTCCTAAATTTTGATCAAAAATTCGTAACCCGCATCCCCGAAAACCCCCAGATATCGATTTTCAGCCAAATAGGACCATAGATGACGAAATTCGTCCGCCATCTTGGAGTCCTAAATTTTGATCAAAAATTCGTAACCCGCATCCCCGAAAACCCCCAGATATCGATTTTCAGCCAAATAGGACCATAGATGACGAAATTCGTCCGCCATCTTGGAGTCCTAAATTTTGATCAAAAATTCGTAACCCGCATCCCCGAAAACCCCCAGATATCGATTTTCAGTCGAATAGGACTATAGATCGCGAAATTCGTCCGCCATCTTAGATTCCTAAATTTTGACCAAAAATTCGTAACCCGCATCCCCGAAAACCCTCCGATATCGATTTTTAGTCAAATAGGACCATAGATGACGAAATTCGTCCGCCATCTTGGAGTCCTAAATTTTGATAAAAAATTCATAACCCGCATCCCCGAAAACCCCCAGATATCGATTTTCAGTCGAA
Source organism: Rutpela maculata (assembly GCA_936432065.2). NCBI lineage: Eukaryota > Metazoa > Arthropoda > Insecta > Coleoptera > Cerambycidae > Rutpela > Rutpela maculata. Next base: position 349,350,178 of record OW386285.2, on the reverse strand, counting down.
TAGGTCCATAGATGACGAAATTCGTCCGCCATCTTGGATTCCTAAATTTTGACCAAAAATTCGTAAACCGCATCCCCGAAAACCCCCAGATATCGATTTTCAGTCGAATAGGATCGTAGATGACGAAATTCGTCCGTCATTTTGGATTCCTAAATATCTTAGCAGTATGAGATTCCTCGGAAAACCTACGTCAGATTGGATTTTGAACCATAAACTTATCTCAGAAACTACCGAGAAAACCCAGCATAGCGCGTTGACTGGGACACCCTGTACATTTTGCTTGGTAATAATTTCGAATAAATTGATTTCTGACCTAACTAAAAACCGCATTCAAATTTTCATAATAAAATTTGTAGGAGTGTTTATACAAAACGGTCCTCTCTATTTGGCACCTTTTATTTATGTATTAACATTTTCAAGAATTTTATCTATTAAGTCATTCCTGTAAGATAAAATAATTTATAAATAAATTTAAGATATTACCAGAACTCCTAAATGCTTCCCTGGCAAGCATTCATTCGCGTCAGGTCTCCATGACAACAAGTTCCTCCCTAAAGTCTGAGAGCGTGTAAAGCTATGCGAATGCCGAGGCGAGTGCCATCTATTGACGGCAAAATTGGAAACTATTTATTGAATCTATGTTTGAAAAACAAGAGGTTATATTTTATCCACGTAATTAATTATGGACTATCTAGGTCGTCACGATTTCGTTTTTTGTAAATTCCAATTTTTCGACGTCCATTTTTTCGTTGATCACGTGTTTTTGACTAAAACAAAAAAATAAAAACGTGACGAACTAGAATATATATTTTAATACATACGTACAAAATTTGAAGTTTCTATCTTCAAAAATAAGCCGAATAATTCGTTTCTTCATTTCACTGACCGCAGATTATTTCGTTTGAAAATGGTTACTTTCCAAATAAATCAAAACCAGCTTTGGTAAAGCCGCGTTCTCACTATGCAACATGTTTATAAAACATTTGTTTTAAAACAATTGTTTTGAAACTCCAGGATTTCAAAACATGTTTAATGACATTTGGTTTCAAAGCATTCCAAAAGAAGTAGCAAACTATATAAACTATATGTTTGAGAACATTTAGTCTCCCAGCGAGGATGGTGTTATGGCAACTGCAATTTGTGTGGTGTTTAGTTCCAACAATAAAAAAATTGCTAAATAGAGACGATTTTGGGTTCGTCCGTCGTTACAGGCCAGGTAGAAGTATAGCGGCAGTGACCTCTTGAGTGATCTTCTACGTGACGACCGAGATCTGTTAGCTGGAGAACTTAAAACGATGGTAGTTTTAAACACTTTCTCAGAATGGCAAGTCAGGATTTTGAGTATCTGATTACTTCCATTGGTAGGCGTTGAAAGAAACGACACAACTTTTAGAGATGCCATTCCGGTAAAAGGAAGACTAGCCATAACATTAAGGTTTCTAGCTACTGGCGACTCATATAGGAGTCTAAGTTATCTTTTTAAAGTGGCACCTTCATCAGTCAGTAGCATTGTACCAGAAGTATGTGATGCTTTGATGTTGTTTTTGTCACCTTTTTTACATTCTCTATTAAATTCTCCTGTTAACTTCCTTCTATTCGGCCTCGCCTACCTCGATTCCAAACTCTTCGCCCAACTCAAGGCCACATATCATGCTTTTTATTCCTATTTTGCACTGAAGAGATTACAGTGACTGAATGCAAACGACGAAAATAATGGGTGGCAGCACTCTCGTCAGTGTTGTATAACATGTTACAGTTTCTAAACAGAATTACATGTTTTTAAAACAAGTTACCGATTTTCTTTGATGTTTACCGACACAGGACGGGAACAGTGCAACTTGTTACAAAACACGAAAATTGTTTTAAAATGTGCCTGTTTTAAAACATTTTCCCTTCGAATTTGTAACAAGTTATAAAACTCTGTTTTAAAACAAATGTTTTATAAACATGTTGTGTACTGAGAACTCGGCTTTATAAACCTGTTTACATCAATAATGATTCAAATGCAAATGACATTTCCATAGACCGATACCACTTTTAACTGTTTTATCTAGAATGTTTAGAAAAACATATCATCAATTTCATTCTTAGTTAAAATGTCTTAAAACAGTTACAATAACACCAACACTTTCATTTTAGTGCATGCTAATGTTCTGAACATTGTTTTCTTCGAGTTAAACATTAAATTACTGGTAAAATAATATCATTTGGTGGCTCAAATTTGAAACACGCTGTATATATTTAGAAAAAATATATATCACAATTCTGACGTATAGCTTTTGTGATAATGTAATGTTAAACGAACCTTCCACAGAAAAATCTCCGATGTTTTGGTTGTCGTTTTTACAATATGCTAAGAAATACCTTAAAAAAGACTTGGATTCCCTAGTGGTTTTTAAATTGAATAACTTATAAAGGAAGTTTTTTACGCTTGAGAAATTCGTAGTGTACTCATGGGAATAATTTAACTTTATTCTAGGTAATGGTACTCCAATTTTAAACTAAAAACATAGTGTAAAATTTCAATGGACAAGAACGTTTGAAGCCGCATTTCACCTTTCAGAATTGCTAATTTTCACGCTATGGTTGGATAAAATAAAAACTCCATACGAGATCTTATATTCTCATTAGGTCGACGTTTCGACAATATTTATTTTTTCTTCAGAACTATAAATTATAACGTTGGCAGTACGTAACTAAGTTTTTGTATTGAATAAATGTTATACTCCAACTATAGGAAATCAGTATTTTTATGTAAACGTTAAGACGACAAACATTAAAGCTTTAGTGGAGTTGAATTGATTTTTTTTTTTGGCGACAACATTCCACCTGAAATTTTATTATTGATTCTTATGTATTATGACGTCCTGATTACGAAAAAAATATTTGCGTCCAAAAATTCCTTGTGAGTCAAAAGTTATATGCACTTTTTGACGCGCTTTCACGGATTTTCAACTTACCTTCTTAATATATCTTGTACTAGTAATCGGATGGGAATTATTAAAATACTGGTTTATTTGAAATTCCTAAAAAATATAGACCTGTCCGATATGTATTGGTCAATCCGCCATCTTGGAAAAAATAGAAAACACCAAAAATGGCCGAAAAAATTGAAATTTCTTTTCTATAAAGAGTAATTTGACCAATGTTGGCAAAAGTAAAACCCATTTATGGTCAAATATAATGCGCCAATCGCGGACCCCGTATGTCAAATAGAACGGTCAAAGATGGCGGACGAAATGAAATTTTTAATTTTACGTTATTTTATGTATTTTTAGAGGATAGAGTGAGTTCATTTTTAATTTTCAAAAAAGTGCATTTTTATAAATTTCTCCCTTTTTTCACCCAATTTTCATCGACACGAAATCAAATATACTATAGAAAGTCTCGTGTATAACAAAAATTATACAAATATATAGTCTGCCTTCCTAAAATTATACGTTCTCTGTTTCAAGTTAGTTGATAAAATTGTCTAATTTGCATGAATATTATAATATTAATGATGGATAATACCATATTCTTTAATTGAAGGTGAATTGATTTGCATTATTTTTCAATAAATATTAATATAATAATAATCAAATCATTTACGTGTCTTTCGTATTTTATTCCATTATTTATGATGAAATAAGTTTTCCTTTTATCAAAATTTTAAAAATTATGAAAGTTAAAGTAAAGGTAAATAATAAAAATTAATTTAAAATTAAAGTAAATATATTTCGCTGCTTGTTTGAGGTGGGGAGGCAAGCACACTTCCGGCCGTGTCACTGAGGGATTATTTTGAAGAAGGAATTAATCCCAGTATATTCGGATATTCGGTGTGTGTCCCTTATCTCTAAATGTGTAGACCCTCCCGCACAAGGTTCCAGACCCTTCAAGGAAAAACGGGGGCATATTACTTTAGGTGCTTATTATTACACTATTATTAATGGTGAAATTATTTGTTATAAAAATATTTATCTACTCTTATTAGATTATATACTAATTAATGAACTGCTTTTGTACAATTAATAGTATCCATAAACAAATAGCGTGAGTTATAATGAGTGAGTTATTATAAATCACTAGGTTCAGTGCCAATCACCTTTATCTTCATGCCTAGCCTGTCCAATCGATGTAAGGCGCGAGCTATTTTTGTTGAGCGGTTTTGGTTTTTTTAAAAAATGTAATTTTTTTATTTAAACAAACTTTTTGACAACTAACAGCAAATGAGTTTATTGCGACATTTAAAATATAAAGGTATGTATCGGAATAAAGTATGACAATATACTGAACATAATACGGTTACTACATGTATTTATAAGCTTCGTTATATTTGTGCAATTATGCACAATTGCATCTTCTTTTATCTAATAACGGTGTCTGGATATCATAACTCGCGACACGAAGGTCGCTCTGTCCGAGATAAATTCTTTTCCGATACGGTGAAATAGAACGGTCCATTCCAATTCGGTTGGTGAAGATGAACTAATATGTACACCACCAGAATGAAGACAAGTAGGTAATGATACAATACTTAATTTATTACCCAAAAAATCGCAGAACAAATATAAAAGTGTGTGTAAAAATTAAATTGTACAGTTAATTTTATTAATAAAGAAACTGAGTAATTTAAACAAAATTTTCTCAATGTAATATTTATTGTTATAGTCGTAGATAAAGTATAGTATTCAACTTGCGGTAATGGTAATAACTCACTTGATGAATTAAAGCACTCGCCTGCGGCTCGTGCTATAAACTTCATCTGGAGTTATTACCTACATTACCGCTCGTTGAATAATATACTATTATTCCGATAATTTACTGTCGGTTTCAAAATTACAAATGTCATTAATATCATCTTCATCGTCACTTATATTTTATTCGATATTTTCCTCTTCCATATCATTACATACTTGCATTACACAATCATCACTCTCTTTATTCTCACTATCATATACAATTTCATTCTCATTTTCATTTGCATTCTGATTTCCCTTCTCACTATTAGTTTCATTACCGTCATATGCCATAATTTCACCGCATTTCTCATCGATAGCCTGTTCATCTAAGGTAGAAGAAGCATTGGCACAATTATTTCCTTTACAATAGACACATAGAATAGAACATTTTAAATTCAGTTTTCTACAGCTACACTGGTTATTTTTACAGCCTTTCTTACATTAACAAGAAATATCACTTAGTAAATTTTTAGGAAAAGCATTACTTTCACTCATAACATCAGGCATGAACCCATTCTCAGTTTAAGACACCCGAATTGTAACGCCTCTCAGAGCCTAACCATTTTTGGACTTGGAAATAGACTTAAACAGTGTTTTTCTATTACCTCTTCAGTAGGTGGAATTGTAGACAATTTGCATGCCGTTTTAAGAGTGCAGTTTTTAAAATATTGAAATCGCAAGTCATCAACTTTCATATTGGCTTTGGGTCAAATTTATGCAGAGCTTGTATAAACAATTTTCCAATATGACGTGAATTACATGCTAGTGTATTTTCACCATAAAAGTATTTAATTTCATTATTTTAAAAAAGGATTTTTTTTAAAACATTTACTAAGTATCTTTTTTTCCAATTCCCGAGAATGCCGATGTTGTATCACATCCACAAAATGCATCTGTATTGTATTAAATCTCTCTCGATATCTTTCTCATCTTTTCATCATAATATTTGTAAATTATTTTATTAATCTTTGTTTGTAAAAATAAATTAGTTTATGATGATTCAATTCTAGTTGAGTTATTATAACCAAAAGGTCAATATCTTCACCAACTATTTTAACTTGATTTCAAATCAATAGCAGTTTTAACGATTGTAGTGTCGACGTCTTTTCTGCATATTTTAACGTTAAAGTCATTGTCTATTAACTCTGCGTAATAATTTTATAAAGCGATGGAAATTTCGAATAATCATAGGTTTTTAGCCGTTTGAATAAATATTTTGCGCTAGAATTTAGCGATTGGGTATTTTTATTTTTGCGATAAGATTACTAGGACCGAATATAATAAGGAAAAGTGCAGAAAAGGAGGTTTTTGCCCCAAATTATTTTTGGATGAAAAAATCAGAACATTCTTTTAACGTCTACTAACAATAATAAGTTGATTTTACCCTAAACGGACGATCCCCCACCCCCCTAGCCCCCCCCTCAATCCTGGATATACCATTACTTGCTAACAGCATTCTTTCAAATTTATATTTGCTTGATAAAATACTACACTACTACATTAACTCCCTTTTAACTGTATCCGCTCTCATTTATCATTTCTACCTTTTTACCCCCCCCCCCTAGCGGGGGTGGAGAGGGTGATTTTACTATTTATTCGTTTGCGGGAAATATAAATGCAAAATATTCAAGCTTGCTCGCCAGAGTTAACCAGGGTATCCTGCAGAGCTGGGAGTAATTAATTACTAAAGTAATTAAATTACTAATTTAATTACTTTTTTTAAAAAAGTAATTGTAATTGAATTACATTTTTCAAAGCAGTAATTGTACTTAAAAATTATTAATTCCTCAAGCGATACTCTGAAAATATCGTTTCAGAGTAATTAATTACCGATAGAAATTAATTCATGTAATTTAAATTACTTCTCTAATAATTTCAAATTTCTAGAATAATTTGAATACTGTAGAGTTGAATTGTTTTACCGTAATTAAATTATTTTAGAGTATTTAAATTACTTTACATTCCTATTAAAAGGAAACGTAAACATATAATATTATTCATATCTGTAACTTTTTTTTGTGAGCACAATCTCGTTTAAGATATTGACTTGAAATTTGGTACACGCATGTGTGCGGGTGCGGTGAATATAACTTGACAATTTCTCCTACATCCCTGAACCGATTAACAAAATTTTTGATGTGCCTTTAGAGACAACTTTAAAGAATGGTACTAGGATATTGGAAACTAAAGAAGGAATTTTTTTTCTGATGCGAAAATCAAAAAAAATGTTTGTTGATTTCGATAGTCTGGTATCATTCTATCAAGTTCTCTAAAGGCCTATCAAATAATTTTTTCAATCGGTTCAGGGATATAGAAGAAATTGTCGAGTTACGAAATCGTTTTCTTAAGCACGGCACCGCCACCTTTAATGAGATCTGGAATTAGATTATGTTTTGATTTTATTCCATTGAAGGGTTTGAGGATAAATTGGGGTTAATAGGGAAATCAAACAAGTAAGAGTCCATAAAATTGGTATTTAGTATATATAAGAGAAGCTCAGGTCAACAAATTTTTTGGCATTAGCCCATTACCACCCCCACCCCATTATTAAAGGGGGTGAAAAAATTAAATTATGATTTAGTGTGTATACAAGAACTAAAGGCCTCATTTTTTTTTTACTTCATCCACCCCCACCCTCACTACCAATATGGCATATTGTTTTATGGATTTTTGAGGTATGCGATTTCAAATATTATATTACTAAAGGTCCATAAACAATTATTTCCACATACAAAATTTTTTTCAATGTGAGAGTTTGGATAGAAAATCAGTATGTGGAAGTAGTGATTCCTTGGGCAGCGGTTTTTATATTTGTTTTTAGTTATAGATTTTCATTCTTTTGTGATTACTGTCTTTACTGATTAATAGAAAATTTAGATATATCTTCCTTTCGTATTATTCAGTATTTGTATATAATTATAATTATTTGTACACTAACAAATGATCTCAGAATTTACTAAACATCTCCCATTTCCATTATAACAAATGTAGAAGCTGTAGAGTAATTATAAAAGTAATTTATTTATTCAATTACCATTACCAAATAATTAGTAATTTAATTACATTTTTTTAATAGTAATTTAATTACTTGGTAATCAAATTACTTTTTAACATTAGTAATTTGTAATTTGTAATTAATTACTTTTTCAAAGTAATTTGCCCAGCTCTGGTATCCTGGGGTTTTTGGGGTCACTGATTCCGAACCCGACGTCCATTAACCTGTATCACATCAAGGGAAAAAATGATAAATGAGAGCGGATACAGTTAAAAGGGAGTTAGTGTGGTAGTGTGGTGTTTTATCTTTTATCAAGCAAATATAAGTTTGAAAGCGATAATCTCCCCAAGAACGCTGTTAGCAAGTGATGGCATATTCAGGATTGAGAGAGGGGGATAGGGGGTGGGGGATCGTTCGTTTAGGGTAAAATCGACTTATTATTGTTAGTAGAAATTTTAAAAAAAGGTTTTCTGATTTTTTCATCCAAAAATAATTTGGGGCAAAGACCGCCCAAATCGTCCCTCCTCCTTTCAGTGTTGAAAAATTAATTGTTAAAATTTTACAACAAGCAATGGACCGATTTAATACAAAATTTCTCCTAGCACTTGTTATTATACCAATAAAAAATTAAAACAATAAAATTGCTGGTGCCAAACAATTCAATTTAAAATTTATTTCGACTCCACTGGTATGCAAGACCTTTATTTAATATATAAAAAACAAAATTAAAAAAACCAATATATAGTGTTTTTACAGAATTTAATACAGCTTCAGTAATAATAATAATAATATTTCGATTTAGATAAAATTTTGGAAAAATATGCTCTCTGCTAACAACCACAGAAATTTTCAAATCAAAATATTTGTTTAGAAGACCAAAGAATCATAAGTTTTGTAAAACTTTGCGGCCTCATAAAATCATGTCATGCCGTCGTATAGAAATAATTTTTTTAAACTCAAAGCTCTGAAACATCCGATCTGGTGCCGTGTGCCGCCTTTTCCTTTTGACTTTTGTCTTAAAACTGCATGCTGATTTGCCGCCCCTTTATGCGACCGCCCGTGTGAGGTGCACATATTCGCACACTGGTAGGCACGGCCCTGGCAAGAGGCGAAAAGGGCGTCCTTCAAAACGTTGAGCTGATGGCATCATGGAACTGATGGGAGATAGCTTTGGTGAGGCTCTGCGTCTAACAGGCAACCACGACAGATGGCGTGATGCCGTCCGACGTGCTATGCAGCAGACGTAGGTCAACTGTAATAATGCATGAATCACAAAACGTCTAGCAAGACGTTGTGAATAAGAAGATGGCAAATGGGGATTTTTTGTGTAGCTTTCAATGTCTCTAATATTTACCACTTCCATTATATTAAAAAAAAAGTAAATTAAGTCTAATAAATTAATAATATATTCTTGAGAAAACATATTCATTTTCAAATAAATAACAGGAAGTTACCAGCACAAACTATCTTTTCACATTAGATAACAGGGATTCTCTTACATGAACTTAGTCTCATTTATTGCACGCGCATCCTACATATCATAGGAAAACGTGACCTTTCTACAAGGTATATTACATTACGAAAGACAATAATCAACCTGCATGGTGTGGTATATCACGTTGCGCGACAGCGGTCCGTCTAATAATGTGCCCTGATGAGGTTAACAATGTCGATATCCCGCAGCTGATTTTCAATACACTGATCACCAGCTGGGTGTAGTGACGCATGAGAATTTCATTTCAGTTATTGAATTATTGAGTACTGTTTTATAGAAGGCTTTATTAAATAGCTACTAGTGTTGTCTAATCTGATCACGAATTGTATTGTTTTTTATTTAAGGTATTTTGATGTTAACAACATTCTGGCCATGATTGATTTATTACGTTTCTAGGGCCTGATAAAAACACACGACGATCTGTCAATAAAATCTATCTGTCTGTGATCAAAACGACTGAGAAAATATAGATTTTTTTGTACGACCGGTCTTAAAATAACATTTTATAACTATCACTTTACTGGCTTAAGAAAATATGAGGTCAGTATTTAATAAATTGTCATTATTACATTTTTTCAATTTCAGTATCGGAATATTTACGGTAAAGTAATTTATTACTAAACAATTTGCCGGTAATTTATATGTCGTAGTAGTTTGATGATACTCGTCATTTCGTGAAAAGCCTAGGCAGTACATGAACTGCCGGCATATCATGCAAATTTTTGAGGTTGCACAATCTGCCTAGGCATTTCATGAAACGCCGTGGTCGTCTCAGCATTTGACGTTTAATAGTATATTATTCGACGAGCGGTAATGTAGGTAATAACTCACGTAGATAAAAGTTTACAGCACGAGCCGTAGGCGAGTGCTATAATTCATCAAGTGAGTTATTACCATAACCGCAAGTTGAATACTATACTTTATCTACGATTATAACAATAAATATTAAATTGAGAAAATTTTGTTTAAATTACTGAGTTTGTTTATTAATAAAATTAACTGTAAAATTTAATTTTTGTTCACGCTTTTAAATTTGTTGTCTTCAAAGATTTAGCCACCTTTAAGCGGAGGTAGAATGTGATTTTTAATCGAAATAGTGCACAAACTGCTTGTAGACAAAAAATCAGCTTTGTAGATTAATATTACGCGGCGGAAAATGCAAAACTTCTCCGCGAACTGCAATAGCCCGAAGCGCATATTCGGTCAAAAGTCTTGTTTTTTATGTTAGAGAAAAAATTAAAAAAGCGTCGGAAAGCTCAATCAATTCTCTTTACATAAGCTGTCTACAAAATTTTTCGAAAAAAACGACAGTTATCGAGATATTCGAAGAAATGTAAGAAATTACACGTTTTCCTATAGAACGTATGCAAATCTTAAAAAAAATAATTTTTCTCAGAAACCTTTGTTTCGAAGGGCCAAGATTAACGGAGCGTCAAAGTAGTAGATGATATTAAGTGAACATCGTATATGAGATCGATTTCAGTTAATTACCGATTAATTACGGTGACAAAATGGAAAAAATTTACCGAAAAAAAAAAGTCCCAAATCCCGCCCCCTCTAATTCCTTCATTTTTGTCGGAATTCAAAAAATTAAAAAAATGGTTTTAGCAAATTTTATTCTATTTAAGTTAACTAGAGTAGTCTTTTGACGTAGGAGCCAAGATTGAAAGGTTGCCAACTGTAGAAACTCAACATTTGTGATTTTTTGCCGTACATGGCCAACATTTCAGTAGTTATCTCCGAAACGAAAAAAAAATCAAAATTCTTATAGAAGCAAAAGATTCGTAGTGGAAAATACTCGTTTGACATTATTTTTTATTTCGAGCTAACTCCCACCATTTCGGATATATCTGCGAAAAATAGCAAAAAACAGCTTACATTTCGGAGCCGAAAACATTGCAAAATCATGCAATCTTGACACGTTCATATTTTTCGAAAAACACCATTGGGACAGCCGTACGATGTCGCGATGTAAAGAGGAAGTCTTCCAGATAAACCTGATCGTAAATTGCACGGCGAAATTCGAAAATTAGGCTCGGCACGAACGAATCAAAAGTAGCATTTTGTGACATTTCCGAAAATCTTTATAGATATTAACGCGAATAATCTATCACTATCTCCCTGGCTCCTCCTCGTGTATCGTGCGTTACGTCGATTGGACAGGCTAGGCATGAAGATAAAGGTGATTGGCTCTGTACCTGGCGTGAGTTATAATAACTCACGCATTATAACTCACGTTGCTTGTTTGTGGATACTACTAATTGATCAAAAGCAGTTCATTAATTAGTATATAACCTAATTAGAGTAGATAAAGTCATTTTACATGATCTGCCGCAAATTAGACCAGCAGATTGTGTTCCATTACTTACTGCCTATTTGTTTTGTTTATTATGGATAGTAAGAGTGAAAGACTAGTTCAATGATCATTACAAAGAGTACTTTGAAGCAAAGTCGAATAAATGACCATACACCATCAGAAAATTAAACGAGGTGCGAAAAATGTTTAATTAATTTTTAAGATGTTATATTCGTAATTCGTAATTTCGTAGCAATCTAAAACTCGAAACGTGTCAAATAAATCTGGACCTAACCTCAAAATTAATTAAACCTCCATATCTCTCTCTTTGACAAATGAATAAATACTGAACAAGTCTTTTTCAATCTTAATTTCCATAAAAAGAACAAAATAAACAGTTCAACATGGCTTCCTGGCAAATAAATCGACCGAAACGGCAACTAACCTAACCTCAAACACACAACACAATCTGCCGGGTATCAGTCACTTCATCACTTCACGACTTTAGACATCATGTGCCGAGACGACCACGGCGGTTCACGAAATGACATATTTCATCAAAAGACTACGACATATATACAGGGTGTTTCGCTAAAATTACAAACCAATAACTTCAAAAGCAAGGATAATATTTGAAATATGCGAACAGAATTATAGAGTGGCACATAAATACTATTAAAGCCTGTTCGCTGAGAGAATCCCGGTCATATAGTGTAAGGAATATCGTCCGGAGCTCTATACTTCTTTGTCTTTATTGAAATATTGTTTGTAACCTAATCTGTAACGTTTTAATGGTCAAGTTACGACCGACGTGCGGCATTTCTATTCGACAGCAAACCAATTTGCGTAACGCGTGTCGTCGTCAAATGCGGCTGGCGATTCCAGAGGCGGATATAGCAGGTGTAGTGCACTTATTTCAATTAGTGCCTAAGAGGGCAATTTTAGCCTTGTTATATTGTTAAAATAGTAAACATGCGTCCTGGTGAATTTTTAAATCCGCAATCGCAGCAGTTAGTTTTGAATTTGCTGGAATATTTTCTAAAGGAAAATGAAAATGGTGGACGTTTATTGTCAATGATATGTGTTCAAAGACGAGTGGGTGAGGCTTTAAAAATCGATGAAAAGACTGTAATAAATATAGCTAAAAACGACAAAGAAAATGTGGAACCTCAAGCTTCGGTTAAACGGAATTGTAAAAAGTCCAAAACAGAATTACACGACGCTGTAAAATATGGAATGAAAAATGTTATCTGAAAATTTTGAAACATGGCTGAGAAAGAGACTTTTGCAGGAGTTACAAAATCCAAGCATTATTGTTTTAGATAATGCTAAGTACCACTCTCGGGTTGAAGAAAAAATACAAACATGGTTAAAGACCAAAAACATAGATTTCAGTGATACCGCATTTAAAGCCGAATTGCTTCAGATAGTTGGAGCTAACAGAACAGAGCAACACTATGTTGTCGATAATTTAATTAGAGAGCATGGACATGAAGTACTGCGGCTTCCTCCCAGGGCCGCCGACGGCTTTACCGGGCCCCGGGGCTGCCTAATAATGAGCGGGGGGGAGAAATTTGAAAAAAAAAATTCATCAATAAAACTCTGGCGGGCCCTCGCGCTTAGTAATTGATGAGCAGGGGGGGATTTGAAAAATTATAGCCCCCTGCGGGTACCCGGGCCCCGGGGATTTAGCCCCTCTGTCGACGGTCCTGCTTCCACCATATCACTGTCAGTTCAACCCAATAGAACTTGTTTGGGGAATTTTTAAGGAGTATTACGACAAACACATCGGGAAAGATGCTTTTAGTGACGAAGCCGTTCTTGCTATGTGGAATGAGGCTTTATCTCAAGTGTCGAGCTCAATTTGGTCCAAGTGTGTAAAACACTAATAAATTGATTTAAGAGACATATGACTGAGAGGTTCGTACTGAAGAAGTTATGCCACTCATTATAAGAGTTAATAATGAAAGCGAAGATGAAGACTTAGAAGAATTAGATATTGACAAAGAAAGTTAAATTTATTTATTTATCTTATACTAGGTATTTGTATTTTATTCCCATATTTGTTTTATGTGGAGTTCGGTATAAACAGTATTAATTTGTATATTTGCCCTATCATATTTTTCACTTGAAACCAAAACAATTCAATATTATAATTTATTTATTTAACTTAAATTACTATAAAACAATAAATGTATTATATATGCTTATAATTCAATTTCCTTTAAATAAATCTAATTAAATACATCAAGTAAAATATAAAACAAAGCGACGCCACTGCGCATTCGAAAACACCAACGAACCTACGTCATCTTAATTCAGACGTTGGTGACGTCACACTGGGATTCTTTCAGCGAACAGGCTGTATATAGGGCATAAATGACGGCGTCGTGTATTACAGTTTTGGCGTCATGACGCTGAGAAATAATTATTCGATGGCAGAAACTTGGAAATTGCGATAACTGGATGGTTTTAATTCCAAACATTTTTATAAAATACATTTTTTCATTTTAATAGGATACTTTTGTGTTATATCGCATAGAGGCGACTTCAATGTGAATGTCAGTCGATATTCCGTTGAAGCAACGTCGAGCGCGGTTAGTACTTGGATGGCTGACCCATCTTGGGAAATACAGCGTTCTCGTCCCACCTTCTAGCTTCAGTGTATACGCGGAAGTTACGTAATTTCAGACGAGGATTACGTAGTGGATATACCATCCTTCGGAAGGGATGTAAAGCAGGCGGTCCCTTGTTTATTAAATGTTAGGCAAGTAAAAGATCCCTACTCTTCTGGCTGCTGGTTTCCGGGTCTTCTTCCGCGTAGACTTGGTTGAGTGCTTGACGTTTCGACCATCTTGTCGTGGTCTTCTTCTGAAGCGAAGTGAGCTCTGCTGGACTGAGCTCCTCTATTTATACAGGTTATCAGGAGGCGTGTTGCGGATCATTGCTCATGCGGAACATTGACTTCCACGTTATTGGTAGTTGTAGTCCTTTGTCACGGTTATAGTTATTCGGATGTTTATTTATTTCAATGGCTTCTCTGTATCTTCTTGGTCAATAGTTCTTGGTGTTGGCTAATTTCTTTGTTTTGTCGAATTTTATCAAATGGCCGGTTTCTTCTGAATGTTCGGCAACTGCTGATTTTGTAGAATTTCCCTTCTTTGTACTTCTAATGTGTTCCCTGAGTCTGATGTTTATACGTCGTTTGGTCTCTCCGATGTAGACTTGTCCGCAGGAACATGGGATACTATATACTCCTGGTGTTTCTAGTTCTTCTGGACCTTGGTATTTGGGAAAATGTTGTGCCACCTTCTGTTTTGCATTATATATTACTTTGACGTTCTTTTTCTCCAAAACTCTTCCGATTCTGTCCGTACATCCTTGTATATACGGTAGGTAAGCTGTTGCCGTGTATTTCTTTTCTTCTTTTTCTTCTTCTGTTCTGGTTGTATCTTGTCTCTTTATTGCGTTGTCTATGTCCTTCGGTTTGTATCCATTTTTCTGTAGTGATGTTTTTAAGGTCCGATATTCTTCTTGTAGATGTTCTGACTCGCAAATTTGCTTTGCTCTATGTACTAGTGTGTTGACGACGGCCTGTTTTTGTGCTGGGTGGTGGTGAGAATTGGCGTGCAGGTATCTGTCGGTGTGCGTCGGTTTTCTGTATACCTTGTGTCCTAATCCTCCATTATCCTTCTTGAACACGAGGACGTCTAAAAATGGAAGTTGGTTCTACACAGAAATACACGGCAACAGCTTACCTACCGTATATACAAGGATGTACGGACAGAATCGGAAGAGTTTTGGAGAAAAAGAACGTCAAAGTAATATATAATGCAAAACAGAAGGTGGCACAACATTTTCCCAAATACCAAGGTCCAGAAGAACTAGAAACACCAGGAGTATATAGTATCCCATGTTCCTGCGGACAAGTCTACATCGGAGAGACCAAACGACGTATAAACATCAGACTCAGGGAACACATTAGAAGTACAAAGAAGGGAAATTCTACAAAATCAGCAGTTGCCGAACATTCAGAAGAAACCGGCCATTTGATAAAATTCGACAAAACAAAGAAATTAGCCAACACCAAGAACTATTGGCCAAGAAGATACAGAGAAGCCATTGAAATAAATAAACATCCGAATAACTATAACCGTGACAAAGGACTACAACTACCAATAACGTGGAAGTCAATGTTCCGCATGAGCAATGATCCGCAACACGCCTCCTGATAACCTGTATAAATAGAGGAGCTCAGTCCAGCAGAGCTCACTTCGCTTCAGAAGAAGACCACGACAAGATGGTCGAAACGTCAAGCACTCAACCAAGTCTACGCGGAAGAAGACCCGGAAACCAGCAGCCAGATCACCAGCTCCGCGAAAGCCTTAGCACTAAAATCCCTACTCTTATTAAGGGAAAAAATTTAAAGTCGAATTTTAGTTAATACTGATATGCTTTGTATTAGCAAGCTGCAGTATTTAATAAGAAACCTGAATTTAGTAACGCAATATGTCAAAATGTCCTCAAAACCACTTTTATTTTGTTCAGTTTTCAACTTTCTGTCAGTGTGACTAAATCAAATAGTATTTTTTTTCTCCATAGTGCAGTGGCTCAGTTTTCAACTGCAGAAAAATTTGATGTGATATGTATTTATAGCACGCCAAGCCCAAAAATTGTACTCTCGTCGTTATCTAGATATACGTCAACATTCATTTAAAAACATTTTAAATTTACGTGGCAAAGTAGTCATTCGATAGTAATATATACTTCAGTCCAGGTTTTGCCTTGAAATACAAGGGCTGTATCATTAGCATATGCTACAATGTTATCTTCTAGATTCATAATTCCTGTTATATTGTTAATATATATTAAAAGTAATATAGGGCCTAATACTGTGCCCTGGGACACACCAGTTGTAATTATTAACGGGTCATTAAATGTTTCATTTATTCTTACTTTTTGCTGCCTGTTCGTCAAGTAATTTTTAAATATATCCAATGCAGAACCCCCAACACCGACTTTCTCTAATATTTTTATTAATATTCCCTGATCAACCGTGTCGAATGCTTTGGCTAAATCCAAAAATACAGCTAGACATGTTTTGTTATCATTTAAGCCTCTAATAATGTTTCCTATTAGCTCCATAGTTGCGTTTTCCGCACTCATATTTTGTCTAAATCCAAACTGCTTGTTTGATATTATTTTATTGTTTTCTAGAAAATCGTTTAATCTGGTTTTTAGACACTTTTCAAAGATTTTTGAGAAATTGTTAATAATGTAACTATCGACTTTTTCCAGGCTAAAGGGATGAGTGAAAATATCCTGCTGTCTTTTATCTATTACATTTCTAATTCGCTTTAAGTTATTTATCATATAGATAACTCAAAGAATAAAATTGAATCAAACGTATTTACTAAATTAGTTGTAAGGATTGTAATTTGAAGTATCTTTGACCAACGAAACGTCCAAGTATAATAAATTCAAGGAGCAT
Source organism: Rutpela maculata (assembly GCA_936432065.2). Lineage (NCBI taxonomy): Eukaryota > Metazoa > Arthropoda > Insecta > Coleoptera > Cerambycidae > Rutpela > Rutpela maculata. Next base: position 349,333,180 of record OW386285.2, on the reverse strand, counting down.
ATGATCCATCTCAAAAATTTAAAAACTAGAAAAATCGAATATATGTAAATTAAAAGTATGACCTTTCTACGCTTTCGTAACACAGTAGGCTAGAACCACCTTTAAATTAAATATTCATGCACTCTCTCAATTCCTACGGAAAATGGTAGCTTTATTTGTCCCGAAACAATTCCCGTAAAATTTGAAATCATTCCCTTGACCGTTTTCTAGAAAACTCACTTTTAATTTTTTTTTTGAAAACTGATTTTTTGCATTGATAAAAACAAGAATCTACTACATTTTTGAAGTCTCTGAATACCCGGACATATTTCAAACAACCTATCAGTTAAGTATCAGTTATCTTCTTCAATCCGTGATTCTTACGTTTATACAATAGACAAAGACAATATCTATTTTCATCGTGCGTTTTTGCATGATTGCTTTGATTTTAATCATGGTCACAAAAAATGTTCACTCTTGGAGTCTTGGATTGTTTGCCTAGTGAATTCTAAAGAGTAACTGACCGAGCGACGCCAATATTCTTTGGCAATGATGACGGTCTCAGATATCTAAGGTCGAGCAGGACTACTGCTCTTTACCCTAGTACATCGCTGTAGACCTGGACCGGCCTCGTGCGGGGTGGGCGAGCTTACTTTACATTAACCCCACTTACAAATGTGAGCGGTGTGGATGATTTCGACCCACCTCCCCGGGTCCTGACTTGTTGGACCTTACTGGCTAAGGCCTTCATCTTCTGACGCTCTTCTGTCTTGATGATCTTTCTTCGCCAGCTTGTCACCCCCCGGGTCATCTGTCTGTTCGGAAACTTTGAGGTATTTTTGGCTGGGATTGACTGCCGGTACGCAATGTCAATTGACATCCTGCCATCCGGATCATCGGTTAGGTAGGGATGAGCTATGTAGCTCGAGGAAGTGCAGACCTAAGTGCTTTGGTAGCACTTTCGGTCTGCACGGAGCTAGGTGACTACGGGTACTGGACGGCGTTTTATCCGGTACCTGCAGGGTAGTGGGTGGGTGATTGGGTTATCGTCATGTCTCTCCTGTGGGTTGTCTTCATCGGGGGTGGTATGGTTCTCATATTCACCCGTTATCTCACTGAGTGAATGGAAAAATTACTCAGACGGCCAGTAGAGGCGCTCGGATTTCCCTAGCAAATCCAGTTACGCAAATAATAATGTTATTCATTGGTTACGGATATATTGGTAGACAAAAATTGCTGTCATTCAAAATAACATAATAGATCTAATGATTTTGTCTAAATTGACTACTTGAAAAGTTTATATAACCCGATTATTATCAAAACGTCTGGAGTTGTCGAGCATGAAGGTTTATTGTATGTTATTTCCCCAAACCTGCCTTAAGTTTAAATTTGTATTGGAATGTATAATTTTACTTTCTTGATGGCATATTGGCATATTAACAAGCTTATAAATGCAAAAAATCGGTTTTCAAAAAAAAAAAATTAAAAGTCAATTTTTTAGAAAACGGCCAAGGGAATGATTTCAGATTTTACGGGAATTGTTTCAGGACAGATAAAGCTACCATTTCCCGTAGGAATTGAGAGAGTGCGTGCATATTTCATTTAAAGGTGGTTCTAGCCTACTGTGGTAACTATGAACGTTATTAATTCTTATAGTTAAAGTGATTGTTTGTCTTTTAGTTATTATCTTCTTTTTGTTTTGTTGCTTTGTTGATATTGTCACGTGTTTCCACCCTTAGGAAACTGCCCCTTGCAAATTCCGTGGGTTCCAAAAATTATAACAAGAGATGTCCACTAACACACTTTATTAAATATTTACTGGATACTTCACAATACTATTATTAATTTAAATACACTTTACTGACTAAAAATCACAATGTTTATCACTTTGTTTCTCTTTGAAGTCTTAACCTCACTTTCTATACTTTTTGAACTACTCGCCGAGAATGCGGTCGGTCTTTTATACCTAAAAATGACAGATCTCGATTTTTCTGTGATGACGCCACCAGTCTCTAGATAATTCCAGATTGTCACTTTGGAATCTTCTGGTAGGTTCTTTCTCGAGTAGGTGCAAATACATCATTCTAGGGGTTGTAACACATCACACTACCCCCTCCTTAAGACCTGAACGTCCCGGTCAGGCAATTCAGCCTCTTTTACATACTTCGCCAGTCTATCCAAGTTCACGATCTTCATCTTGGACTTTTTGTTTCGTTGAATCCAATAGACGACATCATTAATTCGGGTAATAACAGTATACGGTCCTTCCCAAGGAGGTTGAAGTTTCGGGGATCTCCATTCCTTCCGCTGTGGGTTGTACAGCCAAACCAGATCCCCCACCTTGAATCCCCCTGTACTGGCATTCTGATCATAACGAGCCTTCAATCGATTACTAGTTTTGTTCATCTGCTCTCGGTCATTCTTCGGCTGTTCTCGACTTCCATTTCTGTAGTTGCTCATGGAAAATGGTTCCCCACGGGCAGCACAATTCTTACACTTGCGACACCAGGCCTCCACATCCTGGCGACTATTAACCCAATAGAACCGTTCCCGTGCTCTACTCAATGTCTTGTTTATGCCGAAGTGTCTGCTGGACGTTTCATTATGCTTTTCCTGGACTACTTCTGGTACACGACACCTGGGAATCGCTAGACGCATGGCAACCTGCTTCCCATCTGGGCTTTCCCATGTTCTCCTCAAAAGCCCATTACGACCGTAAGTGAATCCCATTGTGACCATAAAGCCTTCAGCCCCACTTCTTTGTTGGAAACATCCTTCCATGTTGGACGCGTTCCCCCTTCTTTTGCTCTCAACATGGGTCCGACTTCTACATCGCGCAATTGCTCTTGCCTCAGAGTTTTCTTTGACCAACTGTCTGGAAGATCGACCTTGACAGTGTTGACTTCAACCATGTTCGGCAAATCTTTCCACCTGAGGGTAGCGCTTGCAATCTTCTTTGTCTGGTTTTCTGGATAATGCAGGAGTTTTGACTGCCTGCATTGTCAACAGCCTGGTTTTCTCGCATTGGTCGTTCACTTTTGACAAACTAAGTTGTTCGTTCCCAATCCTTAACACTCGCTTTCCTACGTCAATAATAAATCCATACTGTTCCATAATGTCCAGTTCCAAAATGAAGTCATCCGTGATGTCAGACACGATGACCCTGTGGTCGAACCTTAAATGTCCAATCTACAGACCCAGGTCTACTTCTCCATGAACCGTAGCAATGTCCCCCGTAGCTGTCCGGACGATCACCTCATTTTGCCTCTTGTTAATCTTTATACCCGATATAAATCCTGGACGTACTATTGATGACGTAGTACCTGTGTCGATGGTAAACAAACATTTTCTTCCGTTCACATAGCCTTGTAACAGCAGACTATTTGAAATTTCTCGAAGCTGGGAAATCTTGATTTCTCTGGGGTCACTGCATTCCCTAGCCAGAACAACCCCCCTGGCGTAGCTTTCCTGCTTCTCTTCAAGATTCGCAGCATTTATTCGATTCTCCGAGTTCTGCTGTTGACAGTCTCGTTTCATATGTCCTACCTTGCCGCAGTTGAAACATTTAATACCTCCGCTCGGCTTTCCTCTATTTTGTTGTTTTTCTTGCTTTCCGAGGCCATCCAATTTATCACATAATTTGGTGAACATTTTCTGTATCTCTGTCAATATAGGGTGCTGGTTCATTTCTGGTTGCGATTCTTCGAGAGTCACAGCTCGCACTCTCGACCTTGGCGTATCTCTGTAAGCTGCTTCTACTTCGAGTGCACGCACCAAAGCTTCGCTACTACTTTGGTGTCTCGTCAGCCTCAAAACTCGCCTGACCTCTTCGTCCCTTATACCATCTAAAAAGGCCCCCACGGCTAATTGTTCCTGGAATTCTTTAGGTGCGCTCGGATACGCCAGGTGTGCCAGTCTCTCTATTGCAGCTTCGAATTCTTGTAGACTTTCCCCAGCTTTTTGCATCCGGGATTTCAGCTGAGCCTGGTATAATTGGGCAAGGTGTTGATCGCCATACCTCAAGTCTAATGCAGCTTCCAAGACTTTGAAGTCCCTTTGTTTCTCAACTGGGATGGTTTGGAGTAACTCTGAAGCTTGGCCCCTTAGCGCTAGAACTAATGCCATGGCCTTTTCCTCATTATCCCAGTTATTTGCAGTTGCCGCCGCCTCGAATTGTCTTTTGTAGGTTGTCCATGAGCTTTGGCCGTCAAAGGAGGGAGGTTTTAACCGAGGACCCGATGATGTTACTAGCTGGCCTCCTTTCTCTCTCAACTGTCGTTTAAGCCGGTCTATTTCTCCTTTGACTTCTTCTTCGAACTCGCTCATTTTTCCTCTGATGTCACTCACTTCCCCTTTTACATGACTGACTTCCGTCTTGACTTCAGAAACTTCAACCTTGACTTCACCTACTTCAGACTTTACGCTACCCATATCATCTTTGATTTCTTTCTTTAGTTCCTCAGTGGTGGAAATGATAGCGTCCTGTTGTATTTTTATTTGATCGATTTTCCTTAATTCCTCCTGGCGTCTTTCTTCCAAGTCTTCCATTATTTTTCTGAATTCGTCTTTTTCTTCTTGACGTTTTCTTTCTTGCTCTTCTTTCTCCTCTTGACGTTTTTTCTCCTGTTCTTCTTTGTTTTCCTGCCGTTGCTGCGCCATCATTTTTTGGAATTGTTCGAATAAGTCCTGTATTTGTTTATCGGATGCCATACTTCTAGTTTTTATAGGCATAAGATTATGTTAAAATAAAATAAATTTAACTGTCACGTCAATATCGGTAATGGAACTTTCCAGAAAAATCTCGAAACAGCACGAAAAAGTCTTATCCAGAGTCTTTTGTCACTATCCAGTTTAGAGAATTTAATAATCTCCACTAATGTCCAAATAGAAAAGTTCTAGAAATTTTCACGCACTAAATGAGTCTTTTTCAGTGTCTCTATCACTTCTCAGTTCAAAGGATTTAATTATCACACTAATGTCCTAAGAAAATGTTCTACAATGTCTCAAAAATGCACTTAACACTATTTTCCTGTTCGAAAATAACCCTCGAACAATGTCCAGTAAATTAGTCCTCCGTGTTAGCACTAACCCTCGAGAATACTTCTCGAACACTCCAACACAACTTCAGAGCTCCTCTTGTCATAAAATTCCGCTTCTGACACCAATTTGTCTCGTGTTTCCACCCTTAGGAAACTACCTCTTGCAAATTCCGTGGGTTCCAAAAATTATAACAAGAGATGTCCACTAACACACTTTATTAAATATTTACTGGATACTTCACAATACTATTATTAATTTAAATACACTTTACTGACTAAAAATCACAATGTTTATCACTTTGTTTCTCTTTGAAGTCTTAACCTCACTTTCTATACTTTCTGAACTACTCGCCGAGAATGCGGTCGGTCTTTTATACCTAAAAATGACAGATCTCGATTTTTCTGTGATGACGCCACCAGTCTCTAGATAATTCCAGATTGTCACTTTGGAATCTTCTGGTAGGTTCTTTCTCGAGTAGGTGCAAATACATCATTCTAGGGATTGTAACACATCACAATATATTGATTGTTGAATTTCGATTAAAATATGCTAACCTTATAAACTATGTGTTTTTTCTCGTTGCTGGTATAAAATGTAGAAACATTTTTCATCTAAAAAAAAATTTTTTTTAAACTGGTAACTTTTCAATTTTTGTATACATTAATTTATTAAGTAGTGTTTAGAGCTTGTTAAAACAAAGCAACTAGATTAATGTTACTATTAAGTAGAATTCGGTTTTAAAAGTACTCGAAAAAATGTATTGGACACAAAATGTTCAGAATTAAAAATACTAAACATACCATGCCGTCTAATAAATATTTCTCCATGTCGTGAGGCCAGAACTGTAACTGACGTCATTTATGCTCTAAAATAAAGTACCCTATATAAGTGTCACTCCATAACTCGTTTTCACAGATTTTAAATGTTATCTTTGGTTTTGAAGTTATTGGTCTATGTAATTCTAGATGAAACACTCTGTGTATTATCTTAATTTGCAAGAAAGGCGTTAAAACGAAAAATAGAAACAAAAATTTTGCGAAAATAAATTGGTTATTTACAATTTTACATCTCAGCATATGGGACCTACTTGGTGTAACTACTTTTACATTCGTCTAGTGGTACAAAATATGTTAGAAAATATTTGACCATTAGCAAGATGTTTGAGTAATAAGATGGTTATTATACATGGCGACCAAGCTGTGTATTTGCTTGACTTGCATTAATCAGCGGAGAAGTGGCAGTTTGACAGAACGCTTAATACAGTTCACATGTAGAACATTGTATTGTATTGTATTTTAAACCAGTCGGCGTATTATTTTCTTACATATCAGAAGTGGGATTATACTCACAGTTATCACCCACCAGTGTCAGAAGTGATTGCCCCAGTGTCGGAAGTGATTGCACCAGATTACATAATGCCACAACGATCATCTCAGTCGCGTAAGTCGCAGGCTCTTTCCCCTGTTCCTGGCCCTTTGGGGGTAGAACACCAATCTACCCCTAAACAAAAAAGGCCCTTGAAAGGAAAGCTGTGTGAAAACAGAAAGGCAGCTCAACATCGAGTTCAACATCGACCTCGAGCTCAAGTTCTTCAAGCAGTGACGGCCGGGCGAGGAGAAAAAAGCATAAACGGCGACGCGTAAGGCACAGTGTGAACTTTTCTACCCCGACCTACCATGGCGACGAAAAGTTGATTCCTGTATTTGATCCTCAAAGGGCTGAACAATCAGTAGATTTGTGGGTTCGTCGAGTCGATGAGTTAGCGGAATGTTATAAGTGGGACGACTTGACTGTGATTCCATTAGTTGCAAATAGACTGGTTGGTATAGAAGATGGTTTGATTCCCAGGATCAGCTTGCAGTAAAATGGAAAAGGATGAAGAAACTCCTGATTAAACAATTCACGAAACCGTTGCCCTTCGCTAAACTGCTTCGTGAAGCTGCATTATATGAAACGCATAGTGGTCAAGACTTAAGTGAATACTGTTTTAATAAACTGGATAAATTAAAATCTTTACAGCTGAATATTCCTGAAAGTTATTTGGTTGATGCAGTAATAGGAGGAATTACCGTCGAAAATATTGCAAGATCCACCCGATCGTCTCGGTTTATAAACACAAACGAGCTATATGCATATTTGAGTACATTAGGATGCGTTCCAGGAAGTGTAAACACCAACACTGGAAGGAAAATGTACAGCGGTTCTGCACAACAAAGTGTAGTGATATCCGGTAGTACCCAGAAGCCAGAAATTGTTTTAATTGCAAAGGACCTCATCGCGCGAGAGACTGCCCCAACCCAAGATAGAATGTTTCCATTATAAACGCCTTGGACATAAACGAAACAAATGCCCGAATAAAAATAAACAAAGTAAGCACGACAATCTCGTGGTCGTGGTATAACATGAATAAAAATCTCTATTAATTGTTGCTTTAAATGGGAAAAAGTGTAAGTGCTTAGTTGACACCGGAAGTTCATGTACTATAATTCGTAGGAGCGTTGTCAACAAACTAGGCCTTAATCTTGAAAATAAAAGGCCTAACATACTGAACAGTGTACGTCTAGGCTATCCTAGTGCAATGATAAAAGCAATAGTGTTAAATAATGATCAAATAAATCATGATTGCATCATCGGTCAAGACTTTATAAACCTGCCGAACGTGGTATTATTGAAAACCGGAACTGATATTTTTGTATGGGAGCTAGGAATGAATGTAAACACAGTTTGTGACTGAATGTTTTGAAATTCGAAAAGGCGATAGTGTTAAAATAAACCTTGGTGAAGTTTCTAATGAACGGAAAATTAAATGTGAAGAACTTTAAGTAAAAATGATGGGTTCTCGATATCTATGGCGAATTTAAGAAAAACTAATACAGCAAAAATGGAAACTAGGGTAATAACAAATGTACCGGGTCGAGCAAAAAACTGTTACCAAAATATGAGGGACCATTTAGAGTAAGGTTAAAGCGCTCTTTAATGACAGATATGAAGTAGAAGATCTACGGGAAGATCAGAGAAGAAGCAATGCAGTGGTTGTGGCCGACCAGATCGAAAAATGGATAACTATGAAGTTGAAAATAAGTTGATGTATAGATACACATTAGATGTGTATTGTGTATGTAGGTCTCGAGACGTGGATAATAATTGCCGGTGCCGATACTGCCCGCCTATTGTTTGAATCGAGACGTGTGGCATAAATGATAAAGGTTAATAAATATGATTGGGTGTGAGACGTAGATACGAGGAAGATAACAACTGAGGCCGATACTGCCTACTTGTTGTCTGAGTTGATACGTAGAGACATCATTTGAGATAGAAAAGATAAGACGTGGATACGTGGATACGTGGATGAGAATGACCGAGGCCGTTACTGCCTACTCATTTTCTGAGTTGACACGTGTATGAGGTAGTTGAAATAAGTTAGAAAATTAGCCATGGATGCACGCAGGAAAATTAAAGTGACAGGCCGACACTGCCTGTTTGTTATGATAATCTAAGATAAGGCCATGGTTAGCATAACTGTTGTTAATAGGTAAACAAGAGGTTCTATGGTGGCTGGCGGTCTGGGGCAGCCCGCATAGAAAGGATGGCCGAATGTTAGAAAATATTTGATCATCAGCAAGATGTAGGTAGTCACAACATTTGAGTAATAAGATGGTTATTATACATGGCGACCAAGCTGTGTATTTGCTTGACTTGCATTAATCAGCGGAGAAGTGGCAGTTCGACAGAACGCTTAATACAGTTCACACATAGAACATTGTATTGTTAATTATCAAAATAGTGTTCTAATATATTTTAAACCAGTCGCCGTATTATTTTCTTACAAATAATACATTTGGAAGAAATTGGACACATATGGAAGAAATATTTTATAAATTTCTGGGTACTGGAGTACATCAGTCTCAACCAGCTGATAGTCCGTATTTGGTCTATTTGTGTTTATTACTTAATTACCACATGTTCCTAGAATTCGTTTGATCGGTTGGAGCAAAACTGCTAAAATTTGCAATCTTTAATTAATATAAAGCAAGAAAAATAAACAATTTTAAAGTTCGGGAAAAGTAACTAAAAAGTTTTCAACTCTTGTTGACTATGCGAATTTAAAGTGTGTAAAAGATTGCGGAATCATTAGTAACCTAGACTAAACATAACTTAAATACAGTTTTATAATTTAAGTGTTTATTCATAGACATAAACAAAATATATTCTTTTATCACAGTTATTTTTAAAGTACTATGACCTTTTTTATAGGCAATTAGCATAATACTCGTTCTTCGAACGGGTATATCAAAGTTTAAAGTAATATCTATAATTGTGGTTGTTGTAGTCATTTCCAGATCATACCTTCAACAGCGAAAGTGTCACACCAAAGGTTTTATCTCTTTCCCTTGAGAATATACTCTAGTGGCAGCTAAAAATCTCTATAATAAGAAAGAGTGAAATATAAATAGCAAAATAATGTACGTGAAAGAAAGCGATATATTAACACCGATGCCAGGCATTTCACCATGTTAAGAGTTCCGCCCTATATCCTTTTATTGTCGCTCCTACAGCTTGAGAGTTTATGATGAACACAGAAGTGTCCGAAAAAATGATTACCTAGTACAATTCAAGATAAGGTTGGGTGTACTACTCTTGTTAAGAATGATGTTACGCGTTTTTTTAATGCTCAAATAACTGAACATACTATTTTATTTTTGCATATTTTTTAGCCATGTGGCGTGAAAATTAAACTAGTAGATATTCCGTACATAAATAACATAAATCTGATAATAAATAATGTGAAAATTCTTTAAATAAATACATAATATGAGTATTCTTCAAATAAATAAAATAAGAACACTATGAAAAATAAAAATGGGGATGTCTAGGTGAATCCACTACAGTGATGAGATAAAGTGGGGTAAATAAGAAAATGAGAAATCAGTTGAAATCCAATTATTGATTAATACGGTTTTATTTGTAATTGGCTTCTTGCAGTGGGGGCTGGTGACATTTCAGTAATTTTGTTCTCGTCTGTGGCGCATTGGCCCCATACCAAACATGGGAAATAACATCTAGAGAAGCACTTCTCTAACGAAAAAAATTTGAAAAAGCAGTTTACGAAAAAATTTTTCAATATACGGTTGCCACCCCTGGTCTAAAAAATTTTTTTTGTCATATACATTTTACTTTTCATAAAAATACAACAATAGGTTTTGGAGTTTATGAAAATATTTTTATTACTAACTGAGATACAACGAATTGAAATTTTGTAATTTGTTAAATTGTAAATTATGTCTAATTATAAGATAATATTATTTAGCGCATTTAGCTTAATATTTGTGATACTCTTGACGCATTTCAAAGAGCTTAAAACGTAGTATTCACTCTATGAAACTCAAGGATCTTCTGAGGTTTCTGTAGCTTAAAAGGAGTTAGAAGGTTAGAAGGATGCCCTTGGTGACTTCTTTTCAGGAAGGTCAAAGGAACATCATACTAGAATTTGAGCGAAATTGACCGAGAACCAATTTCAATTGCCAGAATATGTGAGATTCCATAGTAATTACTTCATTTAAACTCTCAGGTATATGTAAACTGTAAGGGATCTTTCATTTAAATGCAAGTGTAAATGCAAATATCTATGCATTGATATGCGATTGTGACTATTTTCACTCATTACTAACAATGCATGCATTTAATTATCTCTTGATGCATTTCAAAGAGCTTAAAAGGTAGTTTTCACTCTATGTTTCTGTAGCTTAAAGGAAAGGAGTTAGAAGATTATGCCAATAGAGACTTTTGTTCGGGAAGGTCAAAGGAACATCATACTAGAATTCGAGCTAAATTGACTGAGAAGAACCAATTTCCATTGCCACCTTGCGGGGTCCTTTTAGACATCGGCAAGTTTAGAATTACGGATGTTTAGTGACGTTTTTAATGTGTTACTGCCTCGGTAGCAGTGGGCTATTCCTCTGCTGAGTGCTGGGTAGTCGCTGTATTCTCTTCTGAGTTCGAGCCGCGGCCGCGGCAGATGACAATGTCTCTGGAAACGGCTGTTGTGTTGTTGTGTGTCTGCATGTCCTGCTTGAGTTGTGGAATAGCTACGGCTAAACTCCGCCAGGATGGTAATATAAATAAGGTGATAAGATAATAATACGAAAAAATAATTAATAAATAAAAAGTGAGAAATTTTGTCAGAACTACATTCCAAATATTATTTTCTGCTGTCTTTATTAATTATTTTTCGGAGTGACCATTCTGTATGTTTTTTATTAAAAGATTGACAGGTTTCTTCCTTAATAGTTATGTTAGCTACATGCAAAATGTTATAGTCATCCGTCATAGTTTTTCGTTAATTAGTTTGTAAGGGTATTCACCCTGTATGTTTTTCACTAAAAGTCTAGCAGGTTTCTTTTTTGATAATTGTGTTAACTATATGCCAAATATTATTGTGCACCGTCGCATTATTATTTTTTAGGGTGTTCACTCTATGTATTTTTGGCCAATTTTTTTTTTATAAAAGAGTCCATGATTTTTTTCCAACCCTGTCCAGAACGAAGTATTGCCGGTATACTGACGAATCTACGCTGCTCCTAATTGTTCCTCGAATGTCAGAAATAAATATTCTGAAAAGTCAAGAGTCAGATAAATTAAATTTCTAAGTATTCCCCACTTTTAGCAATCGTTTCATTAAGTTCGTCACAGCATGCACTTGCGACAACTCAATCGTTTATGACTATCACTAGATTAACGTAGGTCAAAAAGCCGACTGCGATTAAAAGATCGAATATTACTTTTAAAACGGCTGTAATCTTATTAATTACATTTTATGTGATGCAGTATCAACAGATAAACAAAATGTTTATTTATAATCCTACTATTGCCAGCTTTTCATCAAGCCGCGCCACAAAGTGGCCCGAGCATATACATATAGTCCAGTCTGAAAATATTTAAAAAGGGTGTTCACGAAGGATCAAAGATGTAATCAAATATAAAGAATCAAAAATATAATGAATGGATTTAAATGGAACATTGAATCGTCTTTGATTTTGCTGAAAAATGAAAGTTTAAAAAACTTAAAGTGTGCGCTTTTGTAATTTGACTTACACATCCAGTGGAAGTATAGTAACGATAAAAAAATTTTTGAAAATTTTTATTGTTCAAATAGGCTTAGAATGTCGCGAAATGTCAAGATTTTAAGTTTGAGCAAAAAAAAATTCTCTCTGTCTGTCGGTCTGTGTAACTTTTTTTGTGCGCACGATTACTCTGGAACCGTTTAAGATATTGACTTGAAATTTTGTACACATATGTATTTTAATGTGATCTGGAACTAGATTATATTTTCATCTTGTTCCATATTTCCATCTTGTTCCATTGAAGGGTTGGGGGGTAAGTTGGAGTAAATGAGGGGTAAACAGATAAATCAAACAGGTAAGAGTCCATAAAATTGGTGTTTAGTATATACAAGAGAAGCTACAATATTTGAAATTTTTTTTGGCATTAGCCACCCTCATTACCACCCCCACCTCATTATTAAAGGGGGTGAAACAAATTGTGATTTAGTGTATGTACTGTCGTGCGCAAAAAATGGGACAAATCTTATAACGTATTTTTGCTAAAATCTAGTTGTGTACATCTAACTTTAATTATTGTGACATTGTCAGTTATTTGTCAAAATTCATTGCAAGTATGTAAATAGAGACAGATTTACATTAGAAAAAAAATAGTTTTCCTATTTTTTTTTGCTCACGACAGTACAAGAACTAAAAACCTCAAAATATTTTTTTACTACCGATGTGGGATATCGTTTTATGGGATTTTGGGATAGACGGTTCCAACTTTTATATTATTAAAGTTCCATAAACGATTATTTCCACATACAAAATTTTTTCGTTGTGAGAGGCTTGGATGGAAAATTTGGATGTGGAAGTGGTGATTCCTTGGGCAGCGGTTTTTTTATTGTTTAAACAAGCAATTTAAAATTGACAAATTAACAATTGTAAAACGGGGAAACTATAATGCAAAATGTCTTTAATTGAGTCCAGACTGATCGCTGTATCGTAAAAATTGACCGAATTATGATTGATTAAAGTGTATGCAAATGCTAATGACATTGCTTCAAATGTTCCCATCTGGGGACAAGTAATGGGATAAGTAATGGCAGCGCCGCGTTTACCGATTGAGAGGTGGCGACGGGGTGAATTAGGGACTCTGTACCATTTAAAAGAAAGCAGCAATAATAAATAAAAAGAACTAGGCAAAGTTGTGGCAAGTTTAATACAGTCCACTCAAGTATTCAATAGTAAATAGCAAATTTCTGTACTTTTTAAACGCCCGCAAATCACGCTAATTTTTCACTTATATCTTAAAAATTATGCCATTTAGGCAAAAAAATGCTAATATAACTTTTTCAAGTACATTTATTTAATTATATTTTGTTAGAGAGGCCAACTGTTTCATTATCTTGAAAAATATCGAAGTTATGACAACTTCTTTATAAAAAAAAGTCGGGTACACAACACATATTATGACTAATTTAAATAATGAAATTGTTACCGGTATTGTTTTTTTGCGTTGTTGATATGAGGTTCAAAATTTACAAAAATTGAGTGGTTGAAATAAAGTGGCCTCGTATAAGCAAAAAACCATAGAAAATTACTTATAGGCTAAACAATCTTTAATAAAAGTCAAATAATGAATTTGAAATATTGCTTGAATCATTAGCCGCGCAATTCTGTTTTATTTGTTTCTCATAAATCCCGTAGAGTAAATCTTGTATTAGATACAAGTTCCAGAGTCGGTGTCACTCATTTTATTCTTTGTTTATTTCGGTCGTTTGTGTAAAGTTGTTATAAATTGGTTATTTTGTGTAATATTTTGTGATTTTCTCAAAGTGTGTGATTATAGCTTAATTGAGACAATATGGTACTGTTTTGCAAGAATCGGGGCAAAGTCCTGGGTTTTAAACAGTTGCAATAACAATAAGATCGGCTCTGGTGCATTTCGTAGTGCGGTTGCGCTCCTTCTTACGGTCGCCATACTTGCGCGAGGTTCAATTTCACGTACAAATGGATATGGATATTGACCTTCCATTTATATAGAGTTCAGTGATAAAGTTCAATTAACTGCGCGACGCGCGACGGTGAAATTTTATTTCAAAATTTTTAGCGATCTTTTTTGAAGGTGATCCAATTTACCAAATACCAATATACCTGACCTCCCAAGTAACACATAAAGTCGAGGGAACGTATCGGCGACTATAAAAGCCACGTTATCGTGGACCGCTACCATAGGCTGCCACGTCCCTGCTACGTGGCAGCTACGTAGCCGCCACTAAAATGGGGAAAAATTTTTAGTCGCCGCGTAGTGTTTCAGGTATTCCCGGCCTCTATAGATATGACTATGTTTAGTTACTATAAAGGATCGGGGTAGTAGCGGGTATTACTCCGCGACTCGGCGGCCTAGTAACCGCTACGTGACTGCCTAGTAACTGTCACTATCACTTTTTAAAATAGTGTTTATCTTTTAGCGACCTCTTTGTTTTTTTTTCTTTTATAATAATGGCGAAGTGAAATAATATTATACCAAAAAGATGTGTTCTTTAGGCGTGTGTTTAAAGTACTTCTTTAGCCATTTTTTCAAACGCAAGTTACTTTTTTGATATAAGTTGACATATTAAATGATAAAATTTCAACGCGCCCTCAAAATAAACTTTTTTTGTAATTTTTTGACAAAATAATTTAAAAAGGCAAGATTAAAAAATTTAAATATTTATTAGGGAAACATTTGGAATACTTTCAAAATCATTTTTCGTAAAAGTGTATGACAAGATATTCACACAACCATTGTCTATTTTTGATTAAAACCAATTTTTTTTTCTAAAAATTTTAACAACAACTAATAATGGCCGATTTTAACAAAGGTACTATAAAGTTAAGCCCTCCACCATAAAATATAGGAGACTACCCCATTTTACCTCTAAAAGATCTGTGACTTTGATGACCCAATAGCAACTATCCTGATGTGACTCTATAGTATCAGATTCTATTTTGGAACTGTAAAGTACCAACAGGAACTATTTCGCTACCCATGTTGCTACTAAAATGCCACAATACTTTAAAGTTCCAAGTGATGGAACTATTCTGGAACCTATATTGCCTTTCTATGTACCCAGTTACTTTATTTAGGCATCTTAGTGGCACTGGTGGGTTGCAGTAACTGATTCACTGGTACTTTATAGTTTTTGCCACTATAGAATAACAATAAAATGATACTGCCTAGTTCCAGTAACTACCCAAATGCTACTTTGATTTTGGGTGTTTACAGTTCCAATAAATGGTATCGGTGTGGTAACAGTTACTTTAAAAGAACCGTATAAAGTAGCCTTACCCAATAAAGTAGCAATATTAGTACCAGGGTGTACCCCAGGAACTAAGGCTTCGTAGCAAAATCGAAACCGAAAGGATTTGGTACCATGTGTTACTTGGACTACTAAACCTACTATTGTCAACATTGTAGAAAAGTTAATTCGCATAGACCTTTCACGCATTTATATACAAATTACTATTTTACTGTTTACAATAAATATTAAAATTGTTTGTGCAAAATATTAAATTGTTGTTAACAATTTCATAATAAAAGATTAACAATTTTTTATTACGCCACATTGCTCCTTTTTTTATTATTTTTTTTAAGAATCATTGTTTTTTTTATTTTCCCGCTATCTCGCACAATAACAAAGCCGGAAATCTGCTTATTATACCCGGAAATCATTGAAGAACCCGTTTTAAAATCTCATAGTTGACTTGAAATTTAAATTATTTTTTTTAGCAACTTAATTTGCAAGAGAAACTACTAAAAAAACGCTGCGATGAAAAGTACTATATGAAAATTGAAGAAGCTATGATCACGCCTACAACGTGAAAAACTACAGCACTGTTTTTTGTAAAACAGGGTGGCCACTTTTCTAGAAAATCGGGAAAGTCAGGGAATTTTATTTTGGTCAGGGAAACCAGAGAATTTGCGTTAATTTGAACGTAAAATCAAGGAATTTTAAGAAATAATCAGGGAAAAGTGTGTAAAATGCATTTATTTTAATATATTGAGATTGTTGCTTGCAGCCAAAAAATTTTTCATTACTTACTAATTTTGCATGAGTCAATCGAAGTTACTTTCCGCCAAAAAATGCACAACTAGGCAACATTGGCCTATTTTTTGTAATAAATTTTCGCTCAGAGTTTATATGTAGGTATTGTGTTAAGTTTGTTAAACATTTATATATTTTATTGTTGTGTACTTAGTAATTTAATTTACTTTGTTAATTTTTTTATTGATAAAATGTAAAAAGCAGTTGAAATTGGCTTTTGGGTTATAAAAATTAGTCTAGGAGAACTGTTTATCAGTCAGGGAAGTCATGGAAAAGTCAGAGAATTTGAAGAGCAGTTTTAAGTGGCCACCCTGTAAAAAAAGTTATAATTGTTAGTTTTATAAGAATGTACATGATTTTAAAGAAAATTAACATTATGATCTTCCTAATGGTGTAATTTTCATTTACTTTTTAAAATTTACAAATATGTTTTTTTTATTGCAGAGTTGCGCATTTCATTATGGTGAGTTTTTCAAAAAAGTAGTGGGAGTGGATGAAGTAAAAAAAAGTTTTGAGGCCTTTGGTTCTTGTACACACACTAAATCACGTTTTTTTTTCACCCCCTTTAATAATGGAGTGGGGGTGGTAATAGACTAATGCCAACAACATTTTTGAGACCTTAGCTTCTCTTATGTATATTGAATACCAATTTTATGGACTCTTACTTTCTTGATTTATCTATTTACCCCCATTTATCCCAATTTACCCCCAACCCTTCAACGAAATATAATCTAGTTCCATATCTCATTAAAATACATACGTGTACCAAATCTCAAGTCAATATCTTAAACGGTTCAAGAGTAATCGTGAGCACAAAAGAAGTTACAGACCGACAGACAGAATTTTTTTTCGTTTAAACTTAAAATCTCGACATTTCATTACATTCTAAGCCTATTTGAACAATAAAAATTTTCAATCGTTTTTTGCGTTACTAGGTATACTTCCACTAGGTGTGGAAGTAAAACTACTTAAAATATTTAATGTTTACCGAGTTTCACGCACCCTGCTTTTTTATACACAATTCAACATAACTTCATTATTTTTAAAGAAAGATAATTAGATGTTTCTTAAGAAGTTTAAGCATTTTTGTATAAAAGTTATAATTTTTAAGATATAAGAAATAATTGAACACGACTTGCGTGCATCCAAAAAGTACCGAAAGCATAAACCTTAAAGTCTAACTCCGTCAATTTTTAACATACAGCGACCAGGCGAGGCGGCCTTTTTATAAACTACAAAAAGATCTTTTTTTTTTTCGTATCTGTTATAGTTTCCGAGTTATACAATTATTAATTTATCATTTTTTAATTGATTATTGAAACAATTAAAAATTAAAAGCGCACAGTTAAACTATTTTAACTTTATATTTGAACAAAAATAAAGATGTTATAAAACGTTTCAATAAAATCCATTCACTATATTTGGATTCCTCCCCTTTTTGAGCGTATGAAGACTGGACTATAAGCACCATTGAACGTGGAAACCAAAGTACACCTTTCCTGGGGGTCCTTGACCTTGCCCAGTGCATCGAGAAGTACAACCTACCTGCACTGAATCGTCTTCGATGCGATTGCGACGCGTGGTTGCCAAATCTGTGATTTGTTTGAGACTTGCCGTCTTTTTTTTTGTCGCTCGTAATGAACGCATGACTCAGAGAAGTACGTTGGCACATGTCGATACAGATGATGAATAATTAAACATGTTAGGTGGTCTGGAAATTGTTGTACATACAATAATATTCTGACAATAATTACTCGCTGCGGAAGTAAACAACAAAATTAATCGATATCTTCTACGTATTTTCCTTCTCTTTATGGCTCTTTTATTTAAATCATTTAAGGGGGGTCTACACATGATCCAGCGGCAGGGAGCCGACATTGTCGGTACGCTTTGAAGATAATTGGAATTCCAGCGGACCAGTTCACTTTTACGAATGAGTTCAAAGCATGCCGACTTGGCTGGGTCCCTGCCGCTGGATCGTGTGTAGACCCCTTAAACCAACTAATTTTAGTTTTTTCTGTTGCTCAAATAAATGTGTAGGTTTTCGAGATTTCGGTTTATGACTTCGTCATCATCAGAGATAATTAATTATATTTACATGTTTATCTAAATGCATTCAAACAGGACATCTCACATACACTGAAAAAAATTAGGGTAAATTTACCGTCGCTCGTCGTTGCGTTTAAATTTTAATGTAGCTTTACCCTCAGAGAGAGAATTTTATTTACCAGGGAGGATTACCCAAAATATAGGAAAAATAAAAATTTTACACTCTTTTTGCGGGTAAATTTTACACGCAACGATGGTAAATTTACCCTCATGTTTTACAGTAACACTATAAAAAGAAAATCTTGTTTGGATAAATGGCAATTTTGTTACCCTACGAGGTGTAACAAAATTGCCCCTTATCCAGACAGGATTTTCTTTTTATAGTGTACATAAAGTATTAAAATTTCAAAATAAAATTACGGTTTTAGTGTAAATGTACAACGACATGTTAAAGTTACACCTGAGCATTACTTACACCGACATTATTCAGAAAAAAATGTATTTTTACAGTCATGTCATGGGAAATTTACTTAGTAAAGTGCTCATTTACTCGGTAATTCTACTAATACTTTTATACTGATACAAAATTCGCATGAAAACATATGAAACAAGCTAAAAACGTACTCTTCGCCAATTTACTCAGCTTTTTGTATATAATTGTTACACATTCTATAGGATACTCTTCGCAGTTTTCTTGTAAATAATGTTAGTTTTTGGACATCCTAAATTTTGTGATACCATCTTTGTTGTGAAAAAAATTATATGAGGGATTCGAACACGGGACCTTTGGATTGCAACGCAAAGCAAAAATCAAACAATGCTTTATTTAATTTAAATTATAAATGTGTCTCCCCGGAAACTGTCCCGGAGCCAGCCAGACATACACGGCGCGCAGCGCCGTGGTGAGTGGCGGTGGGCGGCGCAGGTCCGGTTTGACTAAACAATAGTTAGTGAGGGGGTTAGAGCTCCTGGTATAAACTTAAAACTAACAATAACTTTTAAAAAACATGATATATGAAAATATCTAAAAATAACTAAAAAAGCACAATAAAATTATCGATTTCGCGCACAACACGAGCGCGAACACTTTGAAATTTTGGTTGCTGGCACGGGAAAACAAAACTCAACGAAAAAACCCGTTCGAAGCAATTGCACCCTGGTGTGGTGGTGAAATAAAAATTAAGGATTAAAAGAGTTAGGATTTTTATAAATTTATCGGTCTAAATGGAATTTGGAGACAAAAATGGACAAAAGAACAGAAAAGGATGAACCAGAACAAAATAAACAAACAGAGAGGGAATAGAAAAATATGAAAGATGTGAGTAGAGAAAGGACAAAGTTTAGGATAGTGATAAGTTGTAGTAGTAGAAAGTTTGGCTAAGGGAGTTGCCGGAAAATAGGCAACGTCTGATATGGTAGGGAGTGTCTTATATCGAAAAGTATGGCATTATGCTGTCTAATTCGGGTTATGTTGCGGGTAAGCGGACTATCGCCCAGTTTAAATTGATAGAATTTCTGGGAGATTTCTTGGACGTAGTCCGCTAGTGGGGTTATGTCGTGACATCGTGCGTATAAATCTCTGTCTGAACCAGAGATGAGACGCATACATTTGTGTTCTAACACTTTAAGTTTTCTCATTGTCGTGGCCGGTATGCTGCACCACACCGGCGCCGCGTATGTGATTGCCGGCCTGATCACCATTGTGTACAACAGTTTTTTATTTTGTCGGGTTAAGTCCGCTACCCCTGGCCAGGAGCGGGTACAGACTCTTGGACATGAAGTAGGCCTTGCGTATAGTCTCGTTAATGTGGGTGTTAAACGTCAGTCGTTTGTCCAAGTTAACCCCCCAAATACTTCACGCACCGTTTGATTGGAATTTGTTGACCTCCGATAGAAATTGGTGTTAGAATTCAGTTATCTGTGAACCGGCGCGTGAAGAGTATCGACTCGAACTTCTCGGCGTTGATCCGAGTCTTCCACTTGTCGTAATATGCCGTGGCACGTTTAGCCGCGGCGCCACCACATATTGCTACGAAAATTGATTGTCTGTGATATACCTATATCTTTCGACAATCATACATATTTCAACTCGTACTTCTATGAAATATATATTAGTAAAATTCATAAACAAATAAAATGTATTATGGAAACAATATTTCACAAGATTTCCATTTTAGTACAAGCGAAAAAAATTAAGAGAATATATTTTTTTTAAATTAAATAGTTAATAAAATTTTTATTTACCGATTGATTTTCTTCAAAAACAATAGGGTTCTTCCTCTAGCTAACACTAACTTACTTTCTAAATTTTAATACAATCGGACTTTTCTTTCTTAAGTTATCGTGCTTACAAGAGACGTGACGGACGGACGGACATTTTGAAAGTTGTTCAGAATTCGTTCACTAACACAATGATATGAAAATTTTTTCTCTACGAGCGATATTTACGATTTTAGAAATGTGCCGATCAAATACAATATATTCGTCGTTTTTGCGAAGAGTATAATAACGTCACAACACCAAAACGCTTGCTGCCCTAGCTTTTTCATCTTTCTTTGCACCTGAGACATAGATGGACTCTTGGAGAAACACGCAGAC
The DNA here is from genome assembly GCA_936432065.2 of Rutpela maculata. Lineage (NCBI taxonomy): Eukaryota > Metazoa > Arthropoda > Insecta > Coleoptera > Cerambycidae > Rutpela > Rutpela maculata. The sequence goes on along the minus strand of OW386285.2, from coordinate 349,312,383 downwards.
TGTGTATTGGTGGTTTGTGAGTCTAGAGACGTTTACTACGAATTCCCTGTACAGCTCATCGCACTAATAACTCGATTCTCCAATAAGTTCCCAAAAGGGACTCTCCAATATCGTATTCGCCCGAATCATCTCATTTTTTGGCCACATCAACCGAAGAGATGACATTATATAAATATTGATAGTTTAGGGAAAACAAGATGACATGAGACGAAGAGGACGCCTTCCAGAACATTGGGCTGATCTCACCAAGGACCTGATGGGGAAGAGCTTTGGTGAGGTTGTACGCATAACAGGCAACCGCGACAGAGGCGTGATGCCGTCAGACGTGCTATACAGCAAACGGAGGCCACCTAGATTAATGCATGGTTCTGAAAACTCTGGAAAGACGTAAAAAAGAAGAAAAATCTTCTGTAGATGATACTAACTTGGTTGCTGAAACGTGAGTCGAGTGTAGTGTTCAGTGTTTTGGTGTTTGTGAAAATAACTCAATATCGTAGGTGATGATGTAATAATTTGAAACGTTTGAAAACTTAAAAATTTTATTTAAGTATAAAGTGACTATTCGTCCCGCATTACGCAGGACAGTCCTGTTTTTCTAGGAGCTGTCCTGTAAACGTCCCGTATTTTGGTTTGTTAGTTTATTTTCCCATGTCACCCCCGACCTACCGAAGTTTTTTCCCGTTTTTCGTTCCCCGCTCAACAAAAAATGTTGTCACATTTTTAGGCGCCCCGCTCATCAATTACACAACCCCACAAAAGAAAGTGGTCTGTTCAGCTGGACCAGACCATTTTCAGATTGACTCGTTTGTCATCCCTAACCCAAAAAACACCCCTAGAGAAAACTTGATAGAATGATACCAGACTCACTAAAGCTCTTTCCCATACCTTTGGTGGCATCTCCAACGTTTTGGAGAATGTCCTCTTGCCATCTAGTTTTCCTTAAACTATCAATCGTTCTATATTGTTCTCTATCCGATTGATGTGGCCATATAATAAGAGGATTCGGGGGAATACCATGCTGAGAGTCGGTCTGGGAATGTATATCTTGGATAATCGAGCCTGTTGGTACTATAGATTGCCGAGGGAATTTGAGGATTGGTGACAGCACAGCCTCTCCGACAAAGGCGTCAAACTGAGGAGCTATGTTGTCTCCAATTTTCTTTAAGATCTATAGTGAATACGTGACGGCATGTGTACTCGACAATCTTTCAACAATAAGCTCTGAGTATGGTTTAACCCCCAAGTTTCAATTTCCAAAAGGAGTGGTAAAGGAGATTTTTCTCTTGCTTAACCGATCAAAAAGAAGTAGGTTGTAACGTATGTCAAATGCGTTTTATAAAAGTATTGCCAACTTTAATTCACTAGAGGAGAGGTTAAATATATGTATATATATAATAAAAAAAAAAAAAACAAGAGTAACGCGGCGTTCTAATTTTTTTGTGTGAAATTTGATGAAACTCCTTAGTGAAGTGCACTTAGGTTTTGATTTGGAAATCGATGCGACCTGAAATTTTATAACAGAAAACTGTTGTTCAGAGTCTCATAAACTGTAAAAACAGTTGAATAAAATCAGCTGCCTGTTAAACTTTTGGAGGAAGGAGGAGGAAGAGGTTAAAAACGGTATTTTACAAATTTCTTAAAAACTACAAATTTTGTCAAAAAATGTTAAATAATGTACAATTTGAAGCTTCTGATTGCTTTCAATTTTAGACTAGTCCCGTCCCGATGAGAAATTGACTAGAATATACTGGATGTCCCAGAATCGCGTTAAGAGGCGATATCTTCGTTATTTGAAAAGACAAGACATAAATAAAAAAACTGCCAAAGGCTTAAAAGACTATGTTTGATAATGTAGAAGAACTTATTACCCTGCGCCTGAGTAACGCGACACCAATTTATTTATTAAGGGCATCAGTCGCGTTCTCCACTGTTCTTTCACTCCCAGGGGGGTTCGAGATAAAATACAACTTGATAGAATAAGTTAGGCCAAGGCTGCACTACCGTAGATTATTAACGACGGTATCTCTCTAATAAAATTGGTCTTTCTCTTCGACGGAATTTTACTTATTTACCTAATGGTAATGGATTTTATGCCTAAAGATTTCTGAGATGTTTTCATAAAAAAAATCCCTCTCGAGCTTCCGTAATGTGACCAGTGTATTGAGATTTCAAACTTGTGGGGCCTGAGACTCCCAATTTACTCAATTCCGATCTTTTAAACGGAAACTCTCTAGGAATGAGACTTGTCATATAATCAATAAAATTTAAAAGTTCAAAGAATACCATGTATTAATTAAGTTTCAAATAAGTATAATGAATTATGCAATATCCTGTCTAATAAATTATATACATTGAAGAGAATCGCCTCCCCAAATAAGGCAAGGTCGATTACCTCTTTAAGAAAGTTCTTAAGTGTTACCATACAAATGAGAGCGTGCACTAACAATTGATTTGGTAGAAAAGATTTATACAATTTCCCTAGAAATCAATTAAAGCATTTGGGTTTTTATTGTGGCTGACTTGAAACAATATAAAAATATTTTACTTAAAAGATTTTGGTTCGCTTACGATTAGTTTTAAAGTTCTTATTCGTGATTATATCATTCACAAGAACGGAGTTCAAAAGTGCGTTCAACTATAATATGAGTTTACAACTTTCCATCAGTCTCACGACCTATCGATCTCATAAGGTTCAATAAAGGGAATTTGACACGACTTCGCCTTCGAGCGACTTTTGTCATATTCATGCACAAGACGGTTTTCTCTATAACTTTATCATTTGGAAAGACCTGTATTTGGTTTTCCTACTATCGCTTTCTACTGATTATCCAACGCGCTCGTCCAGTTTACGACTCGCTGGATGAATCCAAATTTGTTTTATTTGAAAAACCGGCCTTGTCCATTTTTACTACTTTTTGCCACATAATTTTTTATAGACGTTACGCGACTTCGCCACATTTTTCGGTTTCGCCCTTTTGGTACGTCGCATCGTTAAAATAATATATTCTTTTGAATTATCTTTACAATGACTGTATCTCCACTTTCATTGTTTTTCGTGAAGCGATTAAAAAGTTAAAAACATTTTTGGCATACCTACTTCGTAAAAAGTATATTGTTTCTTTTTCCTTATCCATAAATTATACGTTTATTTTTGGTAAATTTTTCCGTGACCAAAACATGCTTCTTTCCTATGGCTTGGAAAAACATATTTCCCTGAGTGAAAATTTGGTGTTTCTTCGAATTTTCACCTGGTTGTGCTTTACGTTTTAACAAACGTATACAAGTCCTTTTGTGCTACTTTTCGGATCTGATGCCTTCCAAACTTGTATGTTATGCTGAAAAATGCCTTTCCTGAGTTCGAATTTCAGCTGCGGCAGATGGCAATGTCGCAAGAAATGGTTGTTGTCTATAGTTTTACAACATTTTCTAAATTTATTTTTTGATTACAAAACAGGTCTAGGATGCCTCAAATTGCTGCAGTTTTTTGCACTCTATTACTATTGCAGCAAATGTGTAAACCTGCTGAATATGTATTTATTTGTTAGCATAGTTACAAATCAATTTTGCAGAGAAACGATAACATTTATTTACAAAATAATTACACAAAACATGTATATACAGGAAAAATCGTATAGAAACAAAATACATGTAAAAAGAATAGCAATTATATAAAAACATCAATAAACCGACAGATAATAAGATGCTTATACACGTAATTAATTTTACTCTTGATGATTGCATTGTGCACATGACATGAATCAACAACCACAGTTTCTACTGACGCATTCAGTAATAATACGCATCAATATCTAATAAATAATATTCCATACAACACAGTTTAGACAAGATTGATAATATTACCTCCATCCCAATTTAAATAGGTTTGCCAACGATCGTTTCCTCTTGGCATTTGTCTGTATTTATTATTGGCTGTTATCATCATATCTGTTTTTAACGAGTAGTGTAAGTACGCATCATACAGTATGGTACGAAATTATCTAATTTAGCTGTTTGTACTTCTAATTCTAAAATAGACGTTATTCATTCCCTTTTAAAATCGTTGTTTATTGGAGCGAGAATTTCACACAACATTGAACTAAGTCATTGTAAATAATTCAACACCTAGGGGGTGATTTGCTAAAAAGTTACCCTCTTTTGCTTTTTTTCCTGTAAACGAGTTTCTGAACTGGAATTTATAGAATTTTAATTCAACGCGTCAAGTTGTATTAGTTTTATTTAGTCCCTAAAATATGTTATTTTTATTTATGTTCATGTTTTTGTTGCAGGTAAGCTGTTGGTTCCAGAACAAAAGTTCCAGAATAAAGTGGTAAGAATGCCAAAATACTTGTTCAAAACTGGTATAGAGAACGATAATATGCATATTTGATTTAATACTATAACCGGACAAACATTTTTACTGATCCTTGAAAAAAATTTTTTGGAAATAGATCCGTTTCATAACACGCTGAATTCAAATATCGAATAAAAAATATCTGTGTTTGTATCCATGTATGTGTGTAAATCGTTTTTTGTAATCCCGAAAACTTCTGTTAATCTTAATTTTTTATTTCAAATTTGGAACGTACCTAAAATAGCATATTAGAATACTTTCTATTTGACAATATCCGTCAGACATGGTGATTGCCAGAGGCGTGCAAACTGTCATGTTTTATTGTAGAGCCTTGAAGCTCGTCAGTGTTTTGTGCACTAGATACTTATATACCACAATTTGTGATTGTGTGTAATTCTCTCGATTATACTTGACTGACTGATATCACCTCTTTTTGTTCTATTAACCTTTCTCTCAACGACGACATTTAACATTTTTTATGTTTTTTGGGGGATATCACTTCGTTTTATCGGTAATCAGTAATAGTACAAAACATTTAGCCTTTTTAACCTTAAAACAAACTATAAAGCTACAAATTGCTGAGAATGTACTTTGAGGTCTACTGAACAAATACATAGGCACACAAAAAATAAAAAGGGTCGTGAAAAAAAGTACATGGCCTTTTTTATTTTTTGTGTGCCTATGAAATCAATAGTGTTGCAGCGCGTGCGCTTGGGTGGGTAGCTGCCATCTTCAATAATTTAAAGAATATATATGTTTAAACTTAAGAACAAAGTGTAAACTCTGAAATTAGTATAATATATGCTTTTTGGATGTAAATATACAAGTTTTGGGATACTGCTAAATATAAATTGAAACTTTGAAAATAATGATGGTAACTTATTAGATGGCCGGCCTCACCTACAACGAAAGAATCCCTACATTGGTAACGTGTATTTCCCTCTGGTTACAGATTTCCTAACATTGAAAACACACCTTCCCCTCCTACCACAACCGCCCTTAACTATTTACTTATCAGACGAAATTGTTATTCACGTCAATTACACAGGTCTACAAAAAAAAAAAAATCTGCTCCAAGGATTAAACCTATCATGCTTTAAGTATTTTTGTGTGCTAAATCCAAATTTTCAATTTAAAAAATTTTCTGGATTTCGAGTAAATCCCGGTTTTTATTGTCAAAAAACCGTATTTTGACGGTAAAAACCGGAAATTATTCGAAATCTATTCGATAAAAAATTTTTTAAATTAAAAATTCGGACTCAGCACACAAAAATACATAAGACATGATAGGTTTAGTCCTTTTTTAATATAGACCTGTGGGCAGGTCTGTGCACAAGTCTACAAGAAAAAAAATGTCTGCTCCAAGGACTAAACCTATCATGCCTTATGTATTTTTGTGTTCTGAATCCGAATTTTTAATTTAAAAAATTTTTACCGTGTGGATTTCGAGTAAATCCCGGTTTTTATCGTCAAAATACGTTTTTTTTGGTAATTTTTTACATTTACTCGAAATCTACGCGGTACAAAATTTTTTAAATTGAAAATTCGGATTCAGCATACAAAAATACTTAAGGCATGGTAGGTTTAGTCCGTGGAGCAGAATTTTTTTTTTTTTTGGATGATCTGTGTTAGCGAAGAAATATGATGGTCCGGGCTTGCTTATTTGGTTATGCTGTTCCAGCTCTTCATTTTCTCCTATCTCAAGTATCTCTTCATCATCTTCTATTGGAGCAGGTCTATTGCTGCATATTTCGCTACCACGTTTGCCATACATGGAGGTGCATGTAAGTCTTCTTCCGGCGACATTCGTATCTTTCGTTACAATGTAATTTGAAGTTACGGAAGTTTTACTAGGTTTTCGGGAGCGAGAGGGTCAAGAGTAGGAATTGGTAACAAATGATCTCCTTCTTTCTTCCATTTCCAAGTAATAGCTGAAAGTGAGACACACGCGCACACACACGCACACACACGCTATCCCTGCACTTGGTTGAGAACCGGAATTGTGCTGTGCTGTTCTGGGAGTTTTTTGGAGTACCGAGAGGTCAAATTTCTCGCAGAACAGTTTTGCTCTAATTTTCTTATGACATTTGAATCTTATTCTGTTTAGACCATCCGATGATATACGACCATTGTAGTATTTTCATGAAACATTTTCTAGCTTGAGCAATAACTTCTTGCTACGAACTTTTGTCATTAAATACATATGTTTTCTCTCTTAATTCTTGGTTTTCTTCTTCTAGAAGTTTGCCTTTTCCCTTTTTAAAATAATGAAGACGTCGTGTCGCAACTTGTGACTGCATGTAAGAAAAAAATGTGATTTGTAACGTCCCTCAGAGTCATTTAAGGTTTCTGACTGCTCAACACTCTTTGTGTCTTATGCTTCGATACCGGCAGTAGCATAAAGCATTAATTATTTATGTTGACGAGTGCAGTCATTATTATAAGCGAATCAGTGTCCTCTCTGGCGATGATTCCTTTTCGGCCTTGGTCAAACTTTATGGCAGCGTTAACTATATGAGTTTCAGCATCACCAGGAGCTATTTGAAACTTCAAAGTTAGCAGCTCCAAATGTGTAAGAAATATGACTTGTAAAAGTAAAACAAATAGCCACAAACAAGTCGTAGGTTTACGCATGGGGGTTGGAGGAATTTCTCAATTTACCCCCAAGAATCATGAATCCAGGCTCCCATTCATTTTGGGTGGTACAAGGAGGCGCTACGCTCGCCCAATTTTGAAAAAAAAACAGGTAAAAAAAATGATAAGCTTATGAATGGCAATCAGGAATTTGGTAAGTATGAAAATACATTCGCCATTTTTGAAAAGTGGTGCGAAGGTCTTGCCTTTCACGATAATTGACGGCGTAAGTCACATTTCTTACACATTTGGAGGCCTGCCGTACGCCCCTGTACCAAAAAAAAGGGCTGGCAAGGACATTTCTGTGCTCTACTACCCCAAATTAACAACAATTCATACATTTTGGGAGTAAACCTATGACACACAATTAGTGGTTGGCGGGCTTCTGGTCTAGATGTAGATCACATTTCAACCATGATTTCAATTCCTCGTCAGTCTTTGCAGCACAAACTATTCGATGAAATAGTCGATTTGAATTGATGTGTACACCTCGGTTACTGATTTTTATGGTCCTCGTCATCGCTGCGATGTTTTTTGCTTTATCTTTACGCAAGAATATTGCTTTGTCAAGAAATTTTCTAATAAATCAGTTTAAAGAGGCTTAACTGATTACTTCTGCGCACTCACAATTATTGTATTATCTGCGTTGACATCGGTAGTTACCGAAATTAATGTATCAGAGGGACACTCAAATGGAGAGTGATTTCGGAATCAGAGTACACCAGATATTCGAAATGCATACTCAAATCTGTATATTTACCAATTTTTAGCTTTATAGTTTGTTTTAAGAAATTTTGCGCTATTTCATGCTAACTATTTACATTTACATTATAATATCAAAATTTAAAATTTTTGTTTTTGGGATATTTCGTTTAAACCTAGTAAATATACTTTCTCAAGTAATACAGTAACAATGCTACTGTTCTATTTAAATGACAATTCGAAATCGGTTGCGACTCACGTGAAAAGGAAGTTGTTACATTAAACATGCAACCGACCTACGGAAACGTCAGTACGTTTTTTGTCGAAAAGTTAATTACTCTTTAAATCAACTGTCTTGAAACAAAAACCGCGAGACAATCGCCGATTGTAATCCTCATGCAAGAAAAGCTTTATAGTTACTTCATTAATTCATTATATAATAAAAAAAAAGGTGAAACCTTATCAAAGTCCGGTTTCCATTCGTTGACAACTTTACTGGCACATTACAATAACTATTTCTCTAATTATTATACACATATACAGGGTGTTTGGTAAAGCGATGCTGACCCTGAACAGGGCAGTATGTAGCGTACTTGCCTACATATTAGAAACTCTGTTACTATAGTTAACAAAAATTACAAAAAATAATATAATATATAATCAACAAAAGCAGAATACAATACGACTTATAATTTTATCGTTAATATATTTTACAAGTTGAAATTTTATTTTTTATTATGGATTAACCTCCATAAATTGGTGACCCCGACGCTGAGCGAACATTAAGCAACCTCTCCATGAATTGAATCAGAAGGTCCCCATAACCATTACCTCATATAATGGATATCGGTCAGGAATGGTGATTGTGTTAAGTTTCCTATAGTCACCACAGGGACGCCAATCATTAAGTTCTTTTTTTGCGACCATGTGTAATGGGAAAGAAACTGACGAAGATGATGGTTTACAAATTCTTAATTCAACCATCTGTTTGAATTCATTTTTTGCAATATTATGTTTAGTTGCATCTAATCTACGTGGACAGTTATGATGCGATGTTTGACAGAGTGCTTAATTGGCAGAAAATAGTTGGGGGTGCTAACAAGATGTGGAAATTGTAGCAATAACTTCGTATATTGATCTTCAAATGAAAAAATTTTTAGGGAAGAAATTGTAATATGTTCAAGGAAACAATTAACTGGCAGTGACGTTTTGTTGTCTGTCAACCGTTTATTTTTCAAGTCAATAATTAGACCCAAATGAACTAAAAAATCAGCACCAATTATGGTAGAGAAATATCAGCGATATTAAATACAAAAGAAAATTCACGACGTAAACCTAAATTAACCTGCAACAGTTTTTTACCATAAGTATGAATGCTAGATCCATTTGCTGCAGTTAAGACAAGGTCAGGATTCCTTTTAAAATCTGATAATTTCTGGGAATAACTGACAAATCAGCTCCGATGTCAACTAAAAAACGTAACTTGTTGGAATGATCGTACACGAAGTATATGTAACGTGCTCACCTAGTATATCTGTACCATAACTATGGTTATTAGAATAATAACAAAAAAAAAAAAATAATTAACATGAATTATATTTAGACATTCAATATAATCCCTTTTTGAATATGAAAACCTTCGAAATGGAAATATAATTTTTCGAAAAATCCCAATCGAAAACTTCAATCATGTGTCAAACATTAATATTTCATGGAAGAAACTTGTAAATGGCAGAATTTCGCAAACATAGGTGCCCATTACTCGCTACATTAATCGTCGCTACATCCACTGCTGCAACCCTTCAGCCAGTTAGATTTCCGCTCCCTGGACAACTCACTCGCTAGATTCCCAACCAAAACCCGACAGCGTGCCAGCGTGCCCCCCCAGGATTACGAAGACACAAAGACAATGCATTTTTTCATTAATCTTGTACATGTGCCGGGGAGTTCTCTATTTATATTACTCCCTGCAATGTAAGATCACCTTATCAACGTATCAATATATTAATTATTTGCTATTTTATTATTTATTTACTATTTTAATTAATTCACAATTCATTTCAATTAACTATTCAATCAATCTATTTTAAATTACTGAAAGACGCTCTCAACGCTCGATTGTGAACTGTCAATTCCGAAAGACGCCCAATTTATAGATTGTGAACTTTCATTCACTTAGCATCGATCAAATACATGCTATTTTATCATATTTACCTATTAAAGACGCTCAATCTAATAATGATTGTGAACTTTCATTCCACTTAGCATCAGTCATATACATGCTATTTTATTTCAATTCACCAATGACATATAACATGCTCATTCTAAAGAAAATATCATTGCAGATATTTTATCGCACATTAATGATTTTTCCTTATTGAACAACATGCTATCTTGTCATATATACGTCAAATCTGACTTTTCTTTTTTAAATCTCATTTTTTAATACTGATACTTTGGTAGTTTGATTTCTCTTTTGCAGGGGGAGGGGGAGTATATGTAGCGTGCTCACCTACATATGAGTATATATGTACCATAACTATGATTATTAGAATAATAACAAAAAAAAAATTAATTAACATGAATTATATTTAGAAATTAATATAATCCCTTTTGAAACAGTATTTATATTTTTATTACGATAGCACATATATGCTATACAGCATTGGTCATCTGTATGACCAAATATACCTATATGAAAATGGTTTTCTTTACGATTTTATTCCGATTTTGTATTTTGTAAATCTCCATTTGTCATCATTTATGTAATTGCGCAGAAAAAATAAAAATTGAATTTATAGGGAAAATCGTAATAGTAACTTAAGGTCTCGAATTGCGAAGTCTTATCAAAATATTTTTTAGAAGTCGTCTGAATGTTACAATTATTTTGAAAACGTCACTATTGTATTTTTTTATTGGTATTATCAATTATCATACATACCATCAAGTTTTATTAGTTATAAAAAAGAAGAAAATAGTATCATTCCGCAATGATTTTCCATGTAATCAGATTAATTATGTGGGGTATTCAACAAAAACAAGGCTATCTTTTCAAAAAAATTATTTAAAAGGTTACAGAACTATTTTTTTTTATGCACAATGCAGAGTTTTGTCGCATTCCTCTTGATGTTCGATCTAAGAATAGGGGATACGCGAATGTCAGTTTTACACTCAAAAGTGTTTTTATCAGATAGTTTATGTTTGAAAATTTAATAGTATATCATAATATAAATTGTTTACACATCCAATAATTAATAAATAATAATTGAAATTCGTTTATCCGACTCGCATATGATGTATGATCTCTTATTTATTTCGTTTTGGGTGTCCATATTTACTAGTTGTTTTAAGCAAGTGTGAACTTTTGTGATTATTATCAGGTGTTTCAACACATATACTTATACATTAAATGAAACAACAATTATTAATAATTTAGAAGTGTTTTTTAAACATTATAATGGCAGAAAGCGATTTTGTGAAAGCACAAAGTGACAATTTATCTAATGTTGATTCGTTTATGCTGTTGGAGTCCATTCGCTCGAATGATTGCTTTAATGCTGAAGAAAGTCGAGGAGTTACAGATTTATTCATTTAAAAATCAAAAGTTACACACATATACGACCGAATAAACATTAAAAACTGTATACTTTATCACGACATTCTCGGCCTGACGTCATGACTGGCATGTCAACTGTCAAAATTAAATAGTGACGTCACATCCATTTTCCCGCGCGGGTAAAATTTTACTCTTTCAAATTCGATTTTATACCAAATTCAACATATTTCAGTGAAATTAATAATCAAAATGGTTGTTTTAATAAAAATAGAATCTTATTTTATTGATATTAAAATTTGTGCGTGTCCCCTATTGACGCACTATCACACGGTAGTATGCTAGGGCATCTGCCAGATTTATATAGATGTGGAAAATGGTAACGTAACGTAATTAGTACTTCACAGAAATTGTTCCTTGTGTTGCAATTTTCTAACGTTGTGTTTATCCTCTTATTCACAACGTCTTATCAAACGTTTTGTGATCCATGCTTTATTTTGCTTGACCTACGTTTACTGTATAGCACGTCTGACGGCATCACGCCATCTGTCGCGGTTACCTGTTAGGTGTACAGTCTCACCAAAGCTGTTTAACATTAGATCCTTCGATACATTAGCTCAACATTTTTAAGGGTGTCCTCTTCGCCTCTTGCCATATGGTTGTCCCTGAACTGTCACCCGTTCTATTGCCTGTCTAGGGACTACAGGACCAATGCGCTTGTGTCCCACAGCACCTATGGAGGCAATGCTGGACTTACTTCCTCTGCATTTGAATGTAAGAAAGGAGGCAACACTCAGTGCCTTAAGGCTGCATCAGGCACTTAAATTCAGACCAGGGTACCTGGTTGGTCACTTAAGAATTCTGAAGCTAATCCAATTCGAATCCACGACCAAACCCACTGACTCACTGCTAGGCGAGCAGGGTCGAAGTACTGCGGTTGGAGAAAAAGTCGCACATCTGGTACACAGATGGATCCAAGATGGATGAAGGGGTTGGTGTGGGCGTAGCAGGGCCTAAACGCAGGCTATCTAAAGCCCTTGGTAACACCCCAACCGTCTTCCAGGCAGAAATCTATGCTATAGATCAGTGTGCCTAGGAATACCTAAATAGCGGCACTCGAAGGGCAAAGATCTATATACTTTCAAATAGCCAGGCAGCATTAAAGGCTCTCAAAATTGACTGGCAAACAATCCCTCAAGCAACTGGCAAAAAACAACAAGGTTACCTTGATGTGGGTGTGAGGGCATGAGAGAATAGAAGGCAACGAATTGGCTGATAGCCTCGCAAAAAAAGAGGTTGAAGCCCCATTTTTTGGACCCGAACCGTTCTGTGGCCTATCTAAAGACAAGCGAAAAGGTTTATAACCTATTCAACAAAAAATGCCATAAGGCTTCTCGAACTTGAAAAGTCTGACCTAAGGCTGATCACAGGCCTTCTAACTGGCCATTACCCCTTGAGATATCATCTCAAGAACATGGACATGGCAGAAGATGGCAAATGCAGATACTGTGAAGCTGTAACTGAAACTGCGGAACATATACTTTGTGAATGCAAGGTACTAATCCGCATTAGGTTAAAGTACCTAGAACAGGCGGAATTAACGTCTGAAGACATAGGGAAATTAGCTCCCAGGAAAATCGCAAGCTTTGTAAGAATCCTGAGCAACAACTAGTTGCAGGGTAATTCACAAAAGACCTTTTTGGTCGAGGTCAAGAAAGGCCAACCGAGGGCCAAGCGACCCCTTAAACAATCTACAATCACCCGTTTTAAATTGTCCTGCCTCCGGTTGATGTGGCCAAAAAATGAGAGAATGCGATGCTGAAGAGTTACTTTTGGGAACTATTTGTTGAAAAATCGAGCTATTAGTTCGATGGGTTGTCCAGGAAATTCATACCAAACATCTACGTTTGAAAAAAAAAATTCTCTAGGAGGAAATTTACTAGATCAGTCGATAAATTTCACTGGTAAGTAAAAAATTCATCATTGCAATTGTAAAAAGTGTATTTTGTGGGAAGTATTCTAATGCCTCCTTTCAACTTTCGAACACACTCAGTACTTGAAGCAAGGGACATGATGATTTTTCTGCCTCTGGCCGCATTAAATATTGTTTAAATAAATGCCCACGTATATAAAATTCAGGTCATATAAAGCTGCATTTGTGACCGTACCTCAAAGTTTTTACGATAAGAATATAATGAGTTAGCCATAATAAAGTGCCATTTCCAGATCATTTATCTTTGTTGCTGCAATGTAACGATTGTTTGGTTCGTTGTTTAGACTGCCTCAAGTCGTTTGTCATTCGCGGTTTACGTTTCATTTGGTTATTGAATGTGTTGTCCTGGAAATTATGGCTGATTGCAACTTCTGTTGTTATAATAATACTGTTTTAAACATATTGATGCCGATGAAAAATCTCTAATTTTGGAAGTAATTAATATCCCTCAGAAAACCATTACAAATTTTAATTAATTTATTTCAATGTTGACAGAAAGGCTGCATAGACAAAAAGAAGCGATAACAATCAGTCATAGTCGAAAGAACTACACACAATTCTCAAGTTGTGGTATAAAAATATCTAGTCCACATAACTTGAATTTTATGGCTTTTCGGATAACTTCATTGCACTTTTTAAATCCTATCTAATATGTTGTATAGGTGTTAGGCGTTAGATCTATCGTTATCTATCGAAGTTTTAGCTACGTTGGAAGTCCCCCAAGGTTCAAATTTAGGTCCACTTCTTCAAAATTTGTATGCGAACGACGTAGTAGACAATATCAGTGTTAACTGCTTTCTATATGCGGATGATTTAAAATTATTTTGCAATGTTGCGTCTGAAAATGATTGCCTTGAATTGCAAAATAATGTTGATCGTATTAATACATGGTGTATGATAAACAATTTACCTTTAAATGATGCAAAATGTAACACTATGACATTTACAATAAAACATGTTATTCCATTTGACTACAAGTTGAATAATTATAATTTTTACTCACGACAGTACATACCGTTTTCAAAATATTTACTATTTTGGCAGAAATCTTGCGTATAAATATTTTCTACTTATTTTCAAATGTGTCAAAATGTCTTGAGAAAAATTAGTTCACGTGATGCTGATCAAAAGTCTCAATAGGCGCAAGGCTCGAAAGTGTACCGATTAGTTGTCAAAAACATCGGAAAGTTAAAAAATTCACGCCATTTTTCTGCATGAATTATTTTCATTACTTTTTATTTCAGAGAAAAGTTGTTTTTTTTTGAAAGGGTGGTTGTTTTCAAGGTAATTTCAAGGACAACTTAATTTTTTCGAAATAGCAAGCAACTTTTGTCTGAAACATTTTTTATCTGACTTCAGTTTTACAAGAAATGCTAAACAAAACAACTAGATTTTTGGAAAAATGTTGGGAAACTGTATCTAAAGCAGTCTTTTTTTTTTCTTTCGACAGTGGATATTTGTTTTTATTTCTGATAGAATCCAGCAAATGTGACAAAAAGTGAAATGGCGTGAAAACTTGATCATATCTCCTTTCAAATATCTGACATTGCTTTAAATTTCTGTCCTCATCTTCAAAACTATAATAAAAAATGACACTCAAGGTCTTTTAGGCCAGGCTAGATAAGGGTTGAACAACAAAATAATTCGTTACAGCAAACTGATAGCAGAATATTTTAGAACATATCACAACTAAAGAGGGAAAAATAATCCGAACCACCTGCGGTTATCTGGGGTGAAATGGGGTGGGTTTTTAGGGGTGAAAAACGGTTTTTTGCGATTTCTGGGTTAATTACGCAACCTATCGAAAAAAGTTGATCATAAAAGTTGTAGGTAATAAAAAAATCTACAACTTGTGTGGAGAGCATTTTTATCCTAACCTCAAAATTTTTCGAGATACACGCAAAAAAAACCCTTTTCGGTTTTTTATTTTTTTCTTCCACAAAAATAATTCGATTTAGCTCAAACTTGGTAAAAGTATACCTTTTGGTGTCCCACATAAGCATTATTTTTTTTGAAGCAAAATATTTAACGGTTGTTGTTTAATTCAATTTAAAAAAAAAAAGTGAAATTTTCAACTGCGATTCCTCATAAAATTACTTGTCCGATAGAGTTCGGACGGGGCTCATTTTTTTAATTTTTATGTCTACTTTTAATAAATAAAAAAATATATGTAGTGCAATGGAAAAAATTGCCGAAAAATCGAGAATTTCGAAAAAATGCCTTTTTTCGTTGTATGTTTTTTAATTATTGTCAAAAATTTGTTATTATTTATTACAATTAATATAATTTTGGAATATCAATGTATGCTACAAACAATAAGTAAAATAATTAATAATTAATTTCATTCCTCAACCACGTTTGAATTATTAAACAAACAAAAAAGTATGATCCTGATTTCTATGCCTTCTATTGTAACAGTATTGGTACGGCGTATAAATGACTGCATTTTTATTTATTTGATAATCTAAACATATTTACTTTTAATTTTGATTGTTAATAACTTTTAAATTGTAAACATTGACAAAAATTGCTTTATTAATTTTAATTATTAAACATAATATAAATAATTTTTTGTAAAAATAATAAATGTACTTTTTAATACATGATTCTAATATATTTACATTTTGTAGTAAACATACGATTAATAATAATAATAATAATAATAACAATAATAAAAATAATAAAATGGCTTTTTTTATAATTAAATTTACATCATATTTCTAAACTAAGGCGAAGTCTAGCTTAACAGCCACTCAACTTAACCTTTTACATTATAATAATTTATGTGCTTAGAGTTTATGTCAATTAATAAATGTATCTTAAAAAAAAAAAATTGAAATTACAAATTCATAACAATATCAATTATGGTAAAGTCCAATGTTATGCCGATGATACTCAATTGTTTTATAAATTTCCTTCTGAAAACACAATAAATATTCGTGATTTAATTAATTCGGACTTAGACTCTATTCATAATTATGCTAATCAAAACAGTATTAAACTAAATGCCACCAAAAGTGCAGTATTATGCTTTACTTCTCATAAAACACGGGAATACACGAAGGTAAATCTAAAGATCGCTATCAATGAGCAATACTTGCCCATTCTAAATGAAGCAAAAAATTTAGGTCTTATTTTTGACTATAAGATGCATTTCACGGAGCACGTGGCAGTTTTATTAAAAAAAGCATATTACTCATTGAAAATGTTATATTTTGATATAAGTATTTTAAATTTTAAAGTAAGAAAAAAATTGTGTGAAAATCTTGTGCCCATTTTAAATTATTGCAATATAGTATACTTTCAATGTCTTGATAAGATTACGCAATATCGTTTGCAAAATACGCAAAGTAGCTGTTGCAGATTTGTATTTAAACTCAAAAAGTATATAACGCAATCTCGATCTACAATAATATAGATGACCAACTGAAAACAACTTCTGTAAATAAATTTCGCAAAACGATAAAATCTCATTTCCTCTCTCTCCAAATTTTATAAGATAGCAATTGGTTTTATATGTGCGGATGTATGTGTATGTGGGTATATATACACATATTTGCCTTTTCTCAGTCTTTAGTTTTAAAGAGTACATTTATTATTTTTACAAAAAATTATTTATATTATGTTTAATAATAAAAATTAACAAAGCAATTTTTATCAATTTTTACAATTTAAAAGTTATTAACAATCAAAATTAAAGGTAAATATATGTAGATTATCAAATAAATCAAAATGCGGTCATTTATACGCCGTACAAATACGGTTACAATAGAAGGCACAGAAATCAAGATCATACTTTTTTGTTTGTTTAATAATTCAAACGTGGTTGAGGAATGTAATTAATTATTAATTATTTTATTTATTGTTTGTAGCATACATTGATATTACAAAATTATATTAATTGTAATAAATAATAACAAATTTTTGACAATAATTAAAAAGCATACAACGAAATAGGGCATTTTTTCGGAATTTTCGATTTTCCGGCAATTTTTTCCATTGCACTATATATAGTTTTTTCATTTAGTGAAATTAGACATAAAAAAACAAAAAAAATGAGCCGTGTCCAAACTCTATCGGACAAGTACTTTTATGAGGAATCGCAGTTGAATATTTCACTCTTTTTTTTCTTTCAATTGAATTAAACAACAACCGTTAAATATTTTGCTCCAAAAAAAGTAGTACTTATGTGGGACACCAAAAGGTATACTTTCACCAAGTTTGAGCTGAATCGAATTATTTTTGTGGAAGAAAAAAATAAAAAACCGAAAAGGGGTTTTTTTGCGTGTATCTCGAAAAATTTTGAGGTTGGAATAAAAATGCTCTCCACACAAGTTGTAGATATTTTTATTACCTACAACATTTATATTTAACTTTTTTGATAGGATGCGTAGTTAAGCCATAAATCGCAAAAAACCGTTTTCCACCCCTAAAAACCCACCCCATTTCCCCCCAGATAACCGCAGGTGGTTCGGATTATTTTTCCTTCTTTAGTTGTGATATGTTCTAAAATATTCTGCTATCAGTTTGCTGTAACGAATTATTTTTTTTTTTTTTAATTCTGGCACTTATCTAGCCTGGCCTATTTGGCCATTCTTTTAATTTAAATATTCAAAAATTAATGTATCAATGTCATCGTTGTGTTCTTCACAGATTTGCAACAACTTGGGCCATTCAGTGACATAAACCTCAAGACAGTCGGAAATTGTATCCATCTAACATCTTGTAGTAATGTTAGTTTCTTGCCCCCTTTTTCTTTGTACCAAGCAATTGGCAAGTGTGTATTTCGAAAATATTGTACAATTTGAACTACGTATGATTTTACTTTTGTAACTTCCAAATCTTTGGAAAGCAAATTAAGTATATGGGCAGAACACCCGCATGTTATACTGAGGTAATCCAGAGCCTCGGCAATTTTTTCCCTCATATCGTTCATGTTTGCCACATTATCTGTGACCAAGTTATACTCATTTTTACACATATTTATTAAATCAGTGGCCAAGTTTGCAAGGTAATCACCAATGTGTGGATGTCCTGATATATATATATATATATGCTTTCCAGAAGAACTCTTTCCATTTTCGATTGTCATAAAATTATCTCGTACATTATCAATGTCCTAGGGATATTATAGCTGATAAATTTTCAAAACACTTTGATTTCTCCTCTTCAAATATTTCATTTAAAGAGGTTGATGATAACTGAAACCTAGAAGACGGGACATACCCTGTCAATCGCTCTCCGAACTTCTCTATGTTCAATGGAATTAAAAGAACAATTTGTTGCAAAAATGGCCTGGCTACTTGTTTGTTTAATTCTTTCTTTTTGTCTTGACATGTTCTTACTATAAAAGGAGCTTGAAGTAGTGCTACTGCAACTACTACTTCTCAAATTCCCTCTTGCTGTTAGTTGGGAATTTTCACTTTGGCTCAAGCCTGTCGACAAGCTTCCGAATTTCCTTATTACATTTTTTACATATTGCACGGCATCCAAGTTGTGGGAATAGCCCTGCAGAGCCAAGTCGAAGCGGGTTTTTAATCCAAATTTCAGTTTTAACATAATTATGTATACAGATTTTTTTATTATTTATTAAGAAAATGTAATATGGAAAGTTAAGAAGTCAAATAAACGTTTTTATTTAAAAAATAAAAAAAAATCATGATTGAAAAAAAAAGTGCTTTTGTTATTATTTTTTTTAATCAACACTGGTGTGCGTTAATCATATAGCAAATGTAATTGAACACAGAATCCGATTCATATGCCAATAGCGTACCATATAGAGCTACTGATGTAGGAAACCAAAAATGTAGCCCAGGAAAGCCATAATGGACCCGTTCTTGACTTGACACATGGCTAACTACTTTATGTTAATAAGATCAGCGACTCTATTAAGAGATAGGCCTGTGACGTCGCTTTTAATGACGGCTCTAATTTATTCCTAAACTTAATTAAGAACACCCAAGTAACTAGCCAAGTATGTTGATTATGTAACGGATTAAAATTCTCAGCTTTATCCACCCTTGTGTCGGTTTTCAGTAAGGCAATGATGTTCCAGAAGAGGGTCATTCTGTAGTTTCTAGGGAAGAAGAGAAAGTATGCCAGCCCGTCAATTGGGGCAAATCAATGATTTCGTGAAGGTTGTCTGCTTCCGTGGAGCTTTTAGAATATTTAGGTTGAGTCTATAGTTACAGGTTCGGTTATAAGTATGTGTATGTATCTAAAATGGCGATCGATGCAATTTAAAGATGTGAACTATTTTAAATTTAATTTTGCTAAGTTTTGTTTAAAATTATTTAAATTATGTCATAAATTTTAGTAAATAAATCAAAGTAGACGTATTTTTTCCGAGATCCCATGAGTATTTTTTGAGTTATAGGGAAAAAACTGAAAATATTAGTAACGAAGGGGAAGTTCCACCACGGAGGTACTGGAGGGGATCTGGCGAGAAATAGAGGAGTTTTGAAACCAACATTTTTTTTAATTTTTTTTTTACAGTTCGGTTACACGCGTTTTCTTTTATCATGATATCAAGTTAGTTCACCTTAATCGCACGGAATGGGAAAATTCGCAAAAACACGTTTCTTCACAATAACTTTGTTATTATTGACTTGACGAAAAAAAAGTTAAATCAATAATTGAAGATCTCGCGGAAGCGCATAATCTGGTAAAATTTGAAATTGGACAGTAACTTTTTGTGAATTTTTTTTTAAAATGCGCGTTTTTTGCCGTAACACAAAAAAAAAAGGAGTTAGGGGGATGAGATTTTTTTGAGGTAGGTGAAATAGATAAGAATTGATTTACAATTTTCTCGAAAACTGTTAATGCTAGAAAAAAAGTTACGCCAATCTTGTATCTCTGTACACCCGCGATATATTTGGTATCATTTCGAAAGATAAAAAGGTTTCCCGTATGTTACATTTGATAATGCTTTCTACACTTATTAAAGTTTGACCTACATATTAACACATTTTGTTAACAAATATATAGTGATAACACGATCGAAATTTAAGATTAGTCCATTCGTTTTTGAGTTAGAGCGAGTTAAACGAAAAAATAATTGTTTTATTTACACCTAAAACTAGAGAAATGGGCCCGCGAAAACTCGTGTCGGCGTTAAATAATTATTTATAATAAATTTAATATTTGATAAAGGGTAGATTGATAAAATATTAAGATGGAAAAAAGACTTCTATTGCCGAATATCAAGGTCCGAAGTCCCTATCCTTTAAAACAATTAATCAGTCAAATACTAGAGGTAAAACCGAACAAATTCCATTTTGAATTTTCAAAATCGCCCGACAGGGAAAAAAATTATAAGGGGTTGAATGATTTTCCTTTCTCCCATCCTCTGGTTCCATCAATTCTTATCTATTTCACCTTCAAAAAAATCTCGTCTCTTAACTCCTTTTTTTCATAAAAAAATTAAGAAATTACTATTTTGTGTATTAGTGTTACGGCGAAAAAACGCGTATCTTAAAAAAAAATTACGAAAAGTTACCGTCCGATTTGAAATTTTTTACCAAATTATGCGTTTTTTTGCGCTTTTTTCGTTAACTCAATAACAACAAAATTATCGTGCGAATTTTAAATGTGAATTCCTCCCCCGTCCCGTGTGATTAAGCTGAACTAAGTTGGTAACATGATAAAAGAAAACGCCTGTAACCGAATTGTCAAAAAATTTTTTTTAAAAAGTTTGTTTCATTTCATAACCAGATCCGCTCCGCTAAAGTGAGAATTTCAGTATAATATGGGTGTATTATAATATTATGCAAGGATGTACAATTGGCGTCACCTTAAACTCACCACCCTTTGAGATGTTCCTTTTCTAATACGCCCCACTACAAATAAATTATACATTCCGACATTCCATATTTTGGGTCAGAGTGGAGATTGATGTCATACTTTTATTAGTTTTATTAGAATGTGACCAGCTTAGGTTTCTACATTTCAGAGATTTTGAATAATATTAATTTAATTTATAACTTTCTTCTCTCCACTATTCATTTATCTGATTTATGGATTCTGGACGCTAATATATTTTCATAAACTATTGTCTGCAATAAACAACAACTACAACATTGTCTGCAATAAAAACTGGCAATGTAAATACATTAAGTAAACAAAACAATTCGAAAAGTTAATGCAACCGGTTACCTCAAAAAAGATTCGAAGCCAGAAATGAAGGTATTAAGTTTAATATACCTAATAATTCATGAAAAACAAAGAAGACAAAAATATTCATATCACTTATAATGAAATTAATTGTGGTTAATTATATCATGCTAGTTTTGGAGTCTTTTGATTTTTCATTAAAATGAAGCGGTTAATAATTCCGTGATTTTGTCATCCTATTGGCGAAGTGCAAGAAAATGTAATGTTTTCGACAAACACATCGTTTTTAAATGTACAGGGTTATTCATTATATTTAGGCCACCCTTTATTATCGTTATTACTGGAGATAGAAAAAAAGTTTCGAACGAAAGTTGTAGGGCTGTAACTGAACTCCTTTAATAAATTAATGAAAGCACAGTGGCGTGCAGAAATTAAGGGGTACAAGAAGCAATAATATATTTTTAAATGGAACACCCTGTGTATTTTTGAATTTTTGAATTATTATTTTCTTTCTGATTTCAAAAATATGAGGTATGATAGTCCTATCTTCAACCGTTTTCGAGTTATTGAACATTGAAAATCGTATTTAAGCTATTTATTATACGAACGGAAATTACAATTATTAATGTAGTCTATGAAAATAACAAGTATTCTGTTATTAAATCTGTCAGCGTTTCATATAATAACCTTTTCGTGGGTAGATTTGGAATTTGACCATAAAATGAAAAAATATTCCCCTTCTAACAAACAAAAGTTATTTAAATAACTAAATAATTTTTTACTATAAAAATCAAGCAACATGTTTTAAAGGGAATTATTGACACCCTACACCTCCTCCTTAGAGGAGTAAGAAATATTCAGGAGCGATTTGAATGGGCCAAGTCACCTTAATATGATGGTTTTTTTGTAATTAAAACCGATCAATATCGGTGAGACCCATCCCTTTTGGGGGTGAGGAGGTGTAGGAGTGTACTCAGAAGTAATCAGATTATTATACTCTGGTAGCAACCACCCAATGAGGTGTTCTGGTAGTTTAAAAAAATATGTAAATAACTAATAGTAGTTATAGTAACCTTCTTAGGTGAGGGAATGGTTGAAGGGGTGAATTTGGTTTTTTTACTTCTTTTTCTACTTAGTTATTGAAATTTAGTATTTTAAAGGAATTTCCTCTCTTGTAGTTCTAATTCTAGCGGCAAGTTCTAATATCAATTCCAATGTCACTCCCAAATAAGGGTTGTTTTTTAATGTGTTCCCGAGATTCTTCGCCAAAACGGATGATGGATTCGTTTTCAGCACCCAAAAATTAGTAAAAAAAAGTTGGCTTCCACACTTTACCATGGATGGGTCAAAATAGCCTTTTTTTAACATTGTTTTCTACTCACGAAAGAGGTGGGAGTAACTATTTTGGGACTTACCTATTTTGAAATAATTCCCTGCACTAAAGAATAACTTTTTGTTGCAAGTTCTCATATCAATTTCAATGTCACCCCCAAATACGGGTTATTTTTTACCGTCTTCCCGATGTTTTTAGCCAATTCGGACGACAGATTCGTATTCAGCACGCCAAAATTAGTAAAAATTCCACACTTTACTACGGATGGGCCAAAAAATACCTTTTTTTAACATTGTTCTTTGTTATTTTAAATAGAATTGCTCCTATTTTTCTAGATTCTACAGAAAATTTAAAGGACATTCCATTAAAGGTTCCTTATACCTAAAATTAATATTTTCTGAGATATTAATTTTTTTCCTAAATTTTGACAGAAAAGTTGTATTATATAAAAATTATTACCTTAGTAATAATAATTGATAGCTCCTTGATTTTTTTAATGCGAGTAAGACAAGGCATTGGAGTTATCCATCATGTAAAAAAATCATCGAATATTAAAAAAAAAGTCTTTTAAATTAATGGCAGTCGACCATATAAAAACAGCAAAATGTCATTTTTTAACGTGACCTCAATTATTGTTACTGAGATAGTTAGAGGAACTTTTATAATCCACAATATTGATAATAACTAATTACTACGTAGGAGCAACAGGGGCAAAGAGAATTGCAAAAACTTGCACTAAAGCAGAAATATTCGCTTTTCTGGCGGCTGTAAATCGTAAAATATTAACAAAAAGAAAATTATTTAAATAAAAGTTGTAACTCTTTTATTCCCTACAATATTAGTAATGCCCAATTTAGAGCAGAAGTAACAGGAAAGGAGATGATCTAGAAAAACCTATTTAAAGCACCATTTTTAAACATAGCGGCGGAAGGGGAATCAAATTTTGAGAAAAAAAGGTTCTATGCAATTTTTCATATAAATTGAAGTTATAACGACTTAAAAATTTGGATTTTAACTAGAAAAAGAGGTATTTTAAAAGGTTTTTGTCAAATAACTCGAAAGATATTACATTGAGCGAAAGCATGCTAGAAGAAAATAAGAATGTTACTAAATTGAGGATGAATTTCCTTTTTTTTCTAATTTTTGTAGAATTAATAGTTTCGGAGATCTGGAAGTATAAAGGTGGCGTCCGAAAATATATAAGAAGTATTTAGGTTAAATGTTAAGTATCTTAGAAATTATGGCACTTACCTTAAAAATACTAATTATCAAACTGAAAGTCTATTAATTAGGCTTTCAAATTATTTTGATTATTTCTATACAACAAAAAAACGAAAAAGTTATAACAGAAACAGTGTACTTCTTCACATTTTTTTAAGCAAAAGACGTCGTTTCTTTGTAAATATCTCAATAAATATTAGTTTTAGCGAAGAAATAGTGGACCTCAAAAATTGAGCTTATAAATTGAGCTGCTGATATGAAAAAAATTATGCATGCCTCAGCTTCTATTTTTTAAATGGAACACCATAATTTAACGGGCTTTAAAACGATGTAATACTTAACCGCCCTCATTTAAAGATTTAAGGGCCCAACCATCCTACCACCGCTTAAGGATTGAAGTGGCGAGATCAACAATACCCAATAAAAGTACCCCCCTTGATAATAAAATTGACGGATCCGAGCGTTTGTCGAAAAAATGATCATACAAAGAGAAAACACGCCAGTTTCGTTTTCGGTGGGCCACCGTGTATAATAGGTATGGTGAATTACTGGATTTTACTGATGTTTGCTAGTGCATCCTTCGAGTATTTCAGCTTTCGAAAGTTGACCATTTGCATTAATTTTCTGAATCACCCTGTATTACTTACTTATTACGTCAGTTATTTTATATGCATTTCCTTTTATACTGCAAGCATAATCAGATCAATTTTATTTATTCTACTTAATATCCGATACGTCCCACAATCAGATAATTGAAGAATGAAAAGAGAAATGAAATTAAATAAAAATGTTTACTTATCCATATTGCATAATTCCAGGCCATCGTGTATCCTACAATGTTAATCGCCACTCAGACCTAAAATACCTACCGAATGTAATTATTTGTAGTGGGGCATGTTAGAAAAGGAGCATCTCAAACGGTGGTGAGTTAAAAGATGACGCCAATTGTACCATCGGCGATGAATTTAGTGTTACTTTTAATAAAATATCTCGCAAAATACTATCTATAAAGCGATAAGCAGAAAGCAGGTCTATATAATTTAATATTCTATGCGAAGAATTTTCAAATTTCATACATTCTCACCCCGGCCCCGTTACAACTGACTCACCTCTGTGATTACAAATTATAACGGAGATGAGATTGAGATGATAATATTTAAGAATAAGTAAAAAGCATAATAAAAACGTTTTGTATAGTTGAAGTAATCTTAATAAAGAGCCGTTATGAGGGGCGAGAGGAATGGATAGGCGGCACGCCAATGTTCTTGGCTATAGATGTCGATCTCGGATGACTGGGGTCGGGCAGGACTATTGCCCTTTACCCCAATACATCGCTGTAGACCGGGGACCAGCCTCGTGCAGGGCGGGCGAACTTACTTTACGTCGGCCCCACTCACAAATGTGAGCGGTGCAGACGATTTCGGCCCACCTCCCTGGGTCCTGGCTCGTTGGACCTTGCTGGCTAAGGCCTCTCCTGGCGCTCTTCTGTCTTGATCTTCTTTCTTCACCACCTTCCTATCCTATCCTAGACTGTCACACATCTTATTTGTTTATATTTCTCAATAGTTTCAAGGATTTAAGACCAAAATGTTGCATAGGCAAATATACGATACCAATTCAATTGTACAATAGTACAATTATGTGCAGTTTGATTTTCGCGCATACTAGCATCTTGACATACGTTTAGTACGAAATACGAATACGAAACTTCTGGTATGAATATTTCTGTATAAGGAGTCGGTACGTCTCGCGCATCTAGCATCATGAGATGTGTTTAATACGAAATACGAATACGAAACTTCTGATACGAATCTTTTGCATACGATACGAATACGATACGGATCTTTGAAAACAGTCGTATTGCCCATCACTATTAGGAGCTTCTTTTGATATTATATACTGCGCGATAGGCAGTAATTAATTGCGCTTGCCACATAACGCGCTCTATCTACGCTACCTGGTCGGTAAAATAAAATATTTTAATACCGGACTTTTACCCCAAATTAAGTTAATATTTGCAGACGTGTTTTTGTTAACATAATTGTAAACAATTCGTCTTAATTTATGTGCAGTATATATATATGAAACGGTTTGATGACAGTATTGTTCGTACGATTTAAATTGTTACCTGCTGATAATCCCTATGAATAAATTTGTATCGACCGTTAAAAATAAACAGTAATCCTGCCGTGCAATGTTACCTTGAGAAGGTCATTTTTAATGGCAAAAAATCACTTTGCTAATATTAAACTTTGCCGACTCACAGTTGATTAAAGGATTGAATTGTTGCAACTGATTGCAGAAGCAATTTTATTATTTAATTAGGAGCTTGGCGAACTCAATTAGTGTGAAATTAAGTTGTTCTTATTTACCGATTTAATGAAATTATGTTTTATTAATTAATTTCTTGTGCAAATATAGGAAGAAACCAAGGTTGCAGATAAGATATTACGAGCAAAAATGCATTCACGCTGTCTATCCGGAATTTCGCAAATTACCTTGAAGTCAAGCAAGGAACTGTTGTTCTAATAATGTAATTTAAAAAGTAGATATTAATTGTGTACTGTTTTGATTTTAAAAAATGCGAAACCCTCATAAACAAATTAATACACTATTATGTCATTGGTGCAAATGATTGTTGAAACATTTGAGAATAAAATGTACGTGGGTAGTTTATTTTGCGATTTAAGTAAGGCCTTTTATTTCATTTCATATAAACTTTCTAAGTACTGTTTTCTTCGAAAGAATGTGTCATTAATAAATTCGTATCTAAGTAATTCTGGCTCCACACGTAGGGCCCAGTCCAGTGGCGGCTGGTAATATTTCAGTATTTTTTTTCTCGTCTGTGGCGCATGGGACCCATGGGAAATAACATCTAGAGAAGCTCTTCTCTTTGAAAAAGCATTTTGCGACAGAATTTTTTAAAATTCGGTTGCCACTCCTGGTCTAGGGACTCCTGTTTAATTTTTTTTTGTCATATACATTTGACTTTTCATAACAATACAACAATAGGTCTAGGAGTTTATGAAAATATTTTCATTATTAACTGGAATACAATGAACTGAAATTTTGTAATTTACAATTTAACAAATTACAACATTTCAATTTGTTGTATCTCAGTTAATAATGAAAATATTTTCATAAATTTCAAAATCTATTGTTATATTTGTATGGAAAGTCAAATGTATATGACAAAAAAAAAATAATTTAAACAGGAGTCCCTAGACCAAGGGTGGCAACCGAATTTGAACAGTTTTTTTTGCAAACTGTTTTTTCAAAATTTTTGACAGGTCGTTAGAGAAGTGCTTCTCTAGATGTTATTTCCATGTTTTTCCTATGCGCCACAGACGAGAAAAAAAATATTGAAATTTCACCAGCCGCCACTAGCCAAGTCAGACAAACTTCAGTTAACACGAACGTATGGATGATAAGTTTCTCTTGGTTGGCTGCGAATGAGCCAAGTTTGGTTGAGCTCGCCTCGGTGGCGGTAAATGCTACAAAAATCAAAAGGACCTCCAATCGCCAATTTCCCATCCACATGTTGGTGCATGTCGCACTAATTAAATGACAACCTGGAATATTCATTCATTCACTTGTAATAGATAATTAGAACCTAGCCATTGCCGCCGCAGTTTGCAACCCTATTCATGTCCAATTTTTGTCCACAAAATACTCAAAGAAGTAAACTGCAAGAACTATGCAATACCTATAATAACTTTGTGAAAATAATATTTTTTTCGGATGACACTACCTTTGTTTTATATGGCCATGCCAACATGCAAAATTATCGTAATGGGCTTGCAGAGAATCTCCATTGGATAATGGAGTATCACATTTAGAACCTTGAAAATTGAATGTGTGATGTGGGACCGTTGATGGAAGAATTCTGGGTCCTTATTTCTTTGACGATACCCTAACCGGATGGACGCGAAAACGAGTGTCGAGAAGAAATTGTCTTTTTTAAATATGAAATAAATCTGATTTGATTTGATTTTCATGTGACGAGGTAGCATTTTCTTCAAGGCACTCTCATCCCCGCACTGGTAACTCTGTATCCAGATCTAGGAGAACCCGATCTTTCGATACACGACTTCTTCTTTCAACAATATGGAGCACCTCCCCATTACGCTGCCACTGTCCGAGCCTCTTTAAATGAGGTGTTTCCAAATCGTCGGATAGAAAGAATGGGGTCAAATCAGTGGCCAGCTAGATCGCCAGATCTGACGCCCCTCGATTACTTTCTATAGGGATATCTTAAAAGCAGAGATGGGTAAAGGAAACTTTCCATTTGAAAGGTTCCGAAATGAAGTTTTGATAAAAATGAAAGTTTCCAATAAAATATTTGAATATTTGAATGTTTCTAAAATTCCGGGAAAGTCTCATTTTTATCAAAAATTCGTTCCGGAAACTCCCAAAAATTTTCTGGAAACTTTCATTGGAAAGTTTTCTTTACCCATCTCTGCTTAAAAATAAAGTATATGTGAATCGCCAAGTGAATGTGCAAGATTTGAAGGGAAGCATCTGTCAAGAAATACTCACTTCACCGGAAAATCTAAAAAGTTCAAAAAGAGTTTGTTAATTGTCTTGGCTCTTGTCTATGCCAAAGTTGCAAAAATCCCAAAAGTGCAAGGGTATATAGCTACCCCCCCGTTTTCGAGGGCGACTAACATGATGGTGATAGTCGCGCGGTCCCTACTTCCCTCGAACTACGCAAAAAACGTCGGATAGAAAGAAGGGGGACAAATCAGTGGCCATTTTCCCATTTTTCATTGTCAGGCATGCGAGGATTTGTTGGATCGGTTTTTGTTTGAGGAAACTCAATATGCCTTGTAAAATATTGCAACCAGCCCTAACGACCCCCGGGGGTTAAGACCACCGCCTCCCTCAATACCGAAAATGCAGAGAACATCCAAACGTACTGAAAATTGTTTTCTACACGTTTTCAAGGGCGGGGAACACGATGCTGGCATTATTTAGCCTCCCACCCCTAACCAACTGTCCCTAAATGCATTAAACTACCTCTATTTCCCATTTTTCGTTATCAGGTATGCAAGAACTTGTTGGATCGGGGTTTATCGATACCTTCTCTTTGAAGGACACTTCAGGATTAAGGAAGGGGGTGGTTTCAATCCTCGGGGGTCGTTATTGTTGTCTGGTTGATAAATTTTACAGGACATATTGAGTTTCCTCCAACAACTCCTCGCATGCATGATAACTAGAAATGGGAAAAGGAGTGGTTTTATGCATTTAGGGGTAGTTGGTGGGAGGCTAAATAATTTCAGCATCATATTTCCCGCCCTTGCAAACGTGTAGAAAACAATTTTCAGCACGTTTAGATGTTTTTTGCATGTTTTTGTATTATATTAAGGGAGGGGGTGGTTTCAACCCCCGGCGATCGTTAGGATATCTGATTAAGAAATTTTACAGGACGTATTGAATTTTGTCAAGAAAAACCCGATCGAACAAGTCCTCGCAACTCTGACGCAAAAAACCACCGGGAAAAGGGGTGGTTTTTTGCGTTTAGGGGTAGTTCAAGAGGGGTAGGGACCGCGCGACAATCAGCATCGTGTTGACCGCCCTCGAAAACGGGAGGGTCGCTACCCTTGCACTTTTGGGATTTAACCTTTTTTTTTTGCAACTTTGGTATGGACCTGCGAATGGAGCGCAATTTGAACATTTAGTTGTTTTTGAAATTTCTTCATTTCAAGCAAAATTATTATTTTTAAAAGGCATAGCAGGATAAGCATGTAAAATCTGCCCCCAAACAAAATTTTGCTTGTTATCAACTATTTGAAGGGTGAAGGGAATATGATGTTCCCAAAATTTGAAGCCTGCAGCCACCATATTGGAGGAGTAGTGGGGTTTTTTTTGATTTTCGTTTTTTAAAGTTTTCTCGTTGTACGAAAAAATCCGAAAAAATTCACAGTTGTTACTTATTACATGATGAACTATTTATCCAATTTTTTTCATAATTTTTAAATGCAAATTTCGTATGCAAAAAAAAATTGCAAATTTTTGCACACAATTTTTTGGCACTTTAAGAAAGAGGGCCGCTCTGGACTTTTCATCGTGAATTACTCATTTATCAAGACCCATTCTCAAATGTTTTTCATATTTTTAAAAAATGTGGAAGATAATTAAAAAAACGAAAAACTGCATTACCGACCATTCTCTTATACGCGCCTCACTATCGTTTGGACGCATGTCTTGTTAACAAATATACAGGTTGTTTCATGAATAATTGGACATATGCTAACTGGAGAATCCTTAGTCCAAAATATGGATATTTAACCTGAAACACTTAGATAAAATGTGCCTCCTTACTGAGATACCGGGTGTCAAAGTTGTAATTTCTTTCTCTTCTTCTTCTCTCAATTTGGTAAGGAAACATTCTTGAAGCTAAGAAACAATAATTTATGTATCACATCACGCTAGCCCGCATAGGGCGCCTCATGAGCTATACCTGATGATGAATATTTTCTTTTTTTACGAAACGTAGTGGCACTTTTGACTAGAAAATGTCATGCAAGAGTCATTTCTACGTAAAAAAGGTACACTTATATAACTTGATAATTCCAACCGTTTTCGAGAAAACTGCCGCATAGATCTCAAATATTCTTTGAAAACAAACCCAATTTGAAAAGGAAAAATTGTATTTATTGAAAAGTGTGCTTTGGTGACGTCTTAGATCTGTCATTTACGTATAATTTCATTAGTTTGACATTTTGACAGAACTAAGACGTCACCACAGCACACTTTTCAATAAATACAATTTTTCCATTTCAAATTGGGTTTGTTTTCAAAGAATTTTTGAGATCTATGCGGCAGTTTCCTCGAAAACGATTGGAATTATCAAGTTCTATCAAGTGTACCTTTTTTTTACGTAGTAATGACTCCTACATGAGATTTTCTAGTCAAAAGTGCCACTACGTTTAGTAAAAGAAAATCACCAGGTATAGCTCATGAGGCGCCCTCCACAGGCTAGCGTGATGTGGTACATAAATTATTGTTTCTTAGCTTAAAAAATGTTTTCTTACCAAACTGGGAGAAGATCGGCCAAGAGGCAGTTGAGATATTGCAAAAAAAATGAAAAAAAATTACAACTTTGACACTCTGTATCTCAGTAAGGAGGCACATTTTATCTAAGTGTTTCAGGTTAAATCTTCATATTTTGGATTAAGGATTCTCCAGTTAGTGTATGGCCAATTATTAATGAAACACCCTGTATATTTGTTAACAAGACATGCGTCCAAATGCTAGTAGTGAGGCGCGTATAAGAGAATGGTCGGTAATGCAGTTTTTCGTTTTTTAACTATCTTCCACATTTTTTTAAAATATGAAAAACATTTGAGAATAGAGTGATAAATGAGTAATTTACTATGAAAAATCCAGAGCGGCCCTCTTTCTTAAAGTGCCAAAAAATTGTGTGCAAAAATTTGCAATTTTGTTTACATACGAAATTTGCATTTAAAAATTATAAAAAAAAATGGGTAAATAGTCCAACATGTAAGTAACAACTGTGAATTTTTTCGGATTTTTTCGGACAACGATATCCGAGAAAATTTTAAAAACGAAAATCAAAAAACTCCCCACCACTCCTCCAATATGGCGGTTGGAGGCTTGAAATTTTGGAAAAATCATGTTTAGGATAAGCCCCTTCCGACGGGGCAACCGCTGAGGGGAAATAGTGTACAAATAGGAGGAATTAGGAAGGAATTAGAAAGGAATTGAAGGTATTTCGGAAGGAATTATTAGGTATTAAGGGAATTACAGGGGAATTTGGAGGAAATAAATATTATTACGAGGTATTAGAAGGGAATTAAGAGGAAATAAAAGGTATTAGGAGGGAATTAGAGCGTAAAAATATTGAAATGGTATGTTTATTTTGAAGAATTACATACCAATTCTTATATAAAGGACGTTAGTGTTGTAAAAACATTAGCGCAGGTATTAGCGCTAAAAATATCTGGTAAAGAAAAAATATTTAATTTAATTAAACTACCGATGATACTATGAACTTCTAGTTCAGTAATATAACGATTTATATCGGACAAAATTCATAAAGTTTTGAAAATTGGTAGAAATGTTAAGGATAGCATAAGAATTACTAAACCGAAAATAGCGTGCTTCCTCCCCTAGCCGTTTCCACCCCCATTTTGAGGTTTTCTAGATTATCTCGGGAACGGTGCACTTTTTGATCGATTATTCCTTATAAAATTCTCTATAAAAAACGTCTCTACACTTTTTTTCCTAAAATTAATAGTACCGTTAGAAATAAGGCGCACACATAAGGGTTGGTTCCGGTCAACACAATAAATTGTAATCTTTACTATAATCTACTTTAAAGTTCAATGCTTAACGCTAAAGCAGTAGCTACTAAACTCCACCTAAAATTATAATAAATGTACCACTTCCACCCTCTCACCTCTATAAAATAACGCGATTTTTAAAGTAGCGAAAATATTGTATATTGTACTTGTTTCCACGCCACCCTAGAGGAAAAGTACTTGGCGTGTGGTGTCCCCTGTAGGCCGAATCCACTAATTATCAAAAGGTTTCCTACGTTAATTAATCTTCATCGTCTTCCATAGATTCGACATTCATGCATGCTTGTCCGTGGTAATGGTAACACATTGTGGAGCAACGTAAGCCTGCTCTTCTGCAACTGCACCTGTTTTCGCACCCTAATTTGCATGAACAAGAAATTAGTGTTATAACGGATTCTTTTCTTGTCATAGTTCAGGTTAATATACAGCCAACTTTTTTCCATCCCCAATCAGTAGCTTCTAGAGTAACGTTTTTCCATGTTTGAATTTGGTAAGAAACGCGATATGAATGTTGCCGAGCAGCAGCAGAAGTTGTTGGTAGTTTTGATAATATTACAGTATTGTCCGTTTTACCAACAAGTTTGTTAAAAGTCATGAATCTGTATACATCTAGACTTTTTTCTGTGGAGGTAGAGTGTATAAAGCTAGAACAAATCGCTCTCCTACGTCTACAATTTTTCCATGACTAGCTTTTTCATTATTAAAACTTTGCACGATGTCTTGTAATATTTCAGTAATATAACAGTTAAAATTGTAATATATTGGACAAAATTCATAAAGTTTAAAAAATTGCGTGCTTCATCCCCTAGAGGACGTCGTTTCCACCCCCATTTTGAGGTTTTCTGGATTATTTCTGGAACGGTGCATTTTTTCCATAAAAAAACCTATATACAGAATTATTCATTATAGAATTTTCTATAAAAAACTTCTCTAAACTTTTTTCCTAAAATTAATATACTTGGTAAATGAGACGCAAATGTAATCAGCGCAGGTCGTATAATTCGCTGAATATCCGTATGGCTATTTCCAAAGCTGTCTTTACGCGAGAAAAGTATAAATATCTGTACACCACCACAATGTAAAAAATTTCAATTTCTCCCACTATATCTCAGACGACCCAAGGTCACTGCATTATTTTCGAGCTTGCTGTAAACGCTGTTACTGTTCAGGGCTGCCAATATGGGGGATTTTACGCAAAAACCGGGTATTTTAAATCCACTTTCGGCTAAAATCGAAACCGGAAGTCGGCCATTTCGGTTCTTTACATTATATAATTAGAAATTATATCACATATCACTACACCAAATTTGAAAAAAATCCATTCGCCCATTCTAAAGTTACAACAGTGTCCCTATCGGCTGAGCGACCCGGTATACAATATTCTCGCTTCATCAAAAATCGCGTTATTTTATAGGGATGAGAGAAATTTATTATAATTTTAGGCGGATTTTAGTAACTACTGCTTTAGCGTTAAGTATTGAACTTTAAAGTAGATTATGGTAAAGATTACAATTTATTGTGTTGACCGGAACCAACCCTTATGTGTGCGCCTTATTCCCCACGGTACTATTAATTTTAGGAAAAAAGTGTAGACACATTTTTGATAGAGAATTTTATAAGGAACAATTTTGTATATAGGTATTTTTATCAAAAAGTGCACCGTTCCCGAGATAATCTAGAAAATATTAAGGTATTAGGAGGAAATAAAGGTATTTGAGGAATTAAGGGAATTACAAGGAATTAAAGGGGAAATAAAGGGTATTTTTCTAGAATAGGTATTAGGGTACAAAATACCGCCAGCGGTTGCCCCCTCGGCCCCTTCAAACAGTTGATAACAAACAAAATTTTGTTTCTGGGCAGATTTTACATGCTTATCCGCTATGCCCTTTCAAGATAGTTTTTCTTGTAAATGTTCTCATTCAATATGAACTTTTTGGCATATCCGAGCGATTTTTCCAAAAAAATGGTTCACTTTTTATCAATTTCAGTCACTATTTTACATCACTGTACAATCGTTGAAGATACATTTACTTTTAGTAAGTATTGGAAGTGTTTTGTTTCTCCTAATTTAACTTGTACACATATTCACCCTAACCCATTCTTTATTTCATACTATCAGTATAGTATACCTCTCACTAATTTATTATTATCGTCGAAGTGAAGTAATAAACTTTCATTCTTCACTACACTTTTACTGCAACTTTTATGTTGTCCTTTCAAGTAATTTTACAGACTTCTTTCTCTATTTTTATTCTCAACAAGTTGTCCTGAGTTTCCTAAAGGTTTCTCCCTGGGACACTTTTGAGCCTTAGCACTTGTCGCATAGATGGCGCGGCCTGTCTGAAACTCAAATTGAAATCGCACCTGTTGTGATCAACACGTGCGTGTAATTGTTATTTAATTATATTTTTGTAATTACATCTAACAGAAGCCGACTTTTTTTTATATTACCTAATAGCAATTGATTTAACATAGGATATTCGTATTACCTTTGTCAATTAATGTTCTTTTGTCCATGTTCGTTTGTTTGTTGTGCTAAAAAAAATGTAAACAACTTAATTTGATGGTTATCTTAGGTACTAAATACATGTGTATTTTAATAGGTTATTTGGTTATTGATGGCTTATTAAGTAATGTTGACGTCATTTGTAAATTAATTTTTCGTCGAGGTATTTATTATGGAAATCATTTTAAGATGTTTCGAGTTGTTGAAGTTAAGCTATGTGAGGTCATATTGTTTCTGTTAACCTTTTCAGTAATTGTGAAGAGGATTTATTATTATGTCTAGTGTCATCCAGAAGATATTTTTTAATTGTGTGGGTTTTAATAAATGCATTGCTAAACATTCAAAGAATTCTTTTAATTGTTTCATAGCTTGCGGTTTAGTAATTTATACTAATAATTGAGTTATTTTTATATTTCCTATACATCGGCTGACACTCGTTTCCCATTTAGTAGATACGAAGAAAAATGATACGATGACAATAGGTATTTTAGAAAAAAAATCTGTTTATTAACCATTTAGTAGTCGAATAATTTCGGAGATACACGAAATATTAGGCAGATCATAAAATTACTAACAATGAAAATTTTTATATAGCGTCTAAGAAAAAAAATCCGTATTTTTTGTCCTCTTCAGTTTTCAAAAAACGCAAAAACAGGGCAGTCAGTGTATAAAAATTGTTATCATTTAACTGGTTCATATTCGTCTTAAAGACGAATTAAGCGATATAAAATTATATCTGCTTCCATGTAAGCCATTGAAAATCACCGTAAAGTTACAAACAGAAATTAAAAAAAAAACATTAGTACCAGTAAACATGGTTAATAACACAGCCCCACAAAAAAAAATGTTCAGGGCAGTGATCCAGACCCATGTATCCCTATGTATTTTCGGTCGCTGAATCCGAATCTGAGGTCAAAAAAAAATCGTACACCCTCAAAATCTTTAGCTGAAGCTAAAAAACACCCCTGGAATGGGGTAAAAAGAAGATTAAGCTACGAGAATAGTTGTTACATCTTAATCAATCGAAGTATACAAATTAAGGTTAAACAGCAACGTACATACAATAGATATTAAACATACCCCAAGGGAGGGGCGAAAACTACCCCCATATATAAAAAAATCGATCCAAAACAGCAATGACTGCTGAAAAAGCTCGAAATGTCTAAGTTTTGTTAAAGTGACAAAAAACTGCATCAGGTCCATCGTAATCTTCATAAACTGCCCCTATAGGGGTGAGAACAACCACCTCCAAGTTTAAAGGACACGAGAAAAACAAGAAAAAACATAAAATCCAACAGGAAATTGCGTGGTACTCTAAAATAGAACTAGAAACTTACACACCATCAACGCCCTACAGTGTCAATCCTCAGAGATTCAACTTGAAAAGAGCTGCAGTGACCCTCGAAAAAGCTGGAAACTCCGGAGGTTTGTAAAGGTGAGAAGAGTCGGCAGTAGTTTTGGCTCAATTATTGAAAACTACCCCAACAGCGCTGCCAAAAATCACCCCTTATCTTAAATGACACAGAAAAAACAAGAAAATATTTATCCAAAAGTATATTCATTTTTATGGATGCTATGATTGGTTAAAATTTCGGAGTACTCAGAGTTAGACTTAGAAAGTTACGTACCACTGTTGTTGATTAATTCCACTCCTCTAGGGGGTGAAAACTACCCCCTGTGTGAGAAACAACTATGAGAAGTTACAGTGACTTCTGAAAAACTCGAAACATCTGCGTTTTGTTTTTCCAGCATCCTACGGATATATGGGTGCCATCTCGCAACCCCGTGGAGGTGGTTTTCAAGCACAGCGTCGAACATAGTCTAGTTTCTTCTCACTTTCACACAACGCAGGTGTTTCGAATTTTTATAGAAATCACTGTAACTTTTTATAGTTAAATTTTACAGAGGGGGTAGTTTTCACACCCTCTGAGGGTTGACACTGTCGGACGTTGATGGTACGTAAGTTTCTAGTTGTATTTTAGAGTACTACGCAATTTCAGCCAATCATAGCATCCATGAAAATAGAAATCCTGTTGTATTTTACGTTTTTTCTTGTTTTTCTCGTGTCCTTTAGGCTTAGAGATGGTTGTTCTCAACCCTGTGGGGGAATTTATGAAGATTAATTATGCAGTTTCTTATCATTTTAACAAAACTTAGGCCTTTCGAGCTTTTATTAGCAGTCGTTGTTGGTTTTTATCGATTTTTTTATATATGGGGGTTAGTTTTCGCCCCTCCCTGGGGGTGTGTTTCATATCTATTGTATGTATGTTGCTGTTTAACCTTAATTTGTATAATTCGATTGATTAAGATGTATCAACTATTCTCGTAGCTTAATCTTCTTTTTACCCCATTCCAGGGGTGTTTTTTAGCTCTAGCTAAAGATTTTGGGGGTGTACGATTTTTTTTTGACCTCGGATTCGGATTCAACGACCGAAAATACACAGGGATACATGGATCGCTGGATCGCTGCCCTGAACATTTTTTTTTTGTGGAGCTGTGTAATTTGACCATGACCAATTCGGTTTTCAAATCCATCAATTACATTTTGAATAATATCTGGTGTTACATTCTGAACTTCTTTCTCTCAATCCTTTCATAGTCTGTTTACATAAAATAACCCCACAAAAAAAAATCAGGTGGGAATAGAGTTGCCAGGCCTAAAATTTGAAAAGCCGGACTTTACTTATAAATTTAGCCGCACATTTGGTACAAAAAGCCGGACAACATTCGTTCGCCATAAAAAAGTTACTAAATCACAAAAACAGACTTTTAATATTTTTTATTAAACTTAATTTAAAAATGAATATTTGTTACATGGAAACAGAAAATTCATCGCAAAGCAATAGAATATATCTATAAAAAAGCGATTAAAAGCAAAGTCAAATTTGAAAATTTCTAAATCCAAAATGGCGGATCTAATATGGCGGACCCTTCTGAGGCCTACATTTTTTATTACAGTATTTATTATATCAAACTTTTTACTGTGGGTTTTTTTGAGTCGCTGATCACGAATCTGAAGTCAGAATTTGAGAAGTTTCAAATTCAAGATCTTGCCTCTCACCATCGGGTGCTTTGTTTTGGTGAGTCCCTAACCTCTCACTCTCGGGGTACTTTGTTTTGGTGAGTCCCCTTGCCTCTCACCATCGCGATCGGGAAGCTTTATTTTGGTGAGTCCCTTGCCTCTCACCATCGCACAGTGGTCCCAAATTGAGTTTTTTGGTTCAAAAATGGCTAGAGCAAATCTTATCGGAAATGAACGATTTTTTTTTTAAATTAAAGCTTACCGAAATTCCAACAAATCCTCGGAGCCCGAATTTTGAAAAAAAAAATCCTTTTTTATTATATTAAGTTAAGAGCAAAAGAAAAAATGGCTAGAGAGCGCAAATCTTGTCGGAAATGAACAAATTTGAAAATTTTCAAATTTCGATTTTAGATTCGTGATCAGCGATCCCAAAAACCCCCGAGTAGTGAGTTTTGGGCCACAATCTTCTAATTTTGATGAATTTCTGGATTTCAGATCCGCCATCTTGGATTTAGAAATTATCAAATTTTGACTTCAGATTCGTGATCAGCGACCCCAAACAAAATTCAGGTCAAAATATTGAGTGAATTTGTGCATGAACGAAGGCGAAAAGGGGATTTAGCACTTTTAGGTTAAGTTTTCTCAAAATCCTGACGTGATGGCGCAAAACGGACCACGGCATCGAGTTCAGCACGTCAAAAATTTTCGGGGTACGGTAATGGAATATCATTGGTCGGACATTTTTTTGTAAACCTGTGTAACTTTTGCAGAGAAGTGGATATAACCTTATGTCGCTGAATTCGTCAATTATTACTATTACATGTAGGGAGCACGTTTAAAAAATATATTGATGACCTCATAGCTCTGTTAAACATGGTACAAAAAAATTTAAAATACTGCAAAGTTGGCAATTTTTATATACTAAATGACCTGTTATTGCGTTTTTTTTAAACCAAACAGGAAACAGTGTGAATTCAATTCCTTATTTTTGAAACACTGAGGTGTCTCTATTACAGAAAAAAGTAAGTAAAATTTACCGGGAATAGTAAAAGTGATGCTCTTTAACATAATAATAAGTCCCCACATGTCCAATAAGCAAAGCATCTTGAAAATTGAACCACCATCTTGAATTTTACGGTTTTTAGAGAATATTTTCATTGTCGTTAATTTTATGAAAAAACTGAAGAAAATTCTGAAAAAACACTTTTTTGTTTTTTAAAATTGATTGAAGTACAGAGGTGCTGATTTTAACGGTTTTTGTTAGATTGGACAATTTAATATGGAGATATTTAAGTTGGCTATGTAATGGTTAATTAATTATGATTAATGTTGTCAATAAATAGTAAGCAATTGTTTTGGAAGAAAATAGTTTTATCATATTTAAACTTTGCTGTAAACAATCTGTGGCTATTTGTTTTCTTCATCACCAGAATCCTGCTAAACTTAACAGTTTTTCATTACAACTTTGTTTAATTCATGTGCAATTTTTGACTGACATAATTTCATGCTACTTAATAGTTCATTCAAAACTTTTTATTGAAAATGTTGGTCAGTATACCGATTTGATAGCGCTGTTGCTTTTTCAAATAATACTGAGTTAGTGGGGGAGAATTGTGATTTGGAGAGGATACAGTGTATAATTATCTATATGGGGTTGCCAGGCCTAGAATTCGAAAAGCCGGACTTATAAATTTGGCAGGACATTTGGTAAAAAAAGCCGAACAGCATTAATTCGCCATAAAGAAATAACTGTAACACAAAATCAGTCTTTTAATAAAAATAAAAATAATAAAAAAAAAACGAAAAAAATCACGTTAGGCAAAAAGTCAAACAAAAGCCGGACAGGCCGGACATGTTAATTTTTAGCCGGACGAAACCGTAAAAAGCCAAACATGTCCGGCTAAAGCCGGACGCCTGTCAGGCATCATATATTGTGTAGGATGGTTATTACGAATATGAAAAAAATCTTAATAATATACAGTGTGTCCCACTTTTCACGGCATTACCTTCGTAGCTCAGTTAGTAGTCATATTGTATCTTTTTTGAGTAAAACAAAACGTATTTCAGTCATAGGCGTGCATTTTTATTGAGAAGAAAAAGGGTGATTTTTCGAGAAGTCATATTAGGCATTTTTTTAATGAAGAAGTAATGCAACGTTATTGATCAACAGGCTTTAGAACCTTTATAACCAAAATTTAACTATGTTTTGATTACATTTTTCAGTTACTAAATAATTAATTAGTAACTTTGAAACGAATTGTTTTAGGAAAAGGCCATTCTTCATTTTTTTATTTAAAATCACACTTTCTACCACCAACTTCATCGATTTTTTCAAATTGGGTAATCCTTAATGCCCGAATAATTTACAGGACTGGCTGGTTCAAAATTTTTGGTAAGTTTTCAATTAAAATTCTTATCCTATGAAATTTGTAAGTATTGATGATAGTGGGTGGTAGAAAAAGTGAATTTAAATAGAACACGAATGAAATGACTTTTTTTCGAAAAATTGGCGCATCCACCAATTTTTGTTTTAAAACTTACAATAGGCTGAGCCGACTGCCAATGATAAAGTCTTTTTATTACAGCTTTTCATTTTAAGCGTTCGTTATCGGAAATAATCTGGGGGATGCTTCAGCGATGAGTTATTACATGCCACGTACAGTCGTTAAAACATCGAGGAACTACTGCATAATAAATTTGATTGTTTTAATGCTCCTGAAAAGTAAAATTTAATGTTCCCCGCCTTAGCACTAAGCTTAATAAGTAATTAGTTGGTCGATACTTTAAAATAATAATATCTTTATTAAATCACCATGTTTTGTTATCATCCTACTTTAGACTACTTTAAAATAATATGTACATCAGCGAGTAGTGGCATAAATAATTGTAATCTATCAACACTGCTAAGAATTGTTCGAGAATATTACCATTCAAGTGAGGTGTTTAACTGTCACTCCTGTCCCAATTTCAACATTTCTTATAAATAATCTACATACTATATCTTGCATATTATTTCGTCTGATTTACATACAATTGTCCATTTAGCTACCAATATTTCAACATTAGTAATAGCTGTACTTAATTGATATATCCATATTTTCATTGTTTTTTATAGCATTGAATGAATTTAATTTAATTTTATTGCGTGTACAAATTAATTTTTTTATGGAGATCGTAAAGTTGCCACCCCCGCGATCCACAGCACTGCCTTTAGCAGTGAAAATATCACGAAAAATTAACACCCACACAACGGCGATTAGCCATGGCGTTACTGACACAGATACATATTTAATTCGCCTTGTCATTACACTGACTTGCAAGATATTAATAACACCTTTAATTGTATTATTTTCTCTCGGTTTATCAATAATTGCCATCTGACTTGATTTAGTTATTTGCAGCGTTAGTTCTCCTTATATGTACTTATCCAATTAATTTCTTCTATATGATATATGAAGTATCTCTTTAAAAAGACAAAAAGTGATAGGATACAAAAATCTTTTAAATGTGTTCTGTTCCAGTAGATCATTTTTAGATACGCTTTGCCCATTTTTGCAAAGAGAAAGTGTCTCCGAATGCCTGTGGTCATAAACCATGAAGTTATGTGATTAATTTTAATATTTTATACCTCAGCGTCCATGAAAAACGCATGACTTTATGCGACAATTTATGTTAATATGTAAGCGCCGGCAAAAAGAAAAATGAGTGAAACGATTACTATATTATTTTTATTAGGTCATGTCGTTCTTGTTAATGTCTCTGTTTTACAAAATTTTAGTATTTACTACTATTACGTAAGTCATTCAAGGAATTTGATTTACCTTGTGACACATATAGTTTAATAGTTTCTTGTAATTTTAGAACTAGTCATAAAGCAGGGAATTAATGATCTTGTAAAAATTACAAAAAGATACAACGGATGTGAATGGAATCATTAGACAACCCATATAGTGGAGTAAATTTCCGTCCGAAATGTTCCGTTTTTTTTTATCGGCGTAGAACCAGGTGACACCAATATATTCTTGTTGTGTATGTCATTAGCTATGCAAAATGGCTATTTACGACTTTTTTGGTCGGTACCAAACTTTTGTATTGATAAAAAAGTCGAAAATTTTAAAATCTAGGAAAACTGTTTTTTTTTGTATAACACTCAATATTTCCAAAACTACTGGAGATATCGACTTGATTTTTTTTTATTATAAAGCTAACGCCTAAGCGCTTCTATTGACATCTTTTTACTAACCCAATGTTTATAAATTTGTTTGTAGGATAAATCAGAATGTGTCTGCTTATGTTTCTTGTAGTGAAATTTTCAGTAATTGACAAAACATTTTATTTCAGAATTTTTTGTGTATTTTCAGTGAACAAAATGTAGTTAATACTTTGAAAAAGTTTAAAAAAAAATCATATCTCTCCTAAATGGCACAGTTTTTAAGATATTCATTTTTATTTAAACGGCGCGACCCTTATGTTAGTCATCTATGCTTGAATTACTATATTGTACTCTGTAGTACGTGGAGCGTAATCGACCTATAAATGTCTCGTTTATTTTTTTCTTTAGCGTAGAACCAGATGAGATCCTGTAGATTTTGTAAAGTAGGTTTTTTGGGACCTGTAATGGGCATTTACGATATTTTTCTGTGGTACAAATATTTTTTATTTAGAAAAAACTTCAGAAATTGACTGTTTAGAAGATTCGTGTTTTTTAACATTTACACCGCTATATCTTCAAATCTAATTGAGCTATCGATGTAATTTGTTTTTAAATTCAAATACACACCCAAGCGCTTCCAATGGTGTTTTTATTTCTATCGATTATTGTTTATTATTTTCCTTAAATAACAATGAAATTATTACTTCGCTGACAATGCATTCATATTTTCACTAAGTGACAAACTTTATTTTTGCAACTTTTCATATACATGCAGCGAAGCAATTGTAGCCAAAATATGGAAGAAGTTTTAAAAAAAAAAGTTCATCTAGGACTTATAGTTTTTAATTTATGAATATTTTTGTGACGCACTTGCAAATGGCTCATACACTCGGCAGGCGCGCGATTGTCACTGCAAGACGAAATATCACGACTATAACAAAAATTTGGAAACAAGTAGAAAGTAACAATCAAAGGCCATCTTAACATACATGTTTATTATTTTATAAATTTTTAAATTTTAACGATAATTAAAAAAATTCCTCATAATCCTCAAATTTATCCATACATTCTAGACAATTATTGCACACGACACATTTACACTGCACACAACATTTTAAACCTTCCTTCACACAGTTACATTTTTTGTTATTGCAATTTTATCGGAACAATAAAGGCTTAAACGTTGCCGTACAATATCTGGAATTGGTTTTTGAATTGAAAAAATTGGATTCCAACAATAATTTATTAAAGTTCACCCCCCAACCTTCTGTATCTTCCAGCAGTGGATTTGGATCATTACTGGAGTACCATATCTTTAACTGATGTATACATCTGCAATTTTAGTATATATTGTTAAAGTTCCTTCTAAAGAATTTAAATCACTAACCTCAAGAAATGTTGGTAAAAGCATAATCAGTTGGTGGAAGTTCGGAAAATGATTTATTAGATTTGATGGCCATTCGTAGACGTAAATCATTAAGAGTTCGAATATTGATATCCTTATTTTTGTATAACAAGAAACATACTTTGCAGCTATTTTCAATGCTTCTTGCTTAGGCAGTAGAGGCAGTTTCGATATTCTCTCGAGGCAATCAACGTTCTTCCTCAGAACATCAAATACAGTTCTTTTTCCAATTTTATAAAATGCGTCCTGTCAAACATGAATTGATAGAAGACATGAACAAATTGTTATTACCAAATTTTGAA
Organism: Rutpela maculata; assembly: GCA_936432065.2. Lineage (NCBI taxonomy): Eukaryota > Metazoa > Arthropoda > Insecta > Coleoptera > Cerambycidae > Rutpela > Rutpela maculata. The sequence continues at coordinate 349,268,769 of OW386285.2, read as the reverse complement.
TTATTTTATTTATCAATATGAAACTCTTGTTTGTACTATGTCCGAATGCATATAATTGTACTCAAACTAGGAAGAGAAGAATAAAAGTGAATATGCAAAATCAGGACGCCAGTATCACTGATTTAACCAATATTATTTGTTGAGAGGACTTAGACTCACATACTACATGTAAAATTATATTATTCTGGGTCTATCTACTACAGATTTGTCACTACGCAGTGTGTTTTTTTAAATATAATACATTCCATTATTAATAAATAATAAATCTTAAAAAAAACTTCAGAAAACTGTATTACACACGACACCATTTACGATGTACACGAATTCACATTGTATTATTATTATTACGACAGCACAACCATATCGTATTTAGCGGTACTCGGTACCTGTAGTCACGCGCTTGCCGGGTATACATAGGCTACTGCGTCAGAAAAATATTCATAAATAAAAAACTGTAAGTCCTAGATGAAACATTTTTTTTTTCAAAAATTTCTCCCGTATCTTGGCTTCAATTGCTTCGCTGCATGTATATAAAAATTTGCAAAAATAAAAAAGTTTGTCGCTTAGTGAAAATATGAGTGCATTGTCAGCGAAGTAATAAGTTCATTGTTATTTAAGGAAAATAATAAACAATAAGCGATAGAAATAAAAACATCATTGGAAGCGCTTCGGTGTGTACTTTAATTTAAAAAAAAAATCAGATCGACAGCTCAATTAGATTTGAAGATCTGGCGGTGTAAATGTTAAAAAACACGGATCTTCTAAACAATAAATTTCTGAAGTTTTTTCGAAATAAAAAATATCTATACCATAATAAAAGGTCGTAAATAGCCATTTCTCATGTAGAATTGTTCACTTTATAAAACCTTTAAGGTCCGATCTGGTTCTACGCTGATTTTTTTTTTCTCGAGAACGGAGCCACTTTTATGGTCTATTTCGCTCCACTAATAGTTTCCAGAGTTTTCAAGATATAAGTCTTAAAATTGGCAGAGGTGATATATACCAAAACGGCAAATTTTTCATAATGTGACACTTTTCCATCACTTCCGGTTTCCCCGGAAGTGACTAACTTTGAAATTTTAAATGGAAAACCCTGTATATTTTTACATTTTTGGATTCCGAAGACGATTTTAAGTACGACTGCGTAGTTTAAAAAAAAATTGAGACTACTTGATTTTTTTAGGGCTATTTTTATTTTTGCATCAAGAGTACAGTGAATGCCCTCAAATCAATCAAATGAACCAACACAATAAGAGAAAAATGTAAACGTGAGATTTTTCGAATTGGTTTAGTAGCTACGACAAACCAAAATTTGCGAAATCACTAATTTGTAATTATGTCAACTTTTTCAAATAGCAACATCTTTTAGACATCCAATAGTTACATACAAATTTTCACGATAAATCCATTGATAACCTTCAAATCGAAAATTGGTTTAATATTGACCCAAATACACAAGTTTTTTGGTGGATAATAATTAAAATATCGATAAATTACGCTTATCAAGTAAGTATCCCGTGGAAATTGAATAAAACTAGATTCAAAACATTCATTTTGACGACAAAACAACACTGCAAATAAAGGAAGTGTGCTGTTGAAACAAAAAGAAGTTTGACAAATAATACGTGTGTAATGTTAACTTGCTCTTTATCTTTAAATTTGTTGTTTGTTAATTATTGTTATTATTGGTAACATGTGAACAAGGGATGAAAAAGAGGACGTGTTATTAATTTTTGGAGAATGCTACAAAAATTCCAGAAACGCCGCAAAGTCTGCCCAATGGTATCCGAACAGACATCATCCACGTTTTCAATGTTTTCCAGTTGTGAAGAAACAAATCAGGAGATGAATTGATAATAATCCTGCAGCTTTTATCGTTGATGAAGCGACAGAAATTAACGTGTTGGCTTTTGTAGAAGTGAATCCTACTGCTTCTACTGGAGAAATTGTCCACGAGGTGCAAAATAGTCATGAATCAGCAAGAAAGATTCTCAAAAAATATGGTTATTGCTTGTTTAAATATCAAGTGCACTAGCATTTGTACGAAGATGATGGCAACCGAACATTACGTTATTGTGACTGGTTACTTCAGAACAATATTGCTAACCCGAATTTTGTTTCTTTGATATTGTTTTCTGATGAGTCAAGATTCACCAACAATGGAATGTTCAATAAACAAAACAATAGATATTGGGCGCAGGAAAATCAACATTTAATGAGGCAAGGTAATTTTCAGGAAAGATTTGGAGTAAATGTGTGAGATGGGTGATTGGAACAAGGACCTTTGACAGAGGAGAGATATTTAGAATTCCTACAAAATGATATTGAAGAAATGTTGATGGACTTACCACTTGCAGTTTCTGAACAAATGTATTTCCAACAAAATCTCCTATCGGCTGGAATCGTTATAAGGAGTTACGAAATTTTACATTATCTTCTATTCGTCGTGAAAAAAAACTTTTTATAACAATTTATTAAATAAACATGACCCAAAATATCAGGGGCGGCTCAGGGTAAATTTTCCACCCGGGCGGGAGCACTTTTTGGCGCCCCTCCCTAAGATAATCACAGAAATTTCACGGACGTACTACGTATTAAAGTGCAAGGATATCCTTTCGGACCCCGCGAACACTCTACTTTTACTTCCACATCCAGTGGAAGTATAGTAACAAGAAAAAATTTAAAAATTTTTATTGTTCAAATAGGCTTAGAACGTTGAGATTTTAAGTTTGAGCGAAAAAAAAATTCTTCTATCTGTCGGTCTCTCTGTAACTTTTTTTTGTGCGCACGATTACTCTGGAACCGTTTAAGATATTGACTTGAAATTTGGTATACATATGTACTTTAACGGGATCTGGAACTAGATCATATTTTCATATTATTCCGTCGAAGAGTTGGGGGGTAAATTGGGGTAAATAGGGGGTAAATAGGTATATCAAGCAGGTAAGAGTCCACAAAATAGATATTTAGTATATACAAGAGAGCTAAGGTCTCAAAAAATTTTTTGCTATTCTAGCCATCCCCATTACCACCCCCACCCCATTATTAAAGGGGATGAACAAAAAATGTGATTTAATGGATGTACAAGAACCAAAAACCTCAAAATATTTTTTTTACTTCATCCACCCCCACCCCACTACCGATTGGGATATCGTTTTATGGGTTTTTGGGGTAGAGGATTTCAAATATTATATTATTGAACTCCCATAAACAATTATTTTCACATACAAAATTTTTCGTTGTGAGAGACTTGGAGAAAATCTGGATGAGTAATTCCTTGGGCAACGGTTTTTAACTTTAACACATGGAGTAACATAACCGTGTATATACGGTGGTCCAAATTTGATATTTATGTGGCTGATAGTACATCCAAAAATAAAGGTACTCTAAATAGATAATAAGGAAATTATACCTCTTTAGGGGGATTATAAATATCAGCTTTTCGGCAATATCTTCCGATCGCTTTAAAATATATGTCATATTTTAAATTTAGATATGGGCATCAATTTACATAGTATCAATCAAACCCTGTCCTCTGCTTGAGGGGTAGTTTTAGGGGGCGGCTATAAATATTATACCCCTAAATTTTTGAATTTTACAAATAAAAATTTTTGTAAAAAAAATATTTTCATATCACTAGAAATAAAAATATGTTCTTGTTGCATTTCGATAAACCATTCTCAAGTAATTTATGTTTACACATCAATGTGCACTTACAACATATTATTAATAATAATTAATTTTTAATAAGTATAAATTTTTTTGTCTACACCATCTAATCTGAACGCAATTATAATGAGAGGGTCCCCGACACAAGTTTACTTAGAGAAAGGTTCTTTTTATTGTTTTAATATTTCATACAAAACAAATTGCCATTTATTTATTTATAAACTGTAAATTATGTAAGATATGAAATACATACAACTAATGTTGATATAACAATTTTCTGAATATTCTGAATTTTTTCTTAATGAAAAGTGCTTGCCTTCAATTATGCAAAATCGTTAATGATTAACTCCGTGTCAGTCAATAATAGGAGAGGAAGCTGGAGGTATGAGTAGTGAGGTGTCTCATAGCTAAACAAACATATTTGCGTTACATTTTTGAATTATTTAGATGGTTTTAATGTTATTCGACTGTTTTGCATTATTACAATTTAAACTAATATAGATTCTATTATTTAATATTATTTTCCAACGAAAACTATTATTAAATTAAAAAAGGTATATAAAAAAAAATTAAAAATTTTTACCCTCAGTTTGGCGCCCCTCCGAGCCGGCGCCCCGGGCGGTCGCCCGGGTTGTCCGGCCCTTAAGCTGCCCCTGCAAAATATTATGGAAAGGAATAAATAGTCACATTTTAAATAAGGAACATCTAACTATTCCGGATCATTTGGATAACCCAGACGATGTTAATGATTATTTTTCTTCTGTTTATGTAAGTACCGAAATTGATCAAGATCTAATTTATTTTATGAACGTGAACATTTTGCAAGAAATGATTCAAAATTTGAGTTGACCTTGGTATCGATAGAACATGTAAACGACATACTAAATAGTATTGAGTCAAATGCCTATGGGTCAGAAAATATTTCAATATATTAACCTCTATATTACACATATTATAAATTGCTGTATAGAAAATGGTTATTTCCCGTCTTTATGGAAAAAAGCTGTAGTAAAACCTTTGCCTAAAATTAGTAACCCAGTTACATATTCAGATCTGCGTCCGATAAGCATTTTATCTGCCATATCAAAAATTTTAGAAAAGTTATTTCTATGCAGCTTACCAAGCATTTAACCGATCATAAGGTGATACCAGAATGCCAATCGGGTTTTAGACGGGGCTACAGTACTTCAACTGCTCTTTTGAATGTATGTGACGACATTCTAACTGCTATGGACCAAAGACAAGTAACCGCTTTAGTTTTATTAGATTTTTCCAAGGCATTTGACACCATTAATCATAAACTCTTATGCAGTAAGTTAAAATACTATGGTTGCTCTTTAAATTTTATAAAATTAATTAATTCATATCTCGAGAAACGATCTCAGACAGTACATATAAATAACAGAATTTCTTCCGAAAAAAAAAGTGTTATACCTCAGGGTTCGATATTAAGGCCACTCCTATTTTTAGTTTATACCAGTGACATATTGAGATCTGTTAAACATTGTAAAGTTCGGGCATTTGCGGACGATACACAGGTCCAATATAATTTTAGTGTTGACAGTATCCGAGTCTATGAATGAAGATCTTAACAAAATTAGCACCTTATCCAATTCACATAATTTAAAATTTAATAATAACAAATGCCAGGTGATATTCTTTGGAAATAAAAAAAATAGAGAGTTAGTACAAAACACTATAAACATAAAAGTTGATAACGAAATCTTACAGTCTAAATATTCGCTAAAAAATCTAGGAATCATATTTGATAGTGATCTAAAATTTAATTGTCACGTTAACAGCGTCTTAAAGAAAACTTACAGTGTTCTTAAATCATTATATTCTGATATAAATTGTTTAAATAGCTCCGTAAAGAAAAAAATGTCCAATTCCTTGATACTTTCTCGGTTTAATTATGGAGATTGTGTATATGGCCCTTTCCTTGACTTATTCGATCAAAATAAGATCCAGAAGGTGCAAAACGCCTGCTGCAGATTTGTGTTTGGATTGAAAAAATATGATCATATTTCCCATAAAACAGCCAAGTTAAATTGGTTAAATATGACGACTAGACGTAAACGCAATTACTGTAATTTACTTTACAATATAATTAGGGAGAAAACCTCAGTCACTTTTTAAAAAATTACTGCGACGTGCCGATTCACATGATCTAAACCTGAGAGATAACCAAAATTTTCATATTCCACGTCACTCAACAGCTATTTTCAAAAAATCGTTCTCATATTCGGCTGTGATAATATACAACAACATCATTAAAGATCTGATTCAGTTATCAAAATATTCATTTAGAACTAAACTAAACAATATACTGAAGTAGGAAATGTGTAAAACCAGCATTAATTTTTGTTTTAGTTTAAATGAACTATCCAAACTGTATTTAGTCCAAATTGTTAGTTTTTAGTCTTATATTTATATATCTATCCCTTACTATTTCTTTTGTAAATTTATATTTTAGTTTTTGGTTGTTGATACATACATCTAATTAATTTTATGTTTATATTTTTAAATACAAACAAGGTTAAGGGTAAGAGTAGCTGAAGCTAAACTTCGCCTTGCTTGTGTTACTTTTTGTATGAAATAAAGTCGATTATTATTATTATTATAAAATGGGGCTCCGCCTCATAATGCCGGTCGAGTTGCGCCCATTTAGTGAACCGTTATAATGGGCGAGTAATTGCAGTATATCGACCTTGATTGACCTGCCGGCGCACCAGATCTAAGTATTTTAGATTTTTTTGTGTGGTGTTATGTGAAAGAACGAGTTTTTATACGCCCCCTCAAACACTCCAAATTTTACAAAATCGTATCCGCGAAGTCTTTGCAAGTATACCTCCTGCTATGTTGCGAAATGTTATGCGAAACACCATTGAGCGAGCCAGAAAATGTCAAGAAGAAGGGGGGGGGGGGGATGCATTTTGAAAATTTGCTGCCATTTAATTAATCTTTTAATGTTTTTATTGTTAAAATAAATCGTTTCGGACAGCACACTGTTTTTATTTGCAGCGTTGTTGACAAAATGAATGTTTTGAATCCAGTTTTATTCAATTTCCACGGCATAGTTACTTTATAAGCGTATTTTCTCGATATTTTAATTATTATCCTCCAATGAACTTGTGTATTTGGGTTAATATTAAACCGATTTTCGATTTAAAGGTATCAATGGATTTGTCGTGAAAATTAGTATGTAACTACTGCGTGTCTAAAAGATGTTGCCATTTGAAAAAGATTACATAATTACAAATTAGTGATTTCGGAAATTTTGGTTTGTCGTAGCTACAAAACCAGTTCGAAAAATTTCACGTTTACATTTTGCTCTTATAGTTTTGGTCCATTTGATTGATTTGAGTGCATTCACTTTACTCTAGATGCTTAAATAAAAATAACCCTGAAACAAATCAAGTAGTCTCAAAAAATGTTTAAAACTACGCAGTCGTACTTAAAATCGTCTCCGGAATCCAAAAATGTAAGAATATACTGGGTGTTCCATTTAAAATTTCAAAGTTGAGGTCATTTCCGGGGAAACCAGAAGTGATGGAAAAGTGTCATTATGAACAACTTGCCGTTTTTGGTATATGTTGCCCCTGCCAAATTTAAGACTTATAGCTGTCTAACGATTCTGTTGACACCCGGTATAGTGTATATGAGGCTATACATGAATTCAAAAATACTGTTGATATATCTGTGAAATTATTAAAATATTCTGCATCTCCAGTGGAAGTATAGTAACGACAAAAATTTTTTTTTTTAAATTTTTATTGTTCAAATAGGCTTAGAATGTCACGAAACGTCGAGGTTTTAATTTTGAGCGAAAAAAAAATTTCTGTCTGTCGGTCTGTCTGTAACTTGTTTTTGTGCTCACGTTTACTCCGGAACCGTTTGAGATATTGACTTGAAATTTGGTACACATATGTACTTTAACGAGATCTAGAACTAGATTATATTTTCATCTTGTTCCGTCGAAGGGTTGGGGGGTAAATTGGGGGTAAATGGGTAAATCAAGCAGGTAAAAGTCCATAAAATTGGTATTTAGTATATACAAGAGAAGCTGAGGTCTCAAAAAAAATTTTGGCATTAGCCACCCCCATTACTACCCCCATCCCATTATTAAAGGGGATGAAAAAAAATTGTGATTTAGGGTGTGTACAAGAACCAGAAACCTCAAAATGTTTTTTACTTCATCCACCCCCACTACCACCCCCATCACCACCCCCACCCCGCTACCGATGTGGGGTATCGTTTTATGGGTTTTTGGGGTAGAGGATTTCAAATATTATATTATTAAAGTTCCATAAACAATTATTTCCACATACAAAATTTTTTCGTTGTGAGTGACTTAGATAAAAAATCTGGATGTGGAAGTAGTGATTCCTTGGGCAGCGGTTTTTTATCGAATGCTTCAAGAATAATAGAAAAAAATTATCTAGAAAAATACGATTTTCTCTAATGCTGGGAAAAAATCCAGTATAAGTACAGTCTGTCAGTTCATCAAGCATGCTAATGATGCGTTAAACATTAGCAAACAAATAGTAGATATAATTTTAGACTTGTCACAAATTTTTGATTAGGTTTACTTACTCACCAGATTGAAGGTGTGATTTTCGTAACACCAGTCATATGCTAATTAAATCTTATCTCAGATACAGAAGACAGTGTGTGCATGCAAAAGACGAATGTGCTGTAAAAACCAAGTGAGTTTGTGAAAGGAGGGTTCCTCTGGGTAGCATTCTGGAACTTATACATCATCACAAAGTATATTTGGTGATGATGATAATACCTCACATCGGTAATGGGGTGGGGGTGGTGATAAGGAGTTGGTAGTGGGGGTGGATGAAGTAAAAAAATATTTTCAGGTTTCTGGTTCTTATACACACATTAAATCACAATTTTTTTCATCCCCTTTAATAATGAGGTGGGGGGGTACTGGGGGTGGCTAATACCAAAATTTTTTTTGAAACCTTAGGTTCTCTTGTATATACTAAATACCAATTTTATATATTCTTACCTGCTTGACTTACCTATTTACCCCAAATTTACCCCAATTTACCCCCCAACCCTTCGACGGAACAAGATGAAAATATAATATAGTTCCAGATCTCGTTAAAGTACATATGTGTACCAAATTTCAAATTAATATCTTAAACGGTTCCAGAGTAAACGTGCGCACAAAAAAAGTTACAGACAGACAGACAATTTTTTTTCACTCAAACTTAAAATCTCGACGTTTCATGACATTCTAAGCCTATTTGAACAATAAAAATTTTTAAAATTTTTTTTTGTCGTTACTATACTTCCACTGGATGTGGAAGTAATTATAAAATTCTCCACAACCTCAAAAGAGACCATAAATATCCATTTACACAATAAGGAAATTATCTCATCTTTCTACACTTAGGTACCTATAGCAATTGTTGAACTGATTTTAAAGGACACATAAATTATTTGCCACCAAAAACACGCTCTTTTTGCTATGCTCTGAAAGTGCTTTCACAGTCAACAGATCAAAGCACATGTTTGTCTGCTTACCATGCATGTATAAACTCGAAAATAAGATATGGTATTATCTTTTGAAGCAACACATCTGATGCTCTTCGTATTTTCATCTTTCAAAAAATATACATTGATATAATATCAAACAGACTGACTCAAATCCATCTTTGCGTAAACAGGTTTCCCACCAACCTGGAAATACGTGGAAAAACCAGGGAATCCAAAAAAGTGGACCTGAAAACCTTAAAAAGTCAAGGAAACCAAAGAATTTGAGTAAAAATCCTGGAATTTCAGTATTTCTTTATAAGATACTTTTCTACTCTACAAATATTATAAAACTTGAATTTTATATTTGTTTTGGTTATTCAATATGTAAAATAAATTCTTACAAACAATATAATGGAAAAAATTGCTAATAGTTTCCAATATTTTTTCCATGCTCTCTGATATTAACGTGTATTGGTTTTATGTAACAAATATTCATATTTTGGTCCTAGGAAATTAAAATTTTGTTCCTGCAAATTCAGGGAATTCAAAACTGCAATGTTGTAAAAGAATCTACTTTTCCTTCCATCATTATAAATACTTGAAAGGGAAGGAAAATTATGCATTTTTAGTCGAACAGTGAATGGGACATAATATAATAATAATAATAATTTATTTATCACGTGTGCTGTTACATAAGAACAGATGCGACAGTCAACAAAATGTAAAACTACATGTAGCTACACAATTATAATAGTAAAATGAGGACAGATAGACATAAAAGATATAATATGACATAAACATAAAACATTTAGACAGAGAGCTATTAATTTTTTTTTTAGCTACATGGTCTACCTGATCATTCCACGTTAGGTGCGAATCTACGAATGTACCAAGAGATTTAACGGAACTGGAGAATTTATTATGTTTGTTGTTAAAAAAGTTATCAGCAATTGTTGTTTCTCGAGGAGAAAAGTATATACAATCAGTGTTGGCAATATTTAGTATTAAACAGTTTTTTGAGCACTATATTTATATACAGTGTGTCCAACTAAGTCTGCACCATATGGGAAACTTTTTTATTATCGGTTTTATGAAAAAAAGTTATTCTTGATAAAAAGTTTTGCATGGCCTAAAACCCAAAATGAAATAATCAGATATCAATTTTTTGCAGTCATATACGAGGTTTGTCGAAAAATGTAAATTTTACTCAAGAGTAAAGTACATTTATTTATTACAATATCGACAATCGTTATTAAGAAAAGTTGATCCTAATTGAAAACTACGGTCAGATATCCAATATTATCCATCTACCATGAAAAAGCGATTTTTAATAATTTTTGGGTATAATATCTATTTTTTCATGGTAGATGGATAATATTGGATATCTGACCGTAGTTTTCAATTAGGATCAACTTTTCTTAATAACGATTGTCGATATTAAGAAAAGTTGATCCTAATTGAAAACTACGGTCAGATATCCAGTATTATCCATCTACCATGAAAAAATAGATATTATACCCAAAAATTATTAAAGATCATTTTTTCATGGTAGATGGATAATATTGGATATCTGACCGTAGTTTTCAATTGGGATCAACTTTTCTTAATAACGATTGTCGATATTGTAATATATAAAAGTACTTTACTCTTGAGCAAAATTTACATTTTTCGACAAACCCTATATAAGACTGCAAAAAATTGATATCTGATTATTTCATTGTCGGTTTTAGGCCATGCAAAACTTTTTATCAAGAATAACTTTTTTTCATAAAACCAATAATAAAAAAGTTTCCCATATGGTGCCGACTTAGTTGGACACACTGTATATATATATATATAAGTTGAAGCTATCCGTCACATCATCTGCTAGATATTGCAATCCCAGAAGATTCGGTACTGAGATCATGACAGATGTATCATCCGCGTACATGGTAATTTTTCCCTTTATGTGAGATGGAAGGTCATTTATGTATAGTGAGAAAAGTGGAGGTCCCAGCACGGAGCCTTGTGGAACTCCCAAATTAATATGATGATCATTTGATGTAGTAGTATTTTGTATTTTAACTCGCATTAGCCTGTTAGATAAATAGGATATAGTCCAATCTAAGAAAGTCTGTATAATTTCTCAGATAAAAACCCGATACCAACCATGTCAGAAGCGCGACTGAAGTCAAAAAATAAACCTACGACATAGTGACCTTTATCAAATTCATCAGTCTCCGTGGACCAATTTTCACGAAAACCATGTTGCGAATTTGTTATGATGCAGTAACTATTTAAAAACGTATTCATTTTATTATATATGACTTTTTCAATTATTTTGGAAAATATACTAAGTATAGATATAGGTCTATAATTGTCTTTTTCAAGATCATTGCCTTTCTTGAAAATTGGTACCACTGATGCTATTTTCAAAGCAGATGGAAAGGTACCTGTTTGCAAAGATAAATTGCCTAAGTTTGCTAATGCCTGTGCTATTATGCCACTGATTGATTTTACTACTTTTAATGATACTCCATCTATATCACAAGAATTGGTTTCCCTAAGATTATTTATAATAGTTACTACATCACCAGGCAATATAGGTTCACAGAAAAAGGTATTTGGCAACGTTTCACTATGTGCATTCCTGAGGCATACCATCTGAGAAATGCTCGTCTAGCTTAGTTGATGCTATAGTAGTAAAGTAGGATGCAAAAGTCTCAGTACTTGCCTAGTGTCTTGTAATATCGTACCATTTTCTAAAATTTTTATCTCATTTTTATGTAAGTGTGTTTTGTTTGATTGTGAATTTACGATTTTCCAAATTTCCTTTGGTTTGTTATAGGCATTATCTATTTTATTCCTGAAATATTTCTTTTTTGCTGTGCTGATATCATTTTGAAGGTCCTTCTTTTTATTTTTATATGAATTGTATAATTTATCACTATTTAGGTTTTTGACCAGCCAGTGAAGGTTTTTTAACTCTTCACTTTTCTTAATTAAATACGGTGGCCTACAACCAAATTTAAATCAAAGTTTCTGCCACTCGGAATTTTCTTTTTTTACACATTCTTGGATGTATATAGAACCAGTTTCCATGATATTTAAAATCATTCATCGCAGAATTTTTTTTAAGTATTTAATGTTTTTTGTTTAATGATACAGCCACACAAAAAAAAGTGGTCTATCCTTATGTATTTGGACCGGCTGAAACCGAATCCGAAGTCAGTATTGTCAGATTGGCTCTTTTTTCACCCCCGACCCCAAAAAACATCCCCCCTCTCCCTAAAAATTGTCTGTTCGGCGGCCCATACCAGTGTATCCTTATGTATTTGGACCCTCTGAAACGGAATCTGCGCCACCGGCTCGGTGGCGCAGTGCTTAAGGTGTTAAGCTTGCGACCACGGGGTCCCAGGTTCGAATCCTGGCTAGGGTATGGATGTGTAGTGGCGTTTATCATGTGTTGCCGAGATGGTCGCAGTGAACTAGATTGCCGTTGTGTGAGAGACAACACAATCTAGTCGCTCTCCTCTCCTGAGTTCGAGTCTCAGCTGCGACAGATGGCAATGTGGCAGGGAATGGGTGTTGTGATATTGTCTATGTGTGTGTGTCCGTCCTGGTTGAGTGGTAGAATAGCCTACGGCTAAACTTCGCCAGGACATTAATATAAATAAGGCGATTAAAAAAAAAAAAAAAAAAAAAAAAAAAAGTCAGAATTGTTAGATTCACTCCTTTTTCACCTCCAACCCCAAAAAACACCCCCAAACAAAAAAAACCTGATCTAGCCTGCGGACCAGAGGGGTTTTTTGGGGTTATCGGTGAAAAACGAGCCAATCTGACAATTCGGATTCGGTTTCAGCGGGACCAAATACATAAGGACGCACTGCATTGGTCCGCAGGCTAGACCACCTTTTTTTTCTGTTTTGGGGGTTTTTGGGGAGCGAATCTCACAATTCTGACTTCGGATTCGATTTCAGGGGGTCCAAATACATAAGGATACACTGGTATGGTCCCCCGGACAGACCATTTTTTTTTGGGGAGGGGGTGTTTTTTGGAGTCAGAGGTGAAAAACGAGCCAATCTGAGAATTCTGACTTCGGATTCGGTTTCAGCGGATACATATACATAAGGATACACTGGTCTGGTCCGCAGGCCAAACCACTTTTTTTGTGTGGCTGTGATCATTTAACAAAAAAAGTAAAATACTTGTAAAAAAAATGCGTAAGAAAAGGAAATTCCGAGTGGCAGCAACTTTGATTTTGATTTAAATTTGGTTGGCCATCATGTAAGGTTGGCCTAAGCCATCCTTTTTTATTGTATATACATCACACATCATAAAAATAAGTTAAAATTAATCAAAACCCACCTTACTGCCGTGCAAAATAGTGTTGTTGGATAATTAATGAAAGTATATAATAAATCAAGAATAATGCTTAATATTTGTTTTAAAAAAGTTAAAAGCTCTAATAGTAACAAAAATGTATTCTGTTGTTATTTGCTTAAATTTTATTGTATTTATGTTATTTGTTTCTCAATTATTAAGAAAAATATATTTTTAAAATTCCATCGGCTTTCATCGTCATTGGGCTAGTAGGTCACCCTGTATACACTATGTTTTACCAGCTTATGATTAACAAGGAAAAAAATAAATATTTTGTACTTACCTACCCCTGTGTATAAATCTCTCTCTCTGGCAGAAGCTGAAGCTATCTTAGAAGAAAACCAAGCACTTAGTCACGCCTATGATAGGTAGATACCTATGTATCTACGATAAAAAGTCTAACACGAATAATCACTAGAGCTTCCGTGTATATCCGATTAATTTCAAAAATTATTTCTGTCTGGGCATTCAAAATCGGCCAGCTTAAAAGAATCCTGTCGTTGTCACCGTTCGATTCTGAACTACACACTAAAATTGTAAATGACGTACGGTATATTATAAAGTGTATTCCTGTTTTAAAGTCGTTTTGGACGTGCGTTGAAATTTTTCACATTAAAAACAGTTAAGTTGAACTGTCACTAATGTAATCAATTGTGTTAGATTTAGATAGCGTTCCTATACTGCAGGTGTCATATCGAAATACTTGTTTTACATGCGAATGTGGCTTAGGGACATAATGGACCATAATGAATACGTAGTTAAATACCGTATTTAGGATGTCTAAATAGGCTAGTCCTCAGAAGGTTTGTATAGGAAATATTTCCGAGCCGTTATTTTTTTGCATTTTCGGGTGTATTTTGACATAAATAAAGAGTACTTAAATTTGTAGAAACCAATTCATAGAGGAACATAAAAAAAAGCAAAAATGGTGTATGTTTTCACTTTTTGTGCTGTAGTTAGAAAACTATCCAAAATATCGTAAAAAACGTACGTTCTGTTTTCTTTGCCTTTCTGCGAAGAAAATGAGTACCATCCGACCTCCCTATGATAAATACTTTCAGAGATATTGCACTTTAAAGTTAGGTTACAAATGCCTAAAATCCAAAAACGCCTCATTCTTACCTTTTTCCCTCTGTCCCGTCATTCCATTAAGGAACATAAGGCCCCCCCACAAATTGTCGCCATCTGGCTCTGTTTCTGGCCAGTACTTTTATTTCCCTCCACGTCTTGTAATTTGTCTTGCCTCTTCTAGCTTCTTCTATTACGGTTCTCTTCCACGTCACCTTTGATCTTTCCACTCTTCCCCTGCTTTAGGGATCTCATTCGAGGGCAGCCCTTGAAATGATATCCTCTGGTCTCCGAAGCGTGTGGCCGAGCCCCTTCTATTTTCGCGACCTTACTTCAAGTCGTATCCCTCTTTGTTCCGTTATATTGTGGCGAGCATCAATTTGACGCGACACCAATTTATTTTTAGAAGAGCGCCAGCCGCGTTCTGCCCCGTTCTTCTACTCCCAAGCGGATTCGAGATAAGATATAACTTGATAGGCAAGTAATGGGTCAAGGCTGCACTACCTCAGATTATTCACGACGCTCTCTCAGGACGTGATTTCATTTATTTACTGATAGTAAGGGGTTTTACTCCTAAGAAGTTTTGTAATTTTTGCATAAAAAAATCCCTATCGAAGATTTCTCCGGCGGGATTAAAATTTGATGTGATTGGTATCTGTTTACCTACTAATAATGGATTCTACACTTAATGATTTCTGAAAATATCGCATAAAAAAACCCTAAGGCGACCAGAACACTGAGTATCAAACTTGCGGAATCATGAGATTCCGATTAACTCAGTTGTTTCGGTCTTCCAAATGAAAACTCCAGGGATTAAGACTAGCAAGAAGTCCTGATATCAATAAAATGCGATTAGTTCAAAGAATACCATTTGTTTAACAGGTTTAAAACAATACACTTAGATTCTGCAAAATGATATAATGTGAAAGAATCACGCCTCCCCAACTAAGGCAAGTTAGTTTTAACCATACACCTGAGAGCGTACGCTAACAATCGATTTGGTAGAAAAGATTTATTCAACTCCCCAGAATTTAATGCAGGCCTTTAAAAAACTCTTGTAAATTTTATAATTATGGTAATCATGGCTGACTGAAAATAATATAAAAATATTTTACTAACAAATTTTGGATCGCTTAAAAGTTCTATTTAACGTGATTCACAGAACGGAGTTCGACTAATACATTAGTCTACTAACTTTCGGCCAGTCTTACGGCGAACTAGTCCTCATGCAGATTCAATATAGGAAAAATGACACCGACTCGCCTCTGGGCGACTTTGGCAAAATGAGTTTTTGAGTCATTTATGCAAAAGGCGATTTTCTCTATAAATTTATTATTTGGAAAGCCCAGCATTTGGCTTTCCTACCATCGCTTTGAATTGACCATCCAACGCACTCTTCCAAATTATGAGTCGCTGGGTGAATCCAAACTTCGCCATATTTGTCGATTTCACCCTTTTTAGATATGTAACATAGTTAAAATTTTATCGGTACAATATATATAATGATTGTACTTCCATGGTCAATGTCCTTGGTGGAGGAATAAAAAAGTTAAAAATAATTTCGTAAAAGTATATGGTTTATTTTTCCTTGATCAAAAATTATCTTTTATTTTGGTTCATTTTTCCATGACCACTTTCACTCTCAGGGCCTGGACCAAAACATATTTTGCTAAGTGAAAATTCGAATTTTCACCTGGTTGTGCCTAATGTCTTAACGAACTCATAACGGTCCTTTTGAGCTAGTTTGTGGCTCTGAATCCCTTAAGACTTTTTTGTTATGATCGAAAATGCCCCTAAATAAATTTTTTACCTAAGTCGAATACTTACTTTGGCTTCGACTTAGGTCAATTCTGGGAGGTTCTACAACAATATCACATAACTCACTATTTGTAATTTGGGTTCGCCCGAACCTACGCACACATACTATGCAAACATCGGTTGACGAAGACCTGCTTCATGTGATCCGTGGATTTAGTACCTTTCCACGTTTCACATCTGTACAGTAGGATTGATTTGACACTGCTGTTAAATAAACGTGGTTCAGTTCATGTACGCGAAAGACCGCCAGATACTATTAAGAGCACCAAACGCTCTCTTAGCCGTTAAGAGTCTTTGCTGTATGTTACAATATGTTCCTCCAATGTTATTGACCATGTAGGTACTCGAATTCGGTGAATCTCTATCATTGAATTTTGAAAGTATTAACTTTTTTGGTTCGAAGTTATGGTAGGTCCTCTTTTCTTGGTGTTTATTTTCAGTCCTACCTTAGCTCTTTCTAAGGTGTCAAGCTTTCCTTTATATTCTATAGAGTGTGAGACCTGCGCAATCCAGGTCTTCTAGTCTGTCATCTCCCATCCGATTCCTGTTTTCGTACGGCTCACTTTTCTCATTGCGCAGTCTAGTATGATATTAAGAGTGCGTTTGCCACAGTAAATTGTTAAATAGAAATAGCAAACTATTGGAATTACATGGCCTGCCGGTAAAACAGAAACCACATTACTAATTACTAGATTTGGCTAAGCTGTGCGTGTGCAGGGCCGTATGAACAGGATCGCGACGTGGTCAAGATCATTTTTTAACATCAATATAGACAATTTAATCAGTAAAATTTCTTTTAAGCGCTATTTCAATAAATCCAACCCTGCTCTTACTATCTTTCTAGTGTTATTACAGCTTCGGACAACTTCTGTAGTAGGAAAACATCAAACTGATATTAGCATAATGGGTTATTCTCACATAAGAGCAGTTTCATGTCCCTAAGTTGCAATGCCAAACCACGTGGCTTTTATTCGTTTTTTTATTTGTGTGTTTAGAGGGATTTTGGTACTATTCATTCATACATAATAGAATGAAAAAAAAAATCCTATATTATAAATTTGTCTCCTTTTGTATGTAAAATGTCATGAGCGTGGATGTCCCTCAACAGGTTTCCACCTAATGCATGACACTATTTTGCAACTTACTATCTTGATGGTCAATTGTAGAAAACACTTATTATGACATGTTAAGAGCCAGATTCGTATTAACATATTTAAACGAAACTAAAAAAAAACATCAATTTTGTCCCTGGATTTAAAATCTGTAGCGTGGATTAAAATAAAATATTCAAAAATTCCCGCCTACCTGAAATTTAGCAGTTGGTAATATTGGCATTGGATAGTCTAAATAAACTCAAGAAATTATTAATTTTAGCATGGCCAGTTAATCTGTGAAGTTTGAAGTGTAAATATATTAGGCGATTTGTGCGCGTATATTTATTCAGCGTCATTAGCGTGTTAGTGAGAATTTCGTCTTTATAAAATGTATAAAAATAATATTGGACTTTTTTGATAACCTGTACTGAGTACATAAGCTATGCATAGTTTCATTTGTCCACATAAATCCATTTAATGTCAAACCAAAATTTGAAGGTTATTTCGTCATTAGCGTGGACATTTTTTATCGTCATTAGCATGGATTCTTGTCCACGTCCGCGCCAATGTCCACGTCCACGCCAATGATATTTTCCAATATTTAATATTTATTTTAGAATTATACATTTTCTATATGCCCAAGCAAGTGCAAAATTCTGAAGAAGTTGACAAAATGTGTATTGAAATAATATGTTGTCTACTTTTGTATTAGTACTTGAATATGTTCTTACTATGAATATAAACACTTAAAACGATATACTTGTCAGTTAATCAGTAGCGTGTCATTTTGGTCATTGGCGTGGATATGAATTTTTGAAAAAGCTAAAAATAAAATGTTGAGCTCTACAAATCATCACACCCTACTCTACGGCATATAAGTTAACAAATATTCTTTTTTCAACATTTTTCAGAACCTTTTTTTCTTTTAAATTGTGTTAACCTAAATTGCTGCTATTGTAAGAATAACTAATTCAGCAAATTCTTCCAAAGGTTTTAATCTTTTATAGGAGCAAATATTTTGCCGATTTTTAACTTTTTTTTACATTAAATATAATTATTCTAGTACCTATTAATTTTATTTGAATATTTGGGTTTCATTAAAGAATATAAAATAATTAATGATGAATTACGGACGACTGAGTGGTTCGTACGCGTTTAATAATCCAAAGGAGAAAACGTTGGAAACTGAATTTCATTTAGTATTCATACTAAATTTAAGTTAACTAGTTTTAATTATTAAATCAAATCTGAGTTCTGTTGGTTCGTTTTTAAAAACAAACATTTAAAAGGATGACGACTCTAAACGCGAAATTTGACATTGGCAACACAGCCTTAAACAGGAGGAGTTGTGAGAGTACGCATCTTCACTCCTCTGTTGGCAGGGATTTTTTCACTCGTTTGCCCTCTATGTACGTTACACCGTTACAAAGTTCTTGTGTTGAGATCTTCTTCTGTCTCATGATTTTCCATATTTTGATGTGAGTCACGGTGTCACTTTTTCGAAATCTATGAGATTATTCGATGATTATCAGTGCACAAGGTCTGTTGGGGGGCATAAGATCTGTCCGATCTGCTTGGTTGAGTCTAGGAAGAGTCTTTGGCTTTCCAATATTATCATAGCAGGTACCCTTTTGACTGTTTTAAGCAAGATTATGCCACGCCAATTTTGGCATATAGATTTTTTTTTTTTTGGAAGATTGACAATTAAGCCTTCTTTGCAGGTATTCTCTCCTGATTCCATGTGTGAGCTACTACTGGAAGTAAAAGGGATGCCGTTGTATTTTCGCTAGCTTCAAGCAACTCGGGTGGTATGTGATCAAGGCTTGATTTTGATTTCTCGGAAGCTAAGTTCGTTGGTTGGTACTCTGATGTCAACTTCAGGTGACGTTGCTACCTAGTCTGGTTCTTCTTTTTCCTGAGTAGGTGAGCTGACTGTCCCGCTGATATGCTTGTGTCATATCTTTAGTTGGTCTTCTGGGTTGTTTAATTGCCGGCCCTCTTTATCTTTCAGGATAGGGTGTTTTTTCGGTTTATTTTGTTTGCTAGGCACTTGGTGATTCAATGAAGCTCATAGATATTCAGCTTCGCGGTTTGGGCGAAGTCTAGTATCTTCCTCTTCGCTCTTGGCATTCCCTTTTACAAGCTTTTATTAACTTGTTTTATATGTATGTATGCATGTACCGAGAGATCGAGAAAGACTGAACGAGACGTCATACGGAAAAGTCACTAGAATTATCAAAATTGATTTCTATTCTACATACATTATTAAAACTAATTTCCTATGTTGCTAATCACTGTTACCAATCTGATGTCTGTCATTTTCGTGAATGTTATTATTATTGGCTTGCGTTTGATTTATCATGTATCTCCCTTGCTGACTAATAAATCAGTGTCTTTCAACGTAATCAGTTCACTGTCGCTTGTGTGGCAAGTTAATAAAGAAACTTGCATTTTGTGTAAATACTGTAATTGGCTATATTTAAGGTCACTGTCGCCAACGTGAAAATGTTGAAAGTACCAGAAAATAGTACATATGTATGCAGTATGTAGGCGGCACAAAAACAATCTTTAGGGAGCGGCATGTTCAATCTTTATCGATCTCCCTGTATGTTAGGATGTTTAGCTCAAATCATGCAAGTCAATTTTCAACCACTTAACGATGTCCAATTGAGCTGAAATTTTGCATATACGTGTAGTTCTGGTGACAATACAGTAATATGGTACCAAAAACGGTGTTTTTTAGTTTTAACACAACAATTTTTTTTTAATCGCATAGTTTATTCACTCAGACATTGTATTCTAAGCTATTCTAAGAAGTGACGAAGGATTCGGTACTATTTTATTACTTAAGTATGAATATAAATTAAGGCGGAACTAAAAATTTAAAAATAAAATAAAATGTAAAAAAAACTTTGAAAACAAGCTTTTATTATTACTTAGGTGTACTACAACAAAATAAAAAAAAAAAAAAATAATAAAATGAATGGTCTGAAAGGTTTACCGCGTGAACAGAAAAAAATATGACAAGTTTTTAAGACAAGTTGGAGAGATTTCGCGGATGGCACCAAGTGAAACATTTTATTAATAAATATATATAGTATATAGAAAATTACGCTTTTTAATGTTTCAGAAAGATTTATTAAAACTTAAACCCAACACGGGTTTCGACTTGTTTAGGCCCTTGTCAAGAATGAAAACAATACTAAGTTTAAAATTAAGTTGCTAGTAGATACAGTGTGTCCCAGGATAGATGTAACAAGAGGTGTAATGGACCAAAAATTTTGGAATGGTATTTGGGGATTGAGTCCTGCTTGTTGTAAAATTTAAAGTATGCCGAAAATTACTTGATTTGGTGTTCTACAGGGTGTTTTATAAGCAAAGTTGTAAAAATCACCACTAATAAAGTACTTTTATTTTTCAAAATATGAAAAAATTCCACTAAGAAAAGTTATTTAGAATGCAATTTTATACCTCTATACCAAATTTCAGGAATATAAAATATTTTTTTGAAACTTCCTATTTTTTGCGAATTAAGAGTTGAATTCATATTTAAAGTTGTGTAGGAGCAAATGTTAATCATCTCAAAAAGTAGGCTATTGGTAAATAAAAAACTGAATATACGAGATGTTAATAGAACACAACATTGCATACTAAGTTAAGAAAAGTGAATTTTTACTCCGTATCCGGAAATAGTGTAGTTGAAGCAATCGCATTTGTGAGCGACGTTGAGAGGCGAGGGGTGCAGATCGCAGAGCCGGATTTAACTATATTGTGCGCTCGTTTACTTTTTATAATATTACACTTACAATATCCCCCAAAGCACTGCTATAAAGTGGTAACAAAACTTACTAAAATTATTTTCAAAAACACATTACCAAATAAAGAAATATAAAGTATATATTATATACTATTTTTTCTGAAATCACAATCAATATTATTATAAATTAAGAAATTTGTATTAATGCATAACATTTCTTCATTACAATCTAACTGCTTATTAATAAATGCAATGTAATGTGAGTTGGTTTGTTTGCGTGTATTTATTTACTGACTAAAATATACATGAAAACCGTACGGGAATGTTACTTTCCCGACGGTTTTGTTGATCGTTGACCGATCTATTTCAGAAAAACACTTCCTACGTGTTGAATTGTGATGATTATTTTTTCTGGTGTTTGGAAAAATTATTAAACAGATATATTTTTAACTTTAATATTTGGCATTTGTATATTACTTTTCTTGACATTCAAGTAGCACCAAAAATATTTGGTTAAAAAGAATACTAGCTGAGCTGCTACTTGCAACAATTATCCAGTATATTTAGCAGCACTTACATGTCCAAGTGGTAAATTGTAGAGACACATATCATATGTCAATGTGTTAGAATGGCCACGAGTCTCGTTTAGTGCTGTCGCTATTATTTCAATCAGTGTGTTATGTTATAATTAATGTTGAGTTTATTAGTAAAATTATTACATATTTGTTTTGCGCATATAATATTGTGTACTTACAGTTTTAATAAATCACAATTTTTTGTTCTAACATTAATTTACAACGTTTAAAATATTATTTCCGCACTTCTTAGGAAAATTTGAATATTTCCTAACTCAAATTGGTATTTAAATATAGAACGTTTCCAAACAGTAGTAGAAAAGAAATTTTCTGAAATTCTCTAATAAGAAAATTTAATATTTAATTCTGACTTTTTCAAATGATTCATTTTATCATTGTTTGATGACATTTCTGTTATTAATATTCAAAATCCAGTACGTTTGAAGCGTTACTTGTAGTTTATTTTATTTTTCTTTTACGTAAGTAATATGTACGTAATAGTTTTATTAATATTGAATTTTATATTAGACACGTTAATACACCTACGACTGGTTGTGTGTTATACTAACCAAAACAAAAAGAAAAACAAAAAATGTTCAGGATTGTCTCGAAAATTATTTTCCATAGATGCAACTTGTTTCTGAATTCTTTATTACGATTCTAAATGCTGCTGTGGCAAAGCATGCCCAAACCAACGAGGCATGAATTTGGGACCCCCAGTACATTGCGACCCAATATAAATTCTTATCATTCGGCATCCGCTATCCGAAGATGGTCCTGAGGCCTCCTGGAGATTTAAGAGAGGCACACGCAAGGTTGTTGGCCTCCACGGCCTCGTCTTCGCAGATCCGGAGACGGAGATTCCATTCCTACCGCTGCCCATGCCACTTTTCTCGCCACACAATGTCATTATGCAACGGTATGTACCTCTTCTTCAGCCTCATAAATATGCCATATGGGAATTGAGCTCCAGGGAAGGAGGCTGTCTGTGTTTCAGAATTGTGCTCCTGTAACAAACATAAAGTAGCATTAATATTTTACGTACGTTCACAATTTTTTTCTGCAAAAAATATTTTATTGCTTCTAAGAGGTACGGCTGCAGAATGTCAGATTGAAGTCATGTGTCCGAAAATTGTTTATGACTTAGGAGAAATATTCAATTTTTCAGAAAGTGTTTCTATCCGGGCGGCGTTGACTCCACCGCTCTATTTATTTCGATTTTTTTGTGTCCGGTTCAGTTTTTTTCAATATCTTGGCTTCTATAAGCGAATCGGGACAACAAAAATTAAATTGTTCGGAATAATTGTATAGGGAAATAGAAACTGCATGTTAGATTTATTTAAATTAATTTCCTAATCTAAAAAAAAAAAAAATGAAAAGGCACCAATGGCTCTACCATTGGTGCCTTTACATTTTTTCTGAAATCTTGATTTGAATAAGTTATTTTTTTAAATTTAGGGAAATATAATTTTATTCGTTATCCAGGTTCTAAATACGTGTACCAAATTTTGTTTTGAAATATTACAAAGAACAGCCAAAAATGGCATTTTCTTAAAGTAAGTTAGTATCTTGCCGTTGCCATTTTTGGCAAAGCATCGTAGAGCAACATTTTTTTTTTTTATTTCAGTTTAAGATGTTATGGATTAACCTCCGATTAAAGAACTTATATCTAGATACATAATGGCTACCTTTTCTTCATATACCTTGTTTGCTCCTAACATAGTCACATTATATTTCCATTAAAATGGATAGATGAACATCACATCCCATAGGCAACAGAGGCGGGTATGTGTAGAAGGGAAAATGTAAAATATTGTACCTCTTTTATGTGATAATTATTGGTTAACTTCTAGGAATATTAACGCAGATTGAAAAAATACAATAGGTAAAGATGTTTTATTCAAGGGAAATATGCATTGGAAGGATATTATTTATAATATTATTATTAAAACTATAAACTGAACCTCATCATGTTACGACTATGACCTACTTACTTATGAAACGATTGATTTCTGCAAATGGCACAGCACTGTTGCATGTTGCACTAAATTGTCACTAAACTGTCTAAATATGAACAGAGAATATTATTTAGGTATTAGGCAAATCACAACTTAAAATAAAAAGACTTCTTCACCACATTTTGATCGAAAAACACGAAAAACACTTATTAACATTAATTACGGATACTGCCAAACTGTCAACTGAGATTATGATAATCGAACTGAAGCCGACCGTGTACGAGCGGCCGCGAATACGCCGATGGACCAATCAGCAACTTATGGGAAGAAGTGCCTTAGATTATGAGTCTTTCGGGATCATAAAATTCATGCCATTATGTATCTAGATATAAGTTCTTTAATCGGAGGGATTAACCTAGAAATAGAAAAAAGAAAACGGTTTTTTTTCTTAAGTTTTTTTTTGCTAAAAAATATATTTTTTTAATCGTAAATTTAAAATCCATCATCATTTAAAACACGTTCAAACACACAATTAAAAAATATACCAGGTGACAATGGATTCGTTTTACTAGGCGTCAATTAAATGTCTTTTAGGGTAAAAGCTTAAAATTTGGTTTGTAGATATTGCTCTTTGGGGCTCATATTTGCCATAAAAAACAATTGAATACCACTTCCGGTTTTTCCGGAAGTTGGTCTAAATCGAGAATTTTAAATGGAGAATATATATTTTTTTATGAAGTTGAATAGAGATTAGAAATCCCTTTTCAACATGTTGCCATTTTTTTTTTCAAAATTATGGCGTAGGGGCCATTTTCTTCTAAATGTAATGTGTGGTGGTTATTAATGAAACTGATGCCAAACAACTTGTTACGATAACAAACAAAATGTGTTTTCTTATTGGTTTTTAATTAAATTTGCCAAACTTTTAATTTGTCACAAAATGGGATACATTTTAGATATTGTTTAAAATGTCAATATTTTTCTTAAATTTGAATGGGAACCACTACCTATTAAATGCCAACATTAACGTGTGTCTTATAACCTACAGAAAAATGTATAATACGATGCACTTTGGTTTTTGGTTTTAGAGAAAAAAAAATGAAAAACCTAGTGAGATACATTTTTCATTATCAACGTATATTAGAACACCAGAAAAAATATTTATTTGTAATTCTCTGGCAACCCACATCGGGTTGTGCTAGAGACAAAGAGCTGCAAAATGAATTTGTTTACAAAAATCTATCTTAAAGTTTTTAATGCAACAGGACTTACCTGAAAAAATTAAATCATCATTATAAAATTCTTCTACACAGCTTAGCCTTTAAAATGCATTTAAAAATTGATATTTTAATTATATTTTCATTATTGATCGAATAGATAGTTATTTTGTAAATAAATTTTAGGGCTTCTCAATTTCTAGCATAACTAGGTTAGGTTAGATTATCTAAAGAATGCAAAGAATTGAAATTAATATTTTCTTAAAAATAATGCATTATTTCATTCTTTCATTCTTTCTTCTGTTTGTGAAATCCTATGAAAAAACATTTATTATATCCACAAATACTAAAGGACTTGTTTGTGAAGATCATGTAAATATTAACCTAACAATTGATTTATGTATAAATTTATACTTATCCACGCACGAGCACATAGTAATACATTAGTAAATCTACCTTTTTTGTTTAGCTAGTCGATCAAAATTTTAACACAACCTATATAATTAAATACTTGCGAGAATGGTAGAGGCGAGTATAAAATAGTAATAGCCTTATTTAAATTATTAGAGAAATTAGTAATCTGAAGAATTTTACTTAGGAGCCTTAACTCCTCGAATTTCAGACGCCCAAACAATAATAGGAGGTGTGACGTTACACGAGGCACTCACAAAATCTAGACAGGCACAATATTTTCATATCATTGTGTTAGTGAACGAATTCTGAACAACTTTCAAAACGTCCGCCCGTCTGTCCGTCCGTCCGTCACGTTTCTTGTAAGCACGATAACTTAAGAAAGAAAAGTCCGATTGTATTGAAAGTAAGTTAGTGTTAGCTAGAGGAAGAACCCTATTGTTTTTGAAGAAAATCAATCAGTAAATACGAAAGTTATTAATCATTTAATTTAAAAAATATATGTTTTCTTAATTTTTGTCGCTTGCACTAAAATAAAAATCTTGCGAAACGTTATCTCTATAATATATATTTTTTTTTTTGTTTATGGCATTTTACTAATATATATTTTATAATAATATATCTAATGCGTTAAAATATGATTCTTGAAAGATATATATTACAGACATTCAATTTTTGTAGTAATCTGTGATGGTGCAGTGGCTAAACTTTTATCTTGATATCAGCAATCAAAATTACGAAGTGCGCTCGCCAACGATTTTAGTGTTCTCAGTGTTGTGTTTATTTTTAAGTTACTTTTAGGTCCATGTGGACACATCAAAAATTTTAATCTAGTTTTTAAGTCTACCCGTTGCAGACAGGAGCTTCTAAAAATATGCCCCTTTCGAAAACATATTTCAACAAAATGAGCAAAAAAAAACATGAATATTTTTTTAAAAATTCGTATATTTTTTTGCAATATATATGAAAATCGCAATTTGCATAGACATTGTGCCATAATTTAAACTACTATAAAAGCTGAGAAAATGAAGATAAATAAACTAATTGTCTGCCACAAAAAAATTGTTCATAACAGATGGTATAAAAAACCCTGATTGATGGCAACCAAAGTGATTTTTGTTAAAGGTATTTATTTTATAAAAACTGCATACGCTGATGAATTGCTCTATACAAATTTAACAAAAATGATTCTAAGCATGCATTATTAACATGTTAAGTATATACGAATATGCATTTAATATTCATTTTTCTGGATTTTCTGGGAATTGCAAGTTAGTCAATTTTCATCTTAAAGCGGCAAAAAACAAATTAAAGGTAATTGAATAAGCTTTTGATTTTATTTAGCCCATTTTTTACGTATGGCCCACTGTTTATGGCGGGCAACAAAATACGCTTCTTCGAAAACAGTGAAAGACTGGCGTAATTTTAAAAATATATCTCGGTTTCATTTTATCGTACAGACAATAAGAAAATCAATACAAAGGTAATTTTTTAAGTTTTTAAAAAAATTCCTGTTATTTTTTGCTAAAGGCAATATTTGATGTTTTATTAAAAAAAAAACTGTTTCTGTTTATTTGTTAAATAAACACATGAAGCAAATGAGTTATACGTCTCGTATAATTATTCCTTTTACTTTTAAGAACATACCTCCAGAATTTCAGTGATTGAAAGTTGTGATTGTTTATAATTTTTGAATTGCTGAAATGGATTCTCGTCACGGTCTAATTGTGAGATGGGTGAATAAATCGGTGCATTAACTTACCATGATTTGATTTAATTACTGTCACTGTCTATAAAATTGTTATGTTTAGTTTTGCTTAGAACGGCGAAATTGATGCACGCGCAAATCACATATAATAGATTCGGCAAATTTAGTTTTATATAACCTGAGATAAACGACTGCAAGAGAGAAAGCAGGGAAATTAGGAAGAGAATGACGGATACACTGCTCCCAGCACACTCCACACTTCGTGAAATCTTACTTGTATCACCTTGTCGTGTGTCAACGCAGGGCATCGCTTCTAACAGCGAGCGCATTGTAATGGGATAATATCCGTCTTTCTTTTCTAATTCCTCTGTTTTCTTTCTTGCACTCGTTGAACTCAGGATGCATGTATAAAACCAGATTTGCCGAATTTGTGTATGATAGAGCTATAGAGCGCGCACGTCTCGGCGCATGCTATTATGTACGAGTGCTACCATGTCTCGAGTTGCGCGCGCCGCGTATTAATTCCACACTCATTGCCTACTAATTTCTACTAATTCCTCACTAATTCTGTAATAATTTCTACTAGTTCCTCACTAATTCCTCTAATTCCAAACTAATTTCCTACTAATTCCTGCTAATTCCCGCTAATTTCTGCCAATTACCACTAATTCCTACTAATTCCCTACTAAATCCTGGAACTTGTACACCAATATTCTCCTGCGGAATACCCCTCGCTTGGGTGTGATACACTTGCATGAACTCTAAGTAAAGATTACTAAATTCCCTGAAAAAAATACTGCAATCATCAGTAACGGCTTAAGTTCTGTAAGTGTTCCTTTTTGAACATGTGTGTATGTAGAGTACCGCATATAACAACCTTATAGTGTCTACCATCACGTCGATTTGTTTTTCATTCACATGGAGTCATTTGCCTTTAATAAATATAGGATACCTCGCCGTATTTTATTATAGATATACAAAAAACATCAAACATGCTATCCTGCCTCGCCATCCTGAAATAAATCCGTCGGCAGTGCTGTCAAATGTATCTTTATAAAATAAACGAAAACATAAACAATTTACACATTCCGGCTCCATTCATTCAACTAAGGGGAAGCGTTCCATATTGCTCATGTTATTATATTTATTTAATTCTTGCATTACAACCAAGCTTAAATTGAAAGAGTATGAGTTGTTTATTGATTGTTGGTTCAGTTCAGAAGACCTTTCCATAAACATGTATGCTGGCGCTGTTGAACATTATCATCAAAAATCAATTGGAATATGCTAAGGAAAATCAATAATCCGAACAATACAGTTTTCATAATATTTCTCAGCATGCATGCATATGTAAATAGTAGGAGCTGATTCGAAACTGTCATTGAATTTTTCGATGATACCACGCAGATAAAAATTATGTTTTGAATCAAGAATCCATTGTTTTATAAAATATGCAAATAAATAAGTTCTTCATTCATATACAAATACTTTTGTGGCAACACAAATTTTTCTTGAAACAAACGTATTTGTTTTACATGAAGAATTTATTTATTTGCCCCACGCGCAGGGTTTCCTTTGTGGGTCTACTTCTGTTTATTTGTCGTTTTCTATATACATTTCTTAATGTATTTTTTCCCGTAGATCAACTTTAAATGTTATGTATTTGTAAATGTTATACGAGATGAATAAACATTATTATTATTATTATTGTTATTATTATATATGAAACAATGGATTCTTGATTAAAACATGATTTTTATATGTGTAGATGTTATAATTAATTACTAGACTAGCCCCACTAATTGAATGTAATAGTATCACCTTTTCTTAGAGAGGTTAATAAAAAACACCATACCACTTACTTCTTTTTCAAATATACACCCTCTGTCGAATATTGACGGGTTTAGCCTTTAGGATGTCCTCCCTCCAGGCCCCCCGCATCAAATCATGGGCCCCGGTACCAAAATCACTGAAGGCCCCCCGCGCCTAATAATTGATAAGCGGAAAAAAAATTTTCGTCAAAATCTCTGGCGGGCCCTCGCTAGGGGCCCTCGGAAGCCAACAGACCTCCACGCTACAACTTTCATCCGAAACTTCTTTTTTCATCTCCAATAATAACGATAATATAATGAATAACCCTGTACACACACTAAATCACATTTTTTTTCACCCCCTTTATAATGGGGTGGGGGTAGTAATGAGGGTGGTTAATGCCATTTTTTTTTGTTTTGAGACATTAGCTTCTCTTTACCTATTTACCTCCATTTACCCCAATTTACCCCCAACCATCGTTAAAATACATACGTGTACCAAATTTCAAGTCTTAAACGGTTCCAGAGTAATCGTGCAAGTTACAGACAGACGGACAGACAGAATTTTTTTTGATCAAACTTAAAATTTCGACGTTTCATGACATTTTAAGCCTATTTGAACAATAGAAGTTTTTTAAACATTTTTTGCCGTTGTAGTCAACTAAACTAATTCATTGTTCCGTTCCGTTCTTGTGTTAAGAGTGAGTCAAACGAAAAAAACCGCTGCCCAAGGAATCACTACTTCCACATCCAGATTTTGTCCAAGTCTCTCACAACGAAAAAAAAGTTGATACTATATTGTCACTCCACTATGTGGAAATAATTGTTTATTGAACTTTAATAACATAATATTTGAAATCGCCTACCCCAAAAACTTATAAAACGATATGCCACATCGGTAGTGGGGGTGTGGGTGGTGGGAGGGGGGTAGTGTAGATGGACGAAGTAAAAAATGCCAATTTTATGGACTCTTACGTGCTTGATTTACCTATTTAACCCCCATTTACCCAATTTACCCCCCAACCCTTCAGCGGAATAGGATCAAAATACAGAGTGTTATCAAAAAGTATGTCAATCACTTAACCACAGATTCAGCACCTTAAAAAAAATTGATTGAACCTAATTTACCTTTATCCCTATGAAGATACAGCCCTCTAAAGTTGGAAATAAAAAACATATTCTTTAAATATTGTACAAATAGCTACAGATATTTTTTCAATACTGGTACGCTGTAACATATGTCAGAGGATAACAGTTCCTTTTTAAGTAAAATAAAGTTTTAGAAATGGTCCTTTTCCCCTACCCCGTTTTTAAGTGGTACGCCTACGACTTTTTTGGTATATTGTATTTTATAGAAAATTTAATTCTACAACTTTTTTCCATCTTGTCTTTTTTTCGTTTAAGTGATCATTTTTAAATGAAACTTAGAATACTTAAAACATTGTCATGTGTTTTAAAGGATGAAATGTTAAAAACTCTAGAAAAATCATTTATTTACACACCCTGTATAATTTAGTTCCAGATCTCGTTAAATTACATACGTGAACCAAATTTCAAGTCAATATCTTAAACGGTTCCAGAGTAATCGTGCGCACAAAAAAGTTACAGACCGACAGACAGACAGATTTCAGATAAATCTGCAAAAATATTGCAATTAACACAGCTATATTAGATCTTAAATTCTTAACTTTTGACACCAGAATTTTAATGCAATTCCGATGGAATTTAAATTTTTTATCACCAAATTAAATTTATGACTGGCGACTTCGCCATATTCTCGAATATTCTCTCCTAAAAAAATTGTTTCCAATGTTTGCTCAATTTATTCTAAACTTAGCTTGATGAAATTAATATGGGACCACCGCCGAGTCATACCTTATAATTTGAGAAGATTTCATAGAAATCGCTTAAGCAAATGTATAAGTAATAACGATTGGTCAAATACATATAAAAGAAGTCTGTTAAAAATGACGAAATCGGGTACTGGTGCGCTTTAGAGAATAGAGCACACAGCACACACTCGGCGGGTTGTGCAATAAATCAAATAAGTAAAATTAAATTTTTTTTTAGAAACCCTCGTCCATGTTCTTCACTCGTAGTATACTCGTAAAAGAAAACTACATGGATATCGATTGAAACATTGGAGATCTACTTAAGAATAATTAACTCTTTATTGATGATGTGCAGCTGAATGTGTCTGAATGTGTAGGGAGATAAAATCTTGTTAAAAATCGTCTCGACACATTACTCTTTCAAGTAAGTCGAAAACTATTTTTTTTTTATTTACCTCACGACACAATGCGGTAACGCATCTCACAAATACCTACATCTGCCATTTCACATTCCTTTACTATGAGCCATGTGGATCTCGCTGCTGGCAACAAGCGTGACCTTAGTCCAACCCAGCGTGGACGTAGCAGGCTCGGCTGTATAACCTGGGAGTGGCAACAATGCTGGTAAATCAATCAATCAAATCACTGGCGCATTCGCCAAGGCGAGTATGCTGGTAACAATAACATAGGCACACAAAATAATAAAAATAGTGCTCTGTTCCAGACTCTCCATTGGTATTTCGACATGCTGAATACGAATCAGGTGTTCGTTTAACGGCATCACTCACCATTTTTTTGAAAATCGCGAAAATAACTCGCGAAAAAACTCATAAGTTAGGTTATTTTCGCGATTTACTAAAAATTTATTTATTTATTTAGAAGAAGAAACAAACAGGTTACAAACCTAATTACATGTTTCTTGAGGGGGGAGGACTACACACGATACAACCCACTGGAGCCAACCTGGGCGGCACGCTTCGAGAACCGCACGGGCACAACTTTTTGTCCCGCAATCCCCAAAGCACACCACCCAGGCCGGCCCCAGACAGTTGCATCGCGCGTAGGCCCCTTAAAGGAAGCACATAGTATTAGTATCTTCGACCATATATTACCTAGACCCGGTATCTTAGCCAAAGTATAGAGAGTTTGTTATGTATACTAAGGCGGCGCTGACTATGGCAGCCGCGGGTGCTGAAGGGGGATATTTTTCTGTGTACGGGACCCTTGCCAGTGGTGTATATTCGTGAAAGGGTCTGAATGTTGGATAATATATAAAATTAATTAACATTGTGATGTTTAAAATTAAGCCCGAGTATACATTTTTTTTCGAATTTATAAGCATACTTTTACAACAATATTCTACTACTGGAAAATTGCAAATGGAGATATTAATTTAGCTTTTCTAGATAATAAAAAAAATACTTCTGTTATTGTATAAAGCAGAGATGTTGCCAAAAATTAGTAATACTATTATTAATCATTATTTAGGTTTAGAAATTACTGTTTTTCACGAGGGAAAAAATATATTTTCATATTTTTTTTCAAATAGTAATAAATAGTCACTGATGGTATTCCCTTTCTTGTGTGTATTGTATAATTTGTATTGGTAGGTAATGTGTGACATAAATAACATAAAACAATTCACACAAATCACATAAATTCTAATAAAGTTAAGTACATACGTGCATTAAAAAATTTGCCATCTCAAGCTGCTATTTGAACAAAAAAAGAAATTAAAGATAAAAAAATTATCCTTAATCAATTAAATCCAATTAATCTATGCTATAGACACCAACTAGTTTATCCTTGCTCAGTCGGTGTACTTTATGTAGTACACCGACTGAGTTATCGTGGTCGATCATCATATGAAGTAAATGTTTTATAGGCAAAATGTTTTTTCACAAAAAAAAAGTAAGAATTAAAACACACATTTTGTATCGATATTTTATTAAGTATAAGTACATCTTAATTAGATCATAATTTAATAAAGACGTTGCTGAAAACAAACAATTTATAAATAAGTAATTAAATAAACAGTAAAAATATAAAAAGTGTCGTGTTCTTTATTAGAAGATATAAATACATTAAATTAATAATACTAGGTTATTATAACTTATTGCCGTTTATTCTATGTTAATTAACAAATACACCTTCAATACAATAAATGAGTCGATTCTTAATCGCTGCATATATCCATATCAGCTGGGTTAACAAAAACTTATTCTCTACAAAAATTGGTATATATGAAACCCATTCACTAATTAAACTATATACAATATATTAAAAGACTAAAAGGTTTGCGTACTCTTAAGTAACGCTCAAATGTCAAATAAATACTGTCCAAAAATTAAGGATATGACACCAAGACTGAGAATAACTTCAATTATGATTTTTAGTGTCTAAAATTCGCATCACTATCCTCATCGAAGTGATGAAAAGTATATGTACTCTGTGCCAAAGGGGGGCGATTTGGAAAAATGAGAAGTACAACAATTTTCTACTATACTCTCTAGCAGGCCCAAAAGTCAAACTTAAAACTACGATAGATATGGTAATTAGTTGCGTTGTTCACATAACACATTCTCTTGGCTGATGATTAGGCAAAAAATTTAAAATCTAATGACCAATTCATTATACTATATTGAGAAATGCACCCAACATATTTTACAGCCACTTGCATTATCTTTACTGAATGTCTAGTGGCATTTAGGTCAAACCGAGAAAATTATTTGATGATATTATTTAATCTTATTTTAAAACAATAATTTTTCATTTAATTAATTTCTACTGAAATCGATATGTTTTTAAAACTAATTTAGAATATTTTAAGGTTAAATATATAGAGGTGATAGGTATCTTAATAAATTTGAAAAATCTGTCAGTGCATATCTAGTATATTAGCATTATTAGAAAATATTACTAGCGGTTAGTTCGGTAATAATTCGTTATTATAGCTTAGCGAGTTAAGACTGTCAGCTCCTGTTTTAACGATGTTAATTTTTACTTTTTAATTTTTCTAGTGTCGCTAAGCTCTAAAAGTAATTTCTTGTATGTTGAGCTTCATCTGGCTCTTCTTCTTAGACTCTGTGTATGTATATCATCTGACGAACCATCCTCAAAGCAATGTGGTAAAGGTTGGTACTGAAATAAAACATAGAGAGTATTATTTTTGATGTAATATAAGTATACAAAAGTCTCGGAAAAGAAATAAAAGAAAAAAATAATTACCTATTGCATTTGATGATCACTTTCCAAAAAATAATACAAATATATTTGAATCAAATATTATTAATAAACGGTGCTTTAACAAATGATTGTTTGTTAACAAATAATATGAATAATTTGTCTTTTTCATAAAATGTACCTAATGCCAGGTTTATACATGCATGAATTTACTGGCGCCAGTTGCCACGCCAGCCCAACTTGCGTGCCAGTAGAGGTTTACACACAATTTTAAATTTTATCTAGTCAGTCTTATTCTTTGACTTCTGAGTGCAGGTGGTTATTGAGACAAAATGTCAAGTAATAAATTAAAGAAAATAATAATTCGTACCGGGTGCTGCATTGTTCTATGAGGGATTGTTCAACAGATTAGCAACGTGGAAAATAAACTAAATGATAAGCAAAGAGACCGTATCTGGTTAAGAAAATGGATTGCAAGTAGAGAAAACTTAGGTGCATCAGAAAGAGTGTTAAAACTTTCAATAGAAGATCCTGAATTTTTTAGAAACCGTTTATTGAACGAATCTTAGCCTTACATTCACACTGTCAAAACCATCAATCGCCATTGTTGTTGCTATTTTTTCATGAACAATTACTCGAGATTCTCTATTTTTATAACAATTAAAATGCGCATCCCATAAACACGCCTCTTTTTCATATAATTCAAGAAATTTTGTAATTTCCTCAGAAATCCACTGTTATTTGTTGTTTTCTTAATGTTCATTTTTATATTCTATAGACGAATTTATATTAGTATAGTTACTTGTACTGCTGTGCGCAAAAAAAATGGGACAAGTCTTATATCGTATAAAATCTAGTTTTGTACATCTAATTAATTTTTGTGACATTGTCAGTTATTTGTCAAAATTCATTGCAAGTGTGCAAATAGAGACAGATTTATATTAGGAAAAAATAGTTGTCCTATTTTTTTTTTGCTCACGACAGTACCAGCTACTAATACAAGTAACTAGCCAAGATAGTGTCTCTAGACAACTCAAAGTTTATGTCAATTTTACTTCATAGTGGCGTACAACTTGGTACTGGCGGGCCACAAAGTTGTAAATTCCTAACATTTTTGCATCACTGCATGCAAGGTCAAGACTTGCTTGCCAGTTCTCGCCAGTAACTGTTTATACGTTCAATATTTTTTTACTGGCGTGCCAACATCTACTGACGCCACTAAATCCATGCACATATAAACTCGCTATTAAAGCAAGTATTGTGAATGTATAAACTGACATTCAGATTTTCATGGAAATGTACATTGTTAACCTAAATTGAATTCAAAACAGCTGTTTTTAAAAAAATGTTTACTGTCTGTATCACCTTTTTTTTTGAGATATTTCAATTTGTTTCTTTTCGTACTCCATACTAAGATTATCCTGATTATTTTTTTTATAAAATAAGTCATTCGGAAATATTCTTTATTATCTTGCAATGTACCAATTTTTAAAGCAACAACTGTTATATGAGCAGAAGTACAAACATTTTATTATTTATTCATGCTATACATTCATAAAAGTCACATAAAAGTAATTGTATTGTATTGAAATAGAATCAAAATTGAACGTCGCATGCAGTTGATCAATACGTTTTAAAATATCATCGGTAGTGTAGATTATACTTACCCAACAGAATGTGTTCTGAATATTTAACGTGCTTGCTATAGATAATATGGTACTTTTCCTAAGTACTTTACTTTATTGAACGACGTTTTGCATACATCTTGTGGTCTCTATAACTGGTCCAATTTTCCGTCACTATTTTTGGGCATCCAATTCTTTTAGAAATCTAAAACATTAAAAACAGATATAATATATTATGACACTTAATAAATTGTACTACCTACTTAAACTATCAGTTTATTAACTCATATTTGATCTCATGCAATACCTATATAATTTAAACCAAAGATACAGAAGCTGCGGTTTAATAAGCAGTACCTATTTGAGTTTTATTTGCATTGAAAAACTAAGAGTACCTAGTCAATATTAGTTACTCTAAGATCTGAAATGCCTCATAGACAAATTCAACTTTATTAAAAAATTATGTATTAAGTCTGTAAAATAATTATCTACTTATATATTATTTTATTTTAGAGAGCACCTGAAACCCTACGACTACGCCTGAGGAATAATTACAAATAAGATAATACTTGCCTATAAAATGATTTATTCCATTCTTTCTCTAACGCGGGATCGTATATAAAACACTATTTACCGATTTTGAAAACAGAAAAATTGTCTGGCTGTTATGGAAGTCTAAGAAACACATAAATAAAACAAAAATAGCCACAAATAACAATGGCGATGTAAACAAAGTTTTAATGCATTTTCGACATTCGACCCGCGACGTTTGAATTAGCCAATAGAATTCAGGGTACCTTGAAACCCCCCGCAAAAACATCTTGTAACATGCGACACGCCCACATGCCGAGTCTAGATAATATATGGTCGAAGATTAGTATAGTTGGTTCATTCAAAATGAAAATACCTCCGATTAAAGAACTTATATCTAGATACATAATGGCATGAATTTTATGATCCCGAAAGACTCCCATTCTAAGGCACTTCTTCCCATAAGTTACTGATTGGCCCATCGGCGTATTCACGGCCGCTCGTACACGATCGGCTTCAGTTCGATTATCATAATATCAGTTTGACAGTTCGGCCATTAATGTCAATAAATCTTTTTCGTGTTCTCCGACCAAAAACTGGTGAAAAAGTAATTTTATTTTAAGTTGTGATTTGCTTAATACCTAAATAATATTCTCTATTCACATTTACACAGTTTAGTGACAATATATTTAGTGCAAATAAATAGTGAAGTACTGTGCCGTTTGCAGAAAGCAGTTTAGAAAAGAAGAAAATCGATCGTTCCATAGTCGTAACATGATGAAGTTCAGTTTACAGTTATAAAGTAAATAGCATTTAAATTTTAATATCCTTTCAATACATATTTATCTTACTGTTTTATCTTACTGTAATATCGTATGCCTACATCACGTTATATAAAGAGCCGGTAATGGAGGAATTGCAATAATTCATTTTAATGAAAATATTTACCTTCTACACATTTTCTACACACACAACGCCACTGTTGCCTATGGGATGTGATGTTCATCTATCCATTTTAATGGACATATAATGTGACTATGTTAGGAGCAAACAAGGTATATAGTGAAAAGATAGCCTGTTATGTATCTAGATATAAGTTCTTTAATCGGAGGAAAATACAATATAGTTATTCTTAATAAGTACTAGAATTTCATTCAGTAATACCTAAATATAAAAGTGTGTAATGAAGCTAAGCATTTATTATTTAAAATTGGTGGGTGATGGAGCTAAATGAACACCTGATTTGTATTCAGCACGTCGAGATTTATAGGGGTTACCCAATGGAGTCGCAAAAAACAGCCCACTTTTCACTTTTTCTTGTATGTGTCTGTTATATATTTGCATACGCGGTTTTCTAGAAAATGGCGGAGGATCCGGTGATACTCATATATTACATAGTGAAAATTTCTTTCAATCAACGTATAATGAGAGAAATCATCGAAATTATGCGAGATAACTGAATCCAACCTTTTGATTTATTCATTAATACACACTGAACTATTAGCTACGGTTTGACAGGGAGGTTAATATAACTAATAACTTAATCACCCCTCGAAGTATTTTTTTTTGGTAATCTTATCTGCATTAAGCTATCTTATCTGTCTCAGATACGAAACAAGTTCGTAAAATCAAATTTTCATCCGACGCCGTAAATCATACGGACTAGTACAAAATCTCTTGTGTAGTAGTTCTGCGCCTAATAATAGTCTCACAATTCACCGTAAACTCAAATGAATATATCTGAAATATCTCAGATAGTTAATACCGGCTAAGACGTTATGTAAGTAGCGCATGCGCCCGGGCGGGTACAGGTGACTAGTTCTCGTCGATCGTCGCAAAGGATAACATGTTTTACCTTTCTACGTGGGCAAAATAATTAATAATCCGCTAAGAATGTGCATATGGTGAATTAAAAAAGGGTGCCATGGATTCTGAACAAAACACAGTGGTGCGAGTGCTTAAATCTAGTGTGCGGTTGGGTAAAAATCAGCTGATTCGCCGTTGACAGCGGAAAAAAGCCGAGGAATGTTGTCTCACTTTGTTTTTCCTTAGTGGATAAGCAGGTTAGGTTCGTATCATATTATTATTTTATGTCAGATAGTAAAATACAGTACTTAAAAGCGTACTCTAACGCCTTCGTTTGTCTTTATTGTATCTACAACAACAACGCTGCCATTGAAGAGTCTGAATCGATTTGGTTTATTTATTTTGTTTATATTTTCAATGTCGGTATGTGGTACGAAAGAAGACGCAATGTGGGCGACCTATTTAAAAATTGGGTTCGTCGTGACATTACATTGCATTACAGAGGGTTTATAATTAGAGAGTAACTAAAGAAAGAAAGGCATGTGACCCGGAAATTAAACTAATACGAATTTTTGAGAGGTATGCTAAACATGTTGATTTCCAAGTCGTTGTTGCCTGTAAACATCGCTTAGATGTAGATCAAACTAGATGTTTCTATTTTTTTTATAAGCGACTGGTTTTCGTGATAATTTTGAACGTATTTTGTCAAAAATATATTTGGTATTTTAGTAGTTAACAACAATTTTATATTGTATTTATTTAGTTCTAAACAAAGATATGAAAAATTAATTAAATAAAATACCTCCGAGAAAAAAATAGTGAAAGTTTTTTATTTGTGTTATCGAAACCATTTTTCGAGAAGCATACTTAAGTTTTAAGCCACTTGATGTTTCCTAATTCATTTCCTTTTTGAAAAATTATTGAAGTCTTCTGACGATTTAAAAATTATGCAAATATACAGTGTGTTTCACTTGAAATATAACACCCCAATAACTTTTTTTTTTATTTTTTTTTCCAATTTGAATCAAATTTTACTTAAGTATAGAACAAATTAGGATCTACTTATGACCAGAAAAGCATTCGCCTCCTACAAATGCAAAGCCACCTGCGGTACCAAAATATGTCATATTAGGCATATTTTTATTGAAAAATTTTGTTAATGAAACAGAATTGTCCAAAAAAGTCCAAAATTTAATCAATGTATGGTTAATACCATTAATCTCTATGTTAATGTTTTCCATTTCCTTGTCTTATAATTACTTACAACAATAAACCCTAACCTTTAATATATTCTTTGATTTCGTCTGTTATATTTGGCTAACCCAAGCATACCCAACTGCAGAGCTAGGGAAGATAGGAGAGGTAATTTTGGTGAAGTTATACGTCACTGGGGCAGTGAATAGAATGATTGCCCTGGTGCCCTGGGCAGCTGACAAGTATTTGTCTTTTTTATGTGAAGTAGTGTTTTTGGCGGCAAAATTTTAATTCAAATTTAAAATTATTTTTTAAGTACTTAGGTATTGTCTTCACAGTCAAAGAAATTTTAAGATATGTGAAAACGCCCAATTTCGTTTTTTACGTCGTTCAAAGTGGCAGGAATGTTGGAGTACAATAATTTACTCTTTAGGTGTCACCACCAAAATAGTCAAAGAGACTGGGGTCAGGTGATTGAACTGATCAGATAATGTTCCTAAATTGCTGTGGCGCGGCATTATACTTTAACTTTGGAATGAATTTTCTTATCAACTCGAACAGAATACAAAATCATAATTACATATTGTTATTTTGTTAATACGGTGACATTTTTATCCAATTACGTGTAAATCAGGGTTGACATGATTAAAACAAAATGTTTTAAACCAAGTGTTTAAAACATCGCACTGTGTTTTAAATAAATGTTTAAAACATATTTAATACACAATGCGATGTTTTAAACAACTGTTTAAAACACAGTGCGATGTTTTAAATAAATGTATTATTTTGGAGTTTGTGGAAAAGCAGGGAAAGTGCAGATGATGGTCCATTCCGATAAATAATTCCGAAAAGATGTGCACTAAACTGAGCATTTTATTTGCAGAGTGCTGCAAAATCCGTTTAAGAGCGCCATCTGACATCAAGTAGTAGTAGCAGACATAGTGTGCCTGGCATCATTTAATTTTAGTTGAATATAGTTTTAAACGTTTTAAACCTGTTTTAAACATGTTTTAAACATACCATTTAAAACTTAAAAAAAACCTGTTTTAAACAAAAAAAACTGTTCAAAACAAAAAAAAAACAGTTTTTTGTTTAAAATGAAAAAAAAATCTGTTTTTTTCCAACCCTGGTGTAAATGACAATAAAGTAGGTTTCTCAAATACTAAATAAAACACTCGAATACTACACGCGACGTAAGTCGTCATCTGAAGAAATCATCTTCAGTTGATGCCAAATCGTTGACG
Organism: Rutpela maculata; assembly: GCA_936432065.2. Taxonomy (NCBI): domain Eukaryota; kingdom Metazoa; phylum Arthropoda; class Insecta; order Coleoptera; family Cerambycidae; genus Rutpela; species Rutpela maculata. Next base: position 349,228,410 of record OW386285.2, on the reverse strand, counting down.
CATCGAGTATAGTACTGACTGGAGTGTAGTATTCAGTTATTTTGATGTTTGTGGAAACAGTTGTCAGATCTAAAGTTTCAACTTCTTCCAGGACATTTATAAATATTATACAAGAAGAAAAGTGGAAAATGATCTAGAAAACATCAACTGACTAAGTTTTACAATCGTCATTCAGTATAATCTAGGGCAATCTAGGCAAATTTGTAGAAGCTTTTGTCAATTGTACTAAAGTGGGCTGGCGTTTTTGAGGACGACACATTTATAATTCGCTGTTTCATATTATTCCCTGGTTTGTGGGGTTTAGATCAGGGAATCTTGATCAATTTTCAGATTCACTTCTGCCTGCCTCCCTTTCGCCACCCTGTTCGTAGCCTTGTAGTGTCACACCTTCCGAAATTCCATCAAAGGAGGCTCTCTTATGTAGCTCACAAATTTCTTCCCATACGTTGAGTGACCAAGGATATTGGTAGTTAATAGTACGCATTCATATTTAAAATAAGTAAGGCTATAAGGCCAAGCGGATTTTCGGCTGCTTCATGAGAGAAAAGAATTGTATATAGGTAAAAAGCTTATTATATTCGATTTTCCAATCAAGTAACACAACGCGTAAACAGTGTGGTTGATTATCATAATGAATAAAATTACAAATTAATGCAAATAATGCTGATGTAATTAATCGGTTGATAAAGGAAATGATGACTTATTAGCATACTTCATTCAATGAGTTATATTTAAATAACGTCAACATCTACAAATAACAAAATAAAAAGGAAAGACGAAAATATGGCTGGTAATGTTATAAATATTATTATTAATAATTTATATTTAAAGGTCGAGAGGCAGCGTTAAATGACGTCAAAACTAGGTCTGGTTCTAGATAATAATAATAATAATAACGCGTCTTTATTAAGAGCGAAGTTAACCTTACATTTATGGTTCTCTAACACTTAACCTTGAACATCAACAAACACTGAATATAAAATTATTAATTCCAATATTTCACTTAGTAATAATTATATACAATGGATGAAGTAAAAAAATATTTTTTGGTTCTTGTACACATACTAAATCACTTTTTTTTTTCATCCCCTTAAATAATAGGGTGGGGGTGGTAATGGGGGTGGCTAATGCCAAAAAAAATTTTGAGACCTTAGCTTCCCTTGATTATACTAAATGCCAATTTTATGGACCCTTACCTGCTTGATTTACCTATTTACCCCCCATTTACCTCAATTTAGAGAATAAGATGAAAATATAATCTAGTTCCAGATCCCGTTAAAGTACATATGTGTACCAAATTTCAAGTCAATATCTTCAACGGTTCCAGAGTAATCGTGCGCACAAAAGAAGTTAGACCGACAGACAGACAGAAATTTTTTTCGCTCAAACTTAAAATCTCAACGTTTCATGACATTCTAAGCCTATTTGAACAATAAAAATTTTCAAAATTTTTTTTTGTCGTTATTTTCCAATGGATGGGGAAGTAAAAATTAACTTTCAAATAGAAACATATTAATAATAATAGTGCAATTGAATTTAAAAAAAATACATAGTAATTAAATAAGTGGAATTTTATAATATTCATTATCATTATTAAGTAATTTTTAAAAATTTTGTAGTAGATAATGGCGTTAGATTTTTCATATCTTCAATTAGGTAATTTCTTAAAATTTTCGGGTATGTTCATGCTTACATGGCACATTACCTTGTGGTTATTTTGGTGAGTTCGGTCCAAAGTTAATTCGAAGAGGACTGAAAGTATTGGTGAATGTAACACTACCACACCCATGTATTTTTAACTAACGATCACAACAGCAAAAGTTTACTAATATTTGTTGTAAATGTTCCTGAATTAGTATCTGGCGCCTCTCATTAAAATTCCATTTGTAATGTGAGGAAGATCGTTCATCATCGACAGATGTAATTGGCACATACTTAAAATATCTGAAGTTTTTCAAAGACTCCAAAGAAGTCTTGTGTAGAAAAGTTCAACTTCCTTGCCAATAAATAGAACCACTCTCGGATCCACTATAACTGATATCGTAAGAAATCCGAGATTGTTCTTCAATACCGAGCGGTAAGTGAAGGAGCAATTTTTCATCCCTTACCGAGGTGATCCAGGGCGTTCTAAGGGCGGTTCGGGGGCAATCCGGGGCGAAGGCATTAGGGCACGTGGGTGTGCGATCTGAGGCGATAATTCGTTCCGCAGTTTTCGCGTGAGTTACCCCTCCGTTAAAACAGTTTCGAATTTTTGTTTCGCTTTCTCAGCAATGTATTGTCGAAGTTAGAATACAATATTCATTTCAGCTACTACCTATAATACATTTTATGACCTACGTCCCAGATCGTGAATGGCTGTGAAATTTCAAATTTACTTAGTGAAATAGCTGCATTATCTGCATTTAACTATTGATTTTACGCCATTAAAGGAACAGTAATAGAACGACACTGCTTGGAACCAAGTTCCCCAATGTGTTAAAGTGGGCTCTAGTGGCACAGTCCTAACATGGATGGAGTCTTATTTAATTAGAAAAACTGCATTTCATCTTGCCCTTTTGCAATTTTCATTGGCGTTCCTCAAGGAAGAATCTTGGGGCCTTTATTGTTCGTCTCTTTATACACGATAACAGGCTGGACATAAGAGATGCTTTTAAACCCTTTTTTGTAGATCATTTCGTGATTGCAGCATTTCAGCTTTAAAGCCCATAATACCATAAGCTTGATGGAAAATTACTGTGCATATATAAGCTTAGTATTTAACAATTTGTCAAAATTAATTTCGTCCCTCTACTCCATAACTGTGATGTTTGAACATCGAATCATTTTATCTAAATCTCAACACTTCAATAAATTTCAGAAAGCATTCCTACCATTTGTGACCTACTGGTAACCGACCTCGTAACCGACACTTGTCACCACAGATCGGCCATTATAGACTATAGAAAATATTTATGAATTAATTCGTTGAAAGCTAACTTAGCTTAAATTTTGTTTATGTTAAGAGATACCTAATATTACAAAGCATTCAAACAGCAATATACAATCCATAACTAACAATACCGGTTGGCCGACAGATCTGTTGCGTAGCACTCCATTTTTGCGTAGACGTCCCCCATATACACTCGCCCAGAAGTATTTTCAGTAATAAAAGTTTGTTTGATTTTGGATTACTTTGTAAACTCAAGTGTATGAATAAGACCAATAAAAGCTATATTGTAAATGGCGCCGGGTGTTGTATTGATGAAAAGACAGACATAGCCGATTACACCTACTGCTCAGCACTTTAAGGAAGAAAACACTTAAACCCGAGTTTAAATCTGATTAGATAATGTGGATAATTCAATTAGTAAATAAAATCGTCATAGAATTATTATATAAAAGTTATGTTCTATGTGAGAACTCCAGTCGATTTTATAAATATATTTTAATGCTTTGTAAAAGTCGATAAAAATAAAGGTTTTCTTTATTTATAAAGCTTCAGGCAATACTTACTTGGTATCCTGATAATAATAATAATTTTATTGGTCATTAAAAAAATACACCGTAGGGTTTTGACACGTCATAGAGAGAATGTAAATAGCAAACAAAACATACAAATGTAAATAATAAACAAAATTTAAAAAATGTATGGAACACTAACTAGGAGATGGACAATAATATGGTCAATAATGCAGAACAAGTCAAACATTAGGAAAAAACAAACAACCCAGAATTACACATATTTAAAATCTGATATATTGTAGTAAGCATTGGCTAAACTGCTTTTTATCTTTTAAATTGTTTGTTTGATAAAGATGTTAAAGTGATTGGTAGAGAATTGAACAAAGCAATACCAAAGTTATTATATTCTTCGCAAAAACGAAACGCATTTGATCGGCACATTTTTAAAATCGTAAATATCGCTCGTAGGGCCAAAATTTCGTGTTAGTGAACGAATTCTGAACAAATTTCAAAATGTCCATCTGTCCGTACGTAAGTCCGTCTGTCTGTCCGTCCGTCACCTTACAGAAAATAAATAATAATAACTTAAGAAAGAAAAGTCCGATTGTACTGAAATTCGGAAAGTAAGTTAGTGCTAGCTAGAGGAAGATCCCTATTGTTTTTGAAGTAAATCAATCAGTAAATAAGAAAGTTATTAATCATTTAATTTTAAAAAAGTTATTTTCTTAATTTTTGTCTCTTGTACTTAAATAGAAATCTTGCGAAATGTTATCTTTATAATATATTTTTTTGTTTATAAATTTTACTGATATATATTTCATAGTAATATCTATATCTAACGCGTTGAAATAAGATTCTCGAAAGATTGGAGTAATGTGCGATGGTCCAGTGGCCTAAGTTTTGTTTTTATCCTTTTTTGTTTCTTTCAATCTTGACCAACAAATTCCCAAAAACCACAATATTTCGTACCACATCTTTTAAACTTCCTCGACATTTTCCTGGCGGCAGGAAGACCACCAGGGTGGAATTGCTTCGAACGGGTTTTTTCGTTGAGTTCTGTTTTCCCGTGCCAACAACCAAAATTTAAAAATTGCTCTTACCCAGCGAGTGATAGTTTTACAGCATTTTTTTTTATTAATTAGTTTTAAGTCCTCGTGGACAAATTTTTAATTCCTAATTTAGCTTTTAAGTCTGCCCACGGCGGACAGGAGTGCTAACATAACATATAATTATAATCTTATCGTTTCAGCCAAACCGGGCCCACCCCGCCCAACCACGCATTCACCACGACGCTGCACGCAGTGGTTATGTGGTTGGCTCCGGGCCGGGTTCCGACTAGACGCATTATTGTACCATAAATTGATAATAAATTGTTATTGATTCATTGATTGCCTTGCAATCCAAAGATCGTGTGTTCAAATCCCAGACACGTTGGATGTTTTTTTTTTCAATTTTTCTTTTTATAAGTAAGTATATATTTTTTTTCACAACAAAGTTGATATCACAAAATTTGAGATGTCCAAAAAGTAACATTATTTACAAGTAAACTGCGAAGGGTATTCTATAGAATGTGTAACAATTATATAAAAAGCTCAGTAAATTGGCGAAGATGGCGTTTTTAGCTTGTTTCTTTTTGTAGACTAATCTATAGGATGTGGTGTCTGTATATCGTTACGATTTCGAGTGTTGTAGTCATGATTTATGCCATTCCTTGCATATTCACCCAAATGTTCCCTTATTGATTGATTGATTGATTTACCAGCGTGCGGTAGGCATTGCTGCCACTCCCAAGTTATACAGCTGGGCCTGCTACGTCCACGCTGGGTTGGACCAAGGTCATGCTTGTTGCCAGCAGCGAGAGCCACATGGCGCATGGTAAACAAATGTGGGATGGGAGGTGTGGGTATTTGTGAGATGCGTTACCGCATTGTGTCGTGAGGGAGCGTTTAAGCCCCCTTTTTTTTATTTTTGGTTCTGGGCTTCTGCCTATTCTGGGTCTTCTTGTGAGATATGTTGCCGCGTTGTGTCGCTGCTATCTGTGCTCCTATTTTTGTACTTCTGTTTCTACAATTCTTCTTCTTCTTCTGAGGCTTCTGATTCCTCCGTTTCTGATTCTGGTAGAGTATATATCGCTCCGATTTCTTTGTGGAATTCATTTTTTCCCCTCGCTTTTTTTCCCCGTATGTTTGGTCCTTTCCCAGTTTACTCATGATCCTCTCGATTGTTTTCCACGTGTAACATGGTCTCCCAATTTTAAGTTTGCTGCTGTTCAGTGTTAGTGCTTTCTTCAGTAGGTGTGTTGGTTCCCTTCTTTGGACGTGTCCCCAGTACTTCATTGCGTACATTTCTGTCCTTTTTGTGATTGTCTTCCCTTCTAGTAGTGTTGATGTTTTATGTCGTTGTTTTTGCCCTGTTATTTTTCTGAGTAATTGGATGATGTCTCTTTCAGCTCTTCTCAAACTTCTTCTGTTGGCTTTTGTTGTTGCCGCGTTTTTAACTCCATATGTCATTGTTGGCAGTATGATGGCTATGTACAGCCGTTTGGCCAGGCCCCATGATAGTTTGTTTTTCTCAATGAACGGTATAATTGCTCTTGTGACTCTGTATGCTGTTTTTATTCTCTCCTTTATTTGTTTCTCTCCTTTTCAGTTGGTTCGTCAGATATGTTCCTAGGTATTTCAGTTTGTTCGTTGTTCTTAGGGAGCAGTCACCGATTTTGTATTCTTCTCCACTGATCCGACTCTCTTTTGTTGATGGGTCTCGCTTCATTATTAGACTTTTCTTGAAATTTATTTTCAGCCCAGATGTGTCCAAATGCGGTTTCATGTTTTCTAGGAAGTTGAGAATTTATTGCTCTTCTTCTGCGACGATTAGGTCATCGGCGTAAGCTAATTCGATTGGGGTTCTCAGTGTTTCCGTGTCTTCGTTAAAATTTGGTGTTTCCCTTATTGTGTTTTGTATCGCTTGGTCTAGGACCGTGGTGAATAGTCGGGGGATAGGGGGCATCTTTGTTTGACTCCTAACTTTCATGCTGACTCAAACTCGCCAAAGCTCTTTTTTGAATAGTGAAAATCGTTTGTATGTGGTTTGATGTGCTCCAGTTCAACAAGCTATAATCATACCCTATGAAACAAAGCATGGTATGTAATAAGCGCCGCATCTATATCGACTCTGTTTTACTTCTACATCCAGTGGAAGTATAGTAAAGACAAAAAAATTTTTAAAAAATTTTTAAAAAATTTTATTGTTCAAATAGGCTTAGAATGTCATGAAACGTCGAGATTTTAAGTTTGAGCGAAAAAAACTGTCTATCTGTCTGTCTGTCTGTTGATCTGTAACTTTTTTTTGTGGTACACATATGTACTTTAACGAGTTCTAGAACCAGATTATATTTTCATCTTGTTCCGTCGAAGGGTTGGGGGGTAAATTGGGGTAAATTTGGGTAAATAGGTAAATCAAGCAGGTAAGAGTTCATAAATTTGGTATTTAGTATATACAAGAGAAGCTAAGGTCTCAAAAAAAATTTTGGCAATAGCCACACCCATTACCACCCCCACCTCATTATTAAAGGGGATGAAAAAAAATTGTGATTTAGTGTGTGTACAAGAACCAGAAACTTCAAAATATTTTTTTACTTTATCCACCCCCACTACCACCCCCTATCACCACCCCCACCCCACTACCGTATCGTTTTATGGGTTTTCGGGGTAGAGGATTTCAAATATTATATTATTAAAGTTCCATAAACAATTATTTCCACATACAAAATTTTTTCGTTGTGAGTGACTTGGGTAGAAAATCAGGATGTGGAAGTAGTGATTCCTTGGGCAGCGGTTTTTTTGATGGCGCCATCCTGAACTGATACTGTAGTATCTTTTCGTGGCTGGATTAAAACTTCTTGAAACATATTAAAAATACATTTAAAAATTCCAATTTCTTAATGGTAAAGAAGTAGAAACCATTATTAATAGATCGAGTTTCGTATCTATAGTATGTCTTAATGAATAATTAATGGTAATAAAACACCATCGATAGCGATCGGTGTCATTGTCAAAGAAAAAAAAAATCTTACACAACGAGGTTCACTGACATTGGTCTCATAATCATTTGGTAATTCTCACAAAGTTGACTAAATGTTTAAAATAATTTAATGTAAATTAGATATGGTTTTCGATATTTTTTTAAATTTAAATAAAGAGAACAGGTGTGGAAGAGTTCTAATTACATAGTGATCAGCCCATACTTCTCGTATTATTTATCTCTCTCTTTTGATGTAGACGGAAAAATATACAAAGGTGGCTGTTAACGTGATCGTTTAGATTTTTAAAAGTAGAATCCTTTACGATGTGATAATCATTTTAGATAAATTTATATGGTTATAAAGTTTAATATTTCTTGTTTCGGTTTACTGATTTAATTTTTGCCTCTGTAGAAAAATATCACTTAATAATTATTTTTACTTATTTGTCTGCACTTCATTTAATAATTATTTCACTGTGATTACATACTTTATTTGACTTTGTTTTTTTGCCTAAAGAATTAAGTATAAGTACCTTAATTAATCTCACTTATCACCGAAAGCTAAAATATTGAAGAAAGGGCAGAAAACGTTTTAAAACTTTTATGTTCCGAAAATTTAAACGTACACGGTCGTATCAATTAAATATTCGTTTGGGCAACAGCTACATTTTTGATAATAAATGATTTAAGTATTTTCAATATACAGAATCGGAAAGCGTTGGTTTTGGGATAGCAATAAGAGGAAGCGAGAACGAAGCAAACAATCATGTATAAATTCTCTTGAGGGGGCGTGTCACTGTTTACCTCTGCTAGAGTACTGGTAGACGTCTTTATTGTGGGCGGTCGGTTAAATCGTTGAAACTGCCATACCAAAACACACATTTTCTGAATCTGTATTTTTTGCCTTAAAATGCTAGGAATCCTATCATGTAATTTAATACTTCGTCAGTATTAGCTAGAAGAGTAGTTGTTTTGATAGGTTCTCCAATGATGAGTATTTTAAAGTGTTTTCCTAAGTAGTATATTAGCGTGACCAGATTAAGTTACCAATATACAGAAAGTAGATAATTTTATATTCAATAAAAAAAGTGTGAATGACTGCATTTGAATAAATGACTTAAGTATTTTTAATATATTTTTTTGCTTTAAAATACTAAGAATTCAATAATGTAATTTATATACTTCGTCAGTATTGGCTAGAAGAGTAGTTGTTTTGATTGAATCTGCAATGAGTGTTTTAAAGTATTTACCTAACTAGTATGTTAGCGTGCCCAGATTAGGGCAACAATATACAGAAAGTAGGTAATTTCATGATAAATAAAAAAGTGTGTATGTTGTGATTTTCTTAATACCTAAATAATATTCTCTAATCATAATGAAAGCAAATAAATAAAAAATAATTAATTGTAAATATAAATCAAGAATAGGCTTATAAATAATGAATTAATGTTTCTATACTCTGCTGATGAGAACTAACGAGTTCGAAAAAACTTGTACAACTTTTCTAGAGTTGAAAGAGAATGTAAGGTTCAATAATTGTTGTGTGTGACTGAATTTCAATAAATGATTTAAGTATTTTCAATAAAATTTTTTGCCTTAAAATGCTAGGAATCCTATTATGTAATTCAATACTTTGCCAGTATTAGCCAGAAGAGTAGTTGTTTTGATTAGTTCTCCAATGATAAGTGTTTTAAAGTGTTTTCCTAAGTAGTATAAGTAGTATATTAGCGTAACCAGATTAAGGTACCAATATACAGCAAGTAGATAATTTCATATTAAATAAAAAAAAGTGTGAATGACTGAGTTTAAATAAATTACTTAAGTATTTTTAATATATTTTTCGCTTTAAAATGCTAAGAATCCTATCATGTAATTCAATACTTCGTCGGTATTAGCTAGAAGAGTAGTTGTTTTAATTGGTTCTGCAGTAATGAGTGTTTTGAAGTATTAACCTAACTAGTATATTAGCGTGCCAGATTAGGGCAACAATATACAAAAAGTAGGTAATTTCATAATGGATAAAAAAAGCGTGTATGTTATGATTTGCCTAATACCTAAATAATATTCTCTATACAATATAGGTAGTATGTCTAATATCGTTCTAGATCCAGGATGGCGGCTTACCTTTTTTCACATCTTGACTTGATTTAGGGTAATATGGTAATATTTGGCGAGTAAGATACGATGAGCTATGTGACCTCATTATAAATCCAATATAGCGGACGCTCTAAGATGGCGGATTACTTTGTTTTCACAACCCCCTTAACATGGGTATCAAATTAAAGGGTTTTATGAGTAGAATACGATAAGCTACGTGACGTCATTCAGAAGCCAAAATGGCGGCTTCCCTTTTTTTCTCGTCATACACGAGAAAAAAGTGACGAATAGAGTGCAATAAGCTACTTACGTGACGAAGACTAAAAAGTTAAAAAAATAACTTTTTACAAAACAATGGTTTTATTTTAAAACCAAATTGCATTACAAAGTAGAAAATGATTTTTAATTTTGTAAATAGAAAACCTCATAAAATGTAAGTGTAAATCAATATGATTAGACGAAGTAATATTTAATAAATAAAATGGTTTTCTATTTACAAAGTTAAAAATTATCTTCTACTCTTTAGTGCAATTTGATTTTAAAATAAAACCATTGTTTTTTAAAGTTTTTTTTTTCATTTATTTATTTCAATGTTTTCGTGTTTGATAACTGGACTGTTAGTATATAGTCACATTTCAACGACTAATTTTGTTTTTTCTGTGACACTATAGTACAATATCTAAGACCAAACAACAAATTATACTTACCGAGGTTAACGGCCTTAGGTATATCATCTGACAAAGGAGTATTCAGTATGTAAATAGGCATTAATAAGCATCAATAGCAGCGATGCTTTTATGTGAAAGTAGCGAACAATAGTTTCTTACAAAATCACGATAAATTGTACGTACATTGATAAAAAATCCTATACAAAAAAAACCTGATCTAGATATACAGAAACGACCGTTTATAATTATAACTTTGACCTTAGGTTAAAATATTATACCTCTTTCAAGGCCAGCTGGCTAGTTTCGCATACATTCGTGTGCTTTGGTAGTCATAGATAAAAGTTGCGGAACTTTGCCGTGTATGGGAAATCTAGAAATATTAGCATTTTGATTCAATGCAGCCAGTCATTTTTTATCGTGTGCAATATCAGTATCACTAAAATCTATTCTCCTAGAAGCGACAGTCTGAATTTTAACGGAAAATTTTTTTCAATAGCCTTAGTTGCCTAGTAATATAATGAGAGTAAATTGACAGTTTATTGTATGATTTAATCTTTGATTAAAAAAAATGTCCAATTTACTCGAATTGTATTACTATATTGGCCACTTAGCTCGAGAAAAAATTATAGATAAAAATTATAAGCATGTGTGGTATTTGGGGAGAATATTTCACCAAATAAAACATGACGTATGTCAATGGGTGCAATGCGAATTATAGCGAAAATTTTTAGCTCAAAAAGCAATCGTATTAAATTCGTCCATTTCTAATAACGTGTGCTGAAACAACCAATCAGAACAGAATTACACTGAAAAGATCCCTAAGGGATCTTTTCACTTATGTCATCCAGTTTGACACTAATGACAGTTCAATAATTTAAAGTTTATTTTTTGACAATGTCGATTTAGAACTGCAAATAATGATTTAATGAATATAATAATGGAGGAAAACACCAAATAATACATAATCTACATTTAATTTTACAAATTGCTCTTTTAATAATTATGTTTTTAATAAATAGTTTTGAACAAATAAATAAAATAGATTGCAAAAAATTTTCTATGCGAATGTTGATAAACAGCTCATAATTTTATCACAACTTCCTCAAGCACATTGCTTTTAGGTAATATCCCTCCGCCTACGGTCTCGGGATATTACCAAGCAAGTGCTTTCGGAAACTGTGATAAAATTATTTCGTATTATCAACATCCTTGGGATATTATAGCTGATAATTTTGCATGTAGATACTGTAAAAAGCCGAACTATGTTAATTTGCCAGTAACAATGATATTTGATTGGTGTAAAAAACGAACTTTCATTCGCTACCATCTTAGTGAGTGGAATAATCAATAATAACTTATATAGTTCACAAGAAAGTGCACTGAACAATTGATACTATAGGTGGAGCTGTGATATGGTCATCACATATCACGTAAACGTAAAAAACCGCTGCCCAAGGAATCACTACTTCCACATCCAGATTTTCTATCCAAGTCTCACATAACGAAAAAATTTTGATACTATATTTGCACTCCACTTTGTGGAAATACTTCTTTATGGGACTTATAAATGTTATAGAAACCGATTAAATATATTAATAAAAAAACAAAAGTACAACTATTACAAATTACAAATTGAGAGTAATAAAAATAATATTAAAAAAATGTACCAAATAATATCTAATGCCACTAATGAAAAAACTAAAACTAACAATACAAATCTCAAAGTCATTAACGACGAATTTCAGAATAACACAGAAATGGCTAATTACTGTAATGATTATTTTATAAATATTGGTTCTGAAATGGAAAAGAAAATAGACGTGCCCCATAACCTTTTTAATCGAAACAATTATTGTACAGCTTCTATGTTTTTAAAACCAGCCACCGAAAATTAAATTATAAACCACATTTCTTCTCTAAAAAATGACAATGCTCCTGGCATTGACGGTATCTGAACAAATATCATTAAATTGGCATACACTGAAATCACCCAGCCCATAACACACATTATCAACTTAATCTTTAAAACAAGTCATGTACGTAAATATTTTAAACAATCTATGGTGACACCTATTTTTAAAGAAGGATCTAAAAATAAAATTCAAAACTATCGCCTCATTAGCTTGATAAATAATTTTGCAAAAATTCTAGAGAAATGCCTTAAAGAAAGACTAATCCTTTTTCAAAAATAAATAACATCCTAGATACAAATCAATTTGGATTTACTGAAAATGTAAACACAGCCGACGCCATGTACTCTCTCACCTCTGAGATTACAAATAGCCTAAACAATGGTAAAAAAAGCATAACAGTTTTCATTGACCTGCCAAAGGCATTTGATACCAAAAACTTCTTGATGTTTTATCACATTATGGGGTTCGAGGTACGGTACTAGATATATTCAAATACAATATTTACTCTTAGCAATCCTCAAAAAATAAAAGTCGGTGTACTCCAAGGTACCATATTAGGACCGATACTATTTATTACATATATAAACTCACTGTTAAGTATCAAAATTAAAGGCAAAATTATATCTTTCGCAGATGACTCTGCACTCATTTTCACGGGTAATACTTGGGAAGAAACCAAAGAAAAAGTCGTACAAGGCTGCAAAATAGTAAAAAATTGGCTAGACTCTTTCAAATTATCCCTTAATGTTAAAAAAACCAAATATATTTCATTCTCTTTACCAAAAGCAAATAGACCAGACTATAATAGTATAGCAGTAAATGGTAATAATAAAAGTAACGAAACACCTAGCCTAAACTAACTAACCTAAAATGGTCAGAACATATTGACTATTTAACAAAAAAAATACGGAAACTAATTGATAAATTCTACATATTAAAAGAATTTTTAAATATTCAATTACTCACACTAGTATACAAATCCTTGGAAGAATCTCTGATAAGATATGGATTAATTGCATGGGGCGGGACATACAAAAGGAAACTACAACCACTGACTGTTATACAAAATACAATTGTAAAAATAATCTACAATAGAAATAAATTATACCCCACAAGCATGCTCTTTAATGCTGACATTTGTAACATAAACACACTGTATATACAATCACAAAACAGAAAAACTCCAAAACTATGTCAGCCACTAATATCTGACTAGAAAATAGGCAAATAATTAAGTATACCAAACAATCGAAGGACTATAAACCTAAAATTTATAGATTATTTGGCCCCAAAGTTTTACAACTTATTACCAATGAATATAAAACAAAAAAAAAAACCGCTGCCCAAGGAATCACTACTTCCACATCCAGATTCTCTATCCAAGTCACTCACAACGAAAAAACTTTGTAAGTGAAAATAATTGTTTATGGAACTTTAATAATATAATATTTGAAATCCTCTACCCCAAAAACCCATAAAACGATACCCCACATCGGTAGTGGAGTGGGGGTGGTATTAGGGGGTGGTAGTGGGGGGTGGATGAAGTAAAAATATTTTGAGGTTTCTTGTTCCTGTACATGTACTAAATCACATTTTTTTTCATCCCCTTTAATAAGGAGGTGGGGGTGGTAATGGTGGTGGCTAATGCCAAAAATTTTTTTGAGACCTCGGCGTCTCTTGTATATACTAAATACCAATTTCATGGACTCTTACCTGCTTGATTTACCCATTTACCACAAATTTACCCCAATTTACCCCCCAACCCTTCGACGGAACAAGATGAAAATATAATCTAGTTCTAGATCTCGTTAAAGTACATATGTGTACCAAATTTCAAGTTAATATCTTAAACGGTTCCAGAGTAAACGTGCGCACAAAAAAAGTTACAGACAGACAGACAGACCGACAGACAGACCGACAGAGACCGACAGACAGACAGAAATTTTTTTTTCGCTCAAACTTAAAATCTCGACGTTTCATGACATTTTAAGATTATTTGGACAATAAAAATTTTTAAAAATTTTTTTGTCGTTACTATACTTCCACTGGACGTGGAAGTAAAATGAGAAAAATTTCAACTAAAAAAGTAAAGTATACATTATAAAAAACTGAGAAGTTTCTCAGGCTTTTGACAAATATATAAGTATAAGCATTATATTCTCAATTTCGAATATTTTAATTTTCTATGTGAATAATGTAATGTAATTTGCATACAAAATTAATATAAATCAATAATATACTCACTAGGAAATTTATAAAGGCATATACAGATGTTCCAACATCTTCGTGCCCACCAAATCATTTGTTTATTGTAAATTATGTTATCGAAATTATAACATTTGTAACTTTTTATAAATTGTAAATAGATAAATAAATAAATTAAATAAATAAATATTTGAAATCGTCTACCCCAAAAACCCATAAAACGATATGCCACATCGGTAGTGGGGGTGGTGGTGGTTGTGGTGGTGGGGGTGTATGAAGTAACAAAAAATTGTTGAGGCCTTTGGTTCTTGTACACACACTAAATCACAATTTTATTTTTTTCAGTAACAAATTTTTGAGACCTTAGCCTCTCTTATATATACTAAATACCAATTTTATGGACTCTTACTTGCTTGATTTACCTATTTTCGCAGATTTTTTCTTTTCACTCACGACCTGCCTTGAGGTTGCGAGAAGATCCACTAACAAATTAGTTTGGTTAAGGTGTTGTTTAGCGAGTACTGCGAGTAGATAATAAATATTTTAAAAACATTTAGCAGAAGTTTGCTGGCACACGGAGCACATTTGTTATTAAAACATTTAAAAGCAGAAATCTTGCTTTGTCATAACAGCTTGAAGTATTGCGCAGGCTTTTGT
This sequence comes from Rutpela maculata, assembly GCA_936432065.2. NCBI lineage: Eukaryota > Metazoa > Arthropoda > Insecta > Coleoptera > Cerambycidae > Rutpela > Rutpela maculata. The sequence goes on along the minus strand of OW386285.2, from coordinate 349,213,409 downwards.
TGAATGACGTTCGACGTAGAACGTAAAGAATGCCTATCAATAGAACTTAATTTAGTTATCTCTATTGCCAGGGACGTTCATTATTAAAGCTAATCAATCGATCAATTACTTTTTTTTTAATGTTTTACGGAATATTTATAATAAATTAGTGAGGGCATGGTGGAATTTTTTTAATGCATTGTTGATCCTATAACTTGCTGTTTTATATTAATATTGTTACTACAAGCGAATTGCTGACAACAATGCCTTAATACAATAGCAGTAAATAACGCTATGATTAATCGCTTTATTATAGTGAAGACATTACCATATACTTTCTAATATAGAAACTCACATTCTCTCAACCTTTAGCGGTTCAGTGAAGATATTTATGATGTTCATCAAAGCACAGATATGTCTTTTTCTAATGCCCATTTGTTCTTTTTTATACACAGACTTTAACGCTGGGTTTTTCAAGATAATCAACGAGTTGTTTGAATTACTCAATACTCACATTCTGTTGTTTGGCTATAAGCTAATGTTATTTCAGATAAAAACCCTACTTCATTGTATCGGATCTGGAAAAAACACGTTTTTTTGCAAGGTGTTCTTTCTTAGCTAATCGTAAGAAAAAAGTTCATATAAGCAGATGCTAAAAAAAAAATCTTCGTTGAAGTTTCCAAAAAAATATATTATATTTTTTATTATTTGTGCAGCTATTTTATAGTAAGGATACATATACTCTCAATATCACAATTTTACATTTTTAATATTTTTTGGAGAGTTAATATTGACTTGTATAGAGGGTTATAAGAATTTGATAAATATTCGAATTCTGGTCCTGGGAAATTAAAATTTTGTTCCTGGGAGGTCAAGGAATTCAAAATTTCAGTGTAGGTGGGAACTTTGTCCAAAATAAATTGTAATTTAATATTAATAGATGTCTTATTATAATCTATTCTAGAAGAAAAAATCCATTTATAAACAGGGTGGACCATTAATAACACAAAATAAAAAAAAGTGGCCTTTTTCTGATGCTCCATTGGGAAATCCATATGTATTTCGACGTGCTGAACATGAATCAGATGTCCGTTTATCTCCATTGGCTACCATTTTTTTGTAAATCGCGAAAATAACCCATAGAAAACTCATTTAGGTTATTTTCGCGATGTACTAAAAATTGGTGGGTAACGGAACTAAACGGATACCTGATTTGTATTCAGCATGTCGAAATGCCCTGCGTCACCGGCTCCGGTGGCGCAGTGCTTAAGGTGTTAGGCTTGCCATCCCTCAAACATCCATCCCCCCAACCATCCTATCTCATAAATTGTCCGGTTTCTGGGGAATCCTGCACCAGGAAAACATAAAATTATAAGAGGTATTATTACTTACACATATTTTAAATATATCAATACCTATTTGCCTTACTAATTTTTTGTTGCTTTTATTCGGCTGACTATCTTCTTCAAGCAGGTTTTTACAGTGTTTTCCTGCATGATCGATAAATCGTTTCTCTTATCTTAACTTATTCACATATATTATCTTAAACTCATAGTATAAAACATAAACGCGTATCTATTTTTAGAAATACGCTAATAAGAATCCATCAAATAATAAAGGCTATGCGTTTATTCCCCGGGTTACCAGCAGCCCATTTGCAGACGCATCTCGTCTCCGCGACTTGTAGCGTTTGTAAATACATATTATATTGTATACTATATATGATAAACGATACACCTATGAAATGTAAACATTTATAAACAATAAAGAGATTTTGAAATGGAAATGGAATGTTAGGCTTGCCACCACGGGGTCCCGGGTTCGAATCCTGGCTGGGGTATGGATGTGTAGTGGCATTTTTCACGTGTTGCCGAGACGGTAGCAGTGGACTAGACTGCGGTTGTGTGAGAGACAACACAGTCTAGTCGCCCTCCTCTCATGAGTTCGAGTCTCAGCTGCGGCAGATGGCAATGTCGCAAGGAATGGGTGTTGTGATATTATCTATGTGTGTATGTTCCTGGTTGAGTGGCAGAATAGCCTACGGCTAAACTCCGCCAGGACATTAATAAAAACAAGGCGATAAAAAATACATATAATCCACTGCATTTATGATTTTTCTTCGGACCAATTCATACAAAAGCAAATGTTGGTTTTCCAGGTAGGTTCGGGTGTCCCTAATAAGGTCTCAAAAATCCTCGAAGTGGGAGTGTAAGGATAAAATTTGGCAACGCTGTAAAGGGCTAAAATCGTGCTCGGAAACGAATCTTTCGAGATATCTCGGTTTTCATTGCCTCTACGACAAAAATACATTAGGCCAAAAAGAAAGCTATGGAAATTCTCTATAAAAAAGATAGAGGGTCTTTTTTTCGTATACGCAATAGTTTTCTTGAAAATCTTGCATTGAATTTGAACTTATGGGATATTATGGATAATTTAAGTACTCTATTCCACACCACCCTTGAGGTTGAGTACTAGGCGCATTTTTTTTATGTGGTTTCCCCGGTAGGCCTAATCCACGACTGTCATACTTATTAAAATGTTGTCAAATTAATAATTTCCTTCTTGTCCGTTTTCTCCTTCTATAAATTCATCGATTCGTTCGAGGAAATCCGAGTCAATCTGAGAACTTTCAGTCTTTGCTTCAGTGACGGCTTTTATTTCTGACGAGTTTTCAATCGGTTCAGCATTCAAGCACGATTTACCATGTCAGTTACCGCAAACTGGTGAGCAATTAAGTCCCAACCTCCGACAGCCACACAATGGTCCACAACCTTTCGTACAGTTGCAGAAAATCATCTTCAGAAGGCAATCAGGCGCTGGAAGTTGGGATGTTGTTTTTGGCCACAATATAATCTTTCAACATCCATCTCCACTCTTTAGGATTCAATACATTACCCAACCATTTCTGTACTTGAAAATAAACACGAAATAGATGCTGTTAAGCTGCATGAGTGGGTGGTAATGAATTCAATTTCACTGGTTTGCTTTTGCTCACAGCTTTAATAAAGCAAGAATACCGGTAGTTATCGATGGAAACTTCTTTAACTGGAGCGTTATAGATTGCGAGGAAAAATGTTAACCCATTCGACGTAACTATGTCAGGAGAAGTACCAGTCGTGCTGAAAACTTCAGCTACAAGTTTCAAGTCCTGCCGTTTTTTCATCACTTTCAAAACTGCAGTCTTGCCTTTATTAAACAGAGCAGTGTAGTGTCACACCCAGAGAATGCGTGCAGAAACAATATGTGATCTCGAATATCTTTATGGTGATCAAAGCTTCGTGAAGAATACATTTTTCGTTGGACCTTCCCTCTGCCTGGTTTGAGGAGAAAAATTTCTTTATTAATAGGTGTACGAGCAATTAAAATTATAAGAAGAACCACATCTTCCCCAACCACAACCGTAGTATTTTTACATGATTCCTCAAGCGCTGTTTCGACTATCAAAATGTCAGCATCATCTTCATCATGTCTAACAATATAATTATTTGCCTGAAACTTTTCTGTCAACTTCGAAATCAATCTGGTTTTATTTTTATTATTGGAAATGAGCTTCTCTTGGCTTACAGTTGCAACCATCTGCTCATCAAAGTAAGTGTCAACAGATGAAGCTTTTGAGGACCGGCGAAGCTGCTCCATAGCCTTCACACTGTTGCTAATATTTTCATAACCATTAAAAACAATAATGGAGTTCGAGCCAAAATGATTTTGCACATAATTAACATATGCTTGGTAAATAGCACCGTAGGTTTCATGTTGATGCCATATAACTCGGTGCAAGAGAAATCCCCCATCAACGATATAAGTGGCATTTTGGAGATCTGGTTCAGATTCAGATGGCTGGAAATTGTCATAGAAAGTTGACTTGTTCGTCTTGCGCATACCAACTTCGTCAAAGAGTGACACCGGATACAGAGCTAATTCATACTCCAAGTAGGTGCGATGCTCTTCATTTATTCTCTTCATGACAGTAATCCTTTGAAACAACAATAATGGATCAATGGGGATTGTGGTATCATGGACTTTAACATTGCTATTGACAGTTAATAGTGGAAGCACTCTATCTGCACATGAGAATTTAATATCACAGAAATTGTTGTCAATTTTTTTCTCCATTGCAGCAGTTCCAATTCTATGAGCATCATGATTTTTTGATTTTATTTTGTGTGTTTGTGTAATAGGCCATAGTTCAAGGATCACATCACGCTAGCCCATGGAGGGCGCCTTATAAGCTATACTTGATGACGAATATTTTTTCTCTTTTTTTACGAAACATTGTGGCTCTTCAATATGTTTAAATGTACCCATATATTCCTTCCAGAACATTTAGAACTTGCTAGTAGTACTAAAAAAAATCCCTCTTCATATTGAATATCTACTATTGTTTTAATTATTGTTTGCATTTTTATAAATGGAGCACGTTGAATAACCCTTTCTACACTTATGAAAACAATTATTTTCAAATGCCTTCCTCTTGATAAATGAGTTTGTCTATGTAAACAGATCTTTGGCACTAGAACGAATACAGTCTTGTTTTCTTTATCTTTTGGCATCATATTCAAAGTGGTTTCGTTTGGAAATTCTAAGGAGGATACATGCAAATATACCAGATGATAAACTTGAGACTTTCCAGGCTTATAACTAATTGAAAAATTTGGAAAATAAATAATTATTTCGTATATTCAGGTAGTAGGAATATGTATATATTATCTGTCTATTCATTTAAAAGAAAGTTATAGGTATTGTTTTGGGTTTTCAGTCATTTTAAGGTTTCTAATATTTAAGATCGCATCAGGAAATTACAATTTTTGGCCATAATTGTTTTATTTGTTACATATAGTTCATTTCAGAGTTATAAGAAATATGAAACGTTTCAAAGGATACCGCCAATTCGCAAAGGCAAGAGTAGGACAATATAATTTTCATTTTATCAAATATAGGTAATAAAGCTTTAAAAAATGGTTGTTCTTCTATAAACTGATCTGCTCATTTTTATTTACCCCACTCGTTCCCAATACGATTCGTTCACTTTCCTTTTCAGTATATACAAAAATCGTTTGTAACGCCAACCTGCATGTTGCTTTATCTAACAAGTGCTCTAAGCGTATAACATTGGATCATTGGTCAAATTATTATTATTTTTTAAATTTGTGGTTTTTTTTTCTTATGAACAATTTACTAACATTGAAGGAGTGGCACTATTGGAGATTGAAGACGGTTAAGGTAAAACGGTGGGGGGAATATATACAAAACTTGTTGCAACTGCGGGACACCAATCACCAAAGAAGACGTTGTAAACTCGCATGAGATTATTTCGAAAACTACTAATCCCAAGGCTAATCCTAAAAAAAGTTTCAAATGAAAAGTTGCCTCTGTCCTTTATTTGTTTTCTTCCCGATATATTTGGTACCTGTTTTGAGAGAAAGAAGTTTTTCACTTGCTATACTTACCCCTGCAAATGTTCCCATTTTATCAACATAGCCTTAAAAAATATATATATATATTTTCTACAGTTATTAAAATTTGACCTTCGTGCTACCTTTTGTTAACAAATATATAGTTATAACACGATAATTTGACACCAATTCATTCGTATCTTCTTGAATTAGAGCGGGTTAAACGAAAAAAATAATTGTTTTATTTATCTAATAGACGCCGAGAATGAGAGAATTGGTCTGCTTGGGTCGGTAGCCCAGTGTGTTAGCGCGTCTAGCTTGCACTCTGAGCGTACCTAGCGAAGTGGGTTCGAGCCCCACACAGCGAAAAAATTTTCCCCAAGAAGTGGTTCGGATTCCACCAGAAACTGTAGGGCCCCGTCTCCTTTACTCAGACAAATCTAGATCTTCTAGACTTAAGAGGGTCATTGAGGTGACATGGAAGGCGGTTAAAACACATTTTTTAAAACACTTCCGTTACATACGCACGTACGTACAGCCCTGCTGACGGACACGTATGTCAATGTTTAATAACTATTTGATAATGTAATAACAATTTAAATTAATCTAAAAATAGTACAATTTTTTATACTTAGTGAAATCTTTCTTTTTCAAAAAGCTATAATTTAAATCGATTCCTTACAGAATTTTCTATTTAAAAATGACTTTATCAGTAAAACTAAGCACAGGCGCCCCGAAAGTGAATATAACACACAACCAACGGGTGTGCAATATACTGCAACATTTTTAATCAGCATGGGTAGAATTGTATTTAGTCTCCAATTATTCCAAAATAAGCATAGTGAATTAAAATAATCGATAGTTTATATTCTATTGCATAATATCCAATATGACCTCTGCTTTTTCTTAACTGTTTTTTAATTGCAACAAATAATTATTATTACTGTCGCCTACAGAGTTGTAATTATTTAATTAAAGTGTCAAACTGGTTAAATTAAAAACACAAGATTGCCAAATATAACTTTAGTAGTGTGCCCAATTCGTACCGAAAATGAGTCGAAAAATTGAATTTCGCATAGTGTACAGTCCACGAAAAGACCCCCATGATTATATCTGTAAGTAAGATCTGTCTTTTCAAATAAATAGTTTTTACTTTCATGTGCAATAATATAAAAGAGTAAAAAATGTGCTATTATATTAATGAAATATTTATTCGTAGAAATTAGCGGCATGCAATAAATGCCATTCCAATCTGTTAGAGGCTGTTAAAAATCATTTAATAAATAAATTAAAATGTCTATTTAACCTGGCAGGGTGTCAGCTCACAAAGCTGCTGTAAATGCCAACCAGGGCCAGTATAATATCTTAACATAACACGTACATAATTGATTAATCATAATCACTATAATATGTATGAGGATTAAAATTTAGAATACAAAGAAAATGAAATATGATACTTAACTCCCAATATTACCTAACTGTTAGAAAGAATATTTAAAACTAGAGATGCAGCGAATATTCGGCAACTATTCGGTATTCGGCGTATTCGGCACGCTTTCTAGTATTCGGCCGAACACCGAATAGCTGACCACTATTGAGCCGAATAACCGAATAGTCCATTGTATATTATTGTAAACGATTTTTTTAGTTAAAGAAGGCCATTTAAAACAGATCAATAATTCAAAGAGGCTATGATGAAAATGAAGAATGGTAAAGTAAACTTTTCGCAACATCACAAGTATGGTCGAAAAAAACATAATTTGTTATATTAATCATATATTATACATAATATATAAGCAGGTTTAAATAATTTACAACAAATACATATGTAGTTCTTCATTCATTACTTAAATATTGTAATTATAATTTAATAGTGGTAAATTATGGCGAAGAAAGCCGCAACCGAAAATTCGGCCGAATATTCTGCTATTCGGTAATTCGACAAAAACACTATTCGCTGCATCACTACTTAAAACATATCTTACAAGATATAGAAGAAACATTAAAAACAAGTATATACGTAAATATAAAGAAGTCTGTTAAAATTAATTATAAAGATAATGTTTTTGTACTTTTTTTTTAAGAAAGGTATGATAATGACAGAAAAGATTATGTAATAGTATATTACGTAATGAGTGTTGTAAGAAGCATATTACGCACGAATGGAAAAGTTACGCACAATGCCGCGTAGCGGCGAGTGCGTGTTTCCATGATTGCGTAATTGCTTTACAATTCGAATTATGTACTATACTTTACCTACGACGGACATGTCCTAAAAAATAAAATTTGCTGCACTTTCAAAATGGCGTCCGTTTAAAAAGGAAAATTTGCAAATATAGTTTTTGTCATTTAACACAAAAACTAAAAAAGATTGAGAAAAACTTTCCACACAAAAAACAAAGTGCATAAAATTTCCTACAATTTTGTTCCTATACAATATTTGCATAGGAGTTACCATTTTCCAGATAAATGATTCATCTCTTAAAATAAAATATAAAATTCAATATAAAACGTTAACACTTCGGAAGCCCACCCTAACTGTCCGTGCACTCCCCCGATCCTTGGGGGACAATGTTTTTCATAAAGATTAAAGCCTAAGGAACAATTTAAGACATGTCCTAAAGAAAAAAAAACTGGCTGTACTTTCAAAATGGCGTCCGTTTAAGAAAAAAAGCAAATATTGTTTTTGTCATTTAACACAAAAACTAAAAAAGATGTAGAAAAACTTTCTGCACAAAAAACAAAGTCCATAAAATTTTCTACAATTTTGTTCCTATACAATATTTGGATAGGAGTTACCGTTTTCCAGATACCACTGTTACCGTTTTCGAGATAAATACGCTTTACAATAATTGCCACAGTTATTTCTTCTAAGTGATTTAACGATATATGAATTTCCATGTTTTCTTAATTTTGGACTCATTTATCTGGAAAATGGTAACTCCTATCAAAATATTGTATAGGTACAAAATTGTAGAAAATGTTATGCACATTGTTTTTTGTAAAAAAAGTTTTTGTCCATCTTTTTTAGTTTTTGCGTTAAATGACAAAAACAACATTGGCAACAGTTTTTTTTTAACATATGGCCGCCATTTTGAAAGTACAGCCAGTTTTTTTTTTTTTAGGACATGTCTTAAATTGTTCCTTAGACATTAATCTTTATGAAAAACATTGTCCCCAAGGATCGGGCGGGGGGTGCACGTACAGCAAATATGAAATCTTACTGAAATAATTATAGTTTTTCTCAAGTTTTTTTCTAGTTTAATGATTCATGCGTATGACGAGAAATATAGTATGCACCGTGGGTCGTGCGATTTTTTGATCTCGAATACTTGGAAACCTCGGCCCTACCTACGGGCCTCTGATTGCAAACTGTATTCTTAACCAAAGAAAGTGCACTTACGACCCTTAGTACATAAATATCTATAGCGGCCCAAAGAACGGTAAACATTACTTTCATTCATAATTTTATGGTTAACATGATTTTCACACATGCTAGGCGAAAAAAGTTATATAATACTTTACCACAACCTATAAAATTTTTGGAAGAAACTTAAATTATTGTTGCTCCAAGAATGGAGATTGCCGGAAAACAAAATTTGTTCCTACAGAATTTTTAATTATATGCGTATCTTGAGACAATGAAGAAACGTAAGTGAAAATTTCAAATGAAAAATATAGTTATTGTTTCAGTCAGTACCTATATATTAATTGAATCTCTAGTCTTTGATCTCATGAGTTGATTGACTTGGAGTATCTCATCCCATTCTATCTGAAATTTATACCGAAGAGCTCCCAAAATTTGTGATGGGTGAGGTAAATTTATTAGCCGTCTACCCATGATGTCCCATGTATGCTTTTTATAGAATTCTCTTGTCTCTCATTGCTGATTTAACTAAGTCATGCCCCAAAGTATTTTAAGTTTCCATTTTTTCTTGTCATTTCGTTTGTAGTTTCTCTACTAAAATTCATGAATACAAATACACTAAGAAATACTAATATATGAAATGATTAGTTTTTAATAATCATTGAGAAGCACGTTTTATTTTTGAAAGTTCATACTTTTTTGAATCTCAATATGTTCGAAGAAACTGTCGTATCAATAATCTGATATGCAGATATTTTCGGAGATATGTAATAAATAAACATATGAATTTAAATATATACATTCAACCAGCTCTGCACGGATTCTCAGAACAATAGATGACGTTTGTATTGTGAGACTTGTTTTTCAACTCTGTATTAAGAAAACAGTTAAGTAAATACGTCTACTAGAATAAATACATATAGCAGTTTATGGAATTTCAAAAGAAGGAAACAAATTAAAATAATTAATTCACATGATTAAAATAACAAAAGAATTATATATTTTTCAGAATTGATTTTCGTTCCTCTACGAAATAACCTGCTGCAAAAAAAATTAATGAACAAAGGGAACTACCGAGATTGGCCTGTAAAGAGGGAATGAGGGAGATAGTGCACGAATGACAACAACAAAGGGAATGTTTTAGGGAGGCAAGAGGGAGCATAGTCTAGTGAGTAAATGACTGCGGCGAATTCACATGTTAGGCAACCTCGAGCCGAGTCAGTACTTTGGCGGTGACCCATCGGTTCTTTGGAGGGAATGGGTTGCCGTCCTACATTGAGAATGCTACTTTGCGGAACTAACCTTTCTCTGCAGATTGCTTTATGTCCCTTGAAAGCTCACAGGATCAAATCAGCGGAGGTTTTAACATTGTAACTTATCTTCAACCTGTTTCGATTGAAAATGTCGTCAGTACATAGGTTCTCATTGAACTTTGGACCCAATTTCAACCATGTTTCCATCATCTGTGGAACTCAAATTAAGTCCATACTAATCAGTTCAAAGTCTAGTTCAATCTACTACAAGGCGCCGCTTATTCTCCTACAGGCCACTCCCATAGAGATCTCGGTAGTCTCTTTTCGAAATTGTTTTGTTTTGATTATATCTAAATTTGGTTCTTTTGTATATAGCAGTAGTGGGTTCATTTTCTTCTAATTCACAGCGTCTTGACATAAGTTTTGTTATTCATGCATAATTCTAGTTGGCCTCCCATTGCTGTATGGTACGTCTGACCGCGACGGATGGCATGATACTCCGATCAACTCCTTGGTAACGTCACCTCAGCGTTGTGGAGGACGTCCTTTTCGCCTCTCATCTGGTTATATCTAAACCATCAACCGTTCTATATTTCTCTCTATCAGGTTGACGTAGGTAAAGAATTGAGGGATCCGGAAAAATACGTCCACCACGAGTTCAATATAAATGTTAAATTGGATTGATAACAGAACACAGTCGTGTCCGACGCATTTGTCAACTTTATATTTGTCGGCATCGTCTATTTTTGCCAAAGCAGAGTTTTCTTCGTATAATTGGCGTACAATATAGACGATGGGTAAGTAACGAGGCGATTTTTCATCCCTTGCCGAAGCGATCTAAAGGCAATCTGGGGCAATGTAATCCAGAGGAGATCCATGGTAATTCACGGGCGATCTGGGATAATCTGGAGGCGATGAGATATTGATTATAGATGCGATATTTCGTCCCTCAGTTTTCGCGTGAGTTACCCCTCCGAATATAGACCTCATGTCTGAGTGTTCCTTTCTACAGTAATTCAGCCCATAGTTTGTGCCGTTCCAAATTGTGAAAAACCATACGGTAGTTTACGAAATAAAAGTACATAGACATGTGATATTCTCTTGTCTTCTCGATAAGTTGTTTTATTATTATTAGAAACACGTACTCTGGCCTATCGACTCTTGTACATTCACGACATTTAGAATTCCCTAGAAAAGGTCAATGATCTCCACGAAGGAGACCAGTCTTTTCCAGGGTAGATCCTGTAGTTCCTTCGGCAGTAAAGACTGCTTTCCGAGATACCTTGACGCTCCTAGTGGTACACAATAGCTTATAAAATGAGATGATTTCTTCCTCCACTCCACAGATCCAACAAGTAGGAGCATCTTTCGACCTCATTGTATGTAGATGCGCGTTCAAAGAACAGGGTCCTGTTACCAGGCCTACCATTCATTTCAATTGTTCTCTATCGAGCCCAAGCAGCCAATTTACGCTAGAATCAGTCGGAGGTTCTTTTATATCGAGCCTTGACTGTCTCATTCCGGGGACCTGAACCCAATAGTTGTAATACTCTGCTATAGCCCAGTTTCATAGCTCTGATTGAACCAGGGTTCTGGGCAGCCCGAAGGCTGGTTCTGGGTCAGAGAAAGGAGTTTTTGCTCCTTCTGTGCCCGGACACCCATATGTGTTTGACTGGGCTGGGTTCGCACAGCTCAGTTCAGCACTAGCTTAGAGGTTATATACGTTGTTTTAAATTCAATATTTGTTCTCTGGTAATATAATAATAATAATAATTTATTGATTCTTTTGCCATTAAAACAATGGATAGAACAAGTCATAAAATTTCAGTGATACGAGTACATACAGTAGACACAATAACAGAATAACAGTCGATAAAATCACTAGTGAATCACAATTATAAAAGTTTAAAAATGAAGGCATAGAATAATAAGGAGGAGGTAGTTCCTTTACAAAACCTTGCATTTAGTAATATTATTTTATAAATTTAGGGAGGTAACTATAAGATTATGAGTCGTACAAATACTCACCCACGCTATAGTAGCACTTTTCGAGTAATATTTTTTTTACATTAGACTTGAAAGATTGTATGGAGTTTTTCTCTCGAATTGATTGAGGAAGTCTATTAAATAATTTTGGACCGATAAAATCAGGTGATTTTTCAAACAGAGCTGTTCGGTGCTGGGGGAGCTTTAGTAAAAAGCCGCTGCGAGTGGAATATTTGTGGGAATCATGATTTTTTACACATTGCTCATAGTTTTAAAATAAATATACATGGTACGGTTAAGATAGAATGTTTGATGAAATAAGGTTTACAAGATTCTTGGCATTTTAAATTGAATATCACTCTAATTATTCTTTTCTGACAGAGGAATATTCGGCGCGCATTGACGGAGTTACCCCATAATTGAATATTATAGCTAATGTGACTATAGCCTAAAGCATAGTAAACATTAATAAGGAATTTTGTTTCGAGGCATCTTTATAAATTAAAAAGGGCAAAGTAACAGCTGTTTAATTTCTTTGCAAGATTATTGACATGTTCTGTCCAGTTTAATCGTTCATCAAGATGAGTGCCTAAGTACTTTAATGTACTGGAAAATTCGATTTTTACACCATCCATCGTTAAATTTATATCTGACATTATTTGTTTTTTGTTGTAAAAGTTTATACAGATGGTCTTCTCAGCATTTAAAATAAGTCGATTTTTTGTTGCCCAGTTATTAAATACTTTAAGAATTGTTTGGAGTTGGGCTTTGATGGTATCTGGTTCGAAGGAAGACACAATTAAACTGGTATCGTCAGCATACATTATAATTTTGCAATATTCTGGCATGTAGTTCGGCAAATCATTTGCAAACAAAAGAAAAAGGAGAGGTCCAAGGACGGACCCTTGGACGACACCTAGGTCAATATTATAATTATTCGATCTAGTTTGGTTCAGCTTTACGGTGATTTTACGGCTAGATAAGAAAGATTCTAATAAATAAGACAAGTTACCGCATCCTTTAACGAAGCCTGCTTATTTAGAAAGTATTTACCAATCCAGATGATGCTGAAGTCTGGATTGGAGAATATTCAGCATTATTTGACTGTCATAGGATATAAATGTCAGCAGTTTGTAGTTATCACAGACATCTGTTGCTCCCTTATTATGGTATGGTACGAAGATTCCTGTCTCCCATATTTTTTTACGTATTCTGTGAACAATTCTCATTCTAACTTAAGCGAGCTCGGCTGAGATATCGACACCAGTAGCTTCGCCAGTTTTTAGTATTTGTATGACTAACTCTACATCTGATTTCTTCTGATTATTCGTTCGTAGTCCTGCTATCTTCGAACTTATAATGGTCATTTTCGGGAATCTATTAATCGATCATGTTTCGAGTTTAAATTTACGTCTAATGTCAGGGTGTTCGGAAAATTCCTTATGCTTGGTTAGTTCTTTACAGGATTGATAACCGCTATGCACTATTGCCTCCAGATGATATACTTATGAATAAATGAAAAAAATATATAAATAATATGAAAAAAATAATATGAATTCTACAACAATTATACTTGATTACTTGAAGCACTTTAAAATACTTAGTATGAAACATGGCGTACACAAATTTTCCCAGCGATTAAACCTTCAGTTAGGTATTCACAATCAATGACTGACAAGTTCCTTCCAGGGCCGCTACTGGTATTTATTATTTGTTCCATATTCAGTCTTTTCTAAGGTTCACTTTTAATGAATTAAATTACTGGTAGTGATATTGTGAAACTTTAATTGCAAATTAAATATGCGTAATTGGCATGTTATAACTTTCTCAAAAGATGGGATATACATAGTATATGTTAACTATATTGTTGTAAACTTATCTACACTAATATACTACTGGTCGTTAAAATTTTTAAATAAATCCTTGCCAAACAGTTAAGCTTGGAGAGAACGTTTCATAATTAGACAACGCTATCTACCATAAAATTAACAGCTAGTGTTTATGCTTTCCATTTTTGTAAGATGGGGGCGAGCGCAGATCCGTCTTGACTTTATTCGTATGTCGATACGAAAAGTTCAGCAATGGCAATTCCGGTTAGGAAATACAGCAACCTGATATATAAGCTACCTTCTAGTAGTTTGTACATCAGCATATACGCAGAAGCTAAGCAATGTTAGGCGAATATTGCGTAGTGGTTGTACTATCTTTTTCTGTAAAACAGTCGATTCCTTGTGTATTAAATGCCTACTGCTCTTACGAGAAGAGGTTCGGTAAAATTTCCAGGTTAAAGGTAACTCGTCTCTGGAAGTCTTTAATTGTCCTGAGGAAATAGATCGACGTTAAGTAAATGATTTAAAAAAGTAAAAAAAAATGTGAATCTTTAAAAAATGAGATCCATTCCGTTCAATACACAGTGGAGTAACTTTTTCCTTCATGTAAAAAATCCAAAGGTGTAATGTCGGGTGAAGGTGCTGACCGTGCTACAGGTTGACCATGCCCAACTTCGCCTTGGATAATTAACAGTCAACCAGCTTCTAATTTGTGGATAATGTGCTGGAGTACCATCCATTTCAAATCAAACTAAATTATTTATTGATATTAACAACACTATATGTATTACGCAAGTCAAATACACAAAAGGATAATACATAAAATTTGTGATAAATTATAAAACAATGTAACAAATAGGCACACATATATATATATATATATATATATATATATATATATATATATATATATATATATATATATATATATATATAAAAATGGTACCAAACAATTAATGCAATTATCAAAGTCATTGTTTCGTATAGTATAAAAATACTAAAATAATAAACAAAAGTTACCTAAATATCTATCACAACTTATCACAACACAGAAGAGACATCACAATTTAAAAATCCATTGATATAGAATGAGCCTGTCTTTGAGAAATCCTTTATTACAAGTTTTTATATCCCCTCCAGAAATTTCTAACATATAAGGGAAGCTTGTTATATAAAACAGAATATTGTATTGTATTATATTATTATTATTATATTTATAAGATATATTTATTACATAATTTGTTGATTTATTGTTGCGAAAACCGAATTGATTATTATAGAATAAATTATAGTTTTCAAAATAACTTGTTTTTTGAGTTTCTTATTGGGATGCTCAAGCTTAAGAAGCTTAAAAATCTTATTTCTCTCTGTCCAACAGTGACGATATTTCTTCTCTCTCTGCGCGGCTACTTGCCAACTCAGGATGGTTGACTAGTATTTTGCTTAAACTGTAAAGGTTATACATCCGAAATATTTTCACAAAAATATAGATGTATGAATTGTAAAATACATTGGTCGTATTTTCATGTGCCCATACTTATTTTTTCCGCGATTTTAGCAGTGATTCGTTTATTATCCCGATCTGAGAAATCCACTTTACACTTTAATGACATGCCAGAGGCAACATAACATTTTTATGAAGTAATTAAAATTAAAGCATTAAGTAACGCCGGTGAATGACGCATCCTGAGTAAAGTAAATTATAAATGTGGTAATCTTTCAAAATCAGACAATGTCTGTTTTGGATTGATTAGAGATCAAAAATTATCATAATCCATTAGGTTGCCTAACGACGTTTCAAATTCAATCGCTTCCAAATCGGGGCCAAATGCACCCAAATTTAGCCAGCCATTTGTTTATGGTGTTAAATAATATATATCTAACCGAGCTCGAATGGTGGAAAGTCCAGTTTCACTCTTAAACTAGTTTTTCGTCCCACGATTCTAACTCATAAAAAAAATTGTCATTTATATCGCCATATATGCATACTAAAGGTGTATGTGTTGTACAGGACCGTCCGAGCTGTTTTTCCATTTTTTACGTCCGTATAATAGTGCATAGTGTAGTAAAAATAAAGCTAAAAGTGGAAATAAAGGAAGAATCTGAGGAGGGGACTCTTTTGCTGGAATTTGAATTAAATTTATATGTTTAGTACTGTAAACTTTGGACTTTTGAACTTTGATCGATTTTATATGTTTTTACTTCTTTAAATGAGAGATTTTTTTTACAAAACTAAGATATTTTAATATTGTTAAGAGTACGTAGAAAAGCAAGCAATCAAAAACATTATTATTCTCTTAAGTTAATTGGAAGTCGAGATATCGTACGTTGTGCGTCAAAATTTTTTTTTCCAAAAGTAGTGGTTGAAATAAACAAAAATAAATATTTCGTTAAAACAAATTAATAATATTTTAAAAACGTAGTTTTTTTTATGTTCCTCTACCACTTGATCGCATAATGAGGCTGCAAAATTTTATATTTTTTTGGCCCTTTAACCAATATTTAGACTTGAATATTTCCTTTTTAATTTTTTTGAGTTTAAGTACATATTTAATAGAGGTTTTGTATAACTACATCTGTTCGAAATTTCACTCCGAACAGTCTCCGTTTTTTATTTTTGCAATACAACCAATGGAACCTTTGTCAGATCTTTGCAAAAACTCGAGAAAAAGACAATGGGTAGGTTTAGGAAATGCAACCGCTGAGAATAATCACTCAATCTGATTACTTTTTGATTCTAGTCAATTGTTGTGAGTTCACTAAATGATATAAAGGCTGTAGTCCACCAGATGCGGTGCTGTGCTGTGCTGTGCTGCGCTATGCTAAGCTGACAGAAACAGTGGCTTGACCGTCCACTGGTGCTGTGTGATAGTATTCTTTCGCAGTGCTTAACTAGACTGTTTAACAATAGCATAAAATGATTTCAACCCGGATTTCAAACATCGAAATTGAGAAGCATCTTTTAGATCTGAGTTCAGACGAAGATGACTCTGATAACGACTTCGAGGCCAATATTCTAACCAATGCTTTGCTTATGGGAGCAAGAACACATCGATTTTTGGGTTGCAAGAGAAAAAATTAATCTTTGTCGTCAATTTTCCATAAACAAGAATAACTACGCACTACTTCGATGAATTCTTCCATTTTGCAATTCTGCACGGCACATAAACACCGTTCAGCACAGCTCCAATCGGTCGCGAAGCGAAATCAAATTGGGTCAGCAAGCCACAGCTTGTCGAAAACGCATAGCCAGGGTGTATTCGCATAGCCCAGCACGAGTGAACTGTCCGCCATTGAAATGCGTGTAATTCGATTACAAGCTGACTCCGCTTCATAACGCTTCGCACGGCGCAGCACAGCACCGCATCCGGTGGACTACAGCCTTGAAGGATGTTCCTAAATGTCACTACAGTCGAGGTTATGTCAAATAAAATCTTTGTTATCTTGTGAATGTCATAATATTAAAACGGTTGAATTAATTAGTGTTTGGTGGATGCGATTATGATTGATTCATATATTTTGAAATACTTTTTGGAAGACGAAATTGATCTGCTTGATGAAAGAAAGTGAGGTTAAGTTTCACCGCTGACTACACTCAGCGGTGAAACTTAATAGTCCCTTCAAATTAGGAAAAATTAAAGAAAATTTTCCCACAGTTATGAGACCTGTAAAAAGTGAAGTATTTGGGTTGTCTAAACATGATTTTCACCCCCCGCAGTTCTAAAACAGGGTGGTTTTTGAGAAATATGTACATATATATGAATTTTAGCGTTTTTTCGGCGTTTTCTCTTTTTTTTATGCATTTTGGTGAAAAATATCAAGAGAGCAAAGTTGTAGAGCATAAAATTTCCGATAAATTTTGTCTCTTCCTTTTTTTTTCGAATTCCGCATAGTTTCGCCGCTAGAGGGCGCGAAAGAAATAAATATACATATAGACTTTTGCATTTTTTTTTTAGATTTTGAGCCAAAATTATGCATTTTTATAAAAAATTACATGAGATCAAAGTTGTAGAACAATTCACTCTCTTTAGGTGTTTTCTTTCGCGCCCTCTAGCGGCGGAACTAAGCCGAATTCGAAAGAAAAAAAGATAGAGACAACATTTATATGAAATTTTTTGCTCTACAACTTTGCTCTCTTGATATTTTTCACCAAAAAGCATTGTCTTTCCTCAAAATAGAGAAAAAGACGAA
This sequence comes from Rutpela maculata, assembly GCA_936432065.2. NCBI lineage: Eukaryota > Metazoa > Arthropoda > Insecta > Coleoptera > Cerambycidae > Rutpela > Rutpela maculata. The sequence continues at coordinate 349,195,411 of OW386285.2, read as the reverse complement.
AAAACGCTAAAATTCATTATAAGTATATATTTCTCAAAAACCACCCTTTTTTAGAATTGCGGAGGGTGAAAATCATGTTTAGACAATCCAAATACTTCACTTCTTACAGATCTCATAACTGTGAGAAGATTTTCCATAAAACAGATTTTTTGACTAATTTGAAGGGACTATAACCTCACATTCTTTCATCAAGCTGACTACACCCAGTGTAAATCTTGCCGCTGACTAAAACATCCAACAGTTGACAATTATCACATTTTCAACGTTGTCGTTTAGGGAGCCGTTGCTTGCAACTGTTGCCAACCGTTGTATTCCCTAAACGCGCCCTATGTCCTATGTGTTGCGATTTCAGTCATTTAAACGAAGATTTCCCTCACCACTCCCGAAGTCTAAAACTTAGTTATACATCTTTATACAGGGTGTCCGGAAATACCGGTGACAAACTTCTGCTGCAGATTCTACATTCAAAAATATGAAAAAGTTCATATAAATTCGAAATGCTTCCTAGGGGAGCTAGGGACTTTCGAAGGTGGAGCCCTGAAGTAGGTTTTTATTTAATATTTCAGAAATCCTTTGTGCTGGAGTCGGTACGTTATTAAGTATCAATAAGGGATATTATTTCATGGTATTGGCCAAATTCAAATTCATCCATTTTTTTTGTTGCATTTTAGTTTTTTAAATTTTATTATCGAAATATGGTTCCCTGATCATATTTATACAAAAAAAGGTCCTCTGATACCATAGGACTAACCGTTTTCTGGAAAAACTGGTTTACAATAATTGTGCAGGATCATTTCAATTTATGATTTAAATTTTTAGCCCAGTCGACGAAGGTATTTACCTACAAAAAATTGCAAACTGTATAAACTTTTTTTTAATGAGTTCATGAAAGTGTATAGAATAATATCCTGAAAAGTTTACATTTCGCTCGGGTGCAGAACATAAAAAAAAGTGAAAAAAAATTTTTTTTTCATCCATTTTTTCAAAATTTTGAAATTAAATCAAGCTAGAAAAAAATTAAAAATACAGATGGATAGATCTCGTATTTATAAACAAAAATGTCCTAACAAAATTTATCGTTAAAGCCACAGTTTTCCCGGAAGAAAATAGTCAAGTGTAACATTATAACTCGGAGCGAGATCCATGCGTGCACGCGCTTGAATACGCATGACTGTGACACCAACGCACTGAATTACATGTCACTAAATCAGAATTTATTCAATCTATATGAGTGTTGGTTCATTTAAAACATGGAAATTGTAGCTTTCTGATGCTTTTTTGTTTCAAAAAATACAAGCAAAGGATGGATAGGAAAAATATGCTTATATATATTATTACGCCCGAACTCAATCGTCACAATAAAAAATATACAAAAAAATAAAAGCTCTTCAAAAAAATTCTTTCTTCATTGAGAACTTCTAAAAAGTATGTACACTTCATGATTATTATTGTTTATTAAGTTGTAGTAACGTGGATTCAAAAAAAAGTACATCTCAAATCATTTTAATTTAATTGCTTGATGATTTTCTTGATAAATATATATATTGGAGGCTGTAACTTGCCGAGAAATTGACCCATTGGAAAAAATAAAATATCACTATTTCGGAAAAAATGTATATCTTTCGAATGTTCAGACACAAATTCGTTTACTTTCATCCATTTTTTTCGAAAATATGATTAATCATATCATTCATATCATGATAAGAAATTGCGATTGTCACGATCTTATCCTTATAACTATGAAAATATCTGATTGTTTTGAATATAAATTCTGGAACTTTTCCAATACGTTAACAAATATATAAGGAATTCAATGGATATAGCTGAAATGATGTACCTGAAGTTTCGAACGTTCACATGAACGAATTTCATATGAAAAGGAAATATTAATCGACTTGGGCTTACAATTTTTCTGATAATATTTGCCGGCAACGATAGTATCGTTGCCAGCAAATATTACCAGAAAAATGGTACGCTTAAGTCGATTTGTAGTTTTTATTAATTGTTCCTTTTCATATGATATTCGTTCAAATGAACGTTCGAAACTTCAGGCACATCTGGATCTGTAATAAATACAATACAGTAAAGGCACGTAAAAATTCATGCGAGCGATTCAGCGGCTACGTGTGGTGTCTGTGAATGCTTTCATAATTATATATTTTCCCTCCAGACTCACTATTTATCCTCTTAGTCACTAAGAAAAATGTTAAAAATGTGTAATCAGAAAGAGAAAAAAGCTTTATTTTACTTGTTAGAACTGCTAAAAATTTTTAGAGGTTCCTAGTATGCATTTAACCGTGCGCTTGGCTGAGCAGAGTGACAAAGTTAGTTCACTATTTTTTTCCGGGAAAACCGTGGCTTTAGCGATAAATTTTATTAAGACATTTTTTGTTTAGAAACGCGTGGTCTGCCCTCCTGTATTTTTTGTTTTTTTTCCAGCCTGACTTAATCTAAATATTTTGAAAAAATTGATACATTTTTTTTTCACTTTTTTTTATGTTCTGTATCCGAGCGGAATGTAAACTTTCCAGGATATTATTCTATACACGTTCACGAACTCATTAAAAAACAATTATTCAGTTTGCAACTTTTTGTGGGTTTCACTATAAAATGAACTCTGTCGTCTGGGCTATTTGGCTTTAATTTAAACTCAAATGTCATAATTTGACAATAGAAACATTTAACGTGTACAAAAAAGCGTTTTTATTCTGAAGAATCTTAAAAAGTGGAAGAAATTATTGAAATTAATTAAAATCCAACCACAAAATGACCCCTGCAACAACGATTTTCACCCAGCGTTTTCCTTTCCCCAGAGACTTTCTCTATTTCTGTTTTTAGCTTTGATTTTACTCCACTACATAATGTTAACCTTAATCCATGCCTGTATTTATTCATATGCTTTTATACAAACGGCAACAAACTACGTTTATTTAAATTATTGTTTATCTGCACTGTTACGTCATTTCTTGATTAAATATTATATAAAATAAGTTTAATATTTGCCCTGAACAGGAAACCAATATCTACCAGCAATACCAGCTTACCACTTTGCACATGTGGGTTCTTATCTAGAACCACTTCAATATTCTGAGACAGATTTAACTAGTAAAAATAAATTAATTAACGTATCTAAATCACAAAATCACTGCGTAAGTATTGCTACATAAGGACATAAGATATCAAAGAAGCAAAATCAAATAGTAATTGAAACTACTGACAGATGATTGATTGTGTATGTGTATCACAGAGGTAACAATATATACGTGTAAATATAGATATAGGGAATAAAAGTATATAATAAACCAACTGAATAAAAACACATTATAAAAATGACTGGAAAATGCAATATTTGAATGAAATATATCAAGCTGATCCTTAATAGCATATAACTGTTTCACATAAAGTACAGTGGCTAGGAATTTCAGAACGTTTGTGGGTTTGTGGGGGTGAAAGATAAGGTTTATGATTACGTGTTTCAAATGAAGTGGCATGAAAATGTTAGATATTCAAGATATTTGGGTAATCAACAAGATTATGAATCAGTGCGTGCAAAAACATAAAAGAACAGAGTTTCTTGCGGTTGTGTATGCTAAGAAAACTGAATCTATTTGTTAGAAAATTTGGTAAAAAGTGTCATGGCAAAAGCTATCACTAAAAGTAGTAAAAAGTCACTGTACATGTTGATCAACTCGTCTAATTTTCAAATTTTGTAAAAATGTATTATATTCATCATAATAATCATATCATTGTTTTCAGTATCTTTAATGTTAAGCTTATTTTAGTAAGTACTTTAGTAAGTTTAACATTAAAGATACTGAAAACAAATATGATTATTATATTATTACAAAGTTTGGGAATTAGACGAGTTGGCCAACATGTGCAGTTACTTTTTATTACTTTTAGTGATACCAATCTAGTTTTCGTCATGACACTTTTTGCCAAACTTCCTAATAGAATAGATGGTCCATTTTCGAAACCAATAACATTTGTAATAATATATGAAGCGAATTATCGATGGCAAAGTTGAATATCCTGAATATAGTTACAATATTTATTATAGTCAGGATTCCAAATAAGTAAGGCATATTCAAGTCTGTATTTAGCAAATGCAGTATAAAGCAGATTAAATAATTCAATGTCATCAAAACCACTTAAATTGTTAGTCACGAAACCCCAGCTTTTATAAGCAGACAAAACAATAATTTCTATATTGTATTCGTTACAATTTAGTTTCGAATCAAAGAGAAGAACACCCAAGTCATTAAACTGTCGTGGAAAGGCCACGTGCTCAAGCGAGGAAAGCCATGCACATCTCCATGGATGTGCAAGCGTATCTTCAGTCTTAAGTGGAGAATAAATCAAAAGACTATTCTCTGGACGTACCGTCATAACATATGCGGCACTCAAGTGCGCTTCCGGAAGCGCTCCACAATTAGGGCCCGCCTATGTCAAGTTCAAAGGCTAGCTTGTCTAGGAACAGCAGGAGCAATCAGGACCACTCCAACGAGACTGAAATTGAGACCATCCTTTTGGACTCCCGGGTCGAAGTGGAATTGGAAGCTAGGAAAGCTGTAAATAGATTGTTTAGGAGTGGAATGTGAACTGCGACGGGACACGGGCTGGGAATACAAAGGCCTTGGCTCTACCTGTAAGGGATCAGGTCGTCGCTCAGCCAGAGGACGACCGACGTCTCCCCATCTCCACTTGGTAAGTATCCTAGTGTATTTCCGGCAGATGATATGCCATTTTGCTGCGTGCAAGCGAAAACTTAAAAGATATTTCGTCGATAGGCACATTTATACATGTAGCGATAGCCGGGCGGCCTTGAAGACTTTTGCATCAAGCAAGGTGACCTCTAAGCTAGTGCTGAACTGTCGAAACATTCTAACTTCGCTGTACGATCACAACTCAGTTAAAATCATAATCAGACACAATTGCGTAGAGGGCAACGAAGAAGGAACAGAAACTCCTTTCACTGCCCCGAAGCCAGCTTTCGGTCTGCTAAGAAGCCTGGTTCATTCAGAGCTGCAAGACGGCTACAATTGAGAACAACTATTGGGCTCAGACCCTCGGAATGAGACAGGGTTCTATATAGGGCTTCGAGTGACTCTACGGTAAAGTGGCTGCTTGATCTCGATAGAAAACGATTGAGACGGATGGTAGGCCTGATAACAGGACACTGTCGTCTGGACAAGCTTATAAATTGAAGTTGAAAGAGGATCTTATTGGTTGGATGTGTGGAGTGAAGGATGAAACTATCACTCACATTTTATGCTATTGTGCACCAATAGGAGCGTTAATGTATAGGTATCTCGGAAGGCACTGGAAAGGACTGCTCTCCTTCGTGGAGAATAGTGGTCTTTACAGGAGAATCCTAAATGTCCCAATTGTACAATGAGCCGATAGGTCTCAGTACTGCGGATTTTTGATGGATAGTTCTTCGTGCTGGAAGGCAAAACGTTACATTTGGTGATGATTAAGAGCAGATGGATATTTCGAGGACACTAATCATTTAAATTTTTTTTGGAGTAGTACACAATCCTTGTCTGTATCAACAGCACGAACAATTTCATATCATCAGCATATAACAGGCTATTAACATCAACACAGATGATTATATTATTGATGAATAAGATAAATAATAAAAGTCCCAGTATTGAGCATTGGAGCATTCCAAATGTAAGTAGCTAGAAGTTAATCAGACTTAAAGCGCATTGATCTTTCCAATTAAAAAAGAAGACATCAGAAAAACTGAATACTTTAAACTTCAGTAAATATATTGATGTGCAGAAATTTCTTGTACTCTGTACATTATCAGAGAACAAAATAGGTATTCGCAGTCGCCACGCCCGACTGTAAATTCTGCTCGGTGCTTATGTTAATTCACACCCGGATGAGTTTATTCTTGCCAATAAGTTTTGTTCGTGCGATGGATATTAAATGAAATCTTTCGAGTTATGGTCATGAAATAAAGTTATTCGACTGAAACTGTAAAATTGGAACATCATTTTATTATATTTCCCCTTTGATTTTTTGTAATAAACCTGTTGTATGCACCAGGCATTTATACATAAAATATATCACCGAAGCACTGTATAATATTTAATGATGTACATCTTCGAGGCCCCTTTCACGACGACGCGACGTCTGACATTTTCTCCTGATCACTAATTGTGTAAAGCAGATTTATATTCGTTTAAATAAAAGTGTTAATGTGATATGTCAACAAGTGCCAGATATATAACACTTCATAAAAATAAACGCGATACGCTGCTTAACAAATCGATAAATTCGAGTAAAGATTCTAACCGTTCCACTTATCACGTCAGAGTTTATTTTATTTTAGAACATGTAGTTGAAGAACGAGACCCCTGAATTAGACACAAGCTATGCAACTCTCTAACATACAGAAACACACCACGAAACATATTTTCGAGGTCCTGATTTAATATGGAGTTGCGACTTTGGAAAAATTACACTTACAAAGTTGATATTTTAGTACTGCAATATTTAAATCTTTAGCTTTCCAACATTGTATACAAAAATAATATTGGTTTTAATAAGACTGAAAAATAAGTAGATATTAATGGAAGAGTTGTACCAAAGATAATTTTATCTTGTACCAAAGATAATTTTATATTTGGTACAATTTTATGTATGGCAATCGATTCATCATGTATTAGAATATGTGTCTAAACTTTCAGGCCGAGTCAGTAGTTGGAAACAAAGTTATGGGATGAGATATGTAAAATACTTGTATTTCCGAGTTTTATGAAAAAGTGGAAAAATGCGTTTTTTCGATTTCACAATTCTGAATTGAATCACGATCTCTATAATCGAATTCTGCGTAAACCAGTTCTTTCAATCGTCCCCAGACGTGAATCCCGAGAGGTGTCAAATCTAGGGACCTCGCTGGCCACAATATCTAAAAAGGCCGATGTTTCAACATGTGTGGTTCTTTGTATAAAGTTATATATTGATAAATACGATCTAAATGACCACCTCTATACTCCCTTAAAACTTTCTATCGTAGCACCAAACACGCTGTATATTACAAATGTATAATTATACCTGTCATAAACTAAAACAAAATAACGCACTGTTGTTATCCACTAAGCATCGATTGTGCAGTGATCTAGAGCGCAGTTGTGTGAGAGAACTCGATAGATGATGAAGTTGACAAAGTTATTGTTTATGACGAATCAATGCAATAACTTGTATATTATAATCGAAAAGGAGATGCTAAATGGAAAAACAGCAATTACAATTCTAGCATTTATCTGGAAGGACCCGAAAGACTCGAAAGTTTACGTACAGTTTAAAAAAGTCAGTGCAAATTATCGAAAAATGTCTACTTGTTAAAGAATTTTCCTCTTTTTTAAAATTAGTCTATGCAAGTTATTAGATGATTTATTTCAAAGTTGTCATCAAAAAAATTGCAAAAAGAAACTTTCCCAAATATTTTGCACATTGTTTTCTAACGCATACATTTTCTCAATTCAACATATTTATAAATAAAAACATGTTGAAATCTAATTTACATTTTCTGCATTTTACATGAGAATATGGCTTCAATTTTTGTATGTTTGAGAGTTGCATAGGCCACTTTTATTTTGCATATTTCGAGGGTTCGCTCCCGACTAATGTCACGTCTGAGTTTATTTTAGGACATGGGAACACTAAATGAAACCAATTCTCAATACCAGGAAGCCCGCCACAAAATTACAACAGACCCTGAATATTTTTAATTAAATGCGGCCGATGGAGTTAAATCATTTAATTGAGGTTGCAAATGTTAATTAAACTTGTGACGTAGCAATCGCGTGTTGTTTATTGTTACAAATGCGTCCCCACGATATCCCTAAATGGAGCGCGCGGTTACATTTTTTTCTTCGTAGGTGCTGCGAAGCCAAGCCCACACCTGTGTAGCCACACCGACGGCCTCTTCAATGCTACATGCGGTTACCTTCAGGTTTTTTTATATTTTGTTGTTTGTAGAGCATCATTTAATATTAGCAACTGGAACAAATCGTGGTGGAAATTACGCTCGTGAAGAATTATTTTTTTGCAAGAGTGGATGATTCATCATTAAGTCATGGCTTTGTACGGGATAGCCGCAGGAAGGATTTTATTTACTGTCTTAAGTTCGTTACTTTTTAACCGACTTTATTAAAAAAATAATAAAAAAGAGGGAAGCTCTCTTTTATGTTTGTTCCATTATTACTCTGGATTGGCGGCTTTGAAATCTTTCTCAAACTGCAGTGGTTCCTTCATACTAAGTAAGGTGAGGAGAAATTGGTAACAATTCAAATTTTGTCGGAATTGCATTAGAATTGATAATGAGGAGTAGCTGATGTCAAAAGTTAAAAATTCAAAATGTCGAACCCAATATGGCTGCCATGATTGCACTACTTTTTCAGATTTACGTAAAATTTGATGCAAAGATTTCAGGAATCTCTGATAACGAGCCTGTTTAAGTTGAAAAATTCAGAACGACATATTTTATTCCACTGTGTAGAAGCTAAATAAAGGTTGCAAAAAACAGTAATTTTTAGCAAATTTTTTTGAAGTCTTAAATTTTTGTCTCAACTTTTTTTTCTCAAAATCTTAATTTGTATCTTAACATATCAATCAATCAATCAATACTTCAACATTTGAGCATGCTCTTTAAATCAAGTTAACGGGTTAAACGTTTTTCATATCGAATTAATAAAAATTTTCATGATTGACTTTGAAAAGTCGAAAATTTCGAGAAATTCCTTAAAACTTACGTTTCTTAATTCGTTTCATTAACTAAATTTATAGAGTAACCGTAGCTTATCCTTAATTATCATCAGTAAACTACCCTGATTTGGAGGGTATAGTGAAAAATTGCATATTTTTTTATTTACACAAAACTTCACTTGTTATTTGGTACCTTTTATTTATCGATACTTTTTTTTATTGGATAACCACTCTATATATTTTTTTAATTAAAAATATATGACGTTTTCTTCCTTGGGAGTTGTGTTAACTACATGGTAAATATTATGCCCTTTGTCACATTTTTTTAAATTATTTTTAAGATGCCCACCTTGTATATTTCTCACTAACGGTATATCAGGTTTCTTCCCTGATAATTGCATTAAATACATGCCAAATATTGCCTCTGTCACATTTTTTCGTGAATTATTTTTTGAGTGTGTCAACAGCATCGACTACCTACCAATTATTTTTCTCCGTCAAATAATTCTTTAGATATAGTGCCAATAGATAGAAAACAGACCAACATACTACTGATGAAATTGCACTACCTACTTTAACTTTAGTACTCTACGTAGGCTGTAACGTAAAAGTCCGAAGAAATCTGTGAGATTGATTTTTTCTCTCTTATAACACTTCCCTTCGGTAAGCAAAGGAAGTAGAAACCTAAAAATCGTAAGTGTATAATGTTACTTTCGTCTTACAAATTAATATATACCAGGTCATTGCTATAAATAATTTTAAGTCTGACTGCATTAATGTAATATCCGGAGTTCCTCAGAGTTCTCACCTAGGTCCCTTCTTTTTCAGTATTTTTATCAACGACGTTGGCAAATGTTTTATAATTTAAACATGCTGTTTACGCTGAGAATGGCTAGTTGGTTTTAACCGGTGCCATCAGACCAAACACACGCGCACACACACACACACACACCCTGACGACTTAGAGATTTGTAAGAGAATAAACTGAATGTCGTTTTATACCTACCTTGAACCTAACGTAAATAATTTTTAGACGTTTTATAAATTGTACAATTTTTTTATAAATCAATACAAATGTTTCTGAATTCTATTTTCAAGCTCCGTTGTCTACGTTATACTTAAACAACAATCAAATTAAATCAGTTAATGTAGTAAAGGATTGGGATTATTGTTGAATTCGAAATTATCAGTTGAAAATCATCACATCGTAAAAATTTATCTCAGATTTATATTAAGAGTAACAAGTGGTTTTAAAAAAACTTCATCCATCATTTTCTTTAATGCGAAGGTTTTACCGATCATAATAAGTATTTATTGATGCATTCTACAAGAATACAAGAATGTATTTCCACAAGTCGTTAACACAGGATTTAAAAAATATATATTAATGTGATGTCATTCGCAAAAAGGACTGATCTTACTGTGACGGTGTTATATGGCAAGCCATTAACGAAGATGAGAAACGGGGTTGGGCCTAATACCGAGCCCTGGAGGACACCAAATTTAACTTTTATGGGCTTAGATTCATAGAATATGCTTCTACAATATGGAATCCAATGTACAACAAATATATTTCTAGTCTAGAAAGAATTCAAAGGAAAGTAAATACAATTATAGATTAAATGGACACAGGCAGTATTTCCCATATGAGACTAAGTAAACATCATCTACATTACTATCTAAAAGAGTTTACTTTGATATTTGTTTTGTGCTCTAGTTTATATGTTTTTCTGACTAGTTGTCACTGTCAGTTGATTTTTCAACAAAATTATCCAAATGTTTTAGCTGTAACAAAAATTTTAGGAAGCGTCACTAACCTCAGGTTATTCAAGGGTTTCTGGCCCGCACCATAAAATGTATAATCCATTGATATTAGGAAAAATGGAAATAAATTATAGCCTTTTCCCCTTTGGGGATTATACGTCCCTTAGGGCTACCTTTAAGAAACAAAAGAGTTCCCAAGGCACAAGTGTGGGCTTCACCCTTAAAAACCACCCCTAATGCGCCCCGCCACGATTTTTCACATTTTTCCGCGATAATATTCACTGATAATATTCTACGTAAAATATTCTACAAATAAAGTCCTATACGTATTTCCGATAGACGCAATGGTTTTCGAGCAATAAGCGAACAAACTAGGCGGTTGGCCCCCGATCGACGCGCCCTTCACGTATTCTCAATATAGCCAAGTATATTGAAAACTGAGACTAATGGATTGTCTAATGATTTCGTTGACACCCGGCATACCATCTAAGTTTCCTATAGCTCTATAATCGCTTGAAATTAAAAATTACTCTGAATGTTCCGCACCTTCTATAGCGAAGAATCAATGACAAAAATGCTAATAAATAACTTAACAAACATAAATTAACTGAAGGTTAAGACTTCCTTGTTTACTTATTTATAAACACCTGAATTTGTTAAATTATAGGCATAGTCGTAAATGTTGAAATAACACATTCTAAAGCACTTAGAACTTCACCTGCTCTTTATAACAATACAGAAGTAATTGATAGTTCGTCCAAAAGGGTTACGTAGGACAGTTAGAATTACATATTCCTTGTAGAAGTTTTGGTGAAAAATAACCAGTTGTTACCCGTAATAATACCATGAAAGTTTAATATCTTTCTTTATTTTTATTTACTATTTATTAGAAACAGTAGAAAATAAATATAAAAATCAGTATAAAAAAAAACGATCAAGAATCTAATCCCAATATTTTTAAAAATGACAAAATAAATGGGTTAACTAATTTAGTATACCAAATTGAGTGATTATAACATAGCACATATTAGACAATTCCCAAATCTAAAGGTAAAGATGTCCGGAAGGGGACTACACATTTAAAAAAATTCGAACAATATCCGACATTGCCAGTGTCGGGATGAGAATCGAACACACGATACACAATAGACAGTGTGATCAAGCGTGCTCACCACACAACACGTTTTAGCTCGCCGTGCTGCCGGTCATAAGTTCAAGGGGGGCATAATGAAAAAAATTTTAGGTTCAGCAACTCTCTCACAAATTTAATATATACTTATCTACTTTATCGGACATTTAATCAAACTTCAGAGAGCCGCAGGGTTCTGTACTTGGACCGTTATTTTTCGCGTTGTTCATTAATGGTATTTTTGACAACTTGAGTATAAACTATTTACTTTATGCTGATGACTTAATACTGTATTACTATATAAGTTGTGTTTCTGACTGTACGGGACTAAAATCTTGACACCTGGTACTTTAAGTGTAATGTAATAACTTTCACGCCTAAACCAAATCCATTGAATTTTAATTACAGCCTGGACGACAGTATCTTAAATAGATGTGATTTTATTGGGTCTTGGCGACACCTTATATTCCAAATTAACTATCATTAACATATTGAAAAATGTACAGCTTTAAAAGATAGAAAGATAGATTTTACGAAACAACAAGAAGTCTACTTCAAGCAATTACTCATGTTATAACTTATAACATTAGTTTTGTTAAATCGAAAATGGAACATGCTGCTAATGTTTGGAATCCCGTTTATAAGATATCCATATAACATAAACCATTTTCATTTTAGAGGGAACATATTTAATTATTTATTTTTAAACTTTGACATGAGTACCTAGTCTCATTAGCAGGCGGGGGTAATGTACTCAATAATTTTCATATATAAAATTATTAATAATGTGGTGAACTGTTCTTTTCACATCATTTATTGAAATAAAAAATGTGAAATGGTTCCAGTTGCATAATACCCAAATAATAGTTTTATAAGCGTATTTCTGTTTGCTACATTTATAAAATAAAACAATTTTCTCACATTGACTGTCGAACAAATAATAAAGAATTATTATTGCTATAGAAATGAAAACTCGTCTTTGATTTTGTCAAAATGCCAGAAGTTAGCTTTTCTACTAATTAAGTAACGTATTTCAAAGATCTTCATTGACTAACCCATATCTGCGCAAGTGAAATACATCAATAATAATTATATAATATTTTACTAGGTAACTCAATAAGCTGTTGGGTTTTTAGTACTGATTAATTTCAATCCATTGAATACATTAAAATGTTATCTACCAACTATTATAATTTCAATGTGGGCGTTTAGATATTACCTACATGTTAAATTAAATGAAAGTTAATTAATTACTATTGCATATTCAGCCATATGTACCATACATTATGTATAAGTCATATTTTATAATCAAATGACTGCATAAACTGCAATTTTTTATCGAGTTGAAACATTTCAAACCACTTAAGAGACATTTAGAGATCCATTTCTTGTAAGTGATATGGGCGTGAAGAAATAATACAGTACGTCTCACGGAATAGTGGTCAAAGGATTTCAAGGATTTCAGAAAGGGAGGACGTTAACAGCGTATCTTTAGTTTTGTTTGCTCCTTACTTACAGATTTGAGACTTTCCTGGCCACCGCCACAAAGTGCCAACTCTCGACCTCTCCTGGTTTTGCTTTTTATCAATGATATATGCTAATTGTAACGAACTATTTTTTCTTGATTATTTAAAAATAATGAATAGCATTAATTTTGAGAATGACTAAAATGGCTAACGTGCTAAATTGAATAAATTATTTTTAATTTATTGGTGCATATTAAATTCGCTTGATTTGAATATTAATAAATACAAACTTTGATCATTTACTAAAAGAAGAACTACTTTTAATTATGATTGTATTATGTAAGACATAATTTTCGATCACCAACTTCCATTAAAAAACACATTAAAGTAAATGATAAACATCAGAAGCTATGAATATACTAAGCTTCATAATAATAGGCTTGTTGCACAAAATATAATTTTAGCAGTTTTAGAATCTTTACTTAATAGAAAACAGTGTGTAAAGGGTTTTTCTTATTTTTTCTTTTACAGACGGTTTTCAACATTAAAGTTTAAATAAATCCGTTAGGCGCGCAAACAACGCTTGACGTCATGTAACAGACCACAACAGCGCTAGCGTACATTTTTAAATTAATTCCATTCATGGGCGTTGCCCTTGTAATAGCTTGATAGTGGAGGGAAATAGACCATAAGAGTCTCACCGTTCTCGAGAAAAAAAAATCAACGTAGACCAGACCTTATAGTTTTTATAAAGTGAACAATTCTACATAAGAAATGGCAATGAACTTATTACTCGACTATTACTTCGCTAAAAATGGACTCATATTTTGACTAAGTGACAATTTTTTTTAATTTTGAAAATTTTCATATATATACAGCGAGGCGATTGAAGCCAAGATACAGGAGAAGTTTTTTTTTTAAATCAGAACTATAGCTCAATTAGATTTCAAGATATGGTGAAGTGAATTTAAAAAAACACGAATCTTCTAAACAGTCAATTTCTGGAGTTTTTTCGAAATAGAAACGTCCTGTACGACAGAAAAATATCGTAATTGCCCATTACAGGTCCCAGATAACCTACTCTACAAGATCTATAAGGTCTCCTCTGGTTCTACGCAAAAAAAAATAAACGACACATTCCTGAGTCGATTTCGCTCCACTATATGTCCGAATCATTGCACTCGCAGAGACACACTGTTACTGTTTTCTGTTACATGACGTCAAGTCCAATATGAGTGTTTTCTCAGATTTGCCTCTTCTCCCGGATATTAGTCGGGGATTTAAATATTTTCCAGTTAGAAATTATAAAAACATATTTGATAATTGCTAAGGTTTAGTAACACTACATCTTCTAATATATAAAAATCTCGTGTCACAGTGTTTGTTATCGAACTCCTCCGAAACGGGTTGACCGATTTTTATGAAATTTTTGGTGTATATTTTGTAGGTCTGAGAATAGGTTGTAGGTTATTTTTTATACCCCTAGGTGATAAAGGTGGCCCTATCCAGAAATTTTATTTTTATTTTTTGGACAAAAATTTATAATTTATATGGCAAAACAACGTTTGCTGGGTCAGCTAGTTTATGTGTTATGTTATGTGTTATGTTATATATAAATTTATTTAAAATATACGGCACATGCAACAAGCCTGTTGTAAGAATTTTGGTAACTTACAAGCTTTGAAAATTTTATATTACTCATTTTGGGTCGGCCTTGTAATGGCCTTCCAGTTTCCTCGAAAAGGCCGTCATTAATGAGCGCAGTTCAAATGGAAATATAGATCAAGTATCAGTCACTCCTCAGAGTTGGTTAATAAAGCCATTTTTGAGAGTGTACGAGCAGTGAAGTTAATTAATAAGTGATGGATATCATCAATGAAGATACTTCATCGATTGTGGAAGAGTCAAAAGGACGCTAGTAGAAGAAGAAACGGTATTAAAAGCCGAATTAATATTTTATTGTAGAATCCAACAAAATACAATAAAAATCGTCGTATCATGGCATGCAGTCGTTTCACGCGATATACGTGCCTCATAAAATTGAAATTAACGTCTCGTTAGTGAATAACAATAAGAAAGTTGTGTGCGACGTGCCGCTGCAGTTTCTTTGAAATTTTACTCAAATTCTACGCGCAGTAAATCTGGGGATATTTACAGAAAAATTAATTTTTCATAAATTTATTTTTTTAGCCTTCAAAAGTTGGGTTGATGTCACCAAGAGGCTGATGGGGAAGAGCTTTGGCGAGGCCGAGTGTCTAATAGGCAACTGAGACAGGGGGCGTGATGCTGTCAAACGTACCATAGAGCAAATGGAACCAACTATAATAACGCATCAAAAACCGTCTGCCACGACGTTGTAAATAAGAGAAACTTTTTTTAAATGAAACAGCGCCCGATTTTATTCTAAAATGTATTATGTTATTTCTTGGGACGCCGAGAGCAAATCGTAAGAATTGCTCTCGGAATTGCTATTCCACGACAATTTTTCAATAAAAATATTTGGCTCCGCTATTTAATTATACTCTTCGCAAATTCGAAAACGAAGAATATACTACATTTGACCGGCACATTTCTAAAATCGTAAATATCACACGTGGAGAAAAAAAATCTTGTCATCGTGTTAGTGATCGAATTCTGAACAAGAGTCAAAATGTCGGTCTGTCTGCCCGCCCGTCCGTCACATTTCCTTTTTTTTATGACGTTCGCTCAAGGGCCATACTGCGAGCTGCAATTTGTTAATAGTCAATTAAATCTTAAATTATTTTATTGCTCATACAACATACTTTATGAAAATATTCTATACCTATGTCTAATAAAGAGAGGAAATCTCATTTCTTCCAGACAAGATAACTTGACAAAGAATCCGATTGTACTGTTTGGACAGTAAGTTAATGTTAGAAAGAGGAAAAACTCTATTATTTTGAAAAATAATCGTAGACAAAAAAGTTTTTAATCATTTAATTAATAAAAAATGTCTTCTTATATATTTTCTTTTGTAACTGAATAGAAATCTTATGAAATGTTATTTCTATCATTATTTATTTATGGATTGTAATAATATACATTTCATTGATTGATTGATTTACCAGCGTGCGGTAGGCATTGCTGCCACTCCCAAGTTACACAGCTGGGCCTGCTACGTCCACTCTGGGTTGGACTAAGGTCATGCTTGTTGCCAGCAGCGAGAGCCACATGGCGCATGGTAAAGGAGTGTGGGATGGGAGGTGTAGGTATTTGTGAAATGCGTTACCGCATTGTGTCGCGAGGGAGCGTTTAAGCCCCCTCTTTTTTTCTATTTTTGGTTCTGGGCTTCTGCCTATTCTGGGTCTTCTTGTGAGATATGTTGCCGCGTTGTGTCGCTGCTGTTTGTGCTCCTATTTTTGTACTTCTGTTTCTACAAGTCTTCTTCTTTTTCTTCTGAGGCTTCTGATTCCTCCGTTTCTGATTCTGGTAGAGTATATATCGCTCTGATTACTCTGTGGAATTCATTTTTTCCCCTCGCTTTCCTTTCCCAATATGTTTGGTCCTTTCCCAATTTGTTCATGATCCTCTCGATTGTTGTTTTCCACGTGTAACATGGTCTCCCAATTTTTAGTTTGCTGCTGTTCAGTGTTAGTGCTTTCTTCAGTAGGTGTGTTGGTTCCCTTCTTTGGACGTGTCCCCAGTACTTCATTGCGTACATTTCTATCCTTTTTGTGATTGTCTTCCCTTCTAGTAGTGTTGATGTTTTATGTCGTTGTTTTTGCCCTGTTGTTTTTCTGAGTAATTGGATGATGTCTCTTTCAGCTCTCCTCAAACTTCTTCTGTTGGCTTTTGTTGTTGCCGCGTTTTTATCTCCATATGTCATTGTGGCCAGGGCCCATGATAGTTTATTTTTCTCAATGAACGGTATAATTGCTCTTGTGACTCTGTGTGCTGTTTTTATTCTCTCCTTCACTGTTTCTCTCCTTTTCAGTTAGTTCGTCAGATATGTTCCTAGGTATTTCAGTTTGTTCGTTATTCTTAGGGAGTAGTCACCTATTTTGTATTCTTCTCCACTGATCCGACTCTCTTTTGTTGTTGGGTCCCGCTCCATTATTAGACTTTTCTTGAAATTTATTTTCAGCCCAGAGATGTGTCCAAATGCGGTTTCATGTTTTCTAGACAGTTGAGAATTTGTTGCTCTTCTGCGACGATTAGGAGGTCATCGGCGTAAGCTAATACGATTGGGGTTCTCAGTGTTTCCGTGTCTTCGTTAAAATTTGGTGTTTCCCTTATTGTGTTTTGTATCGCTTGGTCTAGGACTGTGGTGAATAGTCGGGGGGATAGGGGGCATCCTTGTTTGACTCATCTGTTCTTTTGTCTGGTTTCCGTCATTCCGTCCGAACCATTGTATGGCAGTTGTTTCATGAAGGCAGGCCTTTATTATCTTGTTTATTAGATAGTGCGGCACTCCTTTGTTGTTTCGTGACTGATGGTATCGAATGCCTTTTGGAGATCTATAGCGGCTATGTGCAGTTTTGTCCCTTCTCTCCATTTTTCGTCCAGTATTCTTCTAGTGGTGTACATGTGGTCGTCCGTTGATCTGCCTTTGATGAATGCTGTCTGGTAGTCTGGCGGTTTTCCAATGTACTTCTCTAGTTGCTCGAGCAGAGTGTTATTCTTCTGTAGTCTTCTATGGTCTGTGGCGAGTTGATTTTTGGGAGGGGTATTTGTATAGTCCTGATCCATTCCGCAGGCAGACGTGTGTTTTCTGTCCATACTCTGGTGATGATTTCTAGGGTTTGCTCCTTTAGCTTTTCCGTGCCGTAGTGTATTAACTCGTTGTTTATTTTATCTACTCCAGGTGCGGTGTTTCTTCTAGCTCTGGCTATTATTTCTAGCAGTTGGTCTTTTGATGGTGGCTTGTCCAAGGGCCAGTGGTCTGTTTCTTTTATTAGTTTTGTCCGTTCTTTAGTTACTTTGTCTTCTTCCTCCAGCTTCTTGGTCCAATGTTGCTTTGGTATGTATCTTCTCCTGTGGGTACTGTTGTTTCTTCTATATTTTTTCAGATATCTGAAGGTTTGGTTTAGTCGTTGTTCTGTTGGAAGTTTTTCTATGTTTTCGAAGAATGATCTGCATTTTTCCTCGTCGTGGTTTCTCTCCGCCTCTCTTTTTTCTCTCAGTGCTTCTTTTAGTTTTTCGTTTATATTCCCCGTCGGGTGTTGTTCGCCTGTGGCCTTCATCTTTTTTAGCTGTTCGTACTTGTTATTTTTTTCCCTTTCTTGTCGGGCTCATAGGTGATCTGTCCCTTTTTAGCGTTTTTCTTGCTGCAATTTTTATTTTTGCGCCCATTGACGTCCAGTCTAATTCTTCTCCTGTCAGTTGGTTTGGTAGGAGTGGGGGTGGATAAAATAAAAAATATTTTGAGGTTTCTGGTTCTTGTACATACACTAAATCACATTTTTTTTTCATCCCCTTTAATAATGGGGTGGGGGTGGTAATGGGGGTGGCTAATGCCAAAATTTTTTTTGAGACCTTAGCTTCTCTTGTCTATACTAAACATCAATTTTATGAACTCTTACCTGCTCGATTTACCTATTTATTCCAAATTTACCCCAATTTACCCCCCAACCCTTCGACGTAACAAGATGAAAATATAATCTAGTTCTAGATCTCGTTAAAGTACATATGTGTACCAAATTTCAAGTCAATATCTCAAACGGTCCCAGAGTAAACGTGCGCACAAAAAAAGTTACAGACCGACAGACAGAAAATTTTTTTTTCGCTCAAACTTGAAATCTCGACGTTTCATGACATTCTAAGCCTATTTAAACAATAAAAAATTTTAAAAATTTTTTTGTCGTTACTATACTTCCACTGGATGTGGAAGTAAAATGATATCCAATTTGTGTTAAAATGTTATTTGGATGTATACATTCATATATTAGTAATTTTAGTATAGATATTGTATAAATTTAAAATAGCAACTCCAGTATTGTGCCCAATGTGGCCAAATGAACAAAAATCACTCTGAGAACTATTTTTTGTGCTATTGCCTTAGTTACTTCCACATCCAGTGGAAGTATAGTAACGACAAAAAAATTTTTAAAAATTTTTATTGTTCAAATAAGCTTAGAATGTCACGAAATGTCGAGATTTTAAATTTGAGGGAAAAAAAAATTTCTGTCTGTCGGTCTGTCTGTAACTTTTTTTGTGCGCACGTTTACTCTGGAACCGTTTGAGATATTAACTTGAAATTTGGTACACATATGTAGTTTAACGAGATCTAGAACTAGATTATATTTTCATCTTGTTCCGTCGAAGGGTTGGGGGTAAAGTGGGGTAAATTTGGGGTATATAGGTAAATCAAGCAGGTAAGAGTCTACAAAATTGGTATTTAGTATATACAAGAGAAGTTAAGCTCTCAAAAAAAAATTTGGCATTAGCCACCCCCATTACCACCCCCACCCCATTATTAAAGGGGATGAAAAAAAATTGTGATTTAGTGTGTGTACAAGAACCAGAAACCTCAAAATATTTTTTTACTTCATCCGCCAAATTACATATAAAAGGTGCGGGGTCCTTTGTCTATTAAAAGGTCCATTGTATAAAAAGATTAATAAATCGGCAAATAGTATAATGTTTACTCTAATTTTATATATTTTTCAAATTCAAATTCTTTATTCAACTTTATATCCATACAACTATGGATTAGTTTTGTCTGTAAAGGAGGACAGAAATGAGCTATGCAGACATATGTATACATTATTTTGTCAAGATATAGAGCAAAAATGTATTTGTAGTTATAAAAAAAAAAATCGGCAGCTACTGGAAGCGGCTGGAACCTCCCCACCCGGTGAATCTTTGAAGTCGAAAAGAGCACTAAACAATATGAACGATCTCATTTAATTATATTTATTAAGTTGAAATATTTTTTTCGTATTAAATCAGAAAAAAGTCTTGCGTTCGGTGGGATTTTGACCTAAGAACTTGAGTGTTAAATTTATAGTCTGCACAACATTAATATTTTATTCAATGTTTTTAATACAAATATATGCTTCATCGGATCGTAGCCCGGGGCCAGCCAGACAACCACGGTGAACACCGCCGTGGCGAGTGTGAGGCTGGACGGGGTAAGTCCGGTTTGGCTTGGAGAAAAATAGAAAAGTAGCTCCTGTCTTCTGTAGGCAGGCTTAAAGACTAGGTTAAAATTATAATGTGTCCACATGGACCTAAAATTAATATAAAAATAAACACAATTCTATAAAAACGTTCGTAGGCAAGAGCACTTAATAATTTTGATTATTGATACTGGAAACAACTAAACGAAAAAACCTCTTCGTTGGTAATGGGATGGATGGCCATCTTTGGAAAAAACCATATGACTCTTGGTGGACAGTTTCCCTGCCAGATGTAGCCAGAGTAGTGTTCATGGTGGCTCGTTTAAGTTTGAGTTGGTATATTTTGTTTTATCTTTTGGCCTCGACCAATTTTTCACTAAATCGGTCGGGGAAGTGATAGCTGTCAAATTTTTAGTTCCAATGTTTCTCTGGGGAATTTGGTTTTGAAAAATGTTTAGGTTGGTACCAATGTCTTAAATTGTTTTTAGGTTATGTAGTACTATTTTTAGGTTAGGTTACCGGAAGAATTTCCGGCGGGATGCCGGAAGTAGCGGAAATAGTTTTTAAAATTTAATGTCACTGTCACTTTTAAAGTTTTATTGGAAAAAACTCACCGAAAGCGTTCCGGTGGGGTTGCTTACACTTGTAGGGCTTGTAAGCGGTTCAGGATGGCCTCTCACACCATCCGTGGGCTTTATAAACGTCGAAAAAACTTGTAATCTCTCGATGCACTTGACACGTCAAAAATACTCAGCATACAGTCTGCACGCTTTAACACACTAGCAGAGAACTTATACCACAAATGGACCCGTAGTATTTTTGGGAATTTTCCTTTGAGTCCATTTAATAAAATTTGACATTTTTCTGAAAATTTGACATTTTTCTGAAGTGACATTTTTTCGAAAATTTGACATTTTTCTGAAGTGACATTACTCCGAAAATTTGACAATTTTCAAACATTTGACATTTTTCTGAAAGGTGACATTTCTTCGAAAATTGGCGTTTTTTCGAAAATTTTACATTTTTCTGAAAAGTGACATTTTTCCGAAAATTTGACATTTTCCCGAAAATTTGACATTTTCCTGAATTTTTGACATTTTTCTGAAAAGTGACATTTCTCTGAAAATTTGACATTTTTTCGAAAATTTGACATTTTTCTGAAGTGACATTACTCCAAACATTTGACAATTTTCAAACATTTGGCATTTTTCTGAAAGATGACATTTCTTCGAAAATTTGACGTTTTTTCGAAAATTTGACATTTTTCTGAAAAGTGACATTTTTCTGAAAATTTGACATTTCTGAAAGTGACATTTCCCTGAAAATTTAACATTTTTTCGAAAATTTGACGTTTTTCTGAAAGGTGACATTTTTCTGAAAGGTGACATTTCTTCGAAAATTTGACGTTTTTTCGAAAATTTGACATTTTCCTGAATTTTTGACATTTTTCTGAAAAGTGACATTTCTCTGAAAATTTGACATTTTTTCGAAAATTTGACATTTTTCTAAAGTGACATTACTCCGAAAATTTGACAATTTTCAAACATTTGGCATTTTTCTGAAAGGTGACATTTCTTCGAAAATTTGACGTTTTTTCGAAAATGATATTTTTCTGAAAAGTGACATTTTTCTGAAAATTTGACATATTTCTGAAAAGTGACATTTCCCTGAAAATTTAATATTTTTTCGAAAATTTGACGTTTTCCTGAAAATTTGACATTTTCTTAAAAATCTGACATTTTTCTGAAAAGTGACATTTCTCCGAAAATTTTATATTTCTTGGAAATTAAAAAAAAATTCGTGACTCGTCTTGTAGAAATATTTTTTTGATATCATCATCAGTTCGCCTGTTATAAGAATTTTATGCTTTTACGACGTCATCAGAACGTAGGTGTATTTTTAATTCACTCGTATTCCATCCATCTACAATATTTCCACCTACGTTTCAAACTTTAATTGGATGTTTCCAGTTAAGTCGATATCTGCACCAGTTTCTAAGAATTTTTCTTATTTGTGACGTCATGTGACGTAGGTGTATTATTAATTCACCCGTAATCCGTCCGTCTACAATATTTATACCTACGTTTCAAATTTCAGTTCGATATCTTCAACCGTTCCCGAGTTATCAGCCGAAATCACTGAACACCTCTGTCATTATTAAAATATCACCCTGTACATTGCACTGCTTTGAGAACAAAACAAGTGAAATTTTTTTTTTAAATTTTTTTCACGGAAACCAAATCGAAAAAGTGCAAGTGTGATATATCGTTGAAATCGGAATTTTTACTGCTTTTCAATGGTTCAATTACAAATTGCAAGTAATCATAAAATAAACAACTTGTTGTGCCAAAACGGCACTAAACGTAATCCGATCTCAACCAAAACCTTTTCAGATCTTCTGGAGCACTAAAGAAACCCTCATGCAAAGTTTCATCCAAATCCGTTTAGTAGCTTCGCCGCTATCGTGCTAACATACACACACACACACACACACACACACACACACACACACACACACACACACACACACACACACACACACACACACACACACACACACACACACACACACACACACACACACACACATACATACACACAGACATTTTTCAAAAACAATTTTTTTGGGTTCCTGGGACCTCAAAACGTAAAGATTTGATGTTATCTCAATTTTCGATTTTGGACTAATTGTAGTAACCTCCCACAATTTTATTGTGGGGAGGTTAATAAGACACGTTGAGTCATCCTTTTTTTCCCATCCATTGTCAATCTTGGCAAAGACACGTACAAATTTTACCTATTGAAAATTTGGTTCCGCTAATATTTACGTTCAGCCCTCCCAAATTGCCATTTCTTTCACTTTTTCGAAATAACAAATATAACTGACCATATGTTGATTCTGTGAATGGCATGACTTAACTGTGACGTAACAAATTCCAGGTATTATTACACACACAATTTGGTTTTGTTATGCGAGGCTGTAAATCCCACATACCGTGACGTGTGAATATATTACGGGTTGGCAATACTTTCTATAGTATCAAAAATATCAGCGCACAGGTTGCAGATACAGTTGTGTCCTCTCTGAACCATGTAGGTGTTGACTAGGTCTTGTTTTGTTTAATATTTCACTAAAAGCAAGTAGGAGTAGTTTTTGGATAAGGCAAGGGTTTTCAAATCATGAATTTGGAATTATTTATTATGGATAAATGTATACGGTGCCGTCCTACGCGGTGTGAAGCAATTGGTGTGGTATTTAGTTTGTTCATCGTTTGCCCAAAACTTACTTTTGATATACGCAGATTTGATCGAAAAAAGTCAAATAGAAGAAACAATTAATAAAATGTTTATTTGGAATATGTTCTCGATAAGGGTATGGAAAAGAACTGCGTTAAGAACTCATGAGTAACATAAAAGCGAGCAGCTCACTGACCTAAACACAAAGTTTCTCAAAAAATTGAATAGAACGAATATAAAAATGCTCAAGAAAAATGTATCGTGTAGAGATTTATTTAACAATACACCTCTCAACAGAGCATTTCAATTACAAAACAGGAGATAAGTACTTACAATTAATATGTAACAAAGAAAAGTAGTAACATAAGAATGTAAAATAGATAAAAATAAAACAAAACTTTAATTTATGCAGTTAATCTCTTTATCGCAGCGCTACATTGCATTCAGAGCAATGATACACTGTTCTTGAAGATTATTATAGTTCTCACACATTTTGTGTAGCGACGAGAATTTCTCAATGTTACTTCTGGAAATCGGCAAATAATAGTATATTATATTACTAGGAGTAGAACGCACTCTTTTTTGTGTTGAGCCCAGGATTTGCGGCTGAGGCGAAGCCGAAGCCGAAGCCGCAAACTGGGCGAAACACAAAAAAAGGCGTTCTACTCCGTGTAATATATACTATTTTTCTTCAAGCGTATTAAAATGCAAAAATTCATTTATTTATCATAAATGTACAAATATTCAAACTACAGTCTTACATGTTGACACAATATGACAAGTGGCTAGTGGATAGCGCGCCACCGGTGGCTTTCGGTATTAACATTATGTTACTAGTAAAACAATACCCACTACGGCGGCGCTTTCGGAACTAACATTATGTTACTAGTAAAACAATGTCCACTACGGTGGTGTTCGGTACTAACATTTTGTTACTAGTAAAACAATGTCCTACTTCTACTTCTGTTTTTGGTGACATAATTTAAACATTTTAATACGCTTGAAGAAAAAATAATGAGTTTTGCCTAAAACTTGGTCTAGGCGTTCGAGAATTTAGTAAAAAAGATAACATCACAATCTGTTATGTCTCACTTTAAAAAGAAATATTTGCTGTGTATTGCGAGTCTGCAGACTCTAAAGCGAAAATCTATTTAAAAGTACAGATTGAGGAAAACTTATAACAGGACCGACACCATCTTCTTTACGACTTAAGGCCTATAAGAAATGCGTTTGAATTCTCTCTTTTGTGTAAGTATGTTAATAACGAGAAGACCAAATAATTGACGAAGATACTTTGGATCGAAGAAAAGATTGATATAGTTTCATTGGTTATGGTGTTTATATGATGACAATTAAAAAATAGTTTGTGTAGTCAAATGATTACACGAAATGTTGATGGACGTGTAAGCATTGAATTTATGTGCAAAAAAGATCTTCCCTTGGAAAAACCGCGCCGGTATTCAGGAAAGCGACTCTTTGAATTTTAATACACCGGAAAATATAATAGATTTAATGCGAGAGGAATTGTGAATACACTAGCACAATCATGTAATATGTAATATATTTTTTAGAGAATTTAAAACTTCTTGCTCTTGCAGTACTTATATCAGTATAAATCTTTAAATAAAATGTTCCGCAGTGACGCCTTGTATATGCAGGCATATGTAAATTCATTTTACTCAATATTTCAGTTGCATCGTGAACAAATTTGTCATGTCAAACAGGAAAATTACATATTGCGACGAACCAATAAGGATTTATAATTGTATATTTCATGTAACAAATCATGTGGGTAGCCAATAGCCTTTTTCTAATACCTCGATACATACGTAATTTGGACACCAAATAATTTGACATTATGAGTTATACAACAGCTCATAATGTATGGTTACATGAGTTACAAAACTCATGAAAATTACCCATAATAAATCTTAAACTTATATTGGCAGCTAAAATTACTTGATGAGTATGATAAATAAAATTTAATTTTGAATAAAAAAAAACTCCTAGATATATTCTGGTCTATTAAGCAATACTTACATCGTCAATATTATATGGAAAATTTAAAATATTTTTTTGCAAGAATATATTAGAATATTACATTTCTTGATAAGTTGTAACTTATTTTCCTTACACCACAAATCTAGCCGATCAAAGTTCTCCTGGAGGATAATGCAATCCTCATTACAGTTTATCCGTATATAAATTTTCATATCAACAGCATATCAAACAGCTAACAGCACTATTAATAAACATGTTAAAAAGTAACGGTCCCAGGATCTATCCCTGAGGAACAGCAGACAGAACTTTAAATTTGGTTGAGATAAAGCCTCTATAGCTACGTATTGTAGTCAATCCGTCAGATAGGATTTAAGAAGACTTAGTAGTGCATTCTGTGACAAACAGTATTTATCTAGCTCATAAAGTAATACACTATGATTGAGTCCGTCAAAGGCTTTGGATGAATTAATATAAACTACGTCAACCTGACCTTGATAACAATAAAAACATTTCTAAGAAAGGCTTACACCATGTAGTATAGATAATACATAAACTCCGATATATACTGGATGAACTGATGCATATGAAATTTGGCGGTGTCAAGCAACCCCTCGTAAAACCATGCCGAATAAACACTAAACCTGAACTCGACATTCTAGTAGAGTAGGTTGTGGCATTTATTAATGTGAACTTCCTTTGGTAACGTGTCAACTATTTTTAGTGTTAATTTTATTTATTAACATTCGGCTATTTGACTGTTACTGTGTCTTTCAATACCAACCGTGGTGGTTAACGGTTATGGCCTTTTTCCCTTTTTTTAAACAAAAAATTTGATTGGTTGTGTAAAGAAAAGTTTTTCAAAATATCGAACTCAACGCCCATCATCATTTGAAGTTTTCAGTGGGACTGTTTTATGTGAGACGCCATGTATGCTGAGATTGTACATTATGTGTATAATATTGGCGCCTCACCCCGGCGCCACGCCAGTAAACTCGACGTTCCTATGACTCTTGGCATGTTCTGACCCAGTTTCCACATTGCTTCTTGCTTCTGTAAAAACTTATCCCTTGGTTGTTTTTATTCAGTTAATTGGTAATTTCAATAATTGCACCATTAAGTGAAATCATATGCTTTGAAATGTTACAAAAACGTATTTTTAATGTAGACATAAACATGCATATTAAGGTAGCGTTATCTGACATATTCGCATTACTAGTAAACTTCGATTTACTTTATTATTTTAAAGACTTCTTCAATATTACTCTAATTTTATTAAACCAAAACAAATATTTTTGGTACGTACAGTCGTGGCCTCAAGAGGGCTTCCAACCTAAAGCAGCGTTGCAAATATTTTTCCTGGTTGAATCATGTTTCTTTAGAGTTTTATTTTTGTCCCTACTGACAGCGATGAATGCACGTGGTCGCATTTTGTTTACAAGTGTTTTATAGTCACAAAATATAATAAATAGATAGGGTAGGGTAGGGTAATTTACTATTAGAATTGAGCGAGTATTTATTAATTTCTAGGGAAAGCACCAATTCGTCACCATAAAAAATAAATGCAATGTCAGCAATCAAGAAAAAAATATGGACATATGACTTGACTGTCGTAAAATACAAAATTTATCTACTCACATTTATACAGGGTGTAATTAGTTTCAGGTCATTAAAATACCAGGTAATGGGAACGATGAGGCAAATAAAAAACCTATATATCTTTTTTTATGTTCAGTATGATCTGGGTAAAAAATTTGAACAGTTACCTACCAAAAGTTTAAGAACCTCATTCGCATTCTGTGGGTTATTGAACTTATAGTTGTGAAGGAGCATATGTGAGTTACATTTAAGGATAGGATTTTGCAGAGTGAGAGAGATATGCGTTTATTTTCGGTTTATTATAAATATTTAAAAAATCATAAATGGTATAATCTTTAAAATAATTTCAAGTACTTCGCATTGCTCTAAGGAATACAACCATATACAGTTTTTATCATAATTTATCATTTTGAACATAGTTAAATGCCTTGTTCTAATAATGAAATTGGGAACTATTTTCATTTACAAACTACAATCTACAGCAGAAATTTACATTAACTCTTCTGGTCTAGGGCTTTAAAGAGACACTTAATACTATAAATAAGATAACCTATAAAATAATATAATTAATTACGTCAATGGTTTATCGTAATTGATTAGATTTAGAACTTCCATTGCGTTGCAAAAACCACCGGCATCTTCTAAAGAGTCACGATTATCCAGAATACTGTGGTCCCAAGTGATTTCCGATATTCAATACGAAGTTTAAAATACCCAAAGAGAAAATCGTTCTCAAACAGAAATAATTTATAAAATAAGCTGTTCAGATTGGAAACCGTTTTGTGATCATGACTGTACCAAAACATTTTTATTTTTACTTTCAGTTGGTATTCTGAACATTGTATTTTCCGTTCTTCATTTATCCTTCCGAGAAGAACCAGCGTTCTAAAATATTTATTAATAATTAACAGTTTTTGTGGTTGATTTAACAAAATATTTATAGTATTAGCCAGAACGCAGGAAATGATTACAAATATCCTGTTGTAAACGACATGTTACATTCTGCAAAGAATATTTGTCTGACTAATCAAAATAAAGACGAAGTCATTGTTTTTGCAGGCCGGTGAAATAAATGCTACTGCAAAAAATGTACCTATTAGATTAATCAGTGTAAAAGATAACAAATTAGTCTGGTATTTTTCACTACCTGCTGAATAGAATCAGTCTAGTTCCCATCGTAGAAGGCTGATTTCTGATAAGTTGCATCGTTGCGTGCGAAAAGGTGAGCAGGAAGTTCGTTGGAAAAAGTTATACGTGTTAATATATGCAACATAATAACAATACGAGCTTTGTTTTATAACAATTATTTATATTACCTTGACATTTAATAGAAAAATATATCGATGAACCTGTTGTGAATATCTCTTTTCTTCATTATAGGAAGCATTTCATTTAACAATTGTGCAACAAGCGCGTACCGAAAATGAAAGTTGCCAAACCGAATTCTGGACAAGAATCCAAGATGGAGATTTTTGTATTACTTTTTGTGCTATTTCTCTGCGGTACCACAGTGTTTAAATAATGTTTTGACTAGAAAATGCAATGAGGGTTGTGTGTGAGGCTTCTGCAAAGAAGTCTTTAAACTAAACTAAAAAATATTTTGCGAATACTCAGACGACTGGGGATGCCGAGAAATAAGCATAGAGTAAATTATGAATTATGTAGAATAGAATAAAACTAAGTTTTATTTGTCTAAATGTTTACAAAAGTGTATACCTACAGAAATAGACAATTTAATGTTGCAACCACGGTAGCCTTAGAAACTCTTTTCTACTGCCATAAACCTTATTCCATGCAGCTTTTGCCGTTATTATACTCTTCGCAAATACGAAAACGAAGAGTATATTGCATTTGATCGGCATATTCCTAAAACCGTAAATATCGCTCGCAGACAAAAAATTTTCATATCATTATGTTAGTGAACGGATTCTGAACAACTTTCAAAATGTCCGTCCGTCACGTTTCTTGTAAGCCCGATAACTCAGGAAAGAAAAATCCGTTTGTACTGAAATTTGGACAGTAAGTTAGTGTTAGCTAGAGTAAGAACCCTTTTTGAACAGAATCGATCAGTAAATAAAAATGTTATTAATGATTTAAATTTGAAGAATTTTTTTTTGTTTTTTAAGTTTTTGTAATTGAATAGAAATCTTTTTGCACGTAGACTTTGTCGCGGTCTAATGCATAGGGAGCGAGATATTCGCGGAAAACCTTTTTTTTTTTAACTTCGACCTTGAATATCTCGAAAAGAGCGAGGTTTTGGGAAAAAATGCAAAATACCAATCTTGTAGATAATTGAATTCTCTACAACTTTTGTGTTAACTTTATTGCTGCCCAATTTTTTTGGCGCGAGATATTCCCGAAAAACCACGTTTTTGAAACGTTGACCTTGAATATCTCGAAAAAAAGGTAAAAAATAGAAAAGACAACATGTAGATAATTTAAATCTCTACAACTTGCACATAGACCTTATGGGCATCCGATGCATAGGCCGCGAGATATTTGCGAAAAACTTTGGCCTTCAATATCTTGGGTAGCCATGTTGGGATTTTTGTGATTTTTGTGGAGTTGGGTTTGGGACACCTCAAAGAACGTATGTGCAAAAATTCAGATTTTTACTAATTTTGTCCAGGTTTCCTCATTTTTTTGTCTAATTTCCCTGCAGCATAGGCAAATCAAACAGATATGTTTTTTTTTTTAACCAAGAATACGATTTTTTATTTAGTCTAAGTTACATTTTGGAAAAGAAATCTATGCATGTCTTTGAGTGGTAATTTTACACCAAATCTACATTTGACTTTAGTGAGTTATTTGTTTTCATATCCAGTTATAAACCATACAAAAATCTATAAAGCGATTTATAATTTTATGTTGGATAACCTTGTCAAATTGCTTCCTTAAGACAGACAAATTGTGTCCATGTCAGGTAAAATATCAAGAAGTTATAACAGTAATCAAAACCTTTTTTAATTCATGTCTAAAAATAATACTTTTGATACCTGAGTGTTGATCATTTGCCACCGTGTTTACACAAGATCAGTTGGACAACAATTAACATATATAAATATTACAACGCTTGATCAAACTATTAAAGAGTCTCAAAAGACCCCTGTTATCCCGACAATATATTTTAGAATGTAAAATGCTTATTTTTATTGTTATATTGTTTCTGTTAGATTCCATGTAACCCTTGACTTCAAAAATCAAGAACATTAATATATACGAGCAATAAAAACTTAACAGCATTGTCATAAAAATAATATGGAACAATTTTATTTACGAACCTTATATAGTAATAAATGAGAAGACTATCATTTATTCGTTTATTTTGGCGTCACCAGTACTTTCATTCTTGTTCAGTTAATATGCCATTATTGCCCCATTTTTTATGCCTTGATGGGGAAGCAATTACTGGCTGGTCGTTTTTGCAGACAACTGTATGTAAAATTATCAGATTAATTTTCAGAGCAATATTTCGTAAGATAATTTTGGCATATAAAAACTATCAGTGTACGTAATCGCTAATGTGATCAGTAAGCATATATCAAGCTCAGTAGGCTCTGCCTGAGTATATACATGAACACAGAGGTATAAAAAGAGGAATAAAAGGTTGCAAAGACAACTTGCTTTCAGATTGGTGTATCTGTCGGGATACCACCTACTACAAGCGTAAACTTTCTGTTGCTTGTGTGGACTATGCTAAGGCATTTGATACTACCTCTAGCGCTCTACTTTGCTTATGCGGCTGATGGAAAACTTAAAAATTCACTCTAATATTTGCAGATGCACTGAAGATCTATTCTCACTCTGGAAAACATCTGATATCTACAGAAGAGGAGTATTTCAAGGATACTCTTTAAGTCCTCTATTATTTTTCATCATCTCACTCTTAGTTCTCCTGATTGACCCAAGAAGGACCACCTAATAGGAGACATAGAATCACTCACCTCTTCTATATAGATGATCTTCCAACAAAAAGAAACTACAGGTATCCCTAGATACCGTGTCAATATATGCGTCATCGATCGGGATGACCTTGGGTTTGAGCAGCATCTTTTATATGGTCAGGAGGAGATCAGACGATGTAAACTAAGACACGAGACTAGTGGATCGCAGCGTTATAAAACCTCTTAATGCAGGAGAGTCGTACAAATTCCTGGGTGTCTCCCAAAGAGGCCTTCAGGACGCAACTTTAGTAAAAGAGACTCTCCAAAGTACTAGTAGTAGTACTAGGATTTTGAGAGCATCTCTCACGAAAGTGCAAACCATCGAGTATACGAACTGCGAATTTTTGCGGTATAAACCAGGGACCTGGATCGAAATGAAATAGCGATTCCGGTTCGGTTTCGGTTTCGGTTTTAAATGAAAGGGTTCCGGTTTTAAGAAAATCTGAAAAATTTGTTCTCCCGGTTCTTATAAACGTTTGTGAGCTCCTATTTGATTTTGCTGTCAAAACTTTCAACATTGTTTTTTCCGCATTAAATATTTAATTATGCGAAAAATTTTACGGTTTAAAAAATATAAAAATGATTCAAGACTCAAGAGTAATCTACCAACATTATTTAAAATAATAATCTTTTATACATTTGGTATATTAAGTCATCTCTAACAGTGGCGGCTGATTTTTTTCTCGTCTGTGGTGCATGGGACCCATACCAAATATGGGAAATAACATCTAGAGAAGCGCTTCTCTAACGACCCCTAAAAAATTTTTCAAAATCCGGTTGCTCCCCCTGGTCTAGGGGTTTCTCAGTGACGTAGCCAGGGGGGGGTCTTGGGGGGTCCGGACCCCCCCCCCCCCCCGAAATTTATTGACATTTATATAATTGATAGACATGACATTTAAAATTATTATATTGATTTTATTTTCGGTTTTAGTCAAAAATTTTTTTGGCCGATTACGAATCTTGATTCTAATCAGCCTCGTTGCAAATCGTAATTTCTTGCAATTTATTGTAGCAATATTGACAGCGCGGAGCTTAATTCCAGTCAAATGAATAAAACCTTGTTGAATCATAAGTAAATTCAATTTTTATTTTTATTACTAGCCAAGCGAAATCCACGTTAAATTGCATAGTTGCCAGTTACTTGAAATATAAGTTTTTGAATAGTTTACCTAAAGGACCCCGCACATTTCTTATGTAAATTGGCGTACAGTCAAATTGGCTGATGAATTTTTAATATGTTGTAGATTTCGATTTTCTGATCAAAAGCTCTCAGCCCCAACTCGATCGTATGTCTAGTATTCGAAATACAACTATAAATTCTTGTAAAATTCTGTATCTTGTCGAACTTTTATTTTATTGATAGGGTGTTAGAGGTCAAAGAAGCAATTTCCGAAAGTTTTTCAATTAAAGTTTTTTGATCAGGAAGACATATACTTTATGTAAAAAATGTTATAGCCAATTTGACCGAATATTATTTTCACTTGTTATTTTTATGCAGATTTCCCGGCGCCCTCGCCAACATTTTTCAAACTTTAATTTTTTCTATGCTATTTTTATTAAAACAACAAATGTTCTTAGTGCGAAATATTATAAAGGGCTATTAGAAAGAATCACAATATAAAATGTATGAAAAAACATAAATTCGGAATTATTTAAATTGTACAAAAGGTCATTATTGTACATTTCTTGAGCAGTATCTCGGAAACTAGTTATAGGATCGAGTTGGGGCCATGAGAGCTTTTGATCAGAAAGTCGAAATCTACAATATATTAAAAATTCTGCCAATTTGACTGTACGCCAATTTACATGATTGTGCGGGTCCTTTGTATGAAAGCTACATAACAATACATAATATACTTACAAAAAATGTTTGGACCCCCCCCCCGAATAAAAATCCTGGCTACGTCACTGGGTTTCTGTTTAAAATTATTTTTTTTGTCATATATATTTGACTTTTCATAAAAATACAACAACCCGTTTTGGAGTTATGAAAATATTTTCATTATTAACTGAAATTCAATGAACTGAAATTTTGTAATTTACAATTTAACAAATTACAATATTTCAATTCGTTATATCTCAGTTAGTAATGAAAATATTTCCATAAACTCCAAAACCTATTGTTGTATTTTTATGAAAAGTAAAATGTATATGACAAAAGAAAATAATTTTAAACAGAAGCCCCTAGATTAGGGGGAGCAACTTGATTTTGAAAAAATTTTTCGCAAACTGCTTTTTCAAAATTTTTTTAGGGGTCGTTAGAGAAGCGCTCTAGATGTTATTTCCCATATTTCGTATGGGTCCCATGCGCCACAGACGAGAAAAAAATTATTGAAATTTCACCAGCCGCTACTGACGTTTTTTCGCCTTTCACATTGTTATAGAGTTGTAGGGTTATGGGGTTACAGTCATATGAGTTTATGGCGTTATGAAATAAAGATATTAAAAACAAATTTCTAACTACTCACTTGAGTGTGAAATGCGAAAAAACGGCTTTTTGGGGGGTGTATATCGAGGTTAGACCTGAAAACCGTTGTTTTTGGGATTAGGGTTGAAAAGTGGACCAATCTGACAATTCTGACTTCGGAATCGGATTCAGCGGGTCAAAATACATGAGAATACATTGGTCTGATCCGCCGAACAGATCACTTTTTTTTTTTTCTTTCGTTTTAGGGGTGAATTTTGTAGTCAGAGGTGAAAAACGAGCCAATCTGAAAATTCTGACTTCGGATTCAGCGGGTCAAGATACATAAGGATACACGGTCTGGTCCACCGGTCAGACCACTTTCTTTGTGGGGTGTCTAGGGTTTGGGTCCCGGGACGTATCGTGTCTCGAAGTCCCGGGACTTTTCCCAATTTTAATTGTCTCATGTCCCGGGACTTTCGGGTCGAGACTCGAGACACGCTTGTAATAATTTATTAATAAAAGATCATAATAAGCTTCATTAGTTCAGGCTTCCCGCACACTGTCACTGAGCGTCATCTGTTAGTTTAACGAGTAATTACTTGATACTCATACGTACGTAACTTACTATACACAATAAAACCATCATCTATTAAAAACAAGAGAGTGTTCTCTTTGCGGAGGCATTATTACAAAAATCAGAAACGGATTGTCGGACAAAGTTGTTAATGCACTAATTTTTTTAAAAGAATATTTTATTAAATTAGGAAAAAAGACTTAAAAGACTAACTGATAGGGCTAGTGCGACGATCGCGGCGAACCGCGACCACCTAGTAAAGTCACATTGTTTTGAGCCTTTCCACTCTCGGAACTCCAAGAGATATCGTTGCCACCTTCGACTAGAAAGGATACGGTCTTAGAGGCGTTCAGGCATAATGTCCGAACCTCCTCTCGTACTGAGCAGAATTACTATCGCAACGACGAGTCATCAGTAAGGTAAAACCAGGGTGTATTAAATAGGTGATGCGACGACAACCCTCACAGTGGCTTCATAAGTGTTTACTTTGTACATAATGTAATAGATGGCAGAACCAATAAGTTCTCTCATTACTTACGTATAGATAGATAATTTTACAGGTTCTGTGCATACGTGCATACATTCCCGGCCTTTTGTTTTTTGTTTACTGACACAAGAGTCCAGTGACATCTGACATTAAGTAGCTAAATTGAAACATTGAAAGAATATATGCAACACTACATGCAGCATTGCACGTGTCGCCTCAGCTAACCTCAAAAATATATATTTCTTAAGATTTACAAGTATTACGTAGCTGTTATTAAAATTTCTGCCTGGTTCCTGTACTTTCAACCAAAATCAAATTCAACGTAATGTGTATGAAGTTTTAAATAGTTTGTCACAATAAAATAAGACACTTTTTGCAGGTTATGAATCTAACCTATAATTAGCAGTCTATTTTTATCAATCAACAATATTGAAAAATTATTTGCGTGAATTTTTAAATATTTGCTTGGAGCCAGTATGGCTCCAAGCTAAAAATGCCTATATAAACATTAAAAATGAGAATAAACGAAAAAACCTTAAAATTTGAGGTTATGTTAGTTATGCGATGCACATGCCCAGATAATTGTAGGGCCTTATTGCTCGCGCCATCTACTAAAGTAAATAGAAACCATGCACTTATGAAGCCATCATTATAATAGGAAAGTGCCGTACGTCGGACCACCTATTTAATACACCGTGGGTAAAACTAACCTGTCTCACGACGGTATAAACCCAGCTGGCGTTCCCTGTTAGCAGGATGATTGGCTAGAGACTAAATGACGAATATTGATGATTAGTATGATTACTTTACTAAGTCTGTTTTATGTTTTATAATTATAAGATTTTATTTCCAAAAAATGAATCTGTGATTTTTACTAAAATGGCGATTTTATTGATACATCTCGCCAAAAATGAACTCGATTCTAATTTTATTTTGAAAAGTCTCGAAGTCCCGGGACGTCCCGGGAGTTTGATTTTGCGATGTTTCGTGTCCCGGGACTTTGAAAATGTCGAGACTTGCCAAACCCGGTGTCCCACCTTATATAATTTTTACTAAAAATAATTAAGAGCAGTGGTTCAAAAACGGAGCCCTGTGGTACGCCTCGTTCGCTGTTACAACTGTTACTGTTAATCTTTACTATCTGGGTCCTATTTTCCAGACAGGAAGTTAATAAATCTTAGCGTTACGCCTCTCTTATACCATATCTATGTAACTTAGCTAATAATAATTAATTGTTGATTCACTAGATCAAAAGCCGGAAAAGCCAATAAATAGGCCAAGGACATATTGTTTGTTATCTATTCCGCTAAATTAATTATTTAATTTATTGTTATAATTAATGTTATCAAGACAATCATTGTTATTTGTGATAAATACAAAAGAGACAGTGAACAGGCTGGAAACCGTAATTGCAGATGTGGCCCAAAAATTGAGTAGCCCGGAAAAACATTGAGAATTATCAAACTACGATCAATAAATAAACGTTTGAAATAACATCCACCTTTACACCTGAGGTTGTACCATATTATTACAGCAACCTATAATTATTTATTATTTATTTTCTTATTTATTACAGAAAAACAATTCCAGAACCATTCTGTATAGTGACTCCTATATATCAGACCTACTCTTGTCACCTACGTTATGTAGATCGCGGCCTACCTGATTTACACGTATGTTCCATAAGTGGTCAGAGTCGCCCATGATTCGCGTTTGTTTCTTTCATGCAGGCAGCCGATTGTCAGTTGTCCACCGATTGCTGAACGGTTAAACGTGTGCGCGCGACTTTTACCTCGTGTTTATCTAGTCTGTTACTTTGCTTGTTTTACGCCGTGCCATATTTTGTTTTTGATTTGGCAGTGTTGTTTGTACACCATTAACGGATTACAACGCTATTTTGCCAGTGTATAGGTGGTGTATTTGGATATAATTTGATAAAGTAATCGATAGAGATAACTGGTGTGGGTTAGTCTAAACGACGTTGTTATCAGATAGCTGTCAGTTTTATATAGATGATATTTTGATCAGATTTTGTATACTTAAACATATTGTGTATTTCACAGTATTTTCATTTAGTTCTGCTAACTTTAAATATTTGAAAGTTTACCCACGATCTTTCTAATTATTGACGCTAAGTGATACGCAAACAGTTTACCTAACATTTTAAAAATTGTGGGTTTGTTATTTGTACACTTCATTAATCTGGAAGTACGGTATATTTTATTGTGTCATCTTTTCTGTCCTTTCATTTCAGAAAAACAAGTTTAAAAATAGTTCTGCAGCTATCACTAGCATTATTAGGCTAATTTAACCAATGTTCGGCAAGTTTTGGAATTGTTGAACTGATCAAAATGCGAAACGATGTTAAAGATTCGTGACATTCATAATGACTTACATGATATATTACCAATATTACCATATATGTACCGCCATCTGACGAGGGTAATTTTCGAGATAGACTATAAGCAATTTTATGTAGAAAGTTCAAAATTGTTACAAATTGAGTTATTTATATAGGGTTATTAGATGGCTCCTTAGAAACACGCTCAGAAGGTAATTTGATCGCTTCGAGGTAAATTTATGGAAAAAAGAAATCAAGGATTTGGCCTAGAAAGGTGCGGTTTATTTTAATTTGGAGCCTTTTTTAACACCGATACAAAAGGATGAGTGTATGTTTTTATGCCTGTCATATCTCTTCAACGGGTTTCGAGAAGGTTTTTATCAATGGTTCATCTCGGTAGATCTTCAGGGAGCTGCACATCATCAATAAAGAAGAGTTTATTTTATTACCAGCACATTCGAGAATTTGGCGAATGCGCAGCCAGTAATTTAAATTAAAAACTTCGGTTTTCGATTTATTTGAAAGAGTAAATTTGTCGAGAGAAAGTTTTTAGCAAGGTTTAGTTATACAGTTTCTTGTGTCACTCGATCGGTTGGTAGGCAATAAAAACACTATTTGACAAAAATAGTGAATATTGCTTGGCATGCACTTGGCACTACTTTTAACCACAAGGGTAGAGAGGAGATAAGCAATTTGAGGTTTTTTTAGATGTTTACGTTCTCGTTTTAATCTATGAAAACGAAGGCCTTTTTGGTTATGTGAGTTTGTTGCGTGACGTCTGATAAATGATATGACGCTAGGAAAATAAAATTCGGCATGTCGTTGAAAAAACCTAGCTAGGTTTTGAATAGAAAATAATAGAATTCACACACATAAAAAATAGAAATCTCCGATAGGTATTTCTTCGGATCTCCACGTTTTAAATGATGTGGACTGCGTTAAAAACCTTTTAAATATAGGTAATCTTGTAAATTCTTGAACAAACTTATTTGAAAATATTCAGACATGCTTGAATACTAAGTGTACTTATTTCTCAATATTTTTTTTAATTCCAAATCTACCCCAATGCCTCTTAGTATTAAACTCAGATTGACATCTAAACCGTAACTGGTCCCAGATACATCTGTCAAAGGAATTTCGATTATCTACCGGGTGGCTCAACCGATAGGGACACTCTTGTAACTTTTGAATGGGCGAATGGATGCAATTGGCATGAACATACTTTTCCTTTCCCTTTGGTGTTCTTTAGCACCTTTACTGTTCTTCTGTGTAGACTTCCAAAATTGATGAAATACCTTTTGTGGATGGAGCTTTATAGCTAGCTACTGGTGTAGTGATATGGGATGAAATTTCCAATTATATGATGAAAAGAACCAAAATGGCCGACTTCTGGTTTCCATGCAATTGACATGAAAATCAAATTTTTAAATAGGACAACCTGTAGATTTTTGCATATTTGGATCCTACTGGCCAAAATACATATGATCTCAAATATTATTTTGATTTTCTAAAAGTAGCTTTTTTTTAACAGCCATAGAAAAAATTATTTACTCAAATTAGTTTGTTGGTTTCATCTGGACAAACAGGAAAGTGGTATTTGTAAACAAATAAATATTTTTCTGATTCAAATAATTTTCAGCTGTGGAGCATTTAAAAATATCGCCAAATGATCTTCATATTATAATTATAATATGCCAAATTTGCTAGGAACTCAACAATTAAAAATGTAAATATTGACATTCAAACATCAATGTTTAGCGAAGGTATAGTTAGTATAGATTCTATTTTTAGACATTTACACATGTTTGTCAACGTTAAATTTCGCGTAATACGTAAGGCACATATTTATTTATACAGGGTGTCCGAGTACATGAAGATGCCATAGGTTCTTGACTAGATTTAATTCTTTAAAGTAAAAAATAAATAATTCTGCCGAAACTATTACAGGTACTTACTTACTTACTTACTTAAATATTTTACGAGATGGAGAAAGTGTAGGTATTTAATATATGATTCAAATGTATTTTTAACCCTCATATTAACCGCAAATATCTCAAAAACCGAAGAACGGGAAAAAATTGAAAGAATTATCTGTTCATTATATGTCCATTGTAAGTCACTCACTGAAATTTGAATTATTATTCTCGTTGGCGAGTTTCGAAAATCTGCTAAGAAAGGACCCCCCCTCACTTCGACTTTCTTATCAAAAGCTCCCATGGGCCTAGTGATGCCACGAATATTCGGTTGCTGTTTGGTATTCGGCCTATTCAGCCAATTTTTATGCTATTCGGTTTTGGCCGAATACAACAGAATATTCGGCAAAATATGTTTTTTTTAAATTCCACATAAAGTCTTTTTTTCTGTAATTTTGCAAATAAAATAAAAACCGCTCAATCCAACATAAAATCTTTATTTTCAAAAATAACAAAATATCTATATAAAAATAAACTGGATACATAATGAAACAAATGAAAAATGAAACAGCCTCTGTTTAAAAAAATAAAACAAGTCTCTAGTTACAATTTTCAAGCTACATTACAATAGACAACAAACTTTATGTTTAAAAAAATAAACTCAGACAATTCAACGCCATATATAGGGTGTTTCATAATTGAATACTGATCCTAAAAGGCGATAATCCTTGGATGATTTTAAGAAAAATTCTTTATATGAACATCCAAGCAACCGCTTTACTTCTGAGATACAGGGTGTTGAAATTTAACAAAAAAATAAGTTTTTCCCCAATATCTCTAAAACGTTTTTTTTCAATTTTGGTACATGTAAAGTACGCATAAAAATACATTTACAAATATTATTTTCATATTTGCGGTTTATCTTGTCATAAAAATGGTCCCTTGACTTTTTTTCGTCCGGCGGACGGTTTTCGATTTAAAAAATAAAAAGCATTAATTTGCTTGTCCCCATGCGAATTCAGCCGTTAAAGAGTAGAATAATTATCTTGTAGGCTAGAAACATCTAGTATGCTAAGAACACATTTCCTTATTTTATGGTTATGTGAAACAGGAAGTTTTGAGCCAAATAATCACTTAAAAGGAGCACCTCGGACTGCAAGAACTCCAGCGATTGAGGTAGCTGTTTTAAATTCAGTTGAGGAAAATCCCCACATAAGTACGAGGAAAGTTGCCAATAATTTAAATACCACCCATGTTCAAGTATGGAGGATTCTACATGATTATTTATTATATCCCTGTCACATTTAACGGGTTCAGGCTCTACTTCCTCGAGACTTTCCATTACGAGTGACTTTCTGCCAATGGTTTCTCCAAAAAGTTACCCAAAATCCTTTATTTGACACGGAAACTTTATTCACTTTATTCAGTTTTACGAGAAACAGTATCAGAAATTTTCATAACAATAATTTTAGAGCTCTGGCTCGCGAGTATTTAAACCAAAACTTTAATAATCGCTGGATAGATCGTGGGGGAACAGAGTCACGACTTGCTAGATCCCCAGACCTAAACAGTCTGGATTACTCTCTTTGGGGACATCTCAAGACCTTGGTTTACGGTCAGCCAATTCAAACTGAGGAAGAATTGCGAAACCGCATAATAGTTTCGAGTACGCGAGTCAATGAGAAAGAGGGCTGAAGCATGCATACTTGCAGGAGGCGGACATTTTGAACAATTAATTTAATTTTGGTATTTTTTGTTCAAAATAGTTATAAGTTTTTGAAATTAAAAAAATTTCTTTTTATGCGTACTTATTACTAAAATTAAATAATAGTTACTAATAAAATTATAAAAATCTTGCCTAGATGCTTTGGTTAGCACAAATTATGTAATTGTGACTAAGAGAAAAAATCGCATAGGGACAAACAAATAAATGCATTTTATTTTTTAAATCGAAAAAAGTCAAGGGACCATTTTTATGACAAAATAAACCGCAGATATTAAAATAATATTTATTTAAAAATATTGCAGGGCATATTGACAGGGATGCCACTGATGAGAATTTAAAAAACGTTTATCCTGGAAAAAATGTATTTTTATGCGTACTTTGTATGTACCAAAATTGGAAAAAAAAACCGTTTTAGAGATATTGTGGAAAAACTGCAGCATTCAATTATGAAACACCATGTATATCAATTACTTAATTTAATATTCTTCTATATTCAGGTTGTGGTGTAAAAAAGAAGAGAAACAGCTCAACCTGATATATTTCATATACCGTGTGTGCAGTCGCGGGCTAGGCATGGGAAGTAGAATTGCAACATCGCGTGTGCCAGCTGGCTGAAATGAAATAACAGAGCTGGAATGCTCCACACCGATGGACGAATTTACGGCTGCTGCTGTTGTCATATTTCTCGCGCTACGTGAATGTACATGCCTAATGGGAAATTACACGCACGGTATACATATATGCATACCGTTCTATAATTTCCAGTAAATATTCGGCCGAATGGTTAGTCTGCGTAGCCGAATATTCGGTATTCGGTATTTTCGAAAAACACTATTCGTGGCATCACTCCATGGGCCCAACTCGATCCTCTGTCTAGTTTTCGAGATACAGCTGCATCTTCTTGAACTTTTAATTTATTGATGGGGTATTAGAAGTCAAAGGAGCAATTTCCGAAAGTTTTTCAGTTAAAGTTTTTTGATCAGGAAGATACATACTTTATGTAAAAGATGTTTTAGCTAATTTGACCGAATATTTGTTTCACGTGTTATGTTATGTTATGTGTTTATATGGATTTCCCGGTGCCCTCGCCAACATTTTTCAAACTTTAATTTTTTTCTACTCTATTTTTATTAAAATAAATATTTTTAGTGCAAATATTATAAAGGACTATTAGAATGCATGGCAATATAAAATGTATAAAAAAATCATGAATTCGATTTTTTTTTTTTTGTACAAGAGGTCGGTCATTCTTGTACATTTCTTGAGCTGTATCTCGGAAACTAGACATAGGATCAAGTTGGGAGCATAAGAGTTTTTGATCAGAAAGTCGAAATCTACAAAATATTAAAAATTCAGCTAATTTGACCTAAATGCAATTTTCGTAAGTGCGGGATCATATCATACCAGCTTTAAATTCGTAATATTTCCGGAAATGTTCATCCTATGTGAATATCTTAGTAGCAATAATACACAACTTTTTTCGTACGATGAATTTTATAAATTTTTAATTTAAAATTTGGAGATATTGTCAAAATTTGTAAAATAATTTATTCTATAAAATGCAAAAATTTTTAGAAAAAATATTTCGGGTATTCAAATACTAATTGAGTTTTCATTTATTCAAACAAAAATGCAGTAGTATTTGATCTGTCGAGTTAAATGTATTTAGTACGCCACCTTCCAAGACCCACTTCGACTTTTATTACTGAATTACACCACAAATAAGTTCTGGTCACTATATTACTGGCTTACCAATCTATACCTAAATCTCAGGTAGGCAATCAAAATAACATTAGTGGTATGATCGGATAGATAATAATTACTGAACGTCTGTAAGATACGGCCGATAGTAATAGTAATCTCACCAATTTACCTGCAGTATATGGGTGAGCGTCAATAAGTAGTGTTTTCATTGACTGTTACAGGGTCCGTCTTTTCGGTAAAGCCAGCCGATAGCTACGTTTATAAATTAGAAACTCTTAGGCCGTCCGCACACGGGGCTACTCGAAAGAAACTGATTGGTGACTGCAGTTAGTAACCAATCACTCGATAGTCACTTCCTATGACGTTCTGTCGAGTGCAGCACACGGCGCTACTAGTTAGTAACTAGTTGGTAATCGGTTTGTGATCAGTTTTAAAAAACCCTGCGTGCAGTCACTTCTGTGTTTAGTTTCCGAGTTTCGGGAAGTAATTACAGAGTTTTTTGTGTGTTCACAATTGTCTTTTGGATGATTTCAAGATGAACGAGCAATTGAATGTAAATTTTGTGGCAGAGACAGTAGCTTCATGTGCGGAGCCCGGTTACTAACTAGTTAGCGATCAGTTTATATTTCCGTCACAAACCAGTTACCGTTTCTAATGAGTAGCTCCGTGTGCGGAGGGCCTTGAGTTGCAAGTACTTCCGTAGAACCAAGTTCTTAAGAACTTGGTTCTACAGAAGTACTTGCATATCATTTTTTTTCCTTTACAAGATTTACAAGTCATATAGGTTTTATTCGACTCACGCGAAAACTGCGGGACGAAATATCTCCCCTCGAATCTGCTCAGATCGTCTGTATATTACCTCGGATTGCCCCAGATCACCCGTGAATTATCTCGAATTGCCCCCTATTTCCTTATATTATATCGCCCCGGATCGCCCTTAGATCGTCCTGGATCGCTTCGGTAAGGGACGAAAAGTTACCCCGTGACTTACCCCTCGGTTTTATTTAACTTCTTCTTCGTTCTCTAGTCTACCTTTTTTTCGATATTTCTTTAGTTGATTCATTTTAATTTTTTAGGTGCCACCCTTGTCTTGTGTTGGATTTAAAGTTCGTTCGTTTGAAAAGACCAAGTTTCAAAGCCATAAGTTTCTACGTATCTTCTTATTCACGTTTTCACAGTTGTTTTGTGATCCATGCATTATTCTAATTGGCCTCTTGTTGCTGTATGGCACGTCTGACAGCTTCACACCATCTGTCGCGATTGGCTGCTAGGTGCACCATAGCTCCCTCTCTCATCAGCTCGGTATGTCAAGAAATCTAAAAAGTACGAATTATGGTCAAAAACTAACTAAAATTAGAATTTCATTGGAATGGCATATAGGACTAGAACATTTTTTTTGTTTTGCGCAGAATTTTTTCAGCTTTTCCCTCTTTCTTAACATAAGTCGAACTGGAACAATTTACGATTTTGTGATTTTTGCAGTCCAAATCATGAATGAACTTTCTCAACTAATGGTGATGGTGCTAATCCCCATAAAAATTGCCTAATAAGACATAAGATTCGATCAACCTCTGGTGTGTCTTTTTGAGACACCTATTATCAACCTCGATCCCAACTCTTCAATCTCTACGGCATGAGATAAAAAAGCATTTTTCTTTGCAGTTTATGAGTTGCAACGGCTAAGACTTTCAGAAACCTAGATATTTCTTTTTTAACCAATATTACATACTTTTCCTTTCTCTTTGTTGTTCTTTATATCCTTATAGAATAAATGCACTGTGGCTGAGTTGAACAACAAAATCAGTTGTTTGGGTACTCTGCACGAAATTATTGGTTTGTTGTAGGCATTGGGCCATCCATAAATGTACATATTTACAAAACATTCGTCCTTGTAATCGGCCAAAACATCAAATCACCTTTAGTTCTTCTGTGTAGACTTCCTCCAGCAACATTGATGAAATACTTTTTCTGGATGGAGTTTTATAACTAGTCCGTAATGGCTCAACTTTTAAAGTTATTTGTTTTCTATGGAGAGAAAGCTGGTAATGGTGGCAAAAATGGCTCTTGCAATTGGTTTATCAATTCCATGTTCTTTTAAGGTGTTGTTAGATACATACATTGATTTTCTCATATTGTATGCTTGATTTTTGCCCGTATAGAAGACTTAGAAGCCGAGGTAAAAGCGTTTTTTAAAGGACTGGCAGCTCTAAAGCCTAGTTTTCATTAGTAGAGTTAGCGGTAGAGTATTCTGGTATACTTTTTAGCCAAACTACTCTACTCTACCGGATTTGGGAGAGTACGCGTTTTCACACACAAATTAAATTAGTGGTCGAATCGTACAGTGCAAAATTGAAATCACAACAATTAACATCAACCAAGTAGACACTCGATTATACCACTCGACCATGATCTAGTACTCTGCTCTACCAATTACTTTGTTTTCATTCTTAGAGTTAGA
Organism: Rutpela maculata; assembly: GCA_936432065.2. Lineage (NCBI taxonomy): Eukaryota > Metazoa > Arthropoda > Insecta > Coleoptera > Cerambycidae > Rutpela > Rutpela maculata. Next base: position 349,150,858 of record OW386285.2, on the reverse strand, counting down.
GGGATAGTTAATACTTGCCCAAATTACTTGCCCGCAAATTCGACTAATGAAAACTAGGCTTAACAAATAGTACAACCAATAGGTTTTTTTTGCAAAAATATCGTGTCAATTTTTTAAAAGTATTCGGGAGTGCCTCCTGAGTATTTTGCTAAGTGGGCGGGAAAGGAGGTTGCGTTAGCCGCCATCTTTGCGAAAAGTTTACACTCGTGAACTATTGATGTTACGAGAAAAAGTGTTTTTGCTAATTATTTCGTAAACTATTGATCGTACATAAAAATCTCAATTGAGAATCTTCGAGACAATCTCGTAGATCACATAATTTTATACAATTTCTGTCACTGATTCTAGTTTGTAGAACTAACAGTTTACGCACTTCAGCCCGTCAATAGTTAGTTATAAAATAATAGTTTTTTTCAAAATATCTCGTTAACTATTGATCGGATATTAAAATATGTAATTGCAAATTCGTAAGGCTCTAAATGATCTACAATTTTTATTACAAACTTTTTTGCAAAAGTCATAAAAAATGTTTTTCAATAGGTATATCTCGGTGTTAACTGTTGATCGGATGTAAAAAATATATAATTGCAAACTTGTAAAGCCCTAAATTATAAAGAATTTGTTCTATAAGATTGATCAGTATCGTGTTTAAGATATATTAAAAAAATGTATATCTTCTTTATCTTTTGACGGGCTGTAGCACTGGCTGTATTATTTCTACAAACTGGCCCGTGAACTATTTAATCCTACAAAATGGCGCATCTGACAAAAATTGTAGAGAATTTATTTCTCTACAAGATTGCTCTTTGTCATTTTAATGTACGATCAACACTTTACGAAATAATTTGCTAAAACTACTTTTTGCAAAGTTTGCTCTACGAAAATGAGCTTATAAAGGAATTTGTAGAAAATTTAGTGCTCATCAAATAGGTTGTTACCATTTTTGTTGTAGCATCAATGGTTCACGAGATACGTTTGAATTTTTCGCAAAGATGGCAGCTAACGCACCCCTACTCCACCTCACTTGACAAAATATTCAGGAGGCACCCCCAATATTTAAACAAAAATTGACTTGGACTATTTTTGCAATACGAACCCATTTTATTTGACTCCTAATTAGATTAAGCATTTTGTTATATTCTACTTTTTCTCCATATCTTGAATCGTTTCAAAATTATTCCAACTTAGCGTGTTCAAGTACTACTGTTTAGGGCCTATTTAATAATAATAATAATAATAATAGTAATAATATTTAAAAAAAATACAAGCGAGGAAGTTTTGCTTACGTAGGTAAGCAAAACTTAGTCTAGCTTGTGCTAGAAAACTTAAAATTAAATAGATGTATGTACCAGCAACCAAATACTGAGATAATCAATGGGCAAAATATACACTGCAATACTGGAAATTTTTTAAATTAATATAAACAAAAGTGAAAATAATTTACTTGCATTTTTGTATTTATTTCCTACTTCGGTATTTTTTTAATATAGATTTAAAGGGATATTTTGATAATTGAACAATATTTTTAATGGTGGTGTTTTGCATTATCCCAGCCAAATATGAATTTGACACAGGTTTGCTATTTATTTATCCTTCCCTCCTCCCCCCCGCAACACTAGGCACGTGCCAATTTTTGATAATTATCGCTTCGCTTTGCTTACGTTAAAATCAGTATGTTGCTAACTTCTCGAACCACCCCTGTATCCTCTCCTAATCGATACCACTAAGCCTTCATTCTAAGTACAAGTTAGTCAGTCTCGGACAGTTGTTTACTTTGTAAACAAGCAATTGTTGTGAGCATTCCTCGCCAATTGATTCAGATTCAGTTAACTCGACGATAAGCAATGTACCAATAACCTCTCTTCACTGGCAGCGTTGTGATCCGTTCACGACTCTAATTTATATTTTTTTCCATCCAGACAGCTGTGCCCATCGTAGTGTAGTGTAAGACTCCGAGAACAACGAAAATCCGACCTGCAACGAAACATTCCCGAAAAACGCTCAAAACTAAGGACGAAAATCAACCAAGTGGTAGATCATTTGTGATTATCTGGCGAAGTCACGGCTGATTGCAAAATTTTTCGCGTATTTCGTCGTAATACTAGAGACTGTTTTTCTATTCCGCTAAATTTAGTGTATGTGCGGCCAATGTGTTAAAAGTGGAACATGTCGACTCAAAATTACTACAAAGAGAAACTAGGGTTTGATCCCAAGGAGGCGTATTACAACGATGGCCCGCCTGAAAAATATAGGAGGACCGACGAAAAGCCGCATGGATACGAGGAGAATTTGACCAAGTTCAAAGGTACTATGTGGGATCTATTTATTGAATCTTTAGAAGGTACGGTGGTGGGTTTTAATTTTCTTTTCTAGGCATGGAGTTCGCTTTTTGGAGTTTTCGATGTTTCTAACTGAGTGGTTTGTATATTTCATTAGCGGCATAACTAGGTGCTCGCTTTAACTAATAACAAACGTTCTGAGATAAAAAAAATATACACGATGTTCCATAAGTAATGGTACACACTTCACCTGTATATTCCAGAGATCAAAAATCTAGTTGAGTGCACCTGAAATTTAATTGCAGAAAACTCTTGTTTGAGGTTTTACAAACATTAAAAATAGTCGACCAAAGTTGACTGCTAATTAAACTTTTGGGAAGGTGTTGAGAAAGGGTTTGTAGTTTTCTTGAAATCTACAAATTTTATCAAAACGTGTAAAAATATACTACTTAGATTATGGAATTTTCTTTAATGGGGTGGGGTCATTTAGTCAAATTTCATGTTTCACTTTTTAGTACCTTTATGCGAAGTGATCGTTGAATAATTATAATACTAAAAGTTTGAGGTCAATCCGATAGTTTCAGAAATATACTGCTTTAAACATGAACCGAAGCGCTCAAAGTGCTGGCGTCATTCAGTCCGAAACTTTGTCTCGAAGTTACGCTATTAGAACCCGACTATTTAAAATCAGATTTGTCCAATCTGCCAAAGATGGCGATTTGGGGACTATTGGAGTATTTTAACACAAGAGTATGCAGCATATAAGTGCCGAAAAGAGGAGAATGAAAATGCAACTAGGAGTGAATGACGTCAGCGTCAATGTTCTCGATTAATTTTAAAGCCTATAGAGAACCTAGAATATTCTGTTTTTTGCATTTCGCATTAAGAGATCTTTTGGAAAATGTACCTAATACAAAAAATATGCTAAATGAGCCTATTGAGACTAATCCCGTGCAATTTAGTCAAAAGTTGACCGATATATGATTCCTATTCAAGTGTTTTTTCACCTCTGTCTAATTGTCAAATTTCAACGGGTATTTTTCGTGATTTAAAAAATGTTCATTGCAATGTTAAAAGGTAATTTGATTTCCTACAGTTTGGCTTTTAGTATAACATTCTTCTATAAATATGGGTCAAGTTATAGCAAAGCAAGCTTTTAAGACGATGAATTCAACATAACTTATTTTTTTCGTTTTAGTTCACCTAAATAATAATAAAAGCTTGTTTTTAAACGTTTTTTTTTCTTCAAGCGTATTAAAATGTTTAAATTATGTCACCAAAAACAGAAGTAGAAGTAGGACATTGTTTTACTAGTAACAAAATGTTAGTACCGAACGCCACCGTAGTGGACATTGTTTTACTAGTAACATAATGTTAGTTCCGAAAGCGCCGCCGTAGTGGGTATTGTTTTACTAGTAACATAATGTTAATACCGAAAGCCGGTGACGCGCTATCCACTAGCCACTTGTCATATTGTGTCAACATGTAAGACTGTAGTTTGAATATTTGTACATTTATGATAAATAAATGAATTTTTGCATTTTAATACGCTTGAAGAAAAAATAGTATATATTACACGGAGTAGAACGCCTTTTTTTGTGTTTCGCCCAGTTTACGGCTTCGGCTTCGCCTCAGCCGCAAATCCTGGGCTCAACACAAAAAAAGAGTACGTTCTACTCCTAGTTAATATAATATACTATTACGTTTAATTTCTTCTTGAAAAATGCTCAAACCAACTACCATGACCGCTTAGCAGACTAGATTTACATGAAAATTTAGGGTTCTGAGTTATTTGTAGAGGAAGACGTCTGTAAAGAATTTTTTTTTACTTGTATTTTTATAATATGTTTTTATTTAAAACACTTTCAAAATTAGTAAACCCTCACATTATAATATTTTGACTTTTATTAATTGATACTTATTTATAATAATTTGTCGAATTTCACGCATTGTTGTTTCTCACTATTCACTAATTTTGGTCTTAAGTTCGACTATTTTGAATCGGCCATCTTATATTTTAATTTTTTAATACCACTTTAGTTGTTGAAAGTATTAAAAACATCTATGCTATAATTTTGAAATTAGATATAGAATTGTCTATGATTTTGGTATTAAATTCGGACATTTTATGTATTTATTCTTTATTAATTCTTTATAATTACAGACCTCTAGAACCTGCAGATGAATATTTTCAAGCCAGAGTAACATTTTCAACATGATTTTTCACTCGATTTTTCATAACAGAACGAGTTTTTTGGATTTAAAAAAAAATACTGACAAAACTTCATTTATAGTTATAGAAAACCATTAAAAAAAAATTGGCAAATCCATTCAGGTTCAATTGATTTCCTAATAACATATTTTTTTAGTGCACTCCTAATGAAGGTTGAGGCAAATATATGTTTTAGTAAAATATTGCATTTAATATGTTAGAAGGCATTAAAATTAAAATTGTCTTGAATTTTTTTTGCAATAATATGAAAACTATTTTTCCTACGACCGAGAATGTAAATATGCCATGGTTACAAGAGGTGTAGTTGGCCATAACATTTGTTTATTTGATTACAGTTAATTACGGAACTTAATAATATCAATTACATTTCTAGGAAAATAACAAGAGCAATAGAGATTAAATTAATTGATCAAACATGTAAGCCAAGCAACGCGTTTTCTATCCATATTTTTTGTTGTTTTCCATTTTTTAATGAAACAAGGTAAATTCATGCCTTAACATGTAACAAATTTCGAGTGAAATTTAAACAGAAATATTTGCAGATTCATCAATCTCCATTTTTCACTTTTTCAGCACAAATTTTCCTCTTAACGAGAAAAATCTGATTTCATTGTTTGAAATTGTTTATTTATCGTGACCTAAGCAACAGCAAAGGAAACAGTTAGAAAGTGAAAGTAATTAAATCAAAATTCCAACATGTTAAATGGTAAATATTGTCTTAAAGCGATGCATCGCGGTACAATAATTCGGAATGTTGAGGACTTAACGTTCTCGGAAGAAATTATTTTCCTCGCTTTCACATTGATCAGTAATCTATTTTCCTCGGATCTTATGGATTCTTTGTATTCCGTGTATCTTAAATGACTATAGACTTCAGAATCAAAATTGGTAGAAAATTAGTAAGGAATTAGTATTGTATTCATTATTTCAATACAAAAAGGTATAGTCATTGTAAACCTCTAAATGCGTGTCTACAGATTTCACTGTAGGTATTTGGAAATCGTTTTTTCAAACTAATCTATTATTAACCACAACTTAACCATACATATAATAAATCTGTAAAGTTGTCGTGTCTGTACATTGAAAGTACTTGCAAAAAACTGATCTGGGGCATCTCAGATGATAATAGAATACATTAAGACAGTTTTTCTAATTTTTGTCTGTTTGTTTGAACGCACATCACGCAGAAACTACTGAATCAGTTTGAATGGGGTTTTCACACAGATGAATTCATCTAAGCTTGGAATAACATTTAGTTTTATTTCATCGAAATTGGCCTACTCTAAGCCAAGTTTTATGAAAATCGGTTTAGTAGAACCGGAGATACAGCTTGATTTCTAGAATGAGCGTATTTGCACGGCATAAACTCTCATGATTAAACTTCTATAATATTCCAGAAAATTCGAGAATATTCTGGAACATTCCAGAAAATTTGTGAGCATTCTGAAGTATTCCAAAATGGTGATGTGTAAATAAAAATAGTTTACATGGGCAGTTCCACTCGTGTCAATTTTGGACCTCCTTGAAGTTGTCCCCTGTTGCCTGTTTTCGAAATTAAAATAATTTTTGATGCCAATCGTTTGCTCGCCAGTTCCTTTGTTTTAATGTTTTAATTTCAAAAATAGAAGGTCAACTTCACGGAGATCTATTGATGTTATTCCAAAAAATTAAAATTTTAAACACCCGGTATCTTATTAACTAGCGATATTTAACTGAAGCATATTTGGCTCAATCTACATATTTTGATCTCTGGAATATACAGCTAAAGACTGAAATATGAACTATCACGGATTAAATATCCACTATATAAATTATACAACTATAATAAATTATAGGAAACATTTTTTATAGAATCTTTTTGATGGCACATTAAAATAATTTGGACTCTAATTTTAAAATTCAGATATTTCAATTTGAGGTAACAAAGAAAACGCAATGTTTAAATCGGTACTTAATTGTTTTACAGAGTGCGACAAATGAATGAAACAGTTCTTGCGAAAATTAAAATATATGGCAACAGAAAATAACAAAATTTTTAAGGTGAAAATTAAATATATTTGTACTCTAACAACTTGAAATTTTTACCACTGACCACTTTTTCTAAATATTCAGGTAATCATCCAGAATAAAATTAACGAAATTTAATATGTCGAAACGATTTTGGAAAGGATGTTATTCAATTTAACATACATTTTGAAAACATCTGAATTAACTTATTTAAGAAAAATGTGGAATCTCTGTATTACAATATAAATTTCTCTATTAAAAAATCTGCTTTTTCAAATGGGTGTTAGTTGTCATTTAAAATGGCTGTGGGTGACATCATAAAATTTTACAAAAACATTTGAAAATTTTTATTCCATGGGAAGAAATAGGGAGATGTATTTGACAATCGACCTGTCCAGATATTTGTCTCCTTTTGTAATGATTTTATGGAATTTATACATCACCTAGGTACTTTACGGACTAATATTTTTCCTTTATTTGCAAAAACCCTCAAAATGTTTGTAAATAAACTCAAAAACCCAAAAATTTTAATAAAAAAAAAACAATTTAATAATTTAACACAAGACAAAATATTTTTTCTCATTGATTAAGCATTTGTTAAATGTTTTCCATCCATATATGTTGAATAATTTATTACAAACATTTGATTTGTAATCACTAAAATTTCTATTTTTCTGTGTCTCTCTGTTATTGTTCCGCTACAAAAAATGCTGCTATGAATATTAACAACTGAATACTTACTTTGCTGCTGCTTGCTTCTTCATTCAAAGATTTATGTTTGTTTAATCCCAGTAGTGGCGCTTTGAGGATAACTGAGCTATGTCGAAAAAATTGTCTCGCCTAAATGCATCTCGTTATTTTTAGTGTATGAGTGTGCTAAAAATAGAGTTAGCACCTTGAGGGTGGATTAAATTTATGGGGTGTTAAGTCAGCATTAGATTCATCCATTGTAAGAAAGAATAGGATCTGCCTTTTAAATTATAATTTTAGTTCCGAACTATATTCAGTTGAAACTTTGCAACGATATAGATAGATAGAGAGATTTATTGGTGTTAAGACATTTACAAGAAATGTATCTACAAGTCAAAATTAAATATAAAAATTAGATAAAAGTAAATTATGTAAAAATCACATATGTGAATAAATAATAAATATATAAATATAATTTTTATAATATAATATAACACATTTCTATAATATAACCCCACATAATAAAACCATGTTATAAGCAAACAAGCCTGTCTCTGTAAATGATAACGAAATTACAGAAATAATGATTTTGGTTTCCGACGCTAGTATTTTTTCAAGAGCAATCCTACAATTGTTTCTAGAGCTATTGAAGGGGTAGATTCGAATAATAAAACGGCAAGGAGTGTTCTCAAGGGCACTGGACAATCAGAAATAAAGGAAAAGGCAATTAAAGAAGTGAGTGGATGAACGGTTCCGTTATTAAAAATTATGTGCTTAGGACTTAGGATCATTAATTTTACAATTGAATATATTGAAATAACACATACGCCCTCGTATTATTTCTCTCTCTTTTCTGATTGAGACAGAAAAATATACAAAGTTGGCAGTTTACGTGATCGTCTAATTTTTTAAAAGTAGGACCCAAAGGGGGGAGGGTCAATAAGGCCGGTTTTCGGCCCCCCTCAAATTTGGCAAAAAGAAAAAAGAAAATGTTTTTTAACAGTCTAGGGTCAATTTAGAGTCGATTCGACCACAAACGGAACCAACCCCACCCCCCTCTTAGGGTCATTTCAAGGTCAAATTATGAAAAAGCCGTGAAATAAACTCGCCTTTTCGGAATGAGTAGGCTTATTCTGGAACTTCGATTTAATATATATATAGGTTTTTTGGGTCGCTGATTCCGGATCCGAGGTCAGTTTGTCTACAGTGTGTCCCAGGATAGATGTAACAAGAGGTGTAATGGACCAAAATTTTGGAATTTTGGAATGGTATTTGGGGATTGAGTTCTGCTTGTTGTAAAACTAAAGTATACCAAAAATGACTTGATTTGGTGTTCTACAGGGTGTTTATAAGCAAAGTTGTAAAAATTACCACTAATAAAGTACCTTTTCAAAATATGAAAAAATTCCAAGAAAAGTTATTTAGAATGCAATTTTATACCTATATACCAAACAGGAATATAAAATTATTTTTTTGAAACTTCCCATTTTTTGCGAATTAAGAGTTGAATTCATATTTAAAGTTGTGTAGGAGCAAATGTTAATCATCTGCTTTTCTCATAACCTACTTTTCTACATAACTTTAAATATTAATTCGCAAAAAATAATTTCTATGCAGTTTTAATTGAATGGTCAAAATAAAATACTAAATTGAAAAAATGGGAAGTTATTGACCCTCCCCCTTTACGTTGTGATATTAATTTTATTGAACAGATTCTCTTTATTACAAGTTTTTATTTAACTTGCTTTGTATGTATTTAATTAGTTTGTATGTTAATATGTTTAATTCAAATCTTGCAAGTCAATTTTGCACCACTTAACGACGCAACGTCCAATTGAGCTGCAATTTTGAATACAGCTTGCCGCATGAATAGAAACAAAATACTTAGGTACTTACAATATCTATCAAACAAAATTAATGCCTGTATGAACTTCTCACGCGCGACAAGCTTTTATTAGACAATTAATTCAACAAGCTTGTTTTTAAAAAGTTTTTTTACATTCAATTTTATAGTTTGATATTACTTGTTTCTGTTTACTGTTTTAATTTATTTGCCTTAATTTTAAAAATCATAAATTAATACTTATTTCTATTATGAATAAAAGGGTGCCTTAGTACCCTTTTATTTGTCTGAGCTTTAGTTAATAATGATTTCAATAGGATTGATTACAAATTTTATTTGTATCTGATTTACTTTTTATAAAGAACAATATCTTTATTTATTCTCAAATATTCATGAAAAAAATAAAATAATATGAAAAAAACTGAAAGCGTTTTAATACGTTACAACAAAAACAATAGTCGTTTTTCCTGGAATATTGACAGTTGACAACGATATACGTAAAATCACACAGCTCAGGAAAATGTCCCAGCAGGGATATTATTACGATTGCAATCACAAAAGTTTATATGCTTGTCACGACAACTGTTGTAGGTATTGTTGTATTCTTTTTTACCCCCAGCACCTCCGTTGGGAGACCAACTGACCTCGGTGTTTCGATCATTCAGTGTATTGCTAATTACGTTTGCAACTTGGCCGAGATCAACTGATCCTGAAAAGCATCTGAAAAATCTTATTTGTATAAATAAAATGACGAACAAACAATCTTCTGTTTACCTTCCGAAAATATAACAAAAAGAGCTGTGTTCAAATTTTATCATATGTAAGTAATAAATATGTTGCAAGTTGCAGTTGCGACTACAGAGGTGACAATTAAGAACTTTTAAGGCAAATTTATACCAAAAGGCAAATAACTGCCAAATCTGAAGTCCAACCGTCGCGGGTGTACTAAATATCAGTATATATAGTATAGTAAGCTGAAATGTCTCCTGTATGAGATTTTCTAGTCAAAAGTGCCACTACGTTTCGTAAAAAAAAAGAAAAAAATTATTCATCATCAGGTATAGCTCACGAGGCGCTCTCCACGGGCTAGAGTGATGTAATACATAAATTATTGTTTCTTAGCTTAAAAAATGTTTCCTTACCAAATTGGGAGAAGATCGGTCAAGAGATAGTTGAAATATTGCAAAAAAAAAAAAAAAAATTACAATTTTGACACCCTGTATCTTTTTCCACAGCATCAATTTACTAAAGCATGTTTGGTTATATCCTCATATTTTGGTCCAAAGAATCTACCCTTGAACTATAGCCTATTATTAATGGTCCACCCTGTATAATTGCATTTTACGAAAAAAAAAAGTTTCCGATTTACTAAAGTGTTTACTCCATTATGTACTAGATCAAACACTTTAGTAAACTGGTATACTACTTTTTTTTTTTCGTAAAATGCAATTATATTGAAAAAATCAAAATTATCAAAGTAGGCGTACTTATGTTCTTGAAATTTTTTATAGGACTATAAATTTTTAATCTGAATAACTTTCTTGAATGACATTTTCCTCTATATCTTACAGAAAAGGTATTTTACCTAAGATGAAATTCATTTTTGCTTAACTGTCATGGCCTACATGATTTTAAAAAAACAGAAAGAAATAAAAAGTTATTATAAACTTATTATTTCTTGAAACAATAGTATTTGTTTTATATGAAGAATTTAATTACTTTGCATATATATGAGAAAATGGACCTTTGATTTACAATTTATTTTTTACCATGTACAGTACCCAAACGTTCAAAAGTGGGCAAGAGTGATACTTGAATACCACGCTTCGACTGCTGACCACAAAAAAGACGTTCCAACGTCCAAGTGTTGCCAACGAGTGACCACGAATACAAGAATACGAGGCTTTTTACTTGCCTCCCAGGCACTAACGAGGCCTTACATCACCGAATATCTCACGTACACTTCCGAGTATGCTTCATTTATCTAAAGAGCCCTATTACGGTTTTGTATATTTATGTCAAGACATTTTTTAACGTACTTTTGTGTATCCATTTGAATACGCAGGTCTTCCAGTTGGATATTCAGTAAACATGAAATGGATACAGAAATTTGTTCCTCGACCCTTTGTAATAAATATACAATAATTCAAAAGCTGATACCAGTGATACCTAAAAATACAATATTACAAAAGAAAAGGAATGAAATAAACGTAAATTATAAATATTTAATTCGACAGAAACTACACTAACTACAGAAAGATAAAACATAATTAAAATCAAAAATAAAACTCTTTACTCTTTCTAATACAACAAACAAAGAAACAACAAACAAAATATACAAGACCAATCTAGTAATCTGACTAGACTACTTTTTGGTATTTAAGTCGACAAGAAAAAAGTGAAATATTAAAATAAAATATAAATACCTACCTACATAAAAATATTAAATAAAACAAAACAAAAGGAACCCGTTACATTGGTTAAATTAATTATAGTTTAGGATCATCTCTGAAAAATGTACTGATAAAATCCCCAGTTTTATAAATTTCGAAGGTTAGTTCTCTAAAACGACGTTCTTTTTCTTTAAAAGCTCCGCGACTGCTGGTCTAGGATCAAATTGAGCTTTTCCAGCTCCATTCAGTGACACTAAGAGCCGATCATTCATTGTGTCTTCATTCAGTGAAATTCTTCCTGAAGTTTTTATTTTGTTGAAATGAGAAATAATCCCCTCAGTAGTCATTGAATGAGGGCTTATTAGCAACAACGAGACTATTAACTTTTGCATAATACCTGTGGTGCAAACAATAAGTTTTCTTAATTTATTAGCATGCCTGGTGCCTTCATCGGGAGTATCAATGTCCTGAAATTCCTGAATCAAAGGCCAGCAATTACATACATTGTGATGTGATGAGTAAGTATTTGATACTGCGATCAAAGTATCAGATTAGTCAGAAAAAGTTTAAAATAGGACTTTTTGGAATACATGGATACGCAGTAAAAAATCACTAAAAGATGCTCTGATTTATGTAACACATTTTTGTTGTGGTCTCGTGCATGTGAAACTGAAAACTTCGTCGATTTAAACATACTCATATACTGTGCGAAATATTCCCTAAATAAAGAATTTGACATTTCCATGTTTATGACAATTTTAAGTTAAAATTCTAATGGAATCTTTTTAATTGTTATTTTGTCATATTTAACTCTTTGACTTGTTTTGAAATCCAGAAATAAGTAAAATTTAATTAACAAATTAGGAAATTATTTTGAAAATATACGACCTAGATACGGGGTGCTTCAGTATTCTATGTAACTTCATATGTCTCTACATCGCTTCTCATGTTAATTAAATTTTATTTGAAGTTGTCAGATATGTTGCTGCATTCCTCTAACATACTAAGAAACTAACGTTATAAAATAAATAATGTTCATAAATAGTTCGATTAATCTGATAGGCATAACTTGAATTAATTAACACTAACTAATTATACCTGATTATGCGCACGTTTCAATTTGCGGGCGGTAAATATATAATTATTAATTACATATTAAGCAAAAACTGGCTTCAACGCTATCTGAAAATCAAATATAATATTAATACGCGTCTTAAAACTACTACTTTATTTGCTGATTAAACAATATGGTAATTTATCGATACACAGAAATTATTTCTCTCTGGTAATATTTATTTTCGACTGCTGACTACGTTATCTAGCAAATATTTATTATTATGGAAGAATCCGGTAGGTCATAATATTTTATGGGCAAACTTACACATAGGTGAGTGAGTAACGGCTTTCCTATTATTATAATGAGGAAGAGATAACAGAAGCTGTTTATGTTTACAACGTCATCAAAAATGCTGCATCGATCATATCGTAAATATGACATAGTGCAAGGTTGCTTTGTACAAGGCGTTTCAAATGTTAAACCAGTACTCGGAGCATTTGAATAGAAAATAGGTATTTCCGAGCAGTATTTTTTTGCACATTCGGGTGTATGCCAAACAAGTGCAGAACGACCTTATGGGGACATGGAAAAGATTACACAGCCACACAAAAAAATTTTCTTTCAGATCTGGGGATCAGACTGCTATATTCTATAGTATGTTGAACCACTGAATCCAAATCTGCCATCAGATTTGAGCCAGCACGCCTCAGTTTTGCAAAAAATGCAAAAACCGTGAAAATAAACGCTGCAAGCTAAGGTTTTTTGCGTTTTCTGCAAAACTGAGACGCTGACTCAAATCTGATGGCAGATTTGGATTGAACGGGTCAAAATACTATAGGATATGATATTCTGATCCCCAGATCTGAAAGAATTTTTTTTTTGTGAAACATCCCAAATCCCTCCTTCGTATTATTTATCTCTCTTTTTTGATTGAGATATACAACGTTGGCAGTGATCGTCTATATTTCTGAAAGGAGAATCCAAATTTATGTTTTGATAGTAATTTTTTTGAACAGATTCTTTTGTAAAGTCTGATATTACTTGTTTCTGTTTACTGATTTAATTTATTTGCCTCCTTTTTTGAAAAACACTCACTTATTAACGGTTCTTACTTTTGGTACCCTTTTATTTGTCTGCACTTTATTTAATAATGTTTACTGATTACAAATTTTATTTGTATTTGAGTTATTTCATCTAAAAAATTAAATTATATATTCTTTTAAATTTCACTTATTCCTGAAGAAGTAAAATAATATTGAAGAAGCAGAAATATTCGTTGGGGCAACTGCTACATTTACCATGAAAATAATGAAAATATTCGTTATTCGTTGGGACAGTAGTCAAAATAACTTACTATAAGTTTTAATTAAATGTTCGTTGGTACAATTGCCATATAGAAAAATATGGAAAAGCATTCGTTGGGACAGTTCGACACGTTTACTTCTGTAGAATAATCAGGCCAACTATACAAACATCGAAAAATAATTGTTTACAAACATACGTAAAATATGACACCAGCCGTGGGAAATATACTCTTCCAATTTTTCATTAAATTCTTCCTCAATCAATTCAGAAAGAAGTTCGTTATATTTTGAATAAATGGGCCACCGTGCTTTTCTACTAGTTGTACTGTTCTAAAACTATGATGATTAATATGGTGATTCACCAAAAATCGCGTAGTAAACTATCTGTTTGTCATACAATCAGCCTCGTTCTTGAGGAACTGGTTTCGGATGTTTTTTCTTTCCTTTTGATAACCGAGAAGTTTTTAGTTCACTCCGCCAATCTGAACAACACTGGCATGGCGGTGATACACTACCTCTTAATTTCCCGATGAAATATCTTGTAGTCTTGATATTACTGATATCTGAGCAATATCCCCAACTGACTTCCCTCCTCATTAGCACCTGCAAGGGCTAAGAAGGGGTAATAATGTCCTACATGTGTACATATGCTTACTTTTTCACCGTCTATGAATTTTTGATAGATGAAAAAATTAAGAAAATGATTCTAAATGTCTTTTATTGAGCCAAATCTTTTATGGTATTTAAGAATCAAGCTAATTCACAATCAAATGTACCTCTGCAGGCAGCATACACGCTAGTTCATTGTGATTTAAAGTACAGGTTCGGATGTTTTTTCTTTCCTTTTGATAACCGAGAAGTTAGTCCTCCTATAGCAGACTATTCACTTGAGGGTGGCGGTACCGTGCTTAAGAAAATGATTTCGTAATTCGACAATTTCTCTTGATTGAATGATACCAGACTATTGAAATCCACAAATTTTTTTTTTTTTTATTTTCGCACGAGTAAAAAAATCTGCTTGGATCGACCTGCAAAACACCTCTTTCCGATCTTTTAACGTAAATTACTATTTCATGCTCCTAGAATGCCCGATATTAGAAAATGCTCTAGTCTAAGATGTAAAAATGAGGCATGGTGACAAGATGGAAATGGTACAGTATTTTATTTCGTATAATCCACTGTAATTATAAATATTTAGATTATGTACAACCTATATTTGAAATGTTGAATTTATTCAATACTGGCCTCTTTGAATCATCTTCTGGGTTATGACCAATGCTAATAACAGGCAAATTACTACTTTACTGTGTTTATGAATACACTACAGCAATTTATAACAAATACAAACTATATTGCCGCATAATCAAGATAAACGATTCTGCTATTGTTAAAAAATGTAAATAAGAGAGCAGATAATCTAATAATCGACCTTCCATGCTTTTATGATTATTCGCAGAATCCTAATAAAAATACCACATACGTCATGATATATAGAATAGATATTTGCTTTTATCGCCAGATAATCAAATGAATTGATATGTTCATGGCTGCATCATTGTTTGTCAAGGTATTAATTCAATTATTACCCGCGAGGTTTACTATAATATTGATTTAAGCTTAGATAAATTAACATATGGTGGAAATAACGAGGTTTTGTTTACTTCTTTCTAAATACGTACTTGTCCTTCTTACACAAATACTTTTAGCATTGAACTTATAATTTGTACTATACAAGTGCACTGTATGACGAACAGTTATGCCATGCAGTACAATTGTAGTATAAGCCAGTTATTAGAAATTACATTTATCAGAGTGTTGGATGAGAAAATTCAAGTGCCAAATTTGTCAATGGACAATCGAGACCAGAAAGGAACAGAAGTGCCACCACAGTAAATGAAGACAGAACTTGATTCATAATAATTGCTTCTAGAAACGTTCAATACATTAAAAATTCTTGAAAGGCAGAGAAACTACTCTGAGTCAGAAGATGACTGGTAGGAGGACTATGCAATCTGCAACAGTAAAATCAGAAGTAGAGACAGCCATAGAAAAAGTCATAACTGAAGCCGACAATATCACCACCGAAATGCTTAAGTCGATGAAGAGGTGATAATTTGCAGAATATGCCAAAAATATGGGAGATAGAAATCTGTCTCGATGACTGGAAAACCTCAATCTTTATATCAGTACTTTAAAGGGGATGATATATGTGACAACTATTGTTTTCTGCTGGCTTTGACATCACATTCCAAGAAAATAATGCTGTATATTCGTCAATTCAAACCATAAACACATAATGAGTGTATTTGGTCATTCAGCCCATCTGAAGTTGACTACCCAACTCGTTTAATTGTTTTAATTTTGTTTTAAGTTTTAATTTCAGTCTGTAGGTCTTGAAAGCCATGCCTATTTGCTTATTTCTTGTGCACCCATCAGCGACTTCGTGTACCAGTCTCCAATCATTGTTGACAACCTTTTGTATACAAATGGGATGGATGACTTATGCCATAGTGGAGAACAGAACTAGCTTAAATCTCCTCAGCTATTTGCATCATTTTTTACACAGATATGTAAAGTAACAAGCAAAATAAAAATCCCGTTGCTGATGTTGGGCAGGTGATTCCCAAAGCATTTTAGGTGTTGTAATTTTAACAACTTGCTTCGTGTCGTTTTTTATATGTTAGATTATTAAATTATCATTTACATTTTATTTGTTGGCTTCAAAATGAACGCAGAAACTCCAACTGGTACAAAACATTTATGGAGGCGGGAATTACTTATGGAGCACTAAGCCATCAACTAGAGGGAGAAAACACAACAACCCAGCCATACAGTAACGTCATGAAGAATTTACGAAAACAAGTAGCGATTATATACAAAACAACGACGAACAATTTAACTGTGACAGCAATGCCTACCATACGTTGGTAAATCAACTAAAATCAATATCCAAGACTATTGACATTTTCAAAATACCAAGCCAGTAACTGTCTGCTGTGTGCATGTTATATGACGAGAGTAATATTAATCTTGGCTTTATTTATACTAGTCTCATTTTGCTGGTGTTAAAATCTATTTAATTCTCATATGTAAATAATTTGTATGCCAGGATATTTGCCATTAAATATAGGCAATAAAATTTTCTGGCAGATTTACATTTTATGATGGTTATCGTTTTCGGAACAAATATGTCAAAGCTTTAATGTAAACGTTAGAGTGCAGCTAGTATGTTTGTGATTTGATCATTCATATCTACAAATTGCCGTAAAACTTCTATGCTAATTGTTGAAAACGTTGTTAAATGAGGCACATACAAATTAAACACAGCTTTAAAATAAAATATTATGTTTACTGTGAGCGAGGAATACTTGTCATATTTTTTTTATTTATTTTGCTTGTCATAAATTACTTTTACTACGTGATGTCCTCTCAAACATGTACTTAAAAGTTTACAAATATTTCTTAGTGATGTCACTGATAACATTTGGATAATTACGTGTTTTTTTTGTTATTACTGATGATGATACACTCAAAGATTACCATCCGGATTTTCAAAAATCGGTGTACATATTCGAAATGGGAAAAACATGAGACAATGATTATTTATGAGATTTATTATTGAAATTAAGTGGTTTTTGATCGAACTGATAAACGAGCATATATCAGGTCTATTTATATTTTACAACAGTTGATCTAAAGGATGGTCCACACTGATGTTAGTAGAAAATTTTTGACATTGGTAGGAACTTTTATAAAAGATGATGGAATATTTGGGACTGGAAAAATGTTGAGGGCTATGAGGGATGTCATCCTGACATTATCTCTTGAACTCCGCCCAGCCAGAGATTCCGCACTCTTCAACATATTCTTAGTGCTCCGGGCCTGCCTCACATTTTAATAATATTTTCCGTTTACCTTCGCACCGTCCGTTATGACGTTCGCAGAAGCCCCTAAACATAACCTCACAAAAATAAAATGTCAAAGATATCGAAAATATGTAGACAAACAATATTGTGGAGAACGAATTATCTTTTAGAAAGAACAACTATGGTGGAACAAATATCATAATTTTCCAAAATCGGGCAAGTAATATGAGGAAGACAGATGGATTTGTATTTTATTTATAATGAAAGCAAAGAAATTGTTGAAGTTTCAATGTGTTAGTAATACAAAGTAAAGTTATTTGGAGTGAAAATAAATAACATATTATATTTTTGATAATAAGGTGATAATTACACTAGTGCGATAATCGATAATTGCACTAGTATAAAAGTTATCGTGTCATTTTGCTCTAATTTATGGAAAATTCCTAGAAACCACCATTGGTACGGATTTCAGAAGAATCTGTACTTCCAGTCTGAAGCTATTCGTTTAAACTAGTGGTCGACAAGACAGAAAGGACGAAAGGCACTATTTCACAATATTAATCATTTCTTTTGACAAATATAGGAACTTTGACATTTTTCATACCAGATACCAGTATAATACAGCGGTGAGAGCATAAAACATGGGGTTTAGTCCGCATAAGTGCGGGAATTTTGAAACTTTGGGAATTTGTAGATTTCGATGCCCTGAATGAAATTAAAAAAAAATGCAAAATGTGATCTTAGCCGCCGGCACCGCCATATTGAAAAAATGGCTCACAAAAAAAGTTTCTTTGAAATATCTCGCTTCGGGTGCCTCATACGGCAAAAAATGTTCTTATGAAAATAAAAGAGCATTAAAAATGCTCTTTTATTAAGCATTAAAAATGCTCTTTTATTTTCATAAGAACATTTTTTGCCGTATAAGGCACCCGAAGCGAGATATTTCAAAGAAACTGTTTTTGTGAGCCATTTTTTCAATATGGAGCATTAAAAATGCTCTTTTATTTTCATAAGAACATTTTTTGCCGTATAAAGCACCCGAAGCGAGATATTTCAAAGAAACTGTTTTTGTGCGCCATTTTTTCAATATGGCGGCGCCGGCGGCTGGGATCACATTTTGCATTTTTTCTTATTTCATTCAGGGCATCGAAATCTACAAATTCCCAAAGTTTCAAAACTCCCGCATTTATTCGGACTAAGAATGTACCATCGACTGTACTAGTATTGCATTTTTTTGAACAATATTTTTGGCGAATTCATTTTGTCTGGGTTCAACCGTGGCCTGTTCAACTGCTTCTATTATATTTAAGGATATGATTTTGCAGAGTGAGAGGGAAATATGCATTTATTTTTGGTTTATTATAAATATTTAAAAAATCATAAATGACATAATCCTTAAAATAGTTTCAGATACTTCCCATTACTCTAAGAAATACAACCATATACAGTTTTTATCATAAACTTTATAAGTATATATGTTAAATGCCATACTCTAATAATGAAATTAGGAACTATTTTCATTGACAAATTACGATATTCAAGTAAAACAGAAATTTACAATAAAAAAAATATATAGTTGTATTCGTTAGAACGATAGCAATTATTTAAAACAGTTTTAAAGATTATACTGTTTGGTTATTTAATTATTTATAATACACCGAAAGTAAACGCATATTTCCCTCTCACTCTGGAAAATCCCAACCTTAATAATACTTTTTTAGTTGGTGTGTTGACAACATGTCTTTAAAAGAGTCATAAAGATTTCCGCAAAAAAACAACATAACAAATTCTCCTTCCTTTTCAATCCATTTAGTATATGAAACTGCAGTTAAAACACGCGTGAACATGGCAAAAAAACTGTTCAATGCTTATATGTTGGGCTTGAGACCGCGGGGTCCCGGGTTCGAATCCTGGCTAGGATATTGATATTTATTGGCGCTTTTCCCATGTTGACGAGACGGTAACAGTGGGCTAGACCGTGGTTGTGTGACAGACAACACGGCTAGTCGCTCTCCTCTCTTAAGTTCGAATCTCAGCTGCGGGATATGGATATGACAATGTCGCAGGGAATGGTTGTTATATTGTCTATATGCGCGTGTCCTGATTGAGTGGTGGAAGAGTTACAGCTAAGCTTTTCCAGGCCATAAAAAATAATAATAATTTTCTACTAGTAAATATTCGCTGCATTGGTAAATTCATGGCAACACATACTCCAATAAACAATTAAATCCATTATCAGAACTACAGGCAGACGTTTCAGTGCATTCCTGTGACTGCCACTACAAAGTAACATAACATATTCCTGTTCATAAGAATATTTAACGCATAACTGTACACCATAATCCTTTAAGTGCCACGGGATCGTTACATAGATGTGTATAAGCATGAAATATGTGTAGCGTAGACGCAGAGTCTCTAGATAAAAGATAAAAAATGAATAACCTCCTTGTGAACGTTTAAATGCAGGCGTACCGCTATCGTGTAATGTGTTAAAAAATCGACACAGTACAAGCGTTGTAATTTAAATGATATGCACTTGTTGAAGCGGTTGTTGTTTAATTCATGCTGTATCTGCAGGAATGGTGGCGTCAGTTATGCCAAAAACCACGTCGAATTAGCGTTGACTACCTTATAATTAGGTATTATGGAATATCTGTCTGGGCTATAATTACGCTGTGTGAATATCAACATGATTGACTGTATAACAATGAGATATATTTTTTAATACGTATTTGGTTGTGGTTTCTTGTTTTTGAATGGGTACCTCTTTCAACCCAATATAATAGCCTGTCATCAAGTTGATAGAAATAAATATGTGTAATGTTCGATTCACTTAATTAGAAATACTTGGAGGGAGATGCAGACTTATTTTCATCTATATTTTATGAAGGTAAAATTTTGTACGCTCAGTTTTTAGATCTGACTACGCATCTGACGCATTTATTTTAAAAAATGGAATGATACAGATTTTCCATCGACAGTCAAAACTTAAATTTTAACTTGGGGAGAGATTTTCTGTGTTTCTGTTTTAATTAAGCTCTATTTCTGTTTATTTATATTAACAACTTTATTAGATGAATTATATATTTAATGTCCTACAAGTCTGTTATTTTACAATAACCACCCTATTTTGAGATACATCAAATGAAAAATAACGCCGTAGGGCGTTATGAATATCTATAACGCCCTAGGGCATTATAAAATTATAACACAACCCAAAACAAGTAAATCATGATAGCGTTATTGACAAACAAAATGCGTTGCTATGCAACGGCGGCGTTTACAAACAATTTTGATTTTTTACTCTCTTTTAAATCAAATCGCTCTGAACATAATAGATGTCAAATTAATAAATCGTAAATGTCAAAATCGAATTAAATAACAGACTTGTAGGGAATTAAACGTTGAAGGCACCACGGGTGTTATAGGATAATGACGCCCTCGGTCGACGTATAGTACCTCGGTGCGTTATTATCCTTATAACACCCTTGATACCTTAATAACTATTACATTTCATAATAAAAATTATACATAACAACAGGAGACGTTACTATCATGATATTATATTATTTACTTTTATAACTAGGTACTATACATATATACATGCTGTAACTTAACACTCCTCCTAGATTGCAATAATGTCCTAACAAAAATTATTAAATCGCGATAATATAAATTAATAAATATCTATTAAATTTCATAACTTTACAAATTTATCGAATGGCAGACCTTTCGTAAGTAAATCCGCAATGTTATTGTTTGAATCTATATACTTAACAGTTAGTATATTTTTCATAACCAAATCTTTAATAAAATGACATCTCATGTCAGTATGTTTTGTTCGACGACTGTTCTCAAAACTATGAGCCATTTGAATAGCACCTTGGTTGTCACCAAGTAATGTACGGTAGCATTTTCGCCAAGATCAGATACTATTCGTTGTAAATTTAAGATATCAGTTGCCGATTCGGATGCTGCTATGTACTCAGCCTCTGCTGTAGAAAGAGCTACACAATCTTTGGTAATTATTATTACTTCTTCCTGATTGATTATTATTATTATTATTTCCATATTGATTATTTCCAAATTGATCATTTCTATATTGATTATCATTTTCTTTACATTCATTTGCTTTATGACCAGATGTCCCACATTTGTAACAATTATCAAGGAAATGCTTTGCCTAAATGAATTTTCACTTGTTCCTTTTTCTTCGTTTTTATTGGTAGCTTTTAATTCAGCATCTAGTCGTGATTTGACGAATTCAATTGTTAAATCTGTGTCCATGGTTTCCAATGCTGTTATAACAGAATCACAATTTTCTTTCATTGTTAATAGAACATGGCAAACCTTATCTTGTAATTTCATACCAGTTGTTTCTAATTCACGTATTATAGAATCAAATTTGAGAAAGTGATCTTCTAACTTTTCATTCATATTACATTTTAACGACAATAATTTTCTCATTAAATGTAACTTATTGAATATGCTTTTTCTTTCAAATAACTTCTCAAGAACTTCCATCATATTTTTTGTTGTCTTTGCGTCTTTCAAGCTGTCCAAATGCTTATCTGTCACACATTGCACTATTATCGATTTAGCTTTGGCATCTTTAACTTGAAATGCTTGCTTTTCTTTTTCTTCTACTATATCTTCAATCTTTATTTCCAGTGCACATGATACTGCTTTTTCTTCTAATAATATTTTAACTCTGAACTTCCAGTTATTAGCAGATAGTTGGGGCAATACTTGCATATTTGAAAAATTCATCATCAGTTACGTTATGTTTAATTACTTAATTACTTCTGGGCCCATAACCTTTTGTGATTCTGTTTTAATTAAGCTCTGTTTCTGTTTATTTATATTAATAACTTTATTAGATGAATTATATATTTTACATTTCGTAATATAAATTATACATAACAACAGGAGACAGTTACTATCATGATATTATATTATTTACTTTTATAACTATACATATATAGATGCTATAACTTAACAAGATCTTGTAGATTGTTTAAGGGATTTCTTGGCCCTACTTCACCGTGACCTAAAAAATCTTTTGTGAATTAGCCTACAACTAATTGTTGTCCAGAATTGCAAGACTTTTTACACAGTTTGTGATTTTCCTGGAGGCTAAAATTGTCAAAATTTCATAGCATAGATTTTTGCCTGGTTCAGAATTTGTTAAGGGCTTTAGATAGGCTGCATTCAGGTCCCGCTACGCCCACACTACGCTACGCCCACACCTACCTCTTCATCCATCTGTATAACAGATGACTGACTCTTTCTCCAACCGCAGTGCTTCAACCATGCTCGCCTGATGGCCCTCAATCAGCACTTCAAACGGGCAGTCAGAGTCATGCTTGATTGGCATTGAATCAGTGGATTTGGTCATGGAATGAAATTGGATTAGCTCCAAAATCTTTAGGTGACCAAGTAGGTCGCCTGGTCTGAATTTAAGTGCCTGATGCAGCCTTAGGTCACTAAGTGCTGCCTCCTTTATTACACGCAGATGCAGAGGAAGTAGGTCCAGCATTGCCTCCATTGCTCCTGTAGTCCCTAGACAGGCAAGACATTGCAATTTCTGCAGGGGGGCCTTCGTTTGTGAATTATGAAAATATGAATTCAGATTTATAAATATTAAATTACGAGTACCTCTAGGCTGCGGTCTAGGCCCAACTCTCTCATTTCCACTTGCTAACAATACGGTTCCAGCAAAATCGTGTCTCTTTGCGAACGACATAATATTACAAGAACAAGAATAATAATGTACCTATTAGTACCTATAACAATATAACATATTTCATTGACTTACGTAAACTTATTTCCTCAGTGGCCAACCAAAATAATAAATAAAAAGCAAAAGTAAGTGCAAGTGATAGCATTTTTTAAAGTATCTATTTCTGAAATAGTTGAGGCCATTAATAACGTAAATATCTTACGAAGAGTTAATGCTACGAGAAAATGGCCTTTTTTCTACACTACATTCTCTACAAATTCTTTTACAGGCTAATTTGCGTAAAACTAACCGTTTATGAGTTACAGCACTTTAAAAATTGCAAAAAGTAGTTTTTGCAAATTATTTGGTACATTAAATGTCAAATAGCAATCTTATGGAGCATTACATTCTCTTCAATTTCTGTTAGAAACGTTATTTGTAAAATTAATAATTTACAAGCTACAGTCCATTAAAAGTTCTAAAAAACAGTTTTTTAAAAATATCTCCTGAACTATTCATCGTGCATTCAAATACTTATGTTGTTATCAATCTTGTAGAGCACTAAACTCTACAATTAAATGCTTAACAAAATATAGGCTAATGTATTGTAGTTACGGAGATATTAAAAAATATATATTTTTTATAATTTTTACAAAAGAAATTGGAATATAAATTGTAGAGGATTTAGTGCTCTACAGATTGCAAATATATTTTATATCCGATCAATAGTTAACGTAAAAAATTATTTGACGGAACAAAGTAATTTTTGGCACGTAGGCTATTGACTATTGCCAAGAAAAAATATAAACACAATTGTCAAACAGGAAATCTCCTTTATTTTTAGTAAAAAGAAATCGGCAGTTACAGGAAGCGGCTGGAACCTCCCCACCAGGTGAATCTTTGAAGCCGAAAAGAGCACTAAAAAATATGAACGATCTCATTTAATTATATTTATTAAGTTTAAATATTTTTTTTCATATTAAAATAGAAAAAAAAAGTCTTGCGATCGGTGGAATTTGAACCTACGAACTTGAGTGTTAAATTTATACTTAAATTCCGCTGCTGGTTACTATATATTTTGAAAATCTTTTTGACGGTGTTAGTTACTTTCGCGCGCGAATGATTTTATGACAGCTGTCACTTTAACAACTGTCAGATAAAAGTTGTTAGTTGGAGAACTGTCACTTTGACACCGTCAAAAAAATTTGTCACTAACTTTGTTGGGAAGGGAGGAGGATGTCACTTTGACAGCTGTCAAAATTCTGGTTCCAAAACTTTCCCGGGGGAATTTATTTATTGACAGTTGTTCAAAAAAAATTTTAAGTTGGTATTGCACTTTGTTTTTAGGTTATGACTGTTTATATAGTTTTAAGGTTATGATGCGCAATGCGCAGGAAATGGGTTCAAAGTTTTTGGACTTTTAATGTAAATTCCACCTTTATTATGATTTGATGAAAAACTCACTCTGGACCCAGTTAAGGGCTGTCCGTAATCACACGGGCTCGTTATGGGCTGTGTAGGCTCCACACAGCTGCCACCGGCTTCAAACTTTCTCTTCTCTTGTGAAAAAATAATTGAGTTGACGTTCTGAAAAAACGTGCATACTAGTCTGCGCGTTTTTACACAGTAGTCTATCGAACGTTAGGTTAGACTTAAATATATCTTACCCAAGAAGCGTGACTATAAATTGTTAAATCGAAAGGGTGTAAATGTGATCTATCGTTGAAATCGGAATTTTTACTGCTTTTCAATGGTTCGATTACAATGTGTAAGTAATCATAAAATAAACAACTTGTGCCAAACCGGCACTAAACGTAATCCGATCTCAACCAAAACCTTTTCAGATCTTCTGGAGCAGTAAAGAAACCCCCATGCAAAGTTTCATCCAAATCCGTTTAGTAGTTTCGCCACTATCGTGCTAACATACATACACATATATACACACACAGAGACAGACCAAAAACCACTTTTTTGTGTTCCTGGGACCTCAAAACGTAAAGATTTGATGTTACCTCAATTTTAGATTTTGGACCAATTTTAGTAACCTCCCACAATTACTTCCACATCCAGTGGAAGTATAGTAACGACAAAAAATTTTTTAAAAATTTTTATTCAAATAGGCTTAAAATGTCATGAAACGTCGAGATTTTAAGTTTGAGCGAAAAAATTTCTGTCTGTCTGTCTGTCTGTCGGTCTGTCTGTCGGTCTGTCTGTAACTTTTTTGTGCGCACGTTTACTCCGGAACCGTTTAAGATATTGGCTTGAAATTTGGTACACATATGTACACTTGCTTTCAAAACTTTCGCGTACACATTTAAGTAACAACGATTTTGCAAAATTTTAGCTGTGTGAACGGATAATTTTGAGATAGGTTAAAGATGACATTGACGTTTAATTAAAATTTAATTAAAACGAACATAAAAATAAATACAACTATACTAAAACTTGTAGAACAGTGCTTTTATCTAGTCCATAATGAGTAGCAACCCTTCTTATGGAAAACCCCTCTTCTAATTTAGAAAGCATCAAAACTTTATCTTGCTCTGTCAGTCGAGGTATTTTGACTTTTCAAAATTTCAAATGTCAGAGTTCATTAATTACAACCCTGATTTAATACAGCGAAAAATACGAAAGTTTTGAAAGCAAGTGTACTTTAACGAGATCTGGAACTAGATTATATTTTCATCTTGTTCCGTCGAAGGGTAAATTGGGGTAAATTTGGTGTAAATGGGTAAATCAAGCAGGTAAGAGTCCATAAAATTGGTATTTAGTATATACAAGAGACGCTAAGGTTTCAAAAAAATTTTTGGCATTAGCCATCACCATTATTAAAGGGGATGAAAAAAAAATGTGATTTAGTGTATGTACAAGAACCAAAAAACCTCAAAATATTTTTTTACTTCATCCACTTCCCACTACCACCTCCCTATCACCACCCCCACTCCACTACCGATAAGGGGTATCGTTTTATGGGTTTTTGGAAGAAGATTTCAAATATTATATTATTAAAGTTCCATAAACAATTATTTCCACATACAAAGTTTTTTCGATGTGAGTGACTTGGATAGAGAATCTGGATGTGGAAGTAGTGATTCCTTGGGCAGCGGTTTTTTATTGTGGGGAGGTTAATATACAGGCTGATTAATGCAAAAAAAACTTTGAAAAACAACGGAGGAAAATCACATTTCAAACGCAGTTGACAAGATTGCCAAAGAAAATTCTCTTTTAGTGAAATAATATAAAATAGTGGTTATCCAGAAGAAAAAAGTAATAAATAAATTGCACCAAATAGAAAAGAAAGTTTTGTGTAAATAATTTTGCATATTTTTTTAAAACAGCATCAGCTTCTATCTGCTAAAGTTTGTGCTATAGAAGCATATAATATATTTATATTAGGAAGTTTGCTAACACAAAAGTATTTTAAGTTGTACTTAATTAAACTTGCAGTCAGTTATTCTACTCATTGGCCTCAAAAACAAATTAGTAATTTCATTTTTCTGTATTGCAGATGAAAGAGACGCAGTGCAGAAGAAAACGTTCACAAAATGGGTCAACAAACATCTGAAAAAGGTAAGATCACCATTGGCGTTTATTAATAATAATTCATAATAACACATCGGATACCCATATAAGTGCGGAGATACCTGTAATTTATTGCAGCGCAGTATCTCGCACTTCGTTTTAATTAATAATATAAAAGTGTATCGTTATTGTAATTGTACTTCACAGAAAGCGAAAGTATGGACGTCTTAAAAGGCATAACGTTACTGGAATGTTTATTGTCTGTGTTTTGTGATAAAACAAATAGATTTAGTTTTGCAGCAGATGAACAGGTATTATGTCTAGAAAGTGATATAAATGTTTTATGGAATAATAAAACGTGACTGTCGAATATGTTAGTAGATAAATAGAGATAATAGACATAAATATAAAAATGTTATTGTTTATGTCAATTGAAATCGCAAATTCATATAGCGATATGTTTATCGTGCTACCGTGTGCATATATGCAAGTCTGCAAACAATGCTTTGTTGTTCTAAATGAACCATAGTTATTAAAAAAAACTTACTGCCAACCCAGCACATTTGAATCCAATCAATCAGTAACCGAAACTGTATTTTCCCAATTTGTAGAAAACAAAACGTTTCTGATCTTTGTTTTTAAACAAATCCTTTGAAGTAAGTAAGTCTCGAATGGATAACATAATGACATTGAAATAAGTTTCGAAATGCACGATTTCAGAAATTAAAGGAAATTCTACAGGATCTGATTTGGGGCCATTTTTATTTATATTGTACCAAAATGATCCTTACACGTGCTAAACACTCTCCTACTGCCCCAATACACTCAGTTATACAACCAATACAGCAATTATATAGCTTACTGGCGTAATATTGCATTTAACGTGGCCAGACTTGTAATTCGTAATCCAGCGCTCAGCGGGGCATTAGTCCAGAGAATAGCTCTTGGTCGCAGTCTGGATTTTATTAATTATGTATTTAAGGAAATGTATAAAGGAGTTCGACAAAATATTAGGCTAGTAAATATGCTGCCCTGTAAAAGCACACGTACTATTACATTCCTACAACAGTACCTAGAGGTAAAAAATATGTAACATTTCGGAATAATTTCATATGTAATGATAATTTTTCTGTATGGGTTATTATTGTAGCAAAAGGTATCATCTTCAGTTTCTATATGGTCCAGATACTTGCTCCCTCAAGGGGTGCAAACCTCCCCTAAATTTAAATCAGGGAAACAGGGAAAACCTGGAAAAGTCGGGGAATTTATAAATTAATAAAAAAAATAAAGGAAAATTTATTAAAACTACTTATATCCAACGTTGTTCCCATATTGCACCTCCCCGCTCGTCGAAAAATGTTCTCCCCCTCGCTCATTAGTTTTCGTTTTCAACCAGAAAAATTTTCTGAATTTTTTATTAAAAAGTCCTGGAAAACCTAGAAAAGTTAGGGAATTTCAATTGTGAATTGGTATACACCCTGTTAAATATTCGATATTTGAAAAAGTATTACTAATATATTTTTGAAACGTGAAATAGTTATGTTTTAAACGGACAAAAGAATTAAGCATCTAGGTGATGCTATCTATACATTAACGAAAAACAGCATTTTTGAAAAAAAAATTATTGAGCAATTACATTAACAAAATGGCGACATTTTATTAAAAAAAAATGAAAACGCACATTGTATTGGCCATAACTTCCTTATTTTTTGTGAAACAAACAAAGAATCATTTTAAAAATTGATTAATTGGCTTTAATTATTAAGATAGGGAAATCGCGCCATATACCCTTCTCGGGGCACCCTGTATAGGATACCAATAACAGAAACGTCATATTTTCTTTATCTCTAAATAGAAATTCATAAAACTAAAAATAAATGTAAAAAAATATGAGGAACTAAAAATTTGCGTTGGAGGTGATTAAAGATCTATTTTTTCATGAGTAGTTTGTTTGACAATAAAATCTAATATCTGTCTTAAGTAGAAACTCTATTTAAATGATTTTTTTTTAAATAAATGCAGTTGTTATCCGCCTGCAAACAATAATATTAGCTCAACAGATTATAGATAAATATTTGAGTAGCATTTAAATTGCGCTTAGTATAGAATCGTCAGCTTATAAATTGCATAATAATAAGTTAAGGTTAATGATTCATACAGAAAAATTAAAATTATTATACAGAGTGTATAATAATTTTTAAATTAAATTTAATATGGAGAAAATGGTCTCAGTAGATTCAGGAACGTTGAAAACTATTAATAGTGTATTATTCAGAGAGCGTATAATGATGGCTATTACTAGTGAGGGTGATGAGTCGAAGGCGAGTGTCGTAAATCATCCGAACGTGTAATAGCCATTATACGTGAGCAGTGACTATTTTAACTGTTTTAATCGTTTGAAAGTGAAAAAATTAAGTTAGTTCACAGTAAATCTTTGTTTGACGTTTTAAATGTCAAACGAAAACATGGACTCTCCCTTGGAAAAATGGACTCTCCCGTTGATTAAGAAAATAGCTAGTTCCTGAGTGATCAAGTGTGTGTTATTGTGACTTCGTGTTCATAATGCTCTGGGTTAGAATTATGACTACCATTATTCGTCAATTGTTGAAAGTATAATGCAATGATTATTCGATAGTCGTGGATAAAAACTATTATATGAACTAAAATCGTAGGAAATTGTACTTGTACTACATTAAGAATTTTTGAAATTTTCTTGGAGAACAAGAACTCAAATATTGTAATGCTTTTTGACGTGGCATAGTCTGCATGCCTTCACCAAATTTGATTAAAAAGAAATTCTCAGAACTCAACCTTTAACGTGAGATTAGAAAATAGTTGTCGTATACGAGATGGGCTATTTAAAACTTTCCGCACCTTATTTTCATATTCTTTAAATGTTTAAGAAAACCGCTCGCTGAAAGGCGTTGATTTTGTTTTAAGTGTACCTGTGACAAATTCAACCTCTTTATTTCACCCCCTACGCGAAAACAGCCCCTTCTAAAATATTAAATTGAAAAGGTCTTTTAATTCACTTTGCACCTAACTGTTTAAAATTTTCCAAATTTAATTGAATATTTTTCAAGATATTATATAAGCATTTGGGAATGATATAATCTAAGAAATTAAAAATGACCGAAGTAAAAATAATTCATTAATTAAATGTTTGAAATGCCCACAACCAACCTTCATACTTTAGCCTTTGTTGAAAGGCTTCGCGAACATCTTATAGATTTTAAGGGTTATTCTACATTCTTGAACTATTCTGAGGCGCAAATCTTCCAAAGACTCTGGCTTAGTGGTTTGGCAAACACTTTGTTGCATTAAATGTCTCTGTAGAAAATAATATCAGGGATAAGGATCGGGTGATCTTGCAGGCCATTCAATTACATCTCTTTTGACCGACTAAACGTTCATTTCAGAATTCTTTTTCACTAGCTGTAAAGTGTGGGGAGCTCCATTTTACTAAAAAAAAAAAAAGAAATAAGTCGGCTTCTGAATGGTTTCGTCGTCTGTATAGTGTATTCCACAAATAATTCAGCGATATAAAAAAGCTCGCAAAAAGTATAAAGGACGCCGACCGCTTCTAGTTACTGTACCGCCCGCCGGTCCGCTTTGACAACGTTAGTCCACGTTGACCACACACATTTTATTCCAACCTATCATAATTCCGGTAGAGAAAATTTCAACCAATTGTATTCAGTGGGAGTGGCCTACATTTTTGTTCGGAAATATATGACCATTTTTTGTGAAGATAATAAAGAAGCCGAACACTTTTATGGCCTTTTATGTAAATAGACTGAAATTGATATATGGTCGGCACCTTTTACGTTTTTTTGCGAGCTTTTTTATATCGCTGTATAAAGAGGTCTACACACGATCCAGCGGCAGAGACCCAGCCATGTCGGCACGCTTTGAACTCATTCATAAAAGTGAACTGGTCCGCTGGAATTCCAATTATCTTCAAAGCGTACCGACAATGTCGGGTCCCTGCCGCTGGATCGTGTGTAGACCCTTTTATCGATGGTACAAACTATAAGAATTTCCGTTATAAATAGATCAATCTCAGTTTTCAGCAAGATACATTTTTTACCTGATATAAATAATGGTCCAATGTTCTTTTCTAAAATACCGGCTCAAACATTTAATTGCTGGAGACTGTGTGTGCGTTTCCATGTAAAGTCTAGCATCATCCCAATAAACAAGTTAATGCCGATTCACTCTTTAACATACAGTGTGACTCACTTAAGATAAAGGCACCTTTATAACTTTTTTATCTTTGTTCCGATTTGAATCAAATTTTGGGGCGAGCATAGATGCGTCTTCACTGTGTAAGTATCCTCGTTACTCCAAGTGAAGCAAAGTGCAGCGCGGTTAGTACTTGGATGGGTGACCCACCCATCTTAGGAAACACAG
Source organism: Rutpela maculata (assembly GCA_936432065.2). Lineage (NCBI taxonomy): Eukaryota > Metazoa > Arthropoda > Insecta > Coleoptera > Cerambycidae > Rutpela > Rutpela maculata. The sequence continues at coordinate 349,119,529 of OW386285.2, read as the reverse complement.
CGATCTCGTCCTACCTTCTAGCGGCTTGTATATCAGTGTATACGCGGAAGCTATTTAATTTCAGACGAGGATTACGTAGTGGATATACCATCCTTCGGAGGGGATGTAAAGCAGGCGGTCCCTTATCTATTAAATGTTAGACAAGTAAAAGATCCCTACTCTTCTTACGAGAAGAGGTTCGGCCAAATTTCCAGGTTGGGAAAGGTTGGGGGTAGCTCGTCTCCTGGCGTCGGTGATAGATCTTGGTAGCGAAAATAGGCCGACGTTAAATAAATAGATAAAAAAAAAGAATCAAATTTTACTCAAGGACAGAACAAATTAGGATCTACTTATGATCCGAAAAACATTCGCCTCCTACAAATGCAAAGCCACCTGCGGTACCAAAATATGCGAAAAAAAAATCAAGAAATCATATTAATATTAGGCATCTTTTTATCGGAAAACTTTGTTAATGTTCTAAATTGTCCAAAAGCCTTGTGTCAAAAATGTAATCAAAATTAAAAATTTTTAAAATAATTATTTTAAAAAAATTGCAAACTGCTTGACAACTACCTGGCAGCTTGGATTTAATTTCAAACAAAATTGTAATAGTACAGTTTTCTAAACAAAAAACCCATTTAAATGATATTTTTGGATTTTTTGTTTTGATTAAATTTTTAACTTAAGGTTTTTGGACAATTCTGAACAAGTTTCATTAATAAAAAAAATGCCTAATACTTTTTTAAAATTTTTTTCCGCATATTTTGGTACCGCAGGTGGCTTTGCATTTGTAGGAGGCGAATGTATTTCTGGTCATAAGTAGATCTTAATTTGTCCTATATTTGAGTAAAATTTGATTCAAATTAAAAAAAAAAAAGTTATAAGGGTGTCTTCATTTTAAATGAGTCACACTGTATATGAGGATTCATCAGAAAACAAATGTTAAAGAGCAAATTTTTGTTGTTGTGTTCAATAAGTGTTCGCTCATTTCGTCACAAAACTGTAAACGGCGATCACCATCATCTTCATGAAGTTCTTACACGAGTTGTACCTGTAGGGATGATTTTTATTACTTTCTAAAATTCTTCTTAATTTGGTCTACAGAATGCAAAGAGCATATAATGCAAGGCATACTGCAAAAATGGTTTTGCAAATTACTAATGTATTGTCGCTTTTAATATAATAGATTTTGTGAACCGGCTGGTGTATGAATTCTATATTTATAGTTTGTGTCGTTGACATTAGAAATCTACGACCGCAACTAAACAGATTTGCCGAAGTTCACTCAAAATAAATATTTGTTCCTGATTATACAATTTCTAAAAATACATTTTAAAATATGTAAAAATTATTTCCTGGATTTTCAGCCGTTCCTTAAATTACGCAAAGAGAGTAATAACCCGGAAGGTTAAAAGTTTATTTATTGATTAACTACTGATAATAATTCACTATATCAAATAGCTTTACATCTTTGTTGTAATGTAATATTTGAGATTTTTTATTTTTGAAAATATCCTTTCTCCGGCCGATTCAAGAGCGAAAATTAATGAGAACTTTCCAACTGTCTGTGTAATTCTAGGACACGGTAACTCATCACAAAATAAATTTGTATGGATCGTATTATTAATAATATAAATAATATTAATAAATAAATAAATAAAGACGCTTATTATGTTGATTATAACAATTTACAGTTTTACACAAAATGCCAAGTTGGTGACTGTCGTTTCGTACAATCAAACTTATACAAATTTAAAACATTAACACCAGAGAGTAAAAAGAAGCAGTAAAAATATTCAAATTTGATATTTAATTTTCCCAAAAAATACAAGTTAAATTACTGGGAGAATCAAAATTACTAACATTACCTTTTCCAATGAATAAATGAAATAACAAATTTATTTTAACTATTATCTTAACTATATAACAAAAAAATCACTGTTATATGTGTATTGTGAAAACATTGCTAAACTTAGCATATCTGTTAAGTCTGAATTGAAAATAACAATCTTAATGTCTTTTTAAAACTTATTTCAGATATGGACTATATCTGAAATAACTTTACTAAAGAAAAAAGTTCTAACTTCGTTGACTCAAATCCGATTTTGACCATTTTTTTTAATCTCGTGAAAAAGTTTATAGAAAAGTTCCCCCATATAGACTGGCGGTACATGACCCGTCAGGTGCAACGTTTTTAAAATGCATGTCAATCATATATATGAATGAAATTACCGTGAATATGCCAGAAACGCAAATTTTAGGCAGTCGTCGCGTGCAGAAGGCTGTGCAAATCGATTTTTTTTGTTTATTTTTTTGTTTTTTTTTTTAATTTAAAGTGGATGCCAAGAGTGCCAAACGAAAAGCCGTGACAAAGAATCCAGCGAAAATTCATTGGCATGCAGTTTACGCGCGCAAAACACACGTTGATGTGCACATTAAATCGTAAAATTTTTTGGTGTTCTTGATTTTGTATGATTCTGATTTTGGATTTTTTTAAGGCTTTTCGTTTCGCACTCTTGGAATCCACTTTAAATTAAAAAAAAAAACAAAAAAAATCGATTTGCACAGCCTTCTGCACGCGGCGACTGCCTAAAATTTGCGTTTCTGGCATATTCACGGTAATTTCATTCATATATATGATTGGCATGCATTTTAAAATCATTGCACCTCACTAGTCATGTACCGCCAGTCTAATAGGTGAGAAGGCGTCCTTTTTATTTTTCAATTGTTATTAACAAATAAGTGTTTTTTTAACACACTCTTCATTAAAAAATTGCCTGATATTCGATAACATACGGTTTTAGATTACGAATCAGGCCTCAAAATCGGTCTAAAAACAAAATGGCGTCGAAAGTATAATTTTTTATTTTCTTCCTTTTATTATTTTTAGATGTCTGGGTGTTTTTGGAGTCACTAATTGCGATTTGACATAAAAACTCAACTAAAACAAGAAATGTCGGATCCAAAATGGTGGAAAAGGGTCGATTTTTTTTCAGATTTTATTTCTATTCTGCAGTTGAAAAAATGATTTTCAAAATGCTTTGTGGAGCTGGTTATTGTGTCACTGGGATTGGAAAATGCTTTCCTGTATCATATTTCCAACCCCAATCTTCCGCTGAAATATCTTGGTTTCCCAAACACCACTGTGTTCGCAAATATACGCGTTGTAAATGTTGTTCTGCTGCATCCATCACAGAGCACAATGATGCTAAATTAACACTATTTTTTTAGTAGACGCCTTAATAAAAGAATCAATGCTTGACGTTGCTCCCGCTTAAATGGGCTACCTTCGATGCTCATACATTTCATTAATGTTACAGGTACACCAGCACAGGTGTGCCTACTTTATTTAGTTTTTTTTTTAATATTTATATATATTTTAAATAAAAAACATTTTGAATTTCAGGTTTGACTCTTTTATTAAGGCGTCTGTTAAAAAAAGGTAACGTTGCATATCATGTCTCAGAGGCGTAAAGAAAGTTGAAGTAAACTAGGACGTTAACAACTGCATTTCTTGATATTTCTGCCTCGACAAATACTCAACTGGCAAATTGCCGCTCTTGCCATCTATATTATTCGCCGAATTTCCTGTTCGCAGTTGCCATGATTGTCCACAAGGGCCCCGTCCATCTTGTTTACCTTACGGGCACCTATCCTTAACGTATGTGTATCGTTATCATTTGTTCGGTCTACAAGTATAATTTTCGTGTTGTAGTTTACAATTAAACCATAATCAGGGTTTATTTTCTGAAGCCTGCCCAACAGGTGCATGAGCTCATCCTCGCTTGCTACAACCAAGGTGGTATCATCTGTAAATCTTAAGTTAGAAATCTTGGTAACTGTTAAAGAGGGTTGGTGACAGACCTAACTACCTAACGCCTTTGCCAACTTTACATGTGTCAAAGTCATCAAAGCAGAGTTTTTTCATACGGGCTAATTTCACTAACGTTTTAATTTTCAAGATTACTATAAGGATGTATTTTAGCGCAGTGGCATCATCTTCATCAAACTGTTTCTTTAGTTTTTCTTTTTCCTCCATATCCCCTGACCTGGATTTCTGGAAGACTGCCTTATGCATACGTTTTCACAATTGGCAAAGAAAATGCCCAGATTATCCATCAAAAACTCTAAAATGTCTAATGAAACAAAAAACGTAAAATTTTTGGGAATGTACGTAGATTGTTTAAATTAGAAATTTAATTGTGAGCATTTGATGTCTAAATTTAATTCAGTAGGATAGGTTTAAAAATTTATGAACAGTTCCCAATGAGAACACAAACGTTTAAAAGACGTTAAAATTAACGATAACCGAACGTTTAGTAACCATTGTACTACGGCGTTGAATCAACGGACGAATGTCCCGCGGTTCAACGTGTATTTCAAAGTATTTTATAACATTTTTGTAACGTTATATTTAACGTTAATTAACGTTATATGATGACGTTTTTGTAACGTTACATCTATAATATTACTTAACGTTGAAGTTGACCGCTAGTGAACGTTATAGGATGACGTTTTTGCAACGTTATGAATATAATATTACTTAACGTTGAATTTGACCGCTATTTAACGTTTCAAAACGTTAACTAACGATAAAATTCAACGTTAAGTAATATTATAGATGTAACGTTACAAAAACGTCATCATAGAACGTTAAATATAACGTTATAAAAATGTTATAAAATACTTTGAAATACACGTTGAACCGCGGGACATTCGTCCGTTGACTCAACGCCGTAATACAATGGTTACTAAACGTTCGGTTATCGTTAATTTTAACGTCTTTTAAACGTTTGCGTTCTCATTGGGATCAGTATTAACATTATTATTGATATGATTGGAAAACAACTGAAATAACCACGTTGTATCCCGAGCCACAAAATAATGATCTTTAATCTAATCCCTATAAAATCCGTCCATATAAATCGTTGTTCCCTGAAAGAATTATGTTTTTTAATTTCTATAAATTCATAAGGGTATAAGCTAAAGCATGACAAATTATTGCCAGTGGTTTGAATGTATCGCCATCTACAAATAACTTCTGCAACAAACTACGTGGTAAGCAGGCAAATTTAATGCATTAAGATAGATGTGTAGAAAAACGTTAAAAAAACGTCAACATCTACCATTTATTTTACTTGTAGATTTAGAACGTCAGTGTATTTTAATAAGTGGAAAGCATCAGTTATTTTAACGTTGTATACGGTTAGTGGCTCTCCCTATATTTCCTTTATATTTTAACTTATCCACTTGAAATTTGGGGTGCATAAACTACCTGTAAAAATGGATTTTTCGGCATAAAGAATGGTATAAGACCATTTCCGGTTTACCCGGAAATGACCGCAACTTTCGATTTTTAAATGGAACACCCTGTGTATTTTTACATATTTGGATTCAAGACATCATTCTAAGTATACCCTGAAATTTTCGCGAATTTTTGAGTCGACGTTCAGTTTTTTTATGCATTTTAAGACATTCGTCTCGAGTGCTTTGGAATACCAAAATTTGTTCTAAGGCAGGTAAAGTCCAAGGGAAAAATATAATTTTTCCTTTAATTTCATTAATAACTATTTACGAAGCCTCCAAAATTGAACAAATCACTTTTTTACCGAAAACTTTTTTTTTTCAAATGGGAAGGTGGTGGCTCCTAGTGTTCAATAAATTATAGATTTTTTTTCTGAATTCATTTATTAAATTTATTTAAAAATAAAAAATCACTTTCAAAATAATTTTTACGAAAAATGAATCACGTACGTATAAAGAAAACGTTTTTTTTATATGTTGTTTATAACCATATATTAAACGTTTAAAACAAACGTTGATAAACACTTAACTTTGAACGTTACAGTAACGTTTATTTTTAACACATGCTGTATTTATCATTCATGTCTAACATTAGAAACACGTAAAAAATTAAATTGTTAAATAGTAATATGTTAACGTGAAAATCAGGCTGGAATTTCACAGACAATTTATTTTTGGTGAATTTTTGTCGTTTTTAGGACGTTAAAAATATACGTTATTTAATAATTCACCGAATACATTAAAATAACGTTGTCTTAAGGCATGATTTATTTTTCGTTAATATCTTACGTTTAAAACTCGTATAAAGAAAACGTTTTTTTATATGTTGTATATAACCAAATATTCAGTAAAATTTTACGCAATTAAAACGTTTGAAATAAACGTTGGTAAACACTTAACTCTGAACGTTACAGTAACGTTTATTTTTAACACATAATGTATTTATCATTCATGTCTGACATTAAAAACACGTAAAAAATTAAATTGCTAAATAGTAATATGTTAACGTGAAAATCACGATGGAATTTCACAGACAATTTATTTTTGGAGAATTTTTGTCGTTTTTAGGACGTTAAAAATATACGTTATTTAATAGTTCACTCAATACGTTAAAATAACGTTATGTCTTAAGGCATGATTCATTTTTCGTTAATATCTTACGTTTAAAACTCGTATAAAGAAAACGTTTTTTATATGTTGTTTATAACCATATATTCAGTAAAATTTTACGCAATTAAAACGTTTAAAACAAACGTTGATAAACACTTAACTTTGAACGTTACAGTAACGTTTATTTTTAACTCATGGTGTATTTATCATTCATGTATAACATTAAAAACACGTAAAAAATTTAATTGTTAAATAGTAATATGTTAACGTGAAAATCACGCTGGAATTTCACAGACAATTTATTTTTGGTGAATTTTTGTCGTTTATAAGACGTTAAAGATAAACGTTAACCCAACATATTAGTTTAACGTTTCTTAATAGTAATTTTAACACTTTAGGTTATTTTGTGCTGTTACATTAACGTTTAAAAAACGTTCAGTTGAGAAGGCGTTTAAAAAAAAACGTTGTTTTCTCAACCATTAACGTTATTTCAACCAAGGCAACGTTATTTTAACGTTTTTTTAACTATTGTGTTCTCATTGGGTTCTTACTGAGGAACAGCTAATTATGGTATATTATTCACAAGTAGAGTCTCGTCTTACGTATTCTGTTTTTGGGGATGGTCTACTCTATCATACAATGTGTTTGTTGCGCAAAAGCAAATTTTAAGATGTATAGTGAGTACCTAGTACATATAGTTGTAAAAATATTTTTAATGACTTTAAACTTTTGACACTCCCTATATATTTTTGAGTTATATGTTTATGTATTTATTAATAAGGATAAGTTTAACCACAATAAAAATGTGCATAATATATGCACTAGACAACACAATGATTTTCACATTCCACATAGTAATTATTTGATTACATATAAATCTCCAAGTGTTTTGGGACTAAAAGCATTCAATCGCTTACCTATAAATATGAAAGACTGCGCAACGCTTGATTTATTTAAGAAATCTCTTAATGAGTTTTTAATAGAGCAATGTTTTTTATATTTTTATAATGTCACTGTGTTAAATGTTGAAATTTTATTAGTTTTAAGTTTTTTATTTAATTGTTTTGTGACTATTCCTACACAATTGTTAGTAATTGCCTTAAAGGAAAATAAAACTATATATCTATACTGCGTACAGTGACAGTTATTTATAATATAATTGGCCATCTTTTATGGCAAACCTCTGGTCTCTGGTACTTGTAAATATGAATAACTCTAAAGGGGTCTACACACGATCCAGCGGCAGGGAGCCAGCCTTGTCGGCATGCTTTGAACTCATTCGGAAAAGTGAACTGGTCCGCTGGAATTCCAATTATCTTCAAAGCGTACCGACAATGTTGGGTCCCGGCAGCTGGATCGTCTGTAGACCTCTTAATAAAGATTAAAAATTGATGTAATGTTTTGTTCTTAATAATGATTAATGGCTATTATGACGAATTTTAGTGTGAATGGAACGACAATAAATAAATTCATACTTATACTAGATAGACGGAAAGTAAAGAAATCAGCTAGTCGGAAAAAAATTAGGCGTATACCAATACTCTTATTTAAATATAAGCAAGTTAAATATTTTGTTGATTCCTCAAAAAAATCTTTTAATCAAAATAAGGGCCTCATTTGCTGCGGCATACATTCTTCCATATCGTTTGCGTCATTTTTGCGTAACATCCTGTGTGACTAAAATAAAAATATTATCTAATTTTATAGATATGTATGTGAATGTGCATTTGGTAACCTACCTACATACAACTATTATTACTTCAATACCTCTTAAAACGTTTACAAAACAGACAGAACAGTCCGTTACGCAAAATTTATGTCTTTCGAAGGTGTTAAAGAACGCATACCGGGAGGCATTATAAATTCAAGATATAATAGTTTACACTAAGATAAGTCCTGTTATGGCGAGCTTTAAAATACGACGCTGTTAAGTCGTAGATTTATGCTAATATTTACCTAATGCTGTGAGATAGAGATACTTAATCTCACTTGTAATTAAGAAATTAAAGCGATCCATTTATGGAGGTATATAGACTGTGACGGGATAAATATTTTAGTAATATTTCATCGTAAGATGTCGATTGGTGCACATTGATTTGCTTAAGTAGTTATAATAATTTAGTAATTATCTAATTATCTTCATTAGTCATAGTAACATTTAAGGAGCAAACGTGAAAAACTTTTGTAAGTATTTTCAACTAACCGAAAACCGTAAATTTTTGTTCAGATTGATAAAACTGGTATTGACACAGCCCATATCCCTTCTCTGTCTTTTGATTGAAGCAGAAACAACATGTCTCATTTTTAATGGATCCCCTCCATATCTCAATTACACAGCCACACAAAAAAAAAGTGGTGTGGCCTGCGGACCAGACCAGAATATCCTTATGTATTTGGACCCGCTGAAACCGAAACCGAAGTCAGAATTGTCAGATTGCTTCTTTTTTTCACCTCTGACACCAAAAAAAAAACACCCACCCAAAGAAGTGTTCTGGCCGGCGAACCATACCAATGTATTGCCATGTATTTTGACCCTCTGAAACCGAATCCGAAGTCATAATTGTCACATTCGCTTGTTTTTCACCCCCAACCCCAAAAAACACCCCCAAAATAAAAAAAGTAGTCTCTCCTGCGGACCATATCAGTGTATCCTTATGTATTTTGACCCGCTGAAACCGAAGCCAGAATTTTCCGATTGGCTCGTTTTTGACCCTGACCCCCAAAGTGGCCTGGCCTGCGGACCATACCAGTGTATTTATTTGGACCCTCTGAAACCGAATCCGAAGTCAGAATTGTCAGATTCGCTCGTTTTTCACCCCCAATCCCAAAAAACACCCCCAAAACAAAAAAAAAGTGGACCAGACCAGTACATAAGGATACACTGCCACTGGTATGGTCCTCCTGGACGGACCATTCTTGGTCTGGTGTTGGTGTTTTTTGGGGGTTAAGGGTGAAAAACGAACCAATCTGATAATTCTGACTTCCGATTCGGTTTCAGCGGGTCCAAATGCATATAAGGATACACTGGTCTGGTCCACAGGCCAGACCACTTTCTTGGGGGGGGGGGGTGATTTTTGGGGTTAGAGGTGAAAAACGAGCGAATCCGACAATTTTGACTTTGGTTTCAGTTTCAGAGGGTCAAAATACATAAGGATACACTGATATGGCCCGCAGGCTAGACCACTTTTTTTGGGGGGGGGGAGGGGTTAGGAGTGAAAATGGAAGTAATCTGACAATTCTGGATTCGGTTTCAGCGGGTCCATATACATAAGAATACACTGGTCTGGTCCGCATGCGCAGGCCAGACCACTTTTTTTTTGGCTGTGTTATTACTAATCCGATTTCAACCAAATTCGGTATCAAAGACCTATATTATGTCTTTTTTAAATAAAACAAAACTTATTTTAGTCATTGGCGTACATTTTTATTAAGAGAAAAAAGGGTCGATAGTTCGGAAAGTCACGAGGGGAAATAGTGTACAAATCGGAGGAATTAGGAAGGAATTAGAAAGGAATTGAAGGTATTTCGGAAGGAATTATTAGGTATTAAGGAAATTACAGGGGAATTTGGAGGAAATAAATATTATTACGAGGTATTAGAAGGAAATTAAGAGGAAATAAAAGGTATTAGGAGGGAATTAGAGCGTAAAAATATTGAAATGGAATGTTTATCTTGAAGAATTACATACCAATTCTTATATAAAGGACGTCAGTGTTGTAAAAACATTAGCGCAGAGATTAGCGCCAAAAATATCTAGTAAAGAAAAAATATTTAATTTAATTAAACTACCGATGATACTATGGACTTCTAGTTCAGTAATATAACGATTTATATCGAACAAAATTCATAAAGCTTTGAAAATTGGTAGAAATGTTAAGGATAGCATAAGAATGACTAAACCGAAAAGTTCCCATCCCTAAATAGCGTGCTTCATCCCCTAGCCGTTTCCACCTCCATTTTGAGGTTTTCTAGATTATCTCGGGAACGGTGCACTTTTTGATCAAGTATTCCTTATAGAATTCTCTATAAAAAACGTCTCTACACTTTTTTTCCTAAAATTAATAGTACCGTGGGAAATAAGGCGCACACATAAGGGTTGGTTCCGGTCAACACAATAAATTGTAATCTTTACTATAATCTACTTTAAAGTTCAATGCTTAACACCAAAGCAGTAGCTACTAAACTCCACCTAAAATTATAATAAATGTACCACTTCCACCCTCTCACCTCTATAAAATAACGCGATTTTTAAAGAAGCGAAAATATTGTATATTGTACTTGTTTCCACGCCACCCTAGAGGTAAAGTACTTGGCGTGTGGTGTCCCCTGTAGGCCGAATCCACTAATTATCAAAAGGTTTCCTACGTTAATTAATCTTCTTCGTCTTCCATAGATTCGACATTCATGCATGCTCGTGCGTGGTAATGGTAACACATTGTGGAGCAACGTAAGCCTGCTCTTCTGCAACTACACCTGTTTTCGCACCCTAATTTGCATGAACAAGAAATTAGTGTTAAAACAGATTCGGGAGCCGGTTCTTTTATTGTTCGGGTTAATATACCGCCAACTTTTTTCCATCCCCAATCAGTAGCTTCTAGCGCAACGTTTTTCCATATTTGAATTTGGTAAAAACGCGATATTCTCATATCGCGTTTTTGATAATATTACAGTATTGTTCGCTTTACCAACAAGTTTGTTAAAAGTCACGAATCTGTATACATCTAGACTTTTTTCTGCGGAGGTAGAGTTGTATAAAGCTAGAACAAATCGCTCTCCCACGTCTACAATTTCTTCATGACTAGCTTTTTCATTATTAAAACTTTGCACGATGTCCTGTAATACTTCAGTAATATAACAGTTAAAATTGTAATATATTGGACAAAATTCATAAAGTTTCAAAAATTGCGTGCTTCATCCCCTAGAGGACGTCGTTTCACATTTTGAGGTTTTCTAGATTATTTCTGGAACGGTACATTTTTCCATAAAAAAACCTATATACAGAATTATTCCTTATAAAATTCTCTATAAAAGACTTCTCCAAACTTTTTTCCTAAAATTAATAGTACTTTGGTAAATGAGGCGCAAATGTAATCAGCGCAGGTCATATAATTCGCTGAATATCCGTATGGCTATTTCCAAAGCTGTCTTTACGCGAAAAAAGTATAAATATCTGTACACCACCACAATGTAAAAAATTTCAATTTCTCCCACTGCATCATTATTTTAGAGCTTGCTGTAAACGCTGTTACTGTTCAGGGCTGCCAATGTGCGGGATTTTACGCAAAAACCGGGTATTTTAAACCCACTTTCGGGTAAAATCGAAACCGGAAGTCGGCCATTTTGGTTCTTTACATTATATAATTGGAAATTATATCCCATATCTCTACACTAAATTTGAAAAAAATCCATTAGCCCATTCAAAAGTTACAACAGTGTCCCTATTGGCTGAGCGACCCGGTATACAATATTCTCGCTTCATCAAAAATCGCGTTATTTTATAGGGGTGAGAGGCATTTATTATAATTTTAGGCGGACTTTAGTAGCTACTGCTTTAGCGTTAAGTATTGAACTTTAAAGTACATTATAGTAAAGATTACAATTTATTGTATTGACCGGAACCAACCTTTATGTGTGCGCCTTATTTCCCACGGTACTATTAATTTTAGGATAGAGAATTATATAAGGAACAATTTTGTATCTAGATATTTTTATCAAAAACTGCACGTTCCCGAGATAATCTAGAAAATATTAAGGTATCAGGAGGAAGTAAAGGTATTTGAGGAATTAGGAGAATTACAAGGAATTAAAGGGGAAATAAAGGGTATTTTTCTAGAATGGGTATTAGGTGTACAAAATTTCGCCAGCGGTTGCCCCCTCGGAAAGTCATATTAGGCATTTTTTTTATTGAAAAAATAATGCAACATTATTGATCAGCTTGCTATAGAACCCCCGTGTTCAAAATTTAATATATGGTTTTCGAATTACGGCCCCCTTAAAATTGCATTTTTTAAACATTAAATAAATCAATAACTTCGAAATGAATTGCTTCTAGAAAAAAGTCGTTTCTCATTTTCTGTTTAAATTTACTTTCTCTACCAGTCTACGTCATCGATACTCTCAAATCCAGTAGTTTTTAATGCCCGAATAATTTACAGGTCTGCTGGCACAAAATTTTTGGTAAGGAGAATGTTTGAAATTTTCTCCAGGCCCAATCGGCACAAAATAAGGTCGTTATCACCGTAACAAATAACGAACCCAGCAGATTGTTAATTGTGGTGCAGACGCAAAACATACACAAACTTATTGATTTGATTTTTTACAAGTATCTTCTATTAAAGCACCTAGCATGCCATGTATTATTACCTGCTGTGGAGAATACCTTCCAGCTCTTTACTTAAGTTATTTTAAAAAACAAACTTCTAAGAATCTAGATTACTTATTATTAATGTTTTGTCCAAGGTATGATTATATACACACTATATATGTTCTTATTTCAAGAAATATGTTAGAAGCAGTAATTGTTGTTATAGTCATGTATAGTTAAACAACGTGAAATAGCCTCAATAAAGACAGTGATTTACGTATATAAAAAGAAGGCTGTATTCCATTATATCGGTAAAACTCATTAGGATAATCGCCTAATAGCGACTATAAAAGTAGAAAACAAATAAGGAACTTGCTAATGGTACTCGAAGGATAGATCAATTTCACTAAAATTACAATACAAAAGAAACAAGTAAGTACCCACTAATTCATGCAGAATTCACATGCGCGATTAACAAACCTCGAGTTATTACAACAATAAATCCCATAAATGGCCAGGAGACATTCTTAAATGAATCAGCTGGGAGTGATTCATAAATAAATATTGAATACCGCGGCACCTACGTGATTGTTCCCATTATTTTTTATCTGAAGACACAAAAATCGTTGTTATCAGACACTTATCATGTTTCAATTATGATTGGCTTTGTTGAATTGAGTTTGACGTAAAATGATGAATAAGTGAACACTGTGAGTGACCACAAATCTGTCTGAAAAGTGGAACTATGATGAAATTACCTTTACGTTTAAAGTTATTTAAGCATAGACATTTTAGTGCAACTTTGGAAGTTTCTGTTTTTCACTACATCTATCGAACAACAACAAATTAAAGGATTTTTATCAGCTCTCTCTATTCGGTATACATACAATAGTAAAAATTAGTCGTTTTTTTTTTATTGACAATTGTAAAAAATAATAATAATAATAACAATAGAAGGAGGGAGATTGGAATGTCTGCACGACAGAATAACACTGTATTCACTAGCACAAATTATTACGATGCCTGAAAAGAAGAACAAAGGAGCATTTAAAGTCGCTCTAAAACTTACTTACGCTACCAGAGTTTGCGTCTGATCTTATGCAAACAGGTATTCTTCTGAACAATATAGGAGACATAGCAAAAATCGTGAAGGCAGAGCATGAAAGCCTATTGAGACGCATGGATAAGTAGATGCATTTTGTCGTTTATAAACACATACAAGATGTCTAATGACTTGACGTTTACTTTCCTCAAGCCGACAGGGTTAAGGTCGACGACCGAGGATTTTGTATTGGTGTGTCAGGTTGGAGTAATAAATACCCAGATATACGGGAGTGTTATTCTAAAGGAAAAATGTCCAAACTCTATGCAAGGCCTGTAACTCACACTCTGAGACCCTAACACATACTTGATATTTCAGGAAATAGCAGATAGCAAGAGTATGCATACCCTCCAAAAGTCGGTATCTCCTGTCCATGCAGTGTCATCCTGTATCACCAGGCACACCACTGCTCCTAGTGTGTTCTACTACTATATTAGGAACGCTTATGGCGTCGACCAAGAACCCATCGTGCGGTATCTACGTGTCTCAAGAAATTGAGGCAGTTGTAGAAAACAACGCGTGTCGAATATACTGGAATTACTTCTTCCCAACAGCCAGAAAACTAGATGCCACCCAGCCAGACATATTGCTTCTGAATTTATTTGAAATAATAATGTACATTATTGAATTCTCTTGATCAGCAAAAAAAAATATAGGGACTTGTTCGAGTGTTGTAAAATGTACCCAAGTTTTGTAATTAAATTGGTAGTCTGGATAACTGATAGTCTAACAAGGAAACAATTTTTGGTTCCTTAAATGTCTGTAAGAGTGCTATAAAACCATTTGTAAAATACATTAAACAATTTATTTTGCTGTAACATCCTTAATGCCATCATAAAGCGCTTCTAAACTAAGAGTATTCACCTTACAAAGTTTGTTAAGACCTTTTTTTTTAAAATTATCTCACAAAAGTTCTTAAAAACCTTGTGTGGGTCGTTTTAAAACCTTTATTAAAACTATTTTCAAGCCAGATACACTTTTTCATGAGTTTCTTGCGTTCTAGAAGGCTACCTTAAAATTGGTAGTTAAAACTCTTATAAGTTCATATCAGGAGGGAGAAACTATAAGAATATCCACGAAGAAATTCAAATAATTTGATTGTGCTTATGTTTTAAACTGATTTAAACACACGCCAGGCCGATACGAAGATAAAATTAATTTGAAACTTATCAAACTGGCACACAGTATACCAACCTGCGATATAAAAAAGCAAAATGATATCAGTTATGGCAAACATAATTGAAACCAATGGCAGTTGATCGTTAAAACCACAAAAGATAGGCCCAAAAAAGAAGCAGGCCGCAGAAGAATTATTAATAATTACCACTAAGTAAAACCTAATTGTCATTCCTCTCTTTAAATTTATATTCTAATGGTACATGATACTTAGTATTCCAGAGCATTTTATTCTGAATGAAGTTCATTTAGTCTTTTTGTAGACTATCACAAATAATTCCTTCCTTACATAAGTGCAAATACACTTAGTGAAAATCACATGGGCTTGATAATTTTAAACTTATAAATTTTCGTCGAACTGTGTGCGACGGATGTGTGGAATTCACACAGCTCACAGCACGGATTTTTAACACAGTTATGCTTTTTAACGGCCCTTTTAAAATTACCACTCTTTTTTATTTTCGTCCGTCTTTCCAGAAAAGGCATAATTACAAGTCGTAAAATACTTCAAACAAGCATAGATGTAACTTCAGACATATTTGTTATAATAAAAATGTTTTATCGAAGTTTTTTAAAGTATCTTATGGAATTAAGCCTTTTAGATTTATGCAGACCTTTTTTCTTTATAACGGTTTTATAAAAAAACATTAATTTCTCAAGGATACTATAAGAGTCTAGTTTTATAATGGCATTTAATACACATTAATATGCATTGAAAATGTGTAGTTCTAAAAGCAGCTTAAAGTGTATTTGTTGCATATATGTTAAACCCATAAAGAATAATGTAAAGTCTCTTTAAATCTGAATGGAATTTTAGGACCTAATAAAACCATTTAGCTTTTTGCAGAGTTTTATGTATGATAAAGTTATAAAGGTATGATAAATCCGTTACAGATACATATAATCCTCTCGCCAAATTAGATTTATAATTAGGTGTTTTAGAACGCCTTAAAACTTATAAGAACAAGTATGCCTGAAGTCTAAATTACAATATCAATAAAGCACGAGATTATTTCCTAACGCTGACAAACTGTCTTACAATCACAATCTCCTGAAGTCCAAATGACATTTAAATTATTTCTTGGAATGGGCTGTCCAAAAAAAATCGTTACACAAGTAGGATATCAGCAGTCTTTTGTAAGCAGACAAATATTGAGGCTTGTAAATGGTAAGATATTCAGTCTGTATCGAGCACAAGTGAGACTAAGACCAATAAAGGTTATTATAATTGAACGACAAATCTTTTATTGATAAAAAGACATATATTACAAGACGAAAGGTTCGAAATATGTAAAATCATTATTAATGTAGCAGTGGTTTACTGATTTTTTTACCCGAGTAATATGGTATTCCAGAAACTCTGATTATTTCCACATTCCACCATATGTTATCAGAGTAACATATTTTTCAAACAGTTAATCTCAATTTACAGTATCCAAGTGCAATTACTATTTTACCAGGTCTAATTGCGCGTGGAGTGTCTCGTCCAAATTCTTCAAATGCTGACACCAACTTCGAAGACAAGTACGTTAATTAAAACCACATTGAGGTTAATAATAGTACATTAATACTTTTTATATCACACAGTAATTATTTTCGTGATGTAATAAATAAACGTAAGATATAAGACATATCTAGGATTACTCTGGCAACAATCCAGGACAGTGAGCGTTATTGATTTCATGACATGCTCACACGGTGTACTTGCATCGAAAACGAGGCCATGAATTTGGACAAGGAAGATAAAAAAGTAAAACAATTACAAGCAATGACTGTATGAAAATTATTTATAAGTACAGGTTGTATTGTACTTTTTTACGTTCTTAATTGTGCGAGCATTTCTAACGGGATAGTTTAATCTTCGATATTTTGTTGATTAATCGAAGATATTGTGATTCGTTTTACCGAGGGCATATTTGCGATTGCTTTTAATAACCAACTTGAAAAAAATTAAAAAAAGAAGGAGGTTTTCAAAAATTTGAATAGTTACCTACGAAAAGTTTAAGAACCTCTGCCTTCTGTTTGTCAATGAACGTATAATTGTGAAAGACATATACGAGTTGTTTAAATTTGCCTAATTGGCACAAGAAGTTGAGCTAAAGCATGGCGGTCAAAGTGCCGTGCTTTTGCGCTAGGACGAATCCATTAGGCAGACTGGCATGCAGGTATAATTTGGCATGGGTGGCAAGAACAAAATTCGCTTTTTTTTTTAATTATAACTAAGTAATAAACTCCTATACAGGGTGGACCAAATTAGATGGGATTTTCTCTAAAACTATGACAGACAGACAAAAACCAATATGGGTGTCCTGAGCTCGATTTTCGAGAAACAAATAATGGCGCATCCACGATCGTCTAACTTTTTCGACTACCTTCATCCAAAATTGGATTTTTGGATGACCCCTATATCTCAATTGTTAAGTATCGAATCAAAAATCGAGTAACACATTCTTAAGGCACTTTTTGAATAGAATCCATTGCTGATAAGAAGAAAATTACGCATGCCTCAGTTTTCGAGATATAGACATACATTTATTTGCCGTAAAAAGCTGTTTTCACAGCTATAAATTAGAAAAATATAAAAAAAGTATACTTAGGTAATATGTCATATATCATATTTATCATATTTATCATATTTATCATATTTATCATATTTATCATATTTATCATATTTATCATATTTATCATATTTATCATATTTATCATATTTATCATATTTATCATATTTATCATATTTATCATATTTATCATATTTATCATATTTATCTAAAAAGTGGTTAATTTTGGAAAAAATTAATATATTTGTGAGGCCATGGAAAACTATTAACAACAACAACACTTTCTTATAATATAAAATAATTTTGCAACAAACAGGAAAAACTAAACTACAATAAATGTTCGAATTGTCTTCCATTGACATCAATGCATTTTTGACACCTTCACGTTACAGCACTTGTTGCATTTCCAACCATGACAGGACAGGAGTTATTGTCCGAAACGCAGCTAATGTTTTGTTTTACAATTCTTATATGTTATTAGAACGTTCTCTATATATAATATTTTTTAAATAATCCCAAAGCCAAAAGTCGGGAGATCTAGCTGGCCACAAAATAGGACCATTATTTCCTAAAAATTAAACAATATCTGAATTACTTTGTTGTTTATTACTGTCCAGTGAGCTAAATTAATAGTTAGTTATCAACTTAGTTAACCTAGCTAACTAGACATTGATGAACTAGTCCTGAGTGGTATAGATGATGACTAATCCTACTTTCGTAGGGTTAGATTTTTTTTTTAAGCAACGCAACGCAGTTGTTTTTGGGATTCCTAAATTTTCCTGTATTTCGCGAGACGATATATTAGGATTTTCTCTTGCAGTTTCTAAAACAATATTTTCTACAGCTTCTCGATCTGCTTTGTTATATATTTTTGCTCGAGGTTTTACAAATGATCCAAACTCTTTTAAATTTTGTTGTAGCCTTTTGATAATTTTTATGTCTGGCTGTATTTTTTCTGGATATCTAAAAATATTGTTTAGGCGGAACTTTTGGCACAAAGTTTTGCTGTCTATAACTTACCTATTAAAATAACGCTCGGAAGCTAAATTTGGATCTTCTCCGCATTCTATAAAACACTTAACCATATCATATTTTTCACCATTACTAAATTGAACCATTTCTAACAATGCTCACTCACAATTAACTCACAAATTAGTTTTTGACATTTACGATTATTTCGATTTTCTTTTTTTTACCATGGCCTTCTCAATTAACTCATTACCTCCCTGTAATTATTTGAGTACACCGTGAATTTTTGCCTCCTGGCGACATCAATTAAAATATTTCTGCAAACTAATGTCTTGGTAGGACTGCAATGTGTAGGAAACGCGTAGTTTCAAGGTTTTTTTATGGATGGGCCATTTGTAGTAAATGACAACTTAAGAGATTGAGTAAATAAGTTGTGCTAAATCCTGTGCTTTCAAGAATTAGTTTTAATAACGTAAAAGTTAAAATATTCCATTTGAGGTGGTAAGTTAGGTTTTGATGTATGTATTTTAGTTGTTTATAATATCGAGACACACAATTTTGCATTATTTCTAAAAAAAATGAGAAAAATGGCAGTGTACCCGTTTGAGTACAATGGGAAGATATGTATAAGTAAATTCGGAATATCTTTTCAGAAGTTGCTTCGACATGGATTCTGAATTCCAGCCAATCGCTTCAAAAAGCTTTTACGGCAAACATTCCAAAACATTAGGAGAAGCAATGGAAGAAGTTTTTTCTACAAAGCACGAGCCGAGCGATAATTGTTATCCCGCCTGAGGCAAATATATAAACAGATGAGGAAGAATTCGACGATAACAATATGGGTATTTCCAACTTTCCCAGCGATATTCCTGGAGAAGTACAACTTCACTATTCCTCAGACGACGAAATTCCCTTATCTGAAGTAGCTGCTAGAAATAGGGAACCTGCAGAAAGCGACTACGGTAGCGATGACGATCACTATGGTAACAGATCATGACACTATAGAGCCCCTGGGAAAAGTGGTCTGGCAGAAAAACAAAAAATTCAGCTACAGTTTTCAAGTTATGGGTGGGGTCGACCTGCTCGACCAAGCAGAGTATCTAGTCGCAGAAAGAAGTGGTGGTGGCCTCTCTTTACTCATTCGTTAAACTTTGGAATCGTAAATGCATGGAGAGTACACCTACTGGCTCATAACGAAAAAATTGATTTACCTGGTTTTATGAGAGATGTTGCTTGCCATTACCTAAAAACTTTTAATAAGGCGACCTGCTTGTATTCCAAGAAGTATCGCGGAAGACAGCGAGGGTCATTTTCCGAAAGAAATGGAAAAACAACCGAGGTACCGTCAATGTCACTTATGAGCAAGGTGGAGTTGTCGAAAGTGTGACGTTTGTGTTGAGCTTGATTGCTTCATAGCATTTCATTTAAGGAAATAAATAATATTCATCTGTAATGCATTTTTAAAACCCATTTGAGTATTTGAGTAAACCATTTCTTTTCAAAAACTTGCAAAAAAAAATTTTTGTAATAATTTTTCTAGTATAACTGTGCATAGAAGTGGCCAACTAAACCAAAAAACTCATAAGAATAAAGAAAAAATGTTCGTGGGAGGTAATGGGTTTTAATATTAGTTATGCGATAAATATGCATAGGTGTCAACGAACATTTATTGTAGTTTAGTTTTTCCTACTTTTGGCAAAATTATTTTATATTATAAGAAGTGCTGTTGTTATTAATAGTTTTCCATGGCCTCCTCGCGAATATATTAAATTTTTCGAAAATTAACCACTTTTTCTAGAGATAAATATTACATATGTGTTATCGTTGAATAGCTAATTTAAGTTGTGATCGAATAATGAAATAATTTACAGGATGTTCCATTAAAAAAAAACACAAGTTATGTCTATATCTCAAAAACTGAGGCATGTATAATTTTCTTCTTATCAGCAAGGGATTCTACCCAAAAAAGTGCCTTAAGAATGTGTTACTCGATTTTCGATTCGACACTTGGTAATGGAGATATAGAGGTTATCAAAAAATGCCAATTTTCAAAAAACGCTCTGTAGTTCGGTAGTCGAAAAAGATAGCCGATCACGGTTTACGCCATTGTTTGTTTCTCGAGCTGAGGACACCTATATTGGTTTTTTGCCTATCTGCCACAGTTTTAGAGAAAACCCCAAATCCCATCTAATTTGGCCCACCTTGTACATAAAAGACGGCGGCAGTAGTCAAATAGGCCGGGTGACATTTATCTCGTGTTTTTTTATGTCTTAGGGTAAAAACATAATGAAGCCTCGCCTCAAGTAGCGACTAAACCCTTGCGTCAAGACGCACATAGTAGTTCACCCATTCAGGCATTTCGATCGGTCGCCGTTGCACGTGATTGATTCCAGTTTTGCCAAAAATGTCGTCCGACAGTGATTATGATTTGTTGGCAAGTACAGCGGTAAAGTGGTGGATCAATAATAACGTCACTGGAAGGCAGTTTAGTGTTCATCCAATAAACCAAGTGAGGCAGAAATTTGATGAATATCATCGGCTTTTTAAAGAGCTAAAACGATTTCCTAATAAATTTAGAGAATACATGCGAATGTCATTACCCACTTTTAAATACATTTTGGAATTAATTCAACAAAAAGTTAGCAATAAACAGACATCCTGCTTACACTAGCCACATGAGAGTCATGAAACCCGCTATCTGGCCTTGAGCACACCAATCAGCGGTTGGCATTTCAGGCATCAACTCTTGCATCGATGCTTAAAAAACAGATTTGATTCTTTGGTCGAGTCGATGCTAGAGACGAGGCGTGAGTTCTGAGTCGAGGCTTCACTATGAATAAGTACATTTACCTACACGTGTTTGTTTGGAGAATAGAGTCGATACTTGAGTTGAAGCTTTACGGTACAAACATAGTGGAGCATCGAGTCAAGATGCAAGCGGCGAGCTAAGCATCGATGCGCGATTTATTTAGGTACATTCACATAATAAAGATGCACCGAGCGCTTGCGTCCATCGGTATTGACAAAGCATCACTTCACGATTTACATTCGCGATTTCTTTTAAACGAATCAAAGCGCGCTAAACAGTCATAATTCATGAGGTGCAAGGAACCAGTTAAAAATGAAAGTCGAACAATTAATTCTGTAAGTTGACTACCGAAAAGCACTGTGGAATCAGTCACACCCTGATCACAGGAATAAGTATAGTTTAGATAAACTAGATAAGCTGTTTATCTAAAAAAAATGTTTTGGCCTTTAACTTAATATAATAAAAAAGGAAATTTTTTCTGCAAAATTAGGGCTCCGAGGATTTGTTGAAATTTCGGTAAGCTTTAATTAAAAAAAAAAATTGTTCATTTCCAACAAGATTTGCGCTCTCTAGTCATTTTTGAACCAAAAAACTCAATTTGGGACCGCTATGGTTAAAATCTGTCCATTTTTTCTCTAAGTGAGGTGCAAGTTTGGCCAATATATAATCAAAAGTTGCATAGTACATCCTAACATACGATCAGGGTGTTTTTTCAGTTCTTGAAAAAGGTTGTGATACTGTTCTAATTTTCTTCTAGTTTGGAAATGTAGGTCTTAAAAACCTCAAACTTAGTTTAGTTCGACAACCCTTACCGACCTAGTCGATTTTATAGGTACTAGCTTATCCAATATCGATATTAGGTAATAAGGTTCAATTAATTGGTGGACTTCAACGGTGAAATTTATTTCATAATTTTTAGCGATCTTTTTTGAAGGCGGTAAAATTTTTCTTGAACATTTTTTTAAAATAAACTTATATTGTAAAATTTATTTCTCAAGTCCTAATAATAAAAATCATAAAAAAACTAAAACGTACTTCGACATTTAAATATTTGGATAAACAGGTTATGGAAAATAGGGGAAAGTCCGCGAATTTTCAGACGTGATGCATTCTGCCTGTACATCTGAACATAATTCGACATTAATATACCCACTATTTTGTGCATACCGTCCTCAATGTCGTATGGAATTTTACAACAAATTCTTCCTGTGCCGATTTACGTCAGTATTTCCGGGATGCCATCGCTGATCCTCTCGAGAAACTAGAACACTATTGATCGTGTACTTTTAGTTCTCTATTTCTACTGCAACATTCTCGATCCTGCACCATTGCTTTTCGATGACGCATCCCCGATCCAGCGCCAGCTAGAAGATATTTCAATTTAATGTAACCGAGATATAACAATCACTTTTCGACTGGACGATCGCCAAATCTGTACGCCTCGCCAACTAGATGCAAGTCACATAATAATAATAATACAGCAATCCCCAAGCCGGCTTGAATATTTTTTGCACATGGCACACCCATATTTCTTGTACAGGCAACTACTGTTCAATTAATATGCCAGGCAAGGCATTCTTTGATTAGTGTTTACGACTGTCGGATAATGCAGTACTAATTAGCCGCGCATTATCGGTTCATCAAAGGTCATTACCATGGCCTACTGATCTGGCTAAACGTCGTACACACGAGATAAAAAACGCCCGCTTTGATTGAGTTATTATTTCTACACTCAAGTGGGTGAATTTGTCTTCTTATCGAGTTTCACTTTCTGTGCCACTCGACTTAATCCTCGAGTTTTTCGTTGAAAGATTACTAATAGCGTTACCCGTGGGAATTTATTAACTAGATCGACGTTTATGGTGTAATTATGTTAGTAGTGGATTTCGCTCCTTATACAGAGGGTTTTTTATGATATTTATATATAATAAATTATCCGCGGTGATAATACTAGACATGGTTTTACTTATTTACCGTACCGCATGGGCATAGTACAAGGTAATGTTGCAAATATTATTAATAAAGCGATTAGTTGATTGCCGTCTCATTACTTGTTTACATATTTATTTCTGTAAAAAGAGTGAGTCATGCCGATTATTAGTTATAAATTGACTCTAGTATCATGTATATCTCCAGTCTATCATCAAACAAAGAGCACTTCCAGCTGAGATATACAGGGTGAGGCAATAGTGCGTCGGACTTCGATATCTCGAGATAAAAAAGGTCTATAACCAGAAATTATTTTCGAATATACAGGGCGAACCAAAACGAAATTACAGGATCAAGTGCTTTTTTTTTAATGGAATGCTATGTATAGCAGTATATTTTTTGAAGCCTCTAAACTCTATTCATTCCTATATTATTATTGACTATCTCTCAACCATTTGGATGTAATGAATTTTTTTGCTGAATTAATGCCATCTGCAGATGCATATTGAAAAAATCACAAAAGTCCCAATTATGGGTTTTAAGAAAAACTTATGTGATACTAGTTACGAGACATCTAATTAATGTTTTTGATTCATTTTCACTTTGTAAAAATATACAGGGTGGCCAAAAATTATTTTTCAATTAAGAATTTTTTAATTGCATTTTCTCAATTTTTTCAAATATTTTTCGACGATGTGATGTAGAAATGAAAAGCGAACATTTTTTGTAAGTACTTCCCCATTTTCGTTTGTTGAGCAAAAAGTCCAAAATTCAAGAATAAACTTAAAAAATAGAGGTTTCTTCAAATAATCATTAAAAAAAATTACAATAAGTGCTCCATATGTTGCCCATGTTGATTGACACACGTCTCTATGCACTTTTGAAATGAGGTTTCTACTGTTCCTAAAATTAGGAAGTTTCTTATTTTAGAAATATCATGTACATTCAACCTCATTTAGTAGTATTTCAGATAACTATTCAAACAAAAAAAAAATATCTCGATATCTGAAAAACTCACGAACTTATTCAATTTCTTATTTGAATACTTCGCCTCGGCTGAAGTCCACCGTGACGTCACAATACATAACGCGCTGACTTGCCATGCCGGCGGCCCGCCGTATGTTCCCTTTATTTAGTGTATGTGCTTGATTTTCTGAAATGTCACGAAATGTCACTTTTGATTCGTTCGTGCCGAGCCGAATTTTCGAATTTCGCCGTGCAATTTACGATCAGGTTTATCTGGAAGACTTCCTCTTTACGTCGCGACATCATACGGCCGTCCCAATGGTGTTTTTCGAAAAATATGAACGTGCCAAAATTGCATGTTTTAGCAATTTTTTCGACTTTCAAATGCAAGCTGGCTATAAACTGCCCGTGCCTGCCAGCGAGTATAAAGGTGCCCGCGCCCGCTCGCTGTTGGCGGAATCATGTATTGTGACGTAATCGAGCCTCAGCCCTGATGATCGCAGCATTTTAAACTTGGAAGAACCATAACTTTTTTATTTATAGAGATAATTTAAAAAATATATACAGATATTTTTTAGATTTTTACGACTATTTATTACGAGAAAATGAGAAAAATGGAAACTTCCTAATTGCGGGTGTGATAGATCTAAAAGCAGTTATTAATCCTTTCCTTCATATTTTGTACTGTTGTTGGTATGTCTTTATAAACAATTTCCTTCACTTATCCCCATAAAAAGAAATCCATTTTTGTATGATCTGGGGATCTAACAGGCCATTTAATGGGTCTATTTCTCCCAATCCATTGAAGTGGCTAAGTATTATTTAAATGGTCTCTAACTGTATTTAAATATGGTGGAGCACCATCTTACTGAAACCACATCTTATTTCGAATCATTTCAAGAAGATTCACCAATAATTGGGGCAGATCGTTTTCCAGAAAATTAAGATAAATATCTCCAGTCAATGTACCGTCAAAGAAATGTGGCCCTATTACATGTTCTCCAATAATTCCTCCCCAATCGTTTATAGACCATCTGTGCTGGTTATCAAATTGCCTAAAAAAGTGAAGATTATCCGAAGCATAATAATGGAAATTGTGCCTATTAACAAATCCATTTTTATGAAAACTTGCCTCATCAGTGAATAAAACATTATGAAAGAAGGTGACATCTTATATTTTATCTCTGGCTCAATTACAAAACTATATACACCTTGGAAAATCGTCATCAGATAATTCCTGGTGCATTTGAATATGATACGCATAATCTTATTTGTTTTTAAGATTCGACCAACAGAGACGGTCTCAACCGTTCCCAGCACCACAGAAAACTCATTTTCTTCATTCATAACAAGTTTTATTCTTTCGCATTTTTTATATTCGACATTTCCAGTTTCCACAAATCTATTGAGAAGGTTTAGGAAGCTGCTAACATCAGGATACCTTCGCTTATAAATTCTATTGGCAAGCAAACAATTTATGTCCGACTCGCCTAAAACAAAAGTCATGTCTACAAGTTTCGCATTATTAAAATTCATTTTGTAAAACTCGAAATATTTTAGATTTAATACAAATTATAACTGGCCGATAGTGCGATAAATGTCATTGTACAAGACAATTTATACCAACCTGACGTTTTATTGCTTGTCGAATAACGAAAACAACAAAAAAAATTACAAAAAAAACTGTGAACTGGTCCGCTGGAATTCCAATTATCTTCAAAGCGTACCGACAATGTCGGGTCCCTGCTCGTGTGTAGATCCCTTAAGGGACCAGTGAAATACTATTTACCCACTTCAATCTATTGGAAGAAATGGTAAATGGCCTCATTTCAGAATTGCATAAACACGTGTGCCAGTCAAAATGGGCAACATGTGGAGCACTTATTAAAATTTTTTCTAGTGAATTATTTGAAGAACCCTCTATTTTTTAAGTTATTTCTTGAATTTTGTACTTATTGCGAAATAAAACGAAAATGGTTGCAATTAGTCATAGAGAAGTACTTACAAAAAATGTTCGTTTTTCATTTCTACATCACGTCGTCGGAAAATATACAGGGTGTTCCATTTGAAAAAATTGACAAAACTCAATTTAAAAGTTCTTAATTGAAAAATAATTCTTGGCCACCCTGTACATTTTTAAGAAGTGACAATGATTTAGAAACATTAATTAGATGTCTGGTAACTAGTATTCACAAATGTTTTTCTTAAAACTCGTAATTGTAACTTGTGATTTTTTGCAATATGCATCTGCGGATGGCATTATTTCAACAAAAAAAAAAAATCATTACATCCAAGTGGTTGGTAGATAGTCAATAATAATATAGGAATGAATAAAGTCTAGAAAGAGCCTTCAAAAAATGTTCTGACGTACATAGCATTCCACTAAAAAGGCATTTGATCCTGTAATTTCGTCTTGGCTCGCCCCGTATATTCGAAAATAATTTCTGGTTAGACTTTTTTATCTAGTTTACTTGTTTTTTTTTTTAAGACCGGCGCACTATTGCCTCATCCTGTATAATTTATTGAAGAAAATTTTTTAACTCAACCGATTCGATATGAATACAAAAATTCTTATAATTCATCTCGGTGTGCAAATGACTTATGCCTTGAATGCATTAAAAATTGTGTTTCAAAATCAACATCCTCGCATCAATTGTAAAATTCCTATACCTGTAAATGAAGAGCTAAGTGGATAAAGGTGTTATGTCACAAAAACACGTTATTGAGTAATTTAACTCGAAAGTTTTTAGGCGAGAACTTTTTTGTTATAACGACTATATAGCTTGCATTTTGCGATGATATTGACATTTGATGTACTTTTCTGAGACAAATAACTAAAGTTGTCAGTTGTCATTATTTTCGAACATTTTAAAAAATTGATGTACATAACACCTTTATCCGTTCATAAGTTTCTCTGAAATGAATAAGGAATTAGTGAATAAGTGTTAAGAAATTAAACATATTTTATTATTATTAAAACCTCGATTAAAACATTATACAATTTTTAGGTAGTCGGACAGTTCTACGGTTTTGAGCCACAGTTTGGTCATTTCCAAGTATGTTGTGATAATACGGCCTGTATTCTTCATATATGAATGGTAATTGTTCTTTAAGATTGGCCAGTTTTTATACACTTAGGCTGCCCTTGTTTTCATTAAATACCGTTAGAGCAATACCGTCGGAGTTTATCTTATGCATATTCTTTTTCTTTAAAATATCGACTTTGTAAAATGGAGTCATTTCATCTAGTGATGTAATAGTAGCACCCATAGGTGCCATTTTATACCGTCGCGAAAATAAACCTTTTCATTGTTCAAGTTTTTCTTCCTGTTGTACAAATTGAGTTTTGAGGCAATTCCATCAATATCCTTGAAATGATTCTTCATATCTATGACAACGGCGTCTTTGGGAGTTCTTAAAATTTCTCGATACTGGTCCGATGTTTTGATGTTTCCTTAAAATTTTCTCGACTCTGCCAAAGTCTCTGTCTGAATCTAAATATGAATGTCCCACCTCCGAAAGTTTATGGTCGATAACTTTAAATTCTCTCTTTAAAATCAACAACTGGTAAAGTGTAATGATATTGAAGTTTTTATTTTGTCCACCACAGGAGTCGGGCCATATTATAATGTGATCGATCTTTTCTTGGAAATATTCATTGTAAATTTGTGAAAAGGTGTGTAAGCAACTAGCAATTTCTAGGCTTTCGCGGCTGGCCATATCTTCAGTCCATGTGAAAAAGAACGTTTTTTTTTTCAGTATTCCTCAATTTATGTATGCCAAGGTTGTAAAACCACATTTGACGAAGGTAAAATGCTTTCGATGTACTTAATTTTAGCAGCGGCATGGTTTGCTGAAGATCTAAAGTAAGAAAGCAAATCGTTCTATCTTTTGTAACTTCTTCTCCGTCACGCTTTTGTTGTTCGAAAGCTAGTTTGTAATTTTCTCCGTATTCTTTGGTATTATTTCCAGCCTCACATTTGGGAAAAAATGTGAGTCATTTCATGATCTCAATTAAACAATTTTGAATACCATGGACGTAATTTCAGCATTTTTATTGGGTAGGCAGGGATTTTTCACAGATAACCCAATAGATGTAAGCATAGCGAACCCTGTAATTCTTAAACGATAACCTTATAAACCCAAATGACCTTTGACTTGATTGGCGTAATTATCATACTTATGATTTTTTTCACAAGAATTTCGGAATTCGCCAGATTTGCCTTAAACAATTTAATGCTCTTTCAAAATATTGGGTGGGCAGAAGCCTTACCAGATATCAGTTTTGCTCTTGTCATAAAAATTTCTACGGTCCAGCCCTCTTCTACTTGTCAGCATAAAAATGTTTGTACAAAAATCAACACCGCAAAGCGTCACTTTACAGTATTTCTGATTTAGAGACTAATTTGCTAGAATACTTTGGTAAATTCGTATTTTATTATTGCATGTTAGATTGATAATATTTTGTTTTTAAAACATTATTAAAACTTGCCTGGGAAGAAATTGCCACTATGTGACTGATTTCTGCTGAATTGCCAAAAGGTATAAATGTGTTTACAGCAATTAGATACTCAAGCACCATCTCGACTCTTGTACCATCTCA
Organism: Rutpela maculata; assembly: GCA_936432065.2. Lineage (NCBI taxonomy): Eukaryota > Metazoa > Arthropoda > Insecta > Coleoptera > Cerambycidae > Rutpela > Rutpela maculata. The sequence goes on along the minus strand of OW386285.2, from coordinate 349,090,720 downwards.
TACTATTTTGAAATTGAACGAAATGAATATATGGATTAAAACACTAAGCACTATTTCCAAATATCAGCCAATTTATAAACATCTTACATTATTCATGAAATCGTTTATTCATTGCCATTTGTAATATCAGTTTACTACGACTGGCCATTTTCACTATAATAGTAAGAAACACTTAACACAACTTGTCACATTAATGTCAATATAACATAACTTTAAAAGCAAGTGTTTTGGATTAAAACAATTTAATATCGCACAGTAATGGATAAAGGTGGTATGTGATCATGACACCTTTATCCATTAAATTATATAAAAACCTTATGTACGTAACATCTTTTTCAAACATTAAAACGCATTTAGGAAAGATTTATTATCCCAAAAACTTATTGAAATGATAGATTATAAGTTAAAATAGTTGTCTGTGTAGAAATCTCAAAATTTTCAAAAATGTCACATAACACCTTTATCCACTTAGCTCTTCAAATGATTAAGTCATATGATCTTTATACAGGGTATTCAATAGGTAATGGTACTTACTTCTACTGCATGGTACTATGTCTAAAGAGAAGATACGCTATCACGCATCATTCACCTTACCTCAGTGTCCAGCCGATGGCGTTAGTTGCTGGGGACAACAACACGTACTGGAGTTCTCTTGAAAACCAAAGTAGCTTATTCTCTAACTTAGGAGCACTCACATCGCCACAAAAATCGGGGAACTTAGTTCTCTTGGTAAATTATGAGGGAATGGGGCCCTATTCTTAGGCATTCGCAACGCCCAAGGTTATTCGCAGACTACGCGAGTCGAACGAATTCCGACATTTTGCCATTCTCGTGCACGCGCTGTCACTCGTACACGCCTTGAGCACTCGTAATAACAGCGAGCTGACTTTGGGGTGGTCGTGACGAATTCGCTTGAAGTTCTGAAAGTTGGTTTGTAGGTTAAGGTCGTGTCATTGCAATTTTGCTTGTCATATATTCCATCAGAGTTCTTTTCTGTCTCTCCGCGATTTTTCTCGCCACTGATTTTTTTCAGAGAGAACTTTTGTAGGCATTACTTTATTTATTGTTATTACTCGAATGTTATGTTTAACAGAGATTCTTCGCAATGCTACATTCGCATTAACGCATGAATGCAATTTGGTGGGTACTTTTAAACTTTTCATACCACTAGTATAGTGCTCACCTTATAAATCAAAGAAAGCAATATTTGGGAGAATACCATCACCCTACTTAAAGAAGTTAAATTCCATCCGGATAGCTTCTATACATACATGAGAATGATACCTGATGCATTTTGGTATGTTTATGATGAAATCGAATAAAAAATTTTACGCGTGCTGTGGGATGAAAGGGCGCCACGCAATAGCGGATCAATAAAGTGCAAGCTACCACGATGCCTTCCTTTCTAGAACTAACCATTTTGTATCGACTTGAACATCGCTTTAGACCTCCGTGTAAACGGCTATGGTGAAGTACTGCTAGCATCCTCGGTATATGCAGTCACATATATAAATGTACAGATTTGTTTTACAAACAGATGAGATCGATGTAGCCACCGCGACTGCAATCTCCACCGCGTTCTTCGGTATGCCCCTTATAGTCTGCTTCTCTTCTGGAGCGTCTTGCTGGTAAAACGATGATCGAAGACACACATAGTCGAATGTTAAGTGAGGGAAGCCTCAAGAAAAAGCCAGATAATACAATCAGAGTTGATTTGTTAGGATATTGTAGTAACAACATGATGACCTATAATGCAAGCCCTGTTTCTAGATAAGTCGCCAGGAAGAAATTATAAATTATAAGATCAGATGAAAAGGAGACCGGCCTATTAACCTTCCGTTAACCATTTTGTAATTTTCGAACGTTGTCCGTACGGTATGCGTTGTCTGACGAGCTGTATGTTTTATCACGCTACTGGTTTGAAACGCAATAGTGGACATTACTAACAAGAATGTTTATTCACAGACCGTAAGACCCTATACACCACCCATTGTTAAACGATGGCCATCTGAGTCTACACCAAAGTGTTATAACGGCTATCCATTAAAAAGGTCAAGATCACATATATAAGCCGTACGAAAAATCAATAGAAATCGCATGCTGGTTTTACTTTATATATCCCTTATACTGCACTACAGTAATTGTGTATTTTGCCTAGGAATACAAATCTACCGATATCCCCTCACTGAGCACGATATCTGTCTTCATTAGAGACTCGATAAAAAATTGGCTTCTAACACGAAGTTACGTGTGAAAATTTAAATGAAATTAAACTTCTCGTCGAGTAATATGAAGTACGATTTCTTAGAAAAAGTATCTCCGTGTAATTGTTCATTGAACAATAAACAATATGTTATAAATGCTATAAATAATTTCCATTGCCTTATCAAATGTTTGCAATCTATATTACTGTATAGATATGTAATTAACTAGTTATATAGACCCAAACTATTTTCTCTTTCTGGGAATTGATGATCCCGTATATTATTGAAAAATAACCACTGCTCCTGTGACTTTCACGTTAAAAGAACAGTTAAAGTTTTTTTGACAAATATTTAAATAAGAATAAAAAATATGGGTCTCGGTACTTAAACTTTCTTTTTTTATGTTAAAAGGTATAAGGCGCGGGAGGGAAAATATTGTTTTGGTAATTTAAAAGTAATCTTTATAATGCTATTTTCTGGTTTTCATTTAGGTAATTTAGAAATAAAAAATTAACTTCAGCAAAAAAATTGACATTTTTTTCGAAAAAATATTAATGAAATTTACTAACGAGGCTTTAACATTTCAAACAACTTTTTCTAATAACGTTTCTCTTGAGCTACTTTTAAGTTTTCTGGGTTTTAGAGCACCGGTATATATTTCTGAACTTTTTACCATATCCAGCTTACTTTTAAATATAAGAAATTTTTTTTATGAAGAATAAATTATTTTCGAAATATCGAAAATAAATAAGTTTTTCCTCTTGTTGTGTCCATCCGTGAACACACTCTATATGCATAACCTGTAAGTATTTCTGAAACCTTCTCTTAGTTCTCGAGATAATCACAGGTTTTGTAATGTGACAGCCGTTTTGGTTCTGTCATAACTCAGTTTTTTCAAGTAGAACACTATGTATATTTTTATTTAAAATGTTGATAAATAGTACAGTAAACGAAGGAAATGGCAGGGAAAATTTTGGAAAGTTTGGGATATTTGGACCCATTATGTAAAAACATAGCGTATGTTTTTACATAATCACGAAAATAATAGGTACAATTACAAACATGTCGCAACATGTTCTATATATTTTTTAGCAAAAAATGCAAATATATAAAGAGTCCAAATATCTCAAACTATCCAAAATTTTCTCATTTGGCCGTCATTTTCAACTTCGTTTACTGTACTATATCTCATAGTGACTACTTTTTTCGACGGTTTCAAGAGTATTAAAAAAAGTATACAGAATTTCTCACGATTGCTTAATTATAATGAGGTAAATGAGTAGTTAAGTAGTGCCTAAATGAGCGCAATTCAAGGTCAAGCTGGGCGTGACCATCATGAAACTCGCCTCACGTGGCCCCAAAGTGACGTTTTTTTTTCAAATTTTCGTTTTTTTTTTAATTGCTTATCGATCTGTTGCCAGATTTTCGATTTTTGTCCCTATTTTTCAAAATTTTCCAAAGAATTTGAATTTTCATAAAAAAATTTGAAATATCAGAGACCAAAATCGAAAATCTGGCGTGACAGATCGATAAGCAATTAAAAAAAAAATCTCTATTACTTAAGTGGCTAGAGCAGTGGAGTAGACTCTATTTTTCAAATGCGCCCAAATAACAACATCGACTGGGCTTAAGTCAGGAGACCTTACAGGCCATCTGATTGGACCATGAGTCCCAATCCAACGATCTGGAAATAATTCATTTATGTAATCCCTAACGATGATAGCATTGTGTGAGTCTAGCCTCGTCTTGCTGGAAGTAAACCTCATCAGTATTGGTATTGGGAATTTGAATAATCTGTGGAATTATTATATTTTGGAGAAATTCTAGATATTTTAGTCCAATTATATTTTCGTCAAATATTATTGGATCTACGATATCGTCACCTAACCAAACATTGAAGTCAAACCGCTTATGACACCGCCTCTATCTCATAATATGAGGATTTTCAATTACCCAATATCGAACGTTGCTCCGATTAAATAACCCAAGGTTTGTAAATCTCTATTCATCAGAGAACAAAATGTTTTTGATAAATTCTCATTTCTTAGTTGGCGAAACTGTAACCAATTACAAAAGATTATTCTTCGTTGATAATCATTCTCATACAAAAATTGACGCAATTAGTATTTATAAGAACGATAACCATGTTTCTTTAAAATTTCCCTGGCTGATTCTTTGGAAAATGGTAATTCATGTTCAATTTATCTATCGAAATAGTTGGGTCAACATGCACTAAAGCTAATACATTCATTTCCGTTTCTTCATCCACAATAAATCTTTCTTCAATTTCTATATCAGATTCAGTTCTAAATTGATGCTCCAACCGGGTGAAATAGTTTCTCGGAGGTTGTCTTCTTTCTGGATATCTCTGTCCATACAGAGTTTGTGCTCTAGTTGCATTATGCCTCTACATAAGTAATCAACATGTCAACTTTTTCATGTCTTAAATATTTTTCAGCCATTTTACATTAATTTACTTGTTTATAACAAATTCAATACACTTACTTCATATAATCAGTGAGTAATTCAATTGTTGCGAATGGCTGTCATTTTCATGCAATTTTAAATTGTAATGTAGATAGGTACCTTATTAAAATTATCTGTTAGCACTTACCTTTTATTGCGAAAGCTATCGTTAAGACCGGCGCGGTAGCTCAATCGGTTAAGGCGTATTGAGTGGCGAATATGCTGATCGACTGCCTACCGCGCTCTGGGTTCGACCCCCAGCCCCGGTATTGACAACACCGGTGGGTGTGGATGTATGTCTGCGTTTTTCCAAATGTGTAACCCCCTTCCGCACAGCCTTGGCTTTGAATTTGGGGGTTGTCTACTGTCTGTGGTGTGTTTATGTTTATGTTAAATGCTTAATGCAGGGTGTATACTTTCTGTAAAACAGCGAAAACCTGGAAAAATCAGGGAATTTATAAATTTATAAAAAAAGTTAGGGAATATTTATTAAAACTACTTATATCCAAAGTTGTTTCCATCTTGCGCCCCCCCGCTCGTCAAAAAATGTTTTCCTTCCAACCACCCACCCTCCCCTCCTATCATTAATTTTAATTTTCGAGCCGAAAACTTTTCTGGAAAAGTCAGGGAATTTCAAAATTGTCAGTTGGTATACATCCTGTTAATGGCGATAAAGAATTAAAGTTTATGAATCATTATTTCTGATTAATAAAAGAAAATAGCACGGTCCCATTAAGAAATTTTCCATGGGAAATGGAAAATTTTCCAACAGAAATGAAAATGAAAATGAAATTCTGTCTTTTGAGAAAAACCTAAAAATAGTCCTACCTAGCAGTAACTGAAATAACTATTTTGTTCTTTACAGATAAGTCTACAACCTTACTAATAATTTCCATAGCTTACTTAGTAATTTTCTTACGTCACGTTCGTCTGATGCGGTCATTTTGAAAAAAATTGAAAATGATTCGTATCTCACTTATTTTTAAAACACAATACGATATTTTAAACAAATGTATTGTTTTGGAGTTTGTGGAAAAGCAGGAAAAGTGCCGATGATGGTTCATTCCGATAAATAATTCTGATATAAACAGTAAACACACTCACAAAAAAAGTAGCCATGTGAGTCAAATGGTCAGTGGTCACATGCACTAAACTGAATATTTTATTTGTAGAGTGCTGGAAAATCCGTTTAAGAACACCATCTGGCATCAAGTAGTAGTAGCAGACACAGTAACTTGACACCATTTAATTTTAGTTGAATAGAGTTTTAAACGTTTTAAACCTGTTTTAAACATGTTTTAAACGTACCATTTACAACATTGAGAAAAACTGTTTTAAACAAAAAGAACAGTTTTTTTGTTTAAAATGAAAAAAACTGTTTTTTCCAATCCTGCGTAATATGCACTTAAAATACCTAATAATATAGTATGTTCTATTATTCAAGTCTCACTTTGTTCTTTCATATTATTAATTCATTGTATTATTTGTATTATTCTTGGTTGAGTGGAACAATAGCTTTGCTAAACCCCGCCAAGTAAAATAAAGGCCATTTAATATTATTATTATTTCCCATTGAACCAGAAGTGTTATTTTCGTTCCTTTAGTCTAAAAGTAGGCCCACTTTTGTCTAATTTATGTGTACCGAAAATGAAATTTTTAAATTAAAAAACAACCAAAAAATTGGGAGCGTACATTGACTCCTGGCCACCCGGTATAAATTTGCTGACTAGTTTTCTAATACCTAAAACATGCACTTTCCCTATAACACATACATAAAATGTGTACTATTTTCCAAGTCAGCACTTTCGGTATAAGTGCACTTAGCAGGAAATGATTTAATTTAATGACAGTCCGTGACAAACGTTATAATACATTATTAATACATAAACTTAAGCGAATATAAATTAAACATTATAATTATTATTGCATAGAACTGTCACATGTTTATGGATTATATCATAGCCGGTTCTTGTATACTAAACAGGCGTTGTTAAATAAAAACAAGCTCTTTGCTTCAATTAGAAGAATGATTGATGATGTTAGTTCTTTTTGTGTTTAGCTGGAGTGTCACGCTAACATATAATAGGCTGAGAAAGACAGAATATTGAGATTTTTCAATAATAGCCAAGTATCGCGAATACCAATAATTACCTACTCATGGCATAATCCTGAAAAAATACTCAAATCTTTTAAACAAATTTACTTTAACGCCCCGAATAGGTTAGGTAGATTTACATTAAAACACTCAACTGGATACACACCTAAAATGTAAATAATGTAGAAATAGAATAATTCATTTCTCTGACGATGGTGAATAAATCGAAATGTGAGAAAATATAATAATTTTCATTTAAAATACGAAAACCTCAGGATACACATTAGGTTAAATTAACTAGGGACATTTTACTTGGCTATGTTTGGTTAAATCTTTCCACGATTTAAGCCAAAGAGTCCCCCCATTACTGGCCCATTCTTTATACTTACCTTGTATACCCGTGACACTGATTCGTCTAAGTTTAATCTACAGGGTAAGACCAAGGTGCCTTAAAAATGCTTTTACAGTCCATGCTTTTGGTCCTTCGAGTCGGACACTTTATTTTATAATTTGCATAGTAAGTAATTGTTAAGAGAAAAGCTAAATTAATTAGTTAACCTAAAAATAATATACGTGGTTAATAATTAACATAATGTTTAGGCTAAGAAATCAATTACTGTTTTACGAGAATATAAATAAAAGAATTTGCACAGTTAAATTTTAATTCTTAGTAGTAACCTAACGTTTAAGATCCTTAGGTAATTCCCTCGCAATTTTGTACTTTTTAGGACAAGCTGTGCTGTAAGCACAAAACGCTACAGATTATTTATTTACTGACTAATTATATAATACAGAAGTGACTTTATAAACATATGTATAGTTCTATGCATTCTTTGATTACTGCAATTTGAATTGCTACCACACCAATATTTAAATGAGTTTGATTACTTTGTAATTATCTCATTCTCTCCGACATCGACATGTGCGTAATTATTTAATAGAAAATATCTGTTTCATTGTTATCTGTATTTTCCTTCTGTGAAGTATAATTACTATAAATTGACTGCTACAAGTAATTGATGAGTAGTGAGCGGGTCCCACCTACATCTTTGTACGTGTACGCGAATATTGCATAACATGATAATTTATGTAAACATGTTTCAATCTAATTTTTATTGTCATTTCCATGCTTCGTAGCACTGGAGATATATGAAGGTATGTTTTTGTCGGCTCTTTTCTTATGTAAACAACAGATTTTTATCTAATGTCAAACAATGCCCGCTATTTCATTGCATTTTAAAATTTAGAAAAACTAGCTTGGGGTCAGGTACAAATTGAGAAATCTAGTATCTAAGTGAGGTATGTAATAAGCTAATAAAACCAACAAAGGAATTGCGACAAAAATCGCTATAATTGCATTTTTCCACTCCTTTACGTTGAGGGTCGTTCGTTGATGGCCTTTCAAGGAATTGTTTCTCAGGATGGTACCGCAGAAGATTAATCAATTATTACATTCCTCAGTTCTTAAGTAAAAGTGATACGCAGACTGAAAATTATTGCATAGAATATACCTAATCTGCACGTTTTGAGGAAAAATTATGTCTTCAGTTAGTTTTGGTAAGTTATTAAAGCTACGAATTCCCTTAAAAATATTATTCTTTCCCTAAAATTATTAGTTCTGCTAATATTAGGATTGTTAAGAGATATATAATGTTATACAGGGTCATTCACGGAAAGCGGGTATTAGACGTTTCTTGGGATCTGTCGAGTTTAGAAATTTGAAAATTGGTATGAGGGGGTTTTTGGATATGGCGGATCCAACAAAAATATTTTCATGCTTGTGCTACTTCCGCTTATACCGGATGTAGCACCTAACTTTGTTATTTTAAATGGAACACCCTGTATTTTATTACATAATTCGATTCCTCATAAAATTTTAGCTTAGGTTTATGTACCATAACATACTCTTAAACATACCGGTTTTCGAGATAATTAATATTTTTGGAGAGTTTTGACGGTTCCCACCCTTCGGAAAGAAAATCGATATCTTCTATCACGTAGCCGATTAGGAAATTTTCTTTTCAAACTCTTACAAGTATCCTATGACCTAACTAAAAGTTCTCTTATGTTTTCACAATATCATTCAAAGTATTTTATTTTCACAGTCGAACATTGTTTTAGTTCAAACGTCAAAAAGTAATTTTTTTCAAATGGAACCCCCTGTATATTTTCACAGAATCTAATAGAGGATTGAATTCTGCATCGATTGATATTAACATTCCCAATACCCATCTCTCTTCGTTTTCTTATTATGGACGTACAAACAAAATCAGCTCTGTTTGTTAGTAGGCAATACAAGTCATAACTTGGTTCCTTTTTTATCAAGCTTCAAGCTCAAGCTTCAAGCTTCAAAAACGAGAGATTAGATTTATAACAAATACTTTGGGACAAAAATTTACAAAATTAATGAACACTTTGAATATAAATATTTAATGCAGCAACTGTTCAAAATGCTCTCCACTTGCACTTACAGTGGCTTGGCTAATTGATGGGGATTTGTTAAAATGTAGCCCGTTCTCTGTTCTTTGGATCTTCTTTGGTAGTAGCAGGGGTGGTATAAACAATATTTTTAATACCCCAAAGGTCCAAAGTCTAAGGGGGTCAAATCAGGGGACCTTGCTGGCCATCTCCAAGGTCCTCGGTACCAAACCATCTATCTTCGAACGACTAATTCGTTATAAACTTCCCGTGGACCGCAACCATTCATTTGAAAATACATAGAATTATAAATATTTAGGGGCAAATTGTCAATAAAAGTTACTGTTCGCAAAATCTTCGCATATTTATTGCTATTTAAATTCTCCTCGTAGATATGATACTATCAAAAATATTTTTTATGCCACCCCGGCTACTACCAAAGAAGATCCATAGAAGAGAATACGGACTGCATTTCAGTAAATAAATACCCACGAAATTCGCCGAGCCATTGTAAGTGCCGTAAATTCCAGGATATTGGCTTGTTTGGAGCAGAATGGAGAGCATTTTGAACAGTTGCTTTTATATTCAGTGTTCATTAATTTTGTAAATTTTTGTGCCAAAGTATTTGTTATAAATCTAATCTTTCGTTTTTGAAGCTGTCAAAAACAAATGATTATCAATTATCTATATGATTATTCTCGTTCATGATAAAATAGGAACCAAGTTATGACTTGTATTGCCTACTAACAAACAGTGCTGATTTTGTTTGTACGTTTTACAAATATTCGTCCATAATAAGAAAACGAAGAGAGATAGGTATAGGGAATGGTAATATCAATCGATGCAGAATTCAATCTTCTATTAGATTCTGTGAAAATATACAGGGGGTTCCATTTGAAAAAAATGACTTTTTAACGTTTGAACTAAAACAATGTTCGACTGTGAAAATAAAATACTCTGTATGATATTGTGAAAACATAAAAGAACTTTTAGTTAGGTCATAGGATACTTGTAAGAGTTTGAAAAGAAAATTTCCTAATCGGCTAAATGATAGAAGATATCGATTTTTTTTCCGAAGGGTGGGAACCATCAAAAATCTCCAAAAATATTAATTATCTCGAAAACCGGTATGTTTAAGAGTATGTTATAGTACATAAACCTAAGCTAAAATTTTATGAGGAATCGAAATATGCATTAAAGTTCCATTTAAAATAACAAAGTTAGGTGCTACATCCGGTATAAGCGGAAGTAGCACAAGCATGAAAATATTTTCGTTGGATCCGCCATATCCAAAAACCCCCTCATACCAATTTTCAAATTACTAAACTCGAGAGATCCCAAGAAACATCTAATACCGCTTTCCGTGAATGACCCTGTATGCGTGAATCTTAAAACCTGTTTGCATCCATTGACATTAAACCCTTTATTATTTTAAATATAACAAGCATTGTAAAATAAGTAATTCTGACTGATTCAGGTATCCACTCCAGAATGTTTAACACTTTGCATTTCTGTATACTTGTTGCATCTGAGAATTATGCTCATGGTTCTATTCTGAAATTTTTGCAATTTGTTTCTACTGTATCGATCAATTAAATGCAAAACAGTATAACACAGTGAAATTAGACTTTTCTGATCTAACAAAATATATCCTTCATTTTTTTAAATAGATTTATTTTGGTGTTTTAAAGAAAATGTTAAAAATCGGCAACGAGATCACTATGGCATAAAAAATTATTCAAGGTCAAAGTTCACAAAAACTTTTATTGCGAATATCGCGCTTTCTATAGCTCAGAGGCCAATTGAGGTTATTATGAAAATGAAAGATAATGAAATTCCGCACAAAAATGATCTCTTCCATTTTTTATGTACAATGAACGGTTTAGGCAAAAATGTGCTTCGAAGATTCCGCGCAAGGCATAATATCCTCCATTTTATAACTATTGTTTAAAAAACTATAAATTGCTTGACAACTACCTGACAGCTTGGGTTTAACTTCAAACAAAATTACCATAGTGCAGTTTTCCAAACAAAAACATCATTAAAATGATATTTTCGGACTTTGACATTATTTTAATCAAAATTTCAATATTTTTTTATTTTGATCAAATTTTGGACTTAAGGTTTTTGGACAATTCTGAGCAAGTTTTATGAACAAAATTTTCCGATAAAAAAATGCCTAATATGATTTTTTTATTTTCTCCGCATACTTTGGTACCGCAGGTGGCTTTGCATTTGTAGGAGGCGATTGTTTCTCTGGTCATAAGTAGATCCTAAATTGTTCTATACTTAAGTAAAATTTGATTCAAATCTGAAGAAAAATAAAAAAGTTATTGGGATGTTACCATTTCAAGTGCAATACACTGTATATTAGTGTATATATTTATTTATTTTATTTTATATATCAGCTAATAATACTACACATAGAACAAGCACTTATTCTATGGATGGACTATATGAAATGGAGCATATTATGTCTTACGCGGAAACTTCGAAGCACATTTTTGCCTAAACCATTCGTTGTACATAAAAAATGGAAGAAATAATTTTTGTGCAGAATTTAATTATCTTTCATTTTCATAATAACCTCAATTGGCCTCCGAGCCTTAGAAAGGGCGATATTTGTAAGAAAACGTTTTTTGTGAACTTTGACCTTGAATAGTTTTTTATTCCATAGTGATCTCGTTGCCGATTTTTAATATTTTCTTTAAAACACCAAAATAAATCGATTAAACAAAAATGAAGGATATATTTTGTTATATTATATCAGAAGCCATATTTTTGTCTAAAATGTCTGGAGTATAACACAGAAATGAAAATGAGGCAAAATTATTCAATTTTATACATTTAAGAGATATTCTCGAAAAATAAAACAATGTTTTCTTTCTTCTTTATACATTCAACATTATCTTAATAAAATATTTATAATTAAATCAAATATTTATTTCTTCAACTTCTTCAATTTCTGTATTATTTATAAACAAATTAATATTATCAATGATGATGTTACCATATCTAAATCTATGTGTAATTACCATTGCTTTTATTTTAATTGGATTTAATTGAGTTTGTTAACATAAAAATAAATTTCAACTTTGCATAGTTCAGTATTAATTTTATCAACAGCAGTATCAAGATTGTAGTGTCAGACAGCTAGTAAAGTATCATCTGCATACAAATTCAAAAATCGCAGTTGGCTGTTTATGTTATTAATATAAATAATAAATAAAACGGGTCCCAAAATGCTTCCCTGCGGAACTCCAAGATCAACTTCAAAACTTGAAGAAGGTATATTATTAACTTTCGTAATTCGTTTTCTTTTGTACTAATAATTTTTTAACCAATTCAAAATATGAAATTCAAACTGATTGACCGAGTATCTTAAACGACAAACATGCTGCGCCGCCAAATGCTGGATATAATGAGATGTTTTGTGATTATTTGAAATTGGTACCACAAGTAATTGAAATGAAACCAACATCTTGAGTAAATAACTAATAAATCTAATAGTATTCCCATATTTCAACGGTGGAAATGTTCCACTGAAAACTTAAAGTCTATTTAGGTACGAAAATAGTTTACGTGAAATTGTCTCGAACCAAAATAAATACTTGCATATTTAACGACCCGAGTTTCAAGTTTATTAACTATTAAAATTAACTTGTAAATATTTAACTACATTTCCTGCCTCAAAACAATAATGTCGTGAAACTGTTCCAAAAGAAACAAAGTTAATTTTCCATATATCTCTCGGAATATCAAGCGAGTATATTTTAACGCATATCAAGGAGGACATCTGTTTAGGTTTTATTGCAAGGTCAGTTTTTTATTGAAAGATTTAGTAAATCTAAAGACCTGGGATTGTCATGGAAAAGGAAGATGAACATTTTCATATTACGAACGATACAACTAAAAATAAAAATGTATTTATTACGTTTGTATAGTAAATTTTTAATATAAAGGAAGCATTAGGGAATCAATGAAACTGTATAGATTTTTTTTGCGACAAATGAAAAAAACATTTTTTTTTTGTCAAAAGTTATTAATTTTTAGAACACCCAAAAAGCAAAAAATAATGTCATATAGTCGGGGGGAGCCCTCCCTAGCTGTACGTGCAGATCCTTGGGGACAATGTTTTTCATAAAGATTAAAGCCTAAGGAACAATTTAAGACATGTCCTAAAATAAACTGGCTGTACTTTCAAAATGTTAAAAAATATGTTATATGTTAAAAAAAAAACTGCCACTGGATGTGGCAGTAAAATGATAACAGAGAATTCTATCAATTGATTAGAGGTTAACGTCACAAATAAGCATGTACATTTACGCGTCTCGTTCTGAGTTTACCCAAAAAATATCGCTGTTTATGTTCTCATTTCCCACGTTGACAGAAGCGGCATTGGCCTTACGCGAGGTTAACGCAAGTTATAGTTAGACAGCCACATTATTTTTAGCAGGCGCATTGTTAACAAGGTGCACGTCTGCCTTAACAGAAATTACGAAAATAAAAACCTTGGTCCACATTTGCGCTAAAACGTTATTTATGTTGTTTATGCGGAATTTCACTAGATATTTGTCGACCTACAATGAATAGGTTAATTGCGATTGTTTTATTGGTTGCTCACTTTTTATTTTAAATACCATGAAGGTCCGGGATGCCTTGCGAATCAATTCATGGCGAAACGCACCAAAGAGAATTGGCTACGAGACGTCTTGTGAAATCTCAAAAATTCACAATCGCTGACCTGCGAAGATGCTTCAAATGTAAGCTTGAAAACTTCACAAATTGTACAGTTATTTCCAGTCATTCTGTCTACCATGCAACGAATATATTTTCCTATCCGTAATTTTACACACCAACAACTACAACAAAACTTTATTATTATTATATAAAATACAATATATTCCAGACACCCGCGTCTGGATCCTGCAGATACTCACTTTAACTAAACCCTTTTCACCAGAGGGCAAATTAAAGAAGGTATTTCCAAGAAATTGATAGTAAAACAACGTAATGTTAACTGGAGTTAAAGCGCACTGTTATGCCAAGTCGCTTAATTTATGATTTAAAAATGTTATCAAATGTGGAAAATAAAACAAGCTAAAAACGTAGGTATTCTTCGCCACTTTACTGAGCTTTTTATATAATTGTTACACATTCTATAGGATACTCTTCGCAGTTTTCTTGTAAATAATGTTAATTTTTGGACATCCTAAATTTTGTAAAGCTTGTTGTGAAAAAAAAAATTGAAAAAAAAACATCCAACCTGTGTGGGATTCGAACACACGATCTTTGGATTGCAAGCAACAACAATAATGTTTTATTTAAAGTTTAAATACAATATATGTGCCTTGCCCGGAGCCAGCCAGACAACCACGGCGAATATCGCCGAGGTGGGTGTGAGGCTGGGCGGGGTAGGACCGGTTGGGCTTGGAAGTATATTCGAGGGGGAGGCTAGAAGCTCCTTTCTGCCACGGGCAGACTTAGAAACTAGATTAAAATTTTTGATGTATCCACATGGACCTAACAGTAGCTTAAAAATAAACACAACACTGTAAACACTAAAATCGTAGGCAAGCGCACTTCGTAATTTTGATTGTTGATACGGGGAACACAACTAAACGAAAAAACCCATTCGAACAAATGACATCCTTGTGGTCTGATCGCCGACAAGGAAGGTAGGATGGAAATAAAATTGTGGTTTAAAAAAATTAGGATTCAGGTAAGTTTTCGGCCTAGAGGGGATTTAGAGAGACAAAAAAGAAACAAAAATAACAAAAAATAATAAAAGAACAAAATTGTACAAACATAAAGGGGGAGAAAGAGGGATTGGAAAGATGTAAAGTTGAGGAAAGATAAGAGTAAGGGTAGGATGTCGTGGCAACGTGCATAGAAATCTCTGAGGCAGATGTACCTACTGGACCATCACAGATACTACGAAAGTTGAATGTCTTTAATATATATCTTACGAGAATCATATTTCAACGCATTAAAATATATTATTATGAAATATGTATTAGTAAAATGTATAAACAAAAAAATATTATAGAGATAACATTTCGCAAGATTTCTATTTAAGTACAAGCAACAAAAATGAAGAAAATTAATAATAACTTTTTTATTTATTGATTGATTTTTTTTTCAAAAACTATACTATACTATAGGGTTCTTCCTCTAGCTAACGCTAACTTACTTTCCAAATTTCAATACAATCAGACTTTCTTTCTTAAATTATCGTGCTTACAAGAAACGTGATGGACGGACAGACGGACATTTTGAAAGTTGTTCAGAATTCGTTCACTAATACAATGATATGATATGAAATTTTTTTCTCTACGAGCGATATTTACGGTTTTAGAAATGTGCCGATCAAATGCAATATACTCTTCGTTTTTTGCGAAGAGTATAATATGGGTTATAATTAGCAGGAATCATTTAGAACAATGACGAAAAGAAACGGAGAGAGGACAGAATAGAAAATGAGGAATTAATGTTATTGTTAATGAATGGTTAGAGAGAGAATGTAGCTAAATGGATTGTCTAAACCTAGCCAACGCCTGGTATGACAGGGTGTGTTTCATTTTAAAGGCATAATAATAATAATAATAATAATAATAATAATAATAATAATATGCTTAGTATTTACCCAAAAATGATATAACATTAAATAATGCGCAATAAGGGATGGGTAAACAAAAGGGCAATATGTTCTGTAATTCTGAAACATGCTCTCTGATCTGGGTAATGTTGTTTGTCAGCGGACTATCACCCAGTTTGAACGTATAGAATTTTTGAGAAATTTGTTGGATGTAATCCGCTAGTGGTGTTACGTTGTAACAATGTGTATATAAATCTATAAATCAATGTGTATATAAATCTCATATTGAAGAATTTGAAATGATGCACATAAACTTGTACTTCAACATTTTTAGTTTCTTTGGAGTCGTGACCGCTGCGCTGCACCAACCGGTGTTTCGTATGTTACGATCGGCCTCACTACAACAGAGTAAACCACTTTTTTATTCTGTCTGCTTAGGCTCCTATTTTTGGCGGATACAAACTTTGGAGATAGTATAGTTTCCTTAATATGCTTGTTAAATGTCAGTCGTCGTCCAATATACTTCCAAATATTTCAAGCAGTTCTTATTTGGAATTTGGCCTCCTTGACCAAAATAGGTGTTAAAATTTTATTCTCAGTGAATCTGCGCGTTAAGACTATCGCGTCCGACTTTTCAACGTTTATCTGAGTCTTCCACTGGTCATAATACACCGCGACACGGGCCATGTGGGCCTTAAGTAACATATTCTCCGCTTGAGCATTGACTATGCGCATACGTGGCCGTATCGTCAGCGTACTTAGCCAGTTTCGCTTCGGGAAAACTGGAAAGTCAGAACCAATAATTTTATACACCGAAGTTTAAAAGATCGATTGTTAAGGGAGGTAATACGCATGCCCTCTCTCTAGATCTTCTAAATCTTATATTTTTCGACAATGTGCTCAAGAAATAAACTGGCTATAGCAAATTGAGATTGAAAAGCAATACAATTTTTAAGTAAATTTCCTAAGTTAATCCAAAAATCCCTTTTATCAACTTTGTATCTATAAAAATCTATATCTATAATAAATTTAGTGGTGCTATAGTAAGCCTTGACTACGAGATGGATTTTCAGTTTTTTAACCGACTTCATAAAATTTAAAAGAGGAGGTGGTCAATTTGATGTTTGATTTTATGTTTTATATTTGTTCAAACATTACTTATAGATTCGCTTAAGCGATTTCTACGAAATCTTCTTAAACTGTAAGGTATAGCTCGATGGTGGTCCCATATTCCCATATTAATTTCAGCAAGCTACGTCTACTATAAAGTGAGCGCGAATTGGAAACAATTTTTTTTAGTTGAGAATATTCGAGATTATGGCGAAGTCGCCGTTGTAAATATATTGTCATAAAAATTTAATTTTGAAAGAAAAGCGAGAGTGGAAGAAATGAATTCCATACAGAAATCGCGGCGATATATACTCTACCATAACCAGAAATCTAGAAATCAGAAGACTTAGAAGAAGTAGAAGAAGACTTGTAGAAGCAGAAATACAAAAAGAGGAGCACATACACTCCACATCATGACACAATGCGGCTACGCATTTCACAAATATATAGAGATACCAGAACCAGAAACGGAGGAATCAGAAGACTCAGAAGGAGAAGAAGAAAATCTGTAGAAGCAGAAACACAAAAAAGAGACGCATAAACATTAAATATCACGAACACAATGCGGCAAAGCATTTCACAAACACCTACACTGCCCATCCCCCACTTCTGTACCATGCGTCGTGTGCCTGTCGCTGCTGACAACAGGCATGACCCAAATCCAACCCAACATCGAAAACCGAGGAATCAGAAGACTCGGAAAAAGAAGACTCGAAGAAGCAGAAACACAAAAAGAGGAGAATAAACGCTCCATATCACGACACAACGCGACAACATATTTCACAAGAAGACTTAGAAGAGTCAGAAGTCCAGCACCAAAAACACAAAAAAGGAAGCTTGAATGCTCCGTAACGACGCAATGCGGTAACGCATCTCACAAATACCTACACCTCCCATCCCACATTCCTTTACCATGCGCCATGTGGCTCTCGCTGCTGGCAACAATCATGACCTTAGTCTAACCCAGCGTGGACGTAGCAGGCCCAACTATATAACCCCGGGAGTGGCAACAATGCTTATCGCACGCTGGTAAATCAATCAATCAATCAATCAGTCAATCAATTAAAACATTCTAATTCCGTTGAAATCGCATTAAAATTAGTAGTATTAGTAGTAGTATTTTAGAAGTAGCTGATAACGAATCTTTTGTCAAAAGTTGAGGGTTCAAAATGATGAAAACAATATGGCCTCGATAATTGCAATATTTTTATTGCAAATTTATATAAAATTTGATATATAGTAATTTGGTGTCTCTGGATAACGAGTCTAATGCTATAGCTTAAAAAGTCACAACTACCGATATTTTAGTGTCCACAAGCTAAATATTGAGGCCACTAAAAAGGGTATTTTTTTTTTAATTATGAAATAAAATTTCACTGTCGCGTCGCCCAGTTCATTCAACCTTATTACCTAATGTAAATATTGAGGTCGGTGTAAAAATAAGCAAATAACTAATTCAAATGTTTTTTTAACCAACTTCAATTAGTTAATATTTTCAATTAACTGGGCTACGGTGCAATTTTACTTAATAATTTTTAGAGATATTTTTTGAAGGCAGTTCATTTTTTTTCCCTTAAATAATCTCAATGGTCCATATTTTAGGAAAAAAGTTAAATAATGTAATTTCAAAATTATTTCTTCTTGAATCTGTTAATCTTTGTCATGGTATCATTTGTGTTGCAAATGAGACAATAATAGTTGTCACAATTTCTGGAGTATTCATCGAGGTGTTCTTCTATGTATATTAAATTGTAAGTTATTTATGATGGCAGAGTCATTATTTTATTATATGAACCATTGTTTAAAGTTCTAATAGCTCTATTTTGAATAGTAAAGTTTGGTGGATATGATTAGAGGTATCTCAGTTTATTAGACCATATATCATTAAGCTATGGAATAAGGCCATGATATGCGATCATTGCTGCGTTTAGACCAATTTTGATATTGATTTGTCTTAATGCATGTATTGTTTTAGACAATTGGGTTGACAATTTGCACATGTGAATGCCATGTTTAGAATTATGATTTCTTTAATATATCTGTTTCTCCTTTAATGGTTTCTTCACTATCTTCCCAAATCTGTTTGGCAAAAGTTGTGTCACTCATTAGTAAATAAAACTGTAAAAAGGATTGGTAAAATATTACTACATATTAAAAATAGTAATTGGCCCAATTCACTGCCTTATGGAACACCATGATTTATACGTAATAATTTACTTATTTGACCTTTATCAGATACACACTGTTGCGTTGCCGATAGTTAAGATGATATTAATTGAAGGTTTACTCCATCAAAACCAGAGAGTAAGTTTCTGTAATGAGATTGGCCCAGGCACCTAGTCAAATGCCTTACTTAAATCTAAAATATTACGAGTATCGATTTAGTTGAAAAATTACGTTTGTATTTTTGCCCTTTCTGAAACCAAACTGGGAACGAGACTTGAACATTTTATTAATCTCAAAAAAATTTGGTAATCGTTGTAACAATCTAGGATAATCGATAAACGAATGCCCCTAGTATTAGACCAGGCAAATTGGATCAAATTTGCTCGGAATAGCTAAATTTTGAAGTACTGCTCGAATCGAGATGCGGTTTTCGGCATCGTTTTCGAAAAAATATTAAGAAAAAAGTCTACATATAGTGAATAAGCCGTTCGAAAAAAATTGCATTAGGTGTGCATAAAAGGCATCTAAAGTGCATAATTTTTTGAAAAATTCTAGAAATTGATAGAAAGCCGTGTAAATCTCGTGGGAATCGCTTCCCGGGAGTTTTCGAGGTCGCTGAGTCCAAATCTGACATCAAACTTACCAGAGATGCTCGAGGGTGGCTCTTCGGGGGTGGGAGGGGGTGAAATCGAGTGAACAATTCAAAGTGCCCAAAAATCACGGGGAAATCGCTTCCCGGGGGCTTTCGAGGTCGCTGAGTCCAAATCTAACATCGGAACTTGCCAGGGATGCTCGGGGCTGTCTCTTCGGGGGTGGGAGGGGGTGAAATCGAGTGAAAAATTTAAAGTGCCTAAAAATCACGTGGAAATCGCTTCCCGGGGGCTTTCGAGGTCGCTGAGTCCAAATCTGCCATCGAAACTTACCAAGAATGCCCGTGGGTGGCTCTACGGAGGTGGGAGGGGGTGAATTTGAGTGAAAAATTTAAAGTGACAAAAGTATATTTTTTTGAATACTTCACATATTACTATTACACGTAATGCTTTGTTATTCACAAACAAATTATTTGATATGTTATTTACAAACATAATACATCATGTCAGAGAGTATTCATGATATAACAGTCAGTCGATCAATGATAACGGATGGACCTAAACCGCTTATTAATTATCTAGAAAACAATATAGAATAAATGAAAAAAATTGCGTGAATAGTACACGCATAATTATTCCACATTATTTTCATGGTTATTTACAACAAAGATCCATCTTAACGACTACAAATTAAAATTAGTTAGTGAACATACAGAATATTTAATTCAATCAATCGTTATATCGTCATTTTCGTTATGTTCTTCTTCACTATCGTCACTTAGATCGGGGCTGGCTGTTTGATTGGAACAATTACTTCCAATAGTTTTGCAAGCAACTGAACAGCTTAGTCCGTGTCGGCGGTACCCGCACATTGTGCCACAGTCCGTCTTGTAGCTGCAAGAAATCATTTTCATGATACTGGGAGGACCTGCTTCCTGCGTCATTGGAACTGGAGTTAGCTCTCCATCCTCTAGTTCCCAGCCCCACTCCAAAGGATCCATCTTCTCTACCAAGTCTGCACTTGCAAATATACGCATTTGATGTGTTCAATTAAACCATCGACAGTTGGAATAATCTTTGCAAGGTCCAATTTCTTGGATTTCATTGCAGCTAGTGTGTACATTCTTAGTCGGTACCGTTCGACTAACTCTATGTGTGGATTATTGGTACTCGCATAAACGGCGCGGAAGGAGTAAAGTGCACCGTATAATGCTAAGGCTTGCTGCAACCCAGATTCCATTAAATCGTCGATGGTTAAATTTTTTTGCTTGAATGTTTCAGCAAATATGTGCAAGTCATCAGACTTTTCGAAGATTTTACAAATTTTTCACTCGATTTCACCCCCGAAGAGCCACTCCCGAGCATCCTTGGTAAGTTTTGATGTCAGATTTGGACTCAGCGGCCTCAAAAGCACCCGAGAAGCGATTTCTCCGTGATTTTTGGGCACTTTGAATTTTTCACTCGATTTCACCTTCTCCCACCCCCGAGCATCCCTGGTAAGTTCGATGTCAGATTTGGACTCAGCGACCTCGAAAGCCCCCGAGAAGCGATTCCCACTAGATTTTCACGGCTTTCTATCAATTTCTAGAATTTTTCAAAAAATTATGCATTTTAGATGCATTTTATGCACCCCCTATGCAATTTTCTTCGAAGGCTTATTCACTGTATGTAGACTTTTCCTAATATTTTTCCGAAAACGATGCCAAAAATCGCATCTCGATTCGAGCTGTACTTCAAAATTTAGTTATTTTTATCTAATTCCCCTGGTCTATATGTCCCATAAGCAATAAAGCCGACATTTGAGAAAATGCATATTTCTTGTGAATAAACGGCCCTGGTCGATTGTTTTTTTATGAAATATTGAACTTCTCCAAAAATGATTTCATTAAAATAAAATTGATCATGACCCAATAGCGTTTTCTCCTTAATCTTATATTTTTATTGAAATTGTTTTAATAGATACAAGAAGACACTGTCTATTTATTCCAAAAAATGATAAGTGTACGTTTTCGTCATGTTTGTTTTTCACAAACAGTGTCATGCCCCAAAACGCAACCTCTGTTTGTTTCCACCTATATTTCAACATCAACCGTCATAAATAATAATTATTATCAAAGTAAATACTGGAGAGCAATTAGAGACCTAAATACCACCTTTGGCTTAAAGTTAAGTTGATTTATGTAAGTATTGATTTAATTTTATAAACTATGTATATTAGGTATAAACGTGAAAATTTATTTTAATTTTATAAATTTTACGCATATTTGCGATCACCAATTAAAATTAATTGGCGTTCTCATTAACATACATACTTTAATAAAAAACCTCGGAGATGATAGGTGTTCGGTATTTATCTTGTTTTTAAGTTTTGGAAGGTCAAATGTTTCGTTTTTAGGAAATTTCGAATTAATTATTAAAATTTTACTTGTTCGCCAAATTCTAATAAACACCGATATTTAGTTAATGGTTTGGTACATAATTTATTAACAGACTTCAAAAAATGCAAAAAAGGATCAGGTTCTCCATTCGACCCGTGTGTTTTTTTTGCTTGTTTTATGTAACGCTGATAGCCTGTTTAATTGTCGCTAATTTGAGCGTCTGAAATTCTTTCCACAAATACCAAATCACTTGAACACAACTTTTAATATTATAACTCGACGCACATTTCATCATTTATGTTGGCATCATCTGGAGATGATTAAAACTAAAGTACATCTAAAAATGTTCCTATATATATATTTTTTAAATGCCTTATTTATATTAACGTTCTGGCGAAGTTTAGCTAATGCTACTCTACCTCTTAACCAGGACGGTGAGATGAGATAGGGTCACCCATCCAAGTGACGAACTCGCCCGGCGTGCTTAACTTCGCCGATCGAGGTTCAGTCACAACAACAACAACAAAACAAATTTATTTGGTATTTAACGATACAAGAATTCGCCTCGCCGGATCCCGGCCCGGAGCCAGCCCGACAATCACGGCGTGCAGCGTCGTGGTAAATGTGTGGCTGGACGGGGGTCCGGTTCAGCTTAACGGTAATTAAATTTGGTTGCTAGAAACTCCTGTCTGCCGAGTCCAGTCACTGAAACCGGTACCGTACCTCACCTCACTACTTATACTAAAATAATGTTATCATTGAACTGACTCAACCAATCCGGTCACCTAATAACCAAAGAAATAACAATCCTTGCAACTAATTTCTTTATTTTCCCAATTAATTTAAAGCTTTCCATTGCTTTGATAGTCCACTCAGATTAGGAAAAAAGCGGAAAAAAATTCTGAACAGCAGTTTCTCTGCATAGGAAGTAAGAATTCAACTTTTAGAACAAGTTTTTGCTTATGCGCAGAATAAAAAAGAAATTATTTTTTTTTTCATTTAGACGTATATATCTCGAAAAGTACGCATTTTTAAGGCTAAACGAAAATAGGTAAACGTGTTCAGAATACGACTTCCTACAAAAAAGTTTCTATAAATTTTTCCGATTATCCCATTGGCTTTTCCGGAAAAGTGGCTTGAAAAATATATGTTTTTTTCGTGTTTTTGTATTTTGAATGCAAATATCTCGAAAAGTGCGGTATTTTAGGGCCAAATGAACATAAGTAAACTTGCTCAGAATGAGATTTCATACAAAAAAGCTCCTATACATTTTTCCGATTATCCTATTGGTTTTTCCGGAAAAGCATCTTGAAGAATATATATATTAGCTTTTTCGTGTCTTTTTTTTTAATTCGACGTATATATATATCTCTCTCAAATATATAGAACCTCTTTTGTAGGAAATCAAATTCTGAACAAGTTTACTAATGTTCATTTAGCCTTAAAAATGCGTACTTTCCGAGAAATATCCAAATGAAAAAAAACACGAAAAAGCAAATATGTATATTCTTCAAGAAGCTTTTCCGGAAAAACCAATGGGATAATCGAAAAATGTATAAGAGCTTTTTTGTAGGAAATCTCATTCTGAATAAGTGTATTTATGTTCATTTAGCCCTAAAATCGCGTGCTTTTTGAGATATTTGCAATCAAAATAAAGAAAACACGAGAAAACACAGATATATTTTTCAAATCGCTTTTTAGGAATGGGATAATCGGAAAAATATATAGAACCTTTTTTGTAAGAAATCGTATTCTGAACACGTTTGCCTATGTTTGTTTAGCCTTAAAAATGCATAGTTTTCGAGATATAAAAGTCTAAATGAAAAAAAAAAAACACGAAAAAACGTATAAATATATATACAGGGTGTCTCACCGGGAACTGAACCGATCGATATAGAGAAAAGTACGCATCAGAAATTTTTGAAAATTTTGTTAGTTACTAAAGTCAGTGTGGCCAATCCATCTAAAATAATTACAAGCAGTTGGCACTTCCGCTTATACCGGAAGTCGATACCAACTTGCTTATTTTAAATGGAACACCCTATATATTTCGAAAAGAGCGTAAAATTCTGAGTCAAAAACATGGATACCCTATGCCTAAATCCATCCGTTTCAGAGATATTTGACATTTTATAGAAAATTTGATAGGTGCAACGGTTTGCAAGAACCGTTATAACTTTCTTCGTGTAAAAGATCCTCATTTGCTTCTTGGTACATAAAAAGAACACAAGGATAACTACGTTTTACAACTGAAATAAATCCAATAATATCATACCAAGTGTTCCGTATTTCGCGTTACATTTTGTCAACTTCAAACTGCGAAAACTTGTTTAGATCAAATGGAACACCCTATTTTTTACGTCAAGTTGTGTAAAATTGAATTCCCTTTTTTCTGATATTAGCATTGAGGGGTTAAAGTTTTCAACCTTTTGAAATATTTGCGATTTTATTAGAAATTCATGAATTGTTGTAATCATTTCATCAAAATAGCCATGATTAAAAACAATCAGTCATTATCTTATGTCAAAAAATGCCAGCACGTTTAAATTACACCCACGAAGACTTTTTAAATTTGTTTATTATTTATGGAGAATGTGATAAGGTAATATCAAGAACTTGCAGCACATTTGCTAATCGATATCCAGAAAAACGGAAACCGTCACCAAACACTGTAAAACGCATACTGGAAAATTTTAAAAATTATGGCTCTGTCAAGGCAAAAATGCAAAGAAGAAAACCTATTGTTGATGACGAAATGACGCAACAGTTTTTTCCGATTTAAAAATTTCCAAAAAATAAGTCAGATACGAACAATTTCTAATTTTTTTTCAAAATCACTAAGTAGGCTATGGAGATTATTAGTAAGGTTGCAGACTTGTCTGTAAAGAACAAAATAGTTATTTAAATTACTGATAGGTACGATTGCTTTTAGGTTTTTCTCAAAAGACAGAATTTAATTTTCATTTTCATTTCCTACGGAAAATTTTATAATGGGACCATGCTATTTTCTTTTATTAATCAGAAATAATGATTCATGAACTTTAATTTTTTTGTCATTAATCATTTGTTAACGATATCCGTCTTAATAATAAAAGTATTTTTAAAAGGCAAACGCAAATTAAACAAGAAATAATTTTAATAAAACGTAGTAGTTGAGGTGTTATTTGTGCAATTTCGTGTCTAACTCTCTCTACCAGGTCTTGCCTTGTGGTTGGAGCAGTTGCGTAGACTCAGACTCTATTTTTAAAATACGCTCAAATAAAAAAATCGACTGAGGTTAAGTCAGGAGACCTTGCAGGATATCTGACTGGACCTTGGAAGTAAACCTCATCAATATTGGAAATATTCATCATCAATATTTGGAAATTTGAATAATCTGTGGAATTATTATATTTTGGAGAAATTCTAGATATCTTAGTCCAGTTAGATTTTCGTCAAATAATATTGGACCTATGAGATGGTCACCCAGTACGCCTAACCAAACATTGAAACCAAACCGCCCCTGTCTCATAATATGAGGATTTTCAATTGCCCGATATCGAACGTTGGTTCGATTAAATAACCCAAGGTTTGTAAATCTCGATTCATCAGAGAACAAAATGTCTTTGATAAAATTCTCATTTCTTAGTTGGCGAAACTGTAACCATTTACAAAAAGTTATTCTTCGTTGATAATCATTCTCATACAAAAATTGATACAATTGATATTTATAAGAACAATAGCCGTGTTTCTTTAAAACTTTCCTGGCTGATTCTTTGAAAACTGGTAATTCATGTTTAATTTGTCTTGAAATAGTTTGGTCAACATGTACTAAAGCTAATACATTAATTTCCGTTTCTTCATCCACAATAAACCTTTCTTCAATTTCTATATCAGGTTCAGTTCTAAATTGATGCTCCAACCGGGCGAAATAATTTATCTCTTCTTTCTTGATATCTCTGTCCATACAGAGTTTGAGCTCTAGTTGCATTACGTTGAGTCTCTCCATAAGTAATCAACACGTCAACTTTTTCATGTCTTCAATATTTTTCAACCATTTTATATTAATTTACTTGTTTATAACAAATTCAATACATTTACTTCAGATAATCAGTGAATAATGCCAAGAATAATTCAGTTGTTGCGAATGTCTGTAATTTTCATGGCTATCTGCAATTTTGGATTTAAATGTAGATAGGGGTCTTATAGGGCTCGACCGATGGCAGAATTTTGCCGATGGGCCGATGCCGATGTTTTCACTTGAGCATCGGCCGATGCCGATGGCCGATGTTTGAATTTTGAACTTAGAGAATAGACATCAATCAACATGTTCAAAAATAAAAATTAATATTTATTGCACAAAAACAGAAACAAAGGAGACAAAGGTGTACATTATAAAAAAAACATAAAATAGCTTTCTAAAATAATCTAAACAATAAACATTTCATTCCCAACAGAGACTTTAAGTATGCAACCCATAAGAAAATCCAACGGCACCATCGGCCTTATATCTTGCAGATGACCGATGACGATGCCGATGGGTGAAATTTTGTACCATCGGCGCCGATGCCGATCCATCGGTCAAGCCCTAGTATCTTATCAAAACTATCTGTTGACGTTTACCTTTTAAAAATACTTTTATTATTACGAAGGATATCGTTAAGAAATGATTAATGGCGGCGAAAAAAATTAAAGTTTATGAATCATTATTTATGATTAATAAAAGAAAATAGTACGATCTCATTAAGAGATTCTCCGTAGGGAAATGAAAATGAAAATGAAATTCTGTCTTTTGAGATATACCTAAAAATAGTCGTACCTATCAGTAATTCAAATAACTATTTTGTTCTTTACAGACAAGCAATAAAAATTGTTCGTATCTCACTTATTTTTTGTAATTTTTTAAATCGGAAAAAACTGTTGTACTTAGAATTTTATGCTTAACAAGAAACCATAAAAAAATATGGTCATTCTATTTAAGAGAAAAAAGTTGATGTCACTTCCGGTCGAACCGGAAGTGTTAGTTATCGTGTTAATTCTGCAGGGAATTTTTACCTTTTTGCGAATATATCGTCAAATACTGATTTTGGAAAAAATTAACAAGAGAGTTGAATTGAATCTTACCTTTAATTTATATTCTAAATTTTCGTTCGATGGATGTGGTGGGAATTATAAACTTTCAAAGTTTACCTAAAATTTACATTTTTTATACGTACTTAGAAGATTGCTAATTTTTAATCATTAACAAAAATATTTATGAATGGAGAATAAAATAATTTACCATCTTAAAACAGAAAATTTGCCACAGAAAACTACACTTTAATTTTTTTTTTTTTTTTTTCATTTGCTCATAATTTCATTTTTTGGGGACTTACAGTTAAGCAATTTTTTTAAGCATAAAGAACCTCTTACTTCCATCAAATCCAAACAACGCATTTCTAACATTCTCTCGCCTCTAAAAAAATATTACCGTTGATCCTGAGCTAGATTCATTGATACAAGGTTTTACTGAACCCTCCTTTTTTTTTTCTTTTATATTGCTTTGTGGCTATTTTTAGTGTAAAGAACTCGATAGTATTATTATGATGTTGGTGAATAGAATAGTAATATGAAGCATCATTAACATTGCAAAATTTCACTCGATGTCAACTAAATTGTTGAATTGCATGTACACCAATATACAGTTAATGTTATGCATGTGAAAACTACTTCAATGTGTTATTTAAATAAATTACACTAGCATCGCTAGTATGTTGCAAAACAAGCAAGTACATTTTACAATGTCTTCTCGTTATCGCACCCACATCTTTCCTCGAAATGCCGGCACTTATACTCAAAAAGTGCGTTTTCATAACATTGTTCTGTTGTTTTCTTTATACAGACTAACCTGATTGTTCTTACATGGACTACCGTGACGCAAGAACAGGTTCCTTCTTTTATAGGCGTTTTAATTCACAAGTATACACCGCCGTCTATAATTTGTCCGTACAAGTACCTTTTTGTTAATTTATTAGTCTTGTATTTGTTTAATTATTAGCTGTCTTTGGGCACACTTAAGATTCCTCCTGAAGAAATTACTTGGAAGTATGCTTTAGAGTGTGTGAAAGAATTGCGCGAACACCCGTGGTAAACTTTCAATAATAAATCATTTGGCGAACTCCTTATAAAAAGGTTCCGACAGGTTTGTTGATAGTATTAGCTCAGTGCCAAAAAAATTATACCACTTTGAAATATAAAGCAGTTTCCTATTATTATTCTGTATAGTTACACGGTTCGATTTTGGAATAAAAACATAAAATATTATTTTGAACAAGGCATTGTTTGACATTTTAAAATCCATTCCAATTACCAATATTAATGTTTTGTTTTATTACTTGTTTCGGCTTGCACAGTTAATTTTTAATTACAATATAGGGATTGCATTACCGGTTAACCGGTTATTAGGACAAAAAACACATGACGATAATTACCGGTTATTTTAATTTTTTACCGGTTATTTCGGTAAATTATGAACTTACGATATGTCATGTTTTCAACGTTTCTATTTATGTCACTGACTAGTATTCCACTAAATACAGAGTGACTGTCCCAACACCGAGCACTTTTAACAATAAATAAATAATATTATAAAAAGTAAACTCAAAACACCAAGCCCTAAGAAATACAAAAGAGAAACATTGACAATATCTTACGACAGAAAATTGAATATTTCACTGCCGCAAATATCCGAGGAATACATTTAGAAGTATGTTATTACCAATTCTTATTAACCTATCGACCCACCAATATCGATTGAGGAAGGGCATTTTCAGCTGGTGGTATTCTATGCACAAATATCAGACGACTAACATATATAGCTTTGAAAACTAATCCTTTTAACAGGCTATTACTTCCACATCCAGTGGAAGTATAGTAACGACAAAAAAATTTTAAAAAATTTTTATTGTTCAAATAGGCTTAGAATGTCATGAAACGTCGAGATTTCAAGTTTGAGCGAAAAAAAACATTCTGTCTGTCGGTTTGTCTGTCTGTCAGTCTGTCTGTCGGTCTGTAACTTTTTTTGTGCGCACGTTTACTCTGGAACCGTTTGAGATATTGACTTGAAATTTGGTACACATATGTACTTTAACGAGATCTAGAACTAGATTATATTTTCATCTTGTTCCGTCGAAGGGTTGGGGGTAAATTTAGAGTAAATAGGTAAATCAAGCTGGTAAGAGTTCATAAAATTGATATTTAGTATAGACAAGAGAAGCTAAGGTCTCAAAAAAAATTTTGGCATTAGCCACCCCCATTACCACCCCCACCCCATTATTAAAGGGGATGAAAAAAAAATGTGATTTAGTGTGTGTACAAGAACCAGAAACCTCAAAATATTTGTTTACTTCATCCACATATTCTATCGTTAATTTATCTTGCCAAAAATCACTCGAGCTTTTCTTTTATGGATAAATTTCTTTTTAACTCAATATTTTGCCAATCAGTAATTTTGCTCGAAAAACTGACATTTGACAAAATCGCTCGACCTCCGGTCTCGCGATTTTTTCATGTCAGTTTTTCTCATAAAATCACTGATTGGCAAAATTATTTCGTTACAAAGAGAAATTTATCCGATAAAAAAAAGCTCTTGTGATTTTACTGTTGATAAAAACCTTTTGTTTGTTCATTATATCCCATATACGTATATGT
The DNA here is from genome assembly GCA_936432065.2 of Rutpela maculata. NCBI lineage: Eukaryota > Metazoa > Arthropoda > Insecta > Coleoptera > Cerambycidae > Rutpela > Rutpela maculata. Next base: position 349,061,027 of record OW386285.2, on the reverse strand, counting down.
TTTTGGTTAAATTTAGATAATTTTGTATATGGAAAAAGACAATTGCCATTTTCGCTAATCATCAATTCAAAAAATTACCGGTAAATACCGGTTAACCGGTTATTTACATTTTTATTTACCGATTTACCGGTTATTAAAACTTCCGGTAAATTGCAATCCCTATTAAAATAATTATCGAAATTAACGAGCTCCTCATTTATATTTTGCAATGGTCATTTTAAGTTGCATCATCATTTAATGCATTTCGCCATATCTGTAAAAAATTCGTCGCGACTCGCGGCCCTACACACACATAGACATCTGTGGATACTCCATCACAAACAAACATGTATTACATTTCGAAGCCAAGAACTAGTAAAAAGCTATGGGACTCTAAAAAAGTGATTCTTCTTTATTTTTGATATATGTCAAGTAAATGAATACTCCCGTCAGTTTCTTTTCACATGAAAATATTTTCTTATCATTTTCCAATAGTAATTTTGTTTTTTTAATTGAACATATGTCTCTCCTGATGAGTTCTAAAGAGAATGAAACAATTTGTACAATTTTTAGGTAGATTTGATAAATGCAACGTTGATAGAAATATTTTATTTATTAAGATATGTGAGTGAAATTTTTTTTGTGCTTTTTAGTAGTTCTTGGCTTTGAAATTTAACAAATGTTTGTTTGTGATGGAGTATCCTCTAGGAAGAGCTATAGATACTAGAAAGAATACCTCGTAAGGGAGGTTTCTCAAAATATATTGGCTTGATCAGACTTAGATCATCAGTATATAGAAAGAATGGCTATTTTCTTGTCTTTTCATATTGAATGTTAGATATAGTAAGTGTATGAAAGAAGTTGACAAGTCGGTTCGTAAGGGAACTTCTTGTTGATATTCTAGCTTGGTCAGATTTAGATCAATGGTATACATATAAAAGGAACGAATGATTTCTTTGAAAGTTATCTGCTGAATTCCCAAAATAATATTTTATAACAATAATGTAAGCAGAAATACAAAATATTTTTAAAAAACATAAAGTTGACTACACAATTCTTGTGCATGTAAAAAATGTCGGCGCTTTCGATGATGCGGTAAAGAACAAAGACGCCGGCATTTTTTACACGCATAAGAATTGTGTAGTCAACTATACATATATTAGTAATAATTGAAGTAATAAACGTCTCACTATATTTCACACGTGTTCAATGGGTGGTAAGTCTGGAGATTTAGCGTGCCTAGGTATATTTTATAGTTCCGTATATGTTAGAACTTCCTCATAATGTTTGCCATATGATGTCACAGATTGGCATGGTAACGGGACTTTTTCTTAAGGATGATATCGTAGGTTTAACAGATCTGATTAGTCAGATAAGGGCAGGTGCGAAGACATCCAAATGAAACCATAAGGAATACTGACCAATCAAGAATGCCAATGCCAGTAGTACCCGACAAGAAGTAATTGATCTAACTCTACAACAGTGAAGATCAGAATAAATGATTGAAGAGTTATGTTGGAACCGCTCTTTACTGAACCATCAATATATAGGTAAAATTGGCTCAATAGGGGAAAAATCGAAACCCATTATATATAGAAACCCACGTCCACTGACTGGACTTTTACACAAGGGACGTACAAGAGAATAACTTATTTGCAAAGGGGATAATATCGTTTCATGTGGGAACAATCAACTAATTAGGTTATGTAAAGAAACGCTCAAGTTACTGAGTAAAGCAACACGTTCTAATATATCAGCTGACTGTGGGATCTACAAATCATCCTAGCAAAAAGGGAGACCTGGAATGCTGCGAAGCTATTGAAGATATGCTGGCAGTAGACTACACAAAAACCCTCTCGAAGAGCCCTCATCAAAGTTGAATTGCATCAGACTGCCAAAAGACTCAGTCTCGCTAGGCCTGTGCCCCTGCGAAGGCCTAGACAGACTAAGATTCCAATTACTTGGCGAGGAAAAACCAAGGGCAGGTAGCTATACTAAGGAGCACTAACTATCAAGGCTATGGAGCCCCTATTAAGGCTATGGAGTCTGGTACAAAGGATAAAGCTGGATAAGGAACTCTAAATGAATGAGATCAGGAGCGCCACGATAGATCTACAGGTCGCGGTGGCCAAGGCCAAACGTCCAGCTCCTCCCTTCGATCTAATCTAAAATGGTCTTACACAAACAGGGATTGTAAGATACTTCTGTATGCTCATTTCCCAAGGTCAGAGATTTTCAAAACGAAGCCATAGGCAACGGAATTAGGGCCAGAAGGAACTGCCACAGACTAGGTGAAGGCCCCAAAGGTGATAACAACAAACGTTAAGAAACGTCAAATTGCCGGGCCTGGTGGTGTCTGTCAGGCTTTAGTACAATACATCTGGGATACATCGTAATATCCTGGAGAGTGATGAAGGTGGTAGTTCTATACAGGGTGTTTCGAAAAGATTGGGACGACGCTTAGCCGTAGATACTTGACATCAAAACAAGTCGATTTAACTCAAAAAGTAGTGGTCTAACTCTTTTCGTTTTCAACATACAGGGTGGCAAAGTAAAAAAAATGTATTCGTAATTTGTCTCTATCTTGGAGACTATTATACGTATCTACTTCAAAGTTGGTAACGACATGTTTTTCAGGTTGCTAATTACAATGGTGATGCCATATTTTATAGATGGCCCTAGTTACAGGACTTTTACGTGACACTTTAAGCCATAATTTTTTTGAGGTTAGGTTTTGGACATCGTCTTCTACTATAATCGAAACGCAATTTGGTTTCCTAAAGAAAAGGTGTACTTGTTTAAATTCGATAAAATGCACCCTTTCAGAGAAATACGCGATTTACAACTTTGTCATACACCAGTTCGAAGAAATTCAACACCCCGGGTGTTTTGAAAAGATTGGGACAACGCTTAGCGTAGACTCTTGACATCAAAACAAGTTGATTTAACCCAAAATGTAGCAGTCTAACTCTTTTCGTTTTCAAGATACAGAGTGGTATTATTAAAAAAATTGTTTTCATATTTTGTCTCTATCTTGAAGAATATTATACGTATCTACAACAAGCACTATTGACGACTTCAGGACATCATACTTGATGTACACCTACTAGATAAGAAAACCGCTTTTAGGTATAACTGAATTTCCTCGAACTCGTGTGTGATAAAGTTGTAAATCGCGTATTTCTCTGAAAGGGTGCATTTTATCGCGTTTAAACAAGTACACCTTTTCTTTAGGAAACTAAATTGCGTTTCGATTATAGTAAAAAACGATGTCCAAAACCTAACCTCAAAAAAGCGTCACGTAAAAGTCCTGTAACTGGCGCCATCTATAAAATATGTCATCGGTAATAGCACCATTGTAATTAGCGACCTGAGAAACATGTTGTCACCAACTTTGAAGTAGATACGTATAACAGTCTCTAAGATAGAGACAAATTACGAATACAATTTTTTTACTTTGCCACCCTATGTCTTGAAAACGAAAAGAATTAGACCACTACTTTTTGAGTTAAAGCGACTTGTTTTGATGTCAATAATCTACGGCTAAGCGTTGTCCCAATCTGTATATGATCGGACCAACGCATTTAGTCCGATAAGCCTAACATTCTTTCTTTTGAAGATATTGAAGACAAGGTAGAAAGAAATCTTTAAAGCTTCCTAATTTTTTTTTCGTAATTGAAACTCATTTTCCGAACTTTTCCTAATAATTTGAGAGTATTATTTAAGACTCAAATTTCAACTTTCCGGAACATCGCTTTGTATATTACAGGTTGTTAGTTCTCTGCATCTAAGATTTATCTTATATCGTGTCAGACGATGAATAAAATTATTATTATTGAAAATGACAGGGTACACATCACAGGCGTATCTCGACATGATAATCTGTACTATTTGGGCGCCAGCCTCAGGGCCATAGCTGCTTTAGGAAATCCCTCCGGACACATATTTATGGAGACTTACTATTTTTGCGTGAGTGAAGATCAGGAGTTATTTTCCTAACACCCTGTACAATGTTCTGTTTATTTTGTAATCATTTATGGTGTTTTACGGAACAAGCAACATCTTATCGCATAATATTTTCACTAGCATGCTTCCCTCAAATATAATTTGTTATAATTTATTATGTTTGAGGAAAGCATGCTAGTGCGAATGTGTTTACATCGGAGATAAAAACATTTTTAAAATACAATAACAAATGTTAATTTTACTACACATCACGTGAAACAGTAGATAGTTATAGTTATCCACCATTTTATTTTGAGTGCAAATTTGAAGTACAAGGCATTGTTTGACATTTTATCCATACCAATTACCAATATTAATGTTTTGTTTTATTACTTGTTTCGGCTTGCACAGTTAATTTTTAATTACAATAATTATCGAAATTAACGAGCTCCTCATTTATATTTTGCAATGGTCATTTTAAGTTGCATCATCATTTAATGCATTTTCGCCATATCTGTAAAAAATTCGACGTCGCGACTCGCTTGCCCTACACACACATAGACATCTGATATATATTTTTAACTTTTATTCAGAACCGGACAAATTCACTGTTGAGAGGAATGTGATATCGCAATTCAGGAGATAATTATTCGTCACAATTCACAAGCCTTAACTAACGTGAATTCATCGAATTGAAACATAAAGAAATTCAAACTATAACAGTGAAAAGCCTTTTTCAAAAGACTTTAAGCTCTTTGAAAGAAGTTAAAGCTCTATGAAGGGGCTCCAAGTCAGAGCACATATTTAAGCAATTTTCACTGGGTGGCACTGGAGCTCAGAAAATATGTCTACTCAGGCCTATAATCAGGATTTTTATTCCAGATGTGTTTTTGCTGACTCATATATACTAATAATAAAAGTAAAATTGGAAATGTACCATAGGTGAAAATTTTAAATTTTTCAAGGTCAAATGGACTAAATAAAAGACTTGAGTTTCGTAATTCTTTAAACAATTTTGTGTTTATTGATATCTCAGGGCCAATTTATCAATACAGGGTTAGGTTAGTTTGCCCCGGGGGTAAACTAACTCCAGGATAAAGTGTTTATTTTGGTCCAGGTTAACACGTTGACTGCCATCTTGATCTATATGACCGAGGTTTTTATTGTCTATGAGGCCAAGACCGAGTCATGTTTTTGGGATCTCTGGATCTTCTGGATCTTTTCGGTCCAGCACACTTCTATCGTTATAAATAGACCGAGATGGCGTAGTAAAGGACCGAGACCTTTTTTGACGTTTTTTTTGGCAGTTTTTTTTTCAAAATATTGTGTGTCAGTTCATAGTGTATTAGCCGGTGACATTCATGGCCTGGGGGGGATATTTTATTTGGTTAAACCATTGCTACCGGTTGGCGCCTTATGAGAAATTTGTCCTAACCCTTATGGCAGTCAACGTGTTAAAAGTAACCTTGGGTTAAAGTCACGCTGATTTAGCTCGAGCTCCAAAGTGGAACTGTTGCCGTTAGCTCCAGGTTAACCTAAAAATTGTATGTTTCTTTTGGAGAGTTACTTTGTAAACTTGTTTTTCGTAGCGTACATGTCCTGTTAATTGGTAAATGGTGAGTCTGCCATGCGAAAATAGTGGGACAATGCTCGATAGGAGCGTCTCAACTATGTAAAAAAAATAGTGTCACTGGAAGACTCGCGGATTAGGTTTTTCTTACATTCGATACCATAAATTCTATTAATACAAGAAGTTTCAATATTGATGATTTAAGACAAACTACTTCGTTTCTTTGACGTACTTGTTCAAGTGACAAACGCATTTTGTCCCACAAGTATGACGGCGGGCAGGATTTTTTCCAGCATTTCATGATGTCCATAATTCATAAAAAAGATCGTTAATGATTTCAATCAACGACACTATTTTTTTTACATAATTGAAACACTCCTGACACTCCATAGTTGAAACACTCCCACGCGTACCCTGGCAGACCACAAATTTCACTATTTATGACATAGATAGTAGAATAATGTTAAAAAGAATTTTAATGAAACGGGCTAAAAATTTATAACGCTGCCTCCCATGTAGGGAATTTATTATAGAGAAATGAGAAGAAAGTACAAAAAGTTTAGAAATGCAATAAGTAACACAAGTTTTATTTTCAATATATGCGTCTAGTCCTCATACTGTACTGCTCAGAGATAATAAATGTGAATTTTTTTTTTAATTTTCAGCTTTTGTGTCGCTAACACAACTGAGTGGTACTGGGTGACACTAGTTTCACCTACTTTATACGTTATTTTACGCTCTGCTTCAAGTTCTTTTAAATAATAACAAACTTTATCAGTTCTAAAAGCACAGTACTCTGTACTTCCGTTAATAATCGTATGAGGTTTATACGGTCGTTAAAATTGAAGTAATTTAACGTGGTTTTTGCATTTCACCCTTAATCAAACCACGTGCAACTTAGGCACAGATACTAAAGTTCTACAAAGCAAACTATAATGATATGGCGTTCGTGGATGTAATTAAATATTGACTGTGCAGAAAATAGCCGGATGTACATCGTAAGATATAATAGCCCTTATGTTTTTCGACGTTTCAGACATACACATGTCTGCACGTTTGTGTAATAGTCAACAGTGTTCCCTGCTGTCCCCCCTCAGTAAGTCTATGTGTTGTAGAGTGTGATGTTTTAGTGCTTATGCATGATTTTTGACAACACTTGTGTTTTTGTTTTATGTTTCTCACAACAAATATTATTTATGCATATTGTTTGTTTGACATTTTTGTTTTAGATAAATATGAGTATTTTTTGTACACACCGCGACATTAAACTATCTTATAATTTTGTACACTCGTTCCAGACCTCCTGCTGTAAACACTTGCCCCACATTAGGCGCCAATTTTTTAAATATAAACTGAACTATTAAAGAAAGAGAATAACTAATAGTCTGCGTTTTTCACAATTTTATGTTACCGAATTTTTCTTAAAACCTGCAAAATATTACGATTCTTGTATCCTTCCATTTGTGATATGGAACTTTGTCTGTAATCGATGAATCAAAATGTATTTTCCACTCAATCATTACTTTAGACAATATTTTACCTTACTAACGTCTTATTTAAAAAGTCATTAGTGTTTATTATATGCATGCATCTTCATGTTGTCGAGTTAATCTGCTTTTATTTCTATCGATTCGTAGTATTTTGCACTAAATATTTACTCTTCCTCTATTCTAATAGTTAATTTAATTTACAGGCAAGGCGTCAAATTCGAGATTTATTCGAGGATCTGCGAGATGGACACAACTTGATCTCTCTGTTGGAGGTTCTCACTGGCGAACAACTTGTAAGTATTATTTTTATTTATATTTCTAGATCGTAATCGAAGGTTTGCCATTTTGTTAATAGTATTATGCTGACAAACGAATAGGTACGACAGCTGTACAAAAGCTTTTTAAGTTTGTTTTTCTTCAAAGAAACATTTTTTTGCACTCATTATCCCAACGCGATTTTATAACTGTAATTTCGTCAGTTCTTATAAAGCCGATGCTACTATACCGGGATGTTTATACAAAGTATCCCGAAACAGATTTTTATGCAAACGTCTCTTCTGAAAGATAACTCTTTTGTCTGAGCCTATCATTAAAACAAATTGAAAAAAATAGCAAATAAGAGTTTTACCAAATTATAGTTTTGTAAAGATAATAATTTGCTCTGTAAATCGTTTAGTAAGAACTTTTCATCACAAAATCCGCATTGAGTAAAAGAATTTCGCGCAGAAAATCAACCAAAAATAAATTTTTTAAAGCGGAACATTTCCCCCTTTTTTTTCTCGACTAAAATATGAAACTATAATCATATGGACTGTGAAAGTGCCTAGAATTAATAGTCATTACATTATAATGTAACATGGATAATAAGATATATTTGCGTATTAATCGTCTATTGTATTATATATTATCATAGTAATAATAGCTGAAGACGATTGATTATTTCTCAAATTAGTATTCTAATGGCATAAATGGCATGAAGGACATGGTCGTTGTGTACTAAATCTGTCTTGAATGAATGACGTGGGGGAATAGTTTATGAATGAATTATTTGGTAACATATCTTATTAGAATAAAACATATTTAGAAATAATCTTTGATATATACAGGGTGTCGCATTAAAAAAATATGTACAAATTATCTAAAAAAGTTGTAGTTATTTGAATATACCTCGAAAAATACTCTATCAGAAATTATTACTATTTACTTTTTGTTGGTTATCAAAATGGCTTCAATTAACTTTTTTTTTGTTTTTTTTTACGATTAAAATTGCCTCTATTACATCAAGAAACATCTGATTGTGTCGTACTACTAGAAAAACGAAATAGTAAAAAAAGCGGGGGAAATATTTTACTATGGATTGTAAAATCTAAAAATCTGTGAAACGTAAGGAAACTAATTTTATTATAAAAACCAGGATATATCTACAAGTTAAAATCTATGACTGGTTATATAAAGAAAACGAGTTTAATTGTATATAAAGGGTGATCTACCATGATATACGGAAAATTTATTAGTAGGTTTTCCCCACCGAAAGGAATTAAAGAAATAAAAAGTTAAAAAATATGTAGAAATTCGCCGCCAATGACTTTAACCAATCTGACATAACGCGGTACAACCATATCACTTTATCAGACTTGGGATTGACACTATTGACAGCAAAGCTGGAGAAGGTAGAAGTGGTTTTTTGATTTTAATTAATTCACACTACAAAAATAGCGAAATAAATTGAAAAGACATTGACCCTATGCTAGTGATCTTTACAACAAGTAGATATAAGAGATATTTACTTAAACCCGCCAATAACACAAAGACACCAACTTCAGCGGTGCTTTGTACCTGCCGGTGTCCTGATTTTTCGACCGAAAGCAAAAAACGCGGCACTTTGACCGCACCCGCTAGCTTCACTTTTTATGCCAATTAAGGAAATATAAACATCTACAATATGTTCTGTCACAAGTAAGTTCATCCCCTATTACTGACCACAGACACGTAACAGTAGCTATCTTTATAAGTTTTAACCTTTTTTAATATACTAAATTACCTCGAAGCGAATTTTGCAGGGGATTTCCCACATTGAAGACTAGTACCATTTTATTTTCCGCATATCATGGTCAATCACGCTGTATAATTATCTTTGTTAGTGAAGTATTTGCAATTAAAAAAAAAGAAGTTGTCACTTTTTTACGAAAAATTGCTAATTTTGCAACAATTTTTTTAAAAATCATTTTTTAAACAAATATATATTGTTTAAATATTTTTATTAAATTTAAAAGTCACATCTTAACTTTAAATTGGGGGCAGTTAGACGAAATTATGACTACGACAATAGTTAAAATTGACATTTATGTCAATAAGGTATACCTACGTGGGAAAATATCCAATTTTTATATATTTTTTCAATAATTTGAAAATAACACAGGTCTACAAAAAAAATGTCTTGTCCTAAGGTTCTAATCTAACTTTTCTGAAGTATTTTGACGCGCTGAAGCTAATTTTGGACAAACAAATTTTTCTACCGGCTCAGTTTCCCTCTACCACCCCCTTCATCCCCTAAAAGGGCAAAAAAAAAGTCTTGTCCTAAGGTTCTCATCTAACCTTTCTGAAGTAATTTGACGCGCTGAAACTAATTTTGGACAAAAAAAACTAGGGAGTGAAGGGGGTGGTAGAGGGAAAAATTTTTTTTGTCCAAAATTGGCTTTAGCGCGTCAAAATACTTCAGAAAAGTCGGACAAGATCTTTTTTTTTTGCCCTTTTTTAGGGGACAAAATGGGTGGTAGAGGGAAACTGACACGGTAGAAAAAAATATTTTGTCCAAAAATGGCTTCAGCGCGTCAAAATACTTTGAAAAAGTTAGATCAGAACCTCGAGACAAGCAAGGCTTCATTTTTGCCTATTTTAGGGGATGAAAGGGGGTGGTAGAGGGAAACCGACACGATATAATTTTTTTTTTTGTCTCAAATTTGGCTTCAGCGCATCAAAATACTTCGGAAAAGTTAGAACAGAACCTTAGGACAAGACCTTCTTTTTGCCCTTTTTAGGGGATAACGGGGGTGGTAGAGAAAAAATGAGACGATAGAAATTTTTTTCTCCCCAAAATTGGCTTCAGCGCGTCAAAATACTTTGAAAAAGTTAGATCAGAACCTCGAGACAAGCAAGGCTTCATTTTTGCCTATTTTAGGGGATGAAAGGGGGTGGTAGAGGGAAACCGACACGATATAATTTTTTTTTTTGTCTCAAATTTGGCTTCAGCGCATCAAAATACTTCGGAAAAGTTAGAACAGAACCTTAGGACAAGACCTTCTTTTTGCCCTTTTTAGGGGATAACGGGGGTGGTAGAGAAAAAATGAGACGATAGAAATTTTTTTCTCCCCAAAATTGGCTTCAGCGCGTCAAAATACTTTGAAAAAGTTAGATCAGAACCTCGAGACAAGCAAGGCTTCATTTTTGCCTATTTTAGGGGATGAAAGGGGGTGGTAGAGGGAAACCGACACGATATAATTTTTTTTTTTGTCTCAAATTTGGCTTCAGCGCATCAAAATACTTCGGAAAAGTTAGAACAGAACCTTAGGACAAGACCTTCTTTTTGCCCTTTTTAGGGGATAACGGGGGTGGTAGAGAAAAAATGAGACGATAGAAATTTTTTTCTCCCCAAAATTGGCTTCAGCGCACTATAATATTTGAAAGATCATTGCTTACTGAGTTTGTTGGACGTTTTTATCATAAAAAAGAGAACGCAACTTAGCTATTTTATATTTTTGTTTCCAAAGTCAGTGATTTTTGGGTCATTTTTCATCAGTAACTCGGAAAATAAGCATTGTATGATTTTTTTTTTTTTGAGAAATGTACGTATTCAATTCACCAATATTGTATGGTAAAAAAATAGATATTTCTAAGTGCTAAAAATGCTATTTCCACATTTTTAGTGGAACAAAATTAACACCATTATAAAAAATAGATTTTTTTATTTTAAAAACCGCCCTGCAAAAATTTTTTGGCTGAAGAGTATCTTAACAACCGAGCGATAATCACCACATAAAGAGTGTACGAGTAAAGAGCCTCAGGATTAAGCAACTTTCCTTATAATTCGTTTTCAAAATTTTATTCAAAAAATTCAATTTTGTCGTTTGACAGCTAGCTGTCATTGGCGAAACTGTCAGTTCAATTGGACGCGGGGTACATTTTTTTTTAATTTTACATATTTTTCTTTCTTTCTTTCTTTTTTTCTTTTTTTTTCATTTTCATGTTTATGTTGACAGTTTTATCAATATTAACAGCTGACAAACTGATTATACTATATCACAAATAAAACATTTATTAAAAAATAAGAAATTGTATTTTGCTTAAAAATATAAAAAGTAATTTTTTTGTTTTGTTTAATATGTATTATTTAAGCTACGTCACAACATTTATTAGCCGCAGTATGTCAAATTTTTATAAAAAAAACCTAAAAGCTAAATTCTGAAGCTGTAACCTTGGCAATATCCGTAAAACTATAAACAACATTTTTTTTTAATTTAAAATAATCAATACTTTTAGAGATACTTAGTTACATCAAATTTTTAATTTCTTGTACTATAATCGTGGCCTACATAAGTGATTTCATCTCACGTAGGCCACGCTATAATCCTCTTGTGTCTTGTGTCTGTGTGTGATATGGTTTCTACATTTCAAAAGAATGGGCAAAGCAATCGCATTCAAAGTTTTCAGTGAAACACTGGGTGCATACTAAATGTTTAGTAAGTTATAGCATGTGTCAATACTGTCCAATATGTTTATTGGTACAAACGTCATCTTTGAATCACAGGCCGACATTTTTCAAACCCTGAGACCAGACTATACTTTTTCGAAGGTTTTTGGTGCACTGAATTCAAATTCAACCTCAGAATTTCTCCATCACATCAGGTTCTCGAGATATCCTAACTAAAAATGCAAAAAACTCGATTTTTCCCTATATTCGGGATTATATTACACCGTGAATTATTTTTTCTCCACAAAACTCGTTGCGGCATAAAAGTACTACTCTTCCCCATCAAAATGCATTTTGAATTTTCCAGATATTTCTTCTCGGAGAAACTGTCCGTTGAAATTAATTAGTTTCTCGTTTTCGTTACAACCATACCAAAAAAAAGTAACTTCTAACTTTGCAAACTTATGCAATTCTGGTGACAATGCAATAATTATATAATATCATTGACCTTGTATGATGACGTAGGTGGGAGGTAGTGATAACGAATTTTATGTGTGTGTCACCGGCGACTCCGCCAAAAACTCGAATTTTTCGCGATGAGAAAGAATTAGGGAATATTATTTAGGTATTAAGCAAATCACAACTTAACACTTTTTTATTCATTATGAAATTACCTAGTTTCTGTATATTGTTCTAATCTGTGCACGCTATTATACTAAGCAGATAAATAAAAAACAATTAATTGTGAAGAGAGAGAATGATGTCAGATTTCTAAATTTGGAAAAGTGCGGTATCTATGAAATAAGATATCTGAAAAATTCAAAATGCAGTACTTTCATATGCCGCAACGAGTTTTGTGGGGAAAAATTAATTCGCGGTGTAATATAATCCCGAATATATCGAAAAGCAGTGTTTTTAATGCGTTTTTAACGCACCAAAAACCTTTGGAAAGTATACTCTGGTCTCAGAGCCTGGACTTTCGTCCAATTTTGTCGGCCTGTGATATCTTGCTCAAACTAATTGCTAACTTTTGTGTATTAACTACTTTGTAGATAAATGACAAATAAATCAATACAGGGTGTCCCAGATTTAAATGGACATGCTCTAGTGGAAGGTAGAGCACACTCAGCTGAGTTCAAAACACCCCTATACTTACCGTTGAATGTGAACCGTTTTTGAGATACGGGGTGTTTTATGGTTTTTGACCAGAACTTTAGTCTGCCATATTTTTGAAATGACTGCACATATTTAGATAAAATTTGGTATACATATTATACTCTTTTAGGTTAATAAACAGCTTAAGTGATTTTGGAAAAACTCCAGGACCGACCTCCATATTTTTTAATATGGCTCTTAGGGTCATTAACATCACACTGTATATTATTTTTTGGTAAATGTTAGTAAACTTTTAAAAAGCTTATGGACCAGTTTATAAAATAATGTCATAATATTTGATGGCACGTTTATGGTTATTCTTCAATAAATTTTCAAAAGTATTGAAAGACCAAATTTGACATTCTACAAATAACACAATCCAGTTGCTAACATCATTATTTTATTAATTTTAGCTAAATACCCCATAGAAGAGGTTGTTATTTGTTTTTGTTTTGACATTCAGTGTTTTTCCGTCCAAAATAAAGCATATTCCGTTTATTTCACGAATAAAAAATAAGTAATAAAACGATGCGATTACCACATGACATTGTTGCATTAAAAATCCCAAGTAGGCACATGCCAAATGTGTAATTTTACAAATAAGAATTGCTGTTCGCTCTTAGTAATTATTAGAATAAGTGATAAAAAACCAGTTATAAAACTAAAAATTTTAAGATGCCGTTTCAATTCAGTAATGAAGATTATGCGGATATTATTTTGGTTTTGCGACGGAAATGGGAGAGTTGCAAAAAGAGAATATCAAAGGCGTTTTCCAAATCGCCGTGTATCAGATCATAAAACTTTTTCAGATGGTATATCAATTTAGTAGGGAACATGGACAATTTCCGTCAATGTCAAAGCATGAACATTAGACCAACCCAAAAAAAAATCTTGTCATATTTTATGTCTCACCCTGTAAAAATGTTCCCTTTCATTGTAAAAGAAAAAATGCTCTTTTGATTAAAAAAAAAATGAAATTTAAAATGTGCTACCACGCTTTAAAGTACGCTATTTCAATAATTTTGAGTCATCTACAAAGATTAGGCTGCGGGCTTCATCTAATAAATGTTTTTTAGTGCCAAAGTGGTTTTTCACTTTAAATATTATATAAATAATTGAAAATTATCGAGTAAAATTTTTTTGTGAGAAACCCGATAAAAAAATCTACTTTGAAATGTTAAAAAATGGACAAAAGGAAAATCTCAAATAAATCTGCTTTAGGCCTGCCGAAAATACTTTTTCAATATGTTCCAAAACATATCTAAACCAAAATATACTATAATTACTTGCAAGCGAGCAGAAACTAGAGTGCGAAAATTAAAGTTTTCAGGGTGTATTTCACAATTTTACTAATAAAAGCACCAAAAATATATCATTAAAATTGTAAATAACTAATGAAGTTACTTAAATAATATTTTTTTTCTTGGAAAATTATATTATATATAGAAAATATTGTTTTTTGAGGCCCGGGTTTTTAAGGATAGGCTCGAATTTGTTTAAGTTATTCATCATTGTAAATAATTATTATTAATAATAATTTTTTAATTTATTATATATATTTTTTGTTTTTGTACATTTCTTTGTTTCTGCACTTTGTGTTAACAGTAAAGCTTGTTTTTGTTCTTCATCTATTGTAATAACATTATTAAATCGAGAAGTGAACGCAATTTGACATTCAGCAGAATCATTGACAACTTTAAAATTTATGCATACATTTTTTCCACACACATAATGATGGCCTGAATTCCATAGATAAACAAATACCCGAATCATTTTTTTTTTTTGATCTACAAAACCTCTAACATTACGTTGCGGCTCCCGTAAATTTTCTTTTTTTGAATTTTGTATCATTTTTATTTTTATTTCATGAGTCACTTTATCATCAAAAAATGCAAGGCACACGAGTTCCTCCGAAAGATACTAGAAGTGATTGGTGAATTTATTTAATAATAATAATATTTCTTCTCCTCGTCATGAACTTATTAGAAGATTTATATGAATATGAAAAAATAAATAAAAAATTGTCTCCATTATTATTAAATAAATTCACCTCTGGTATCGGAAGAACTCGTAAGCCTTGCATTTTTGGATGATAAAGTGACTCATGAAATAAAAATAAAAATGATACAAAAGTTAAAAAAAAGAAAATTTACGGGAGCCGCAAAGTAATGTTAGAGGTTTTGTAGATGCAAAAAAAAATGATTCGGGTATTTGTTTATCCGATTTTATATCAAAGAAAAGTTTAAATTTTTTTAAAATTACAAATATAAACGTTGACTCTTTAAAGAAAAATTCAGATCTATGGAATTCAGGCCATCATTATGTGTGTGGAAAGAATGTATGCATAAATCTTAAAGTTGTCAGTGATTCTGCTGAATGTCAAATTGCGTTGACTTCTCGATTTAATAATGTTATTACAATAGATGAAGAACAAAAACAAGCTTTACTGATAACACAAAGTGCAGAAACAAAGAAATGTACAAAAACAAAAAAAATGTATAATAAATTAAAAAATTATTATTAATAATAATTATTTACAATGGTGAATAAGTTAAACAAATTCAAGCCTATCCTTAAAAACCCGGGGCATCAAAAAACAATATTTTCTATATTTAATATAATTTTCCAGGAAAAAAAATATTATTTAAGTAACTTCATTAGTTATTTACAATTTTAATGATATATTTTTGGTGCTTTTATTAGTAAAATTGTGAAATACACCCTGAAAACTTTAATTTTCGCACTCTAGTTTCTGCTCGCTTGCAAGTAATTATAGTAAATTTTGGTTTAGATATGTTTTGGAATATATTGAAAAAGTATTTTCGGAAGGCCTAAAGCAGATTTATATGAGATTTTCCTTTTGTCCATTTTTTAACATTTTAAAGTAGTTTTTTTTTGTCGGGTTTCTGACAAAAAAATTTTACTGGATAATTTTCAATTATTTATATAATATTTAAAGTGAAAAACCACTTTGGCACTAAAAAACATATATTAGATGAAGCCCGCAGCCTAATTTTTGTAGATAACGCAAAATGATTGAAATATCGTACTTTAGAGCGTGGTAGCACATTTTAAAATTCATTTTTTTTTATTTAATCAAAAGAGCATTTCTTCGTTTACATAAAAAGGAACATTTTTACAGGGTGAGACATAAATATGACAAGATTTTTTTTTTGGGTTGGTCTAATGAACATGTTCCCAGAGCTTTTCCACGAAGAGCAAATAATCCATCCATAAGTGTTAGAAAAATAAGTAATGAGTTAGCAGTACCTAAGACAAGAGTATGGAGAACATTAAAGAAGGAAAATTTGTATCTATTTCATGTTGAAACAGTTCAACGTCTAGAAGACGGCGACGACGTTCCCCGCTAAACATTTTGTAGGTGGATTTTGGCTCACAGAGTTCAATACACGAGAACAGCTTCTAGAAAAAATTATTACTGTATGTGATAACATTAGAAATAACCCGAAAGTGATTGAGAGGTCAATGAAAAACATATTAAAACGTTTTCGAAAATGTATTGACGCTGGGGGCATTCATTTTGAAAACCAGTTATAGTTTTAATTGTTTGCACCGTTTTTAATTTTTGTTTTGTTCAATTATTTAAAGTTCCGAATAAATTTATTTTGTCAAAATAAAATTGCAAACTTTTGTCTTTAATATTTTCAAGTTATTCTCAAAAGGTGTTTAATATTTTTTAAATTGTGCTTGTTAATTCAAACCTCTTCACTAACATTATTTTTCTTTCATAAAAGAAATGACATGTTTATTATTTTGTGTGAAATTTAAACTAAAAAAAGCTTAAAAACACTTAATGTCAAAACAAAAACAAATAACAGCCTCTTCTGCGGGATATTTAGCTAAAATTAATAAAATAATGATGTTAGCAAGTGGATTGTGTTATCTGTAGAATGTCAAATTTGGTCTTTCAATACTTTTGAAAATTTATTGAAGAATAACCATAAACGTGCCAGCAAATATTATGGCATTATTTTATAAACTGATCCATAGGCTATTTAAAAGTTTACTAACATTTACCAAAAAATAATATACAGTGTGATGTTAACGACCCTAAGAGCCATATTAAAAAAATGAAGGTCGGTCCTGGAATTTTTCCAAAATCACTTAAGCTATTCATTAACCTAAATGTGTTCTAAATTTTATCTAAATATGTGCAGTCATTTCAAAAATATGGCGGACTAAAGTTCTGGTCAAAAACCATAAAGCACCCCGTATCTCAAAAACGGTTCACACTCAACGGTAAGTATAGGGGTGTTTTGAACTCAGCTGAGTGTGCTCTACCTTCCACTAGAGTATGTCCGTTTAAATCTGGGACACCCTGTATAATAGTCAATATGTATTTCTCAAAAATTGCAACAACTGGTTTTCTTGATGTAGGTTCTCTAACGGCATTTCATCAATAAGTTACACTGATATTTTTGCATTTTAAACTCCATGGTGTGAGTGTCCTTCGTGCCAAAATGTCGATTGTCCACAGTCAGCCCTAATGTAAAAACATCCGGAATACCTTATATTATATTTATTTATTTTATAAATACGCGCACTATACGCATGTGTATGTATGTATTTTATCAGAATTTCATGGGCAAATTATAACAAAAAAACCTCTCACTCTGTTTTATCTCCATCCTGTCAACTGCTCAAAATAGCATTTTCTTAAATTTAAATATTTACTTTCTCTTGCTTGTCTGTGTGATTGTAGAAGAACGCACTACCGGGCGTCAAAATGACGCGACACCAATTTATTTCTCAGGGGGCGCCAGTCGCGTATTACCCCGTTCTTCTACCTCCCAGGCGGGTTCGAGATAAGATGACTTCGGTAGCCGAAAAGCGGGACCAAGGCTGCACTACCACAGATCGGAAACTACGCTCTCTCTGGACCCGAATTCCCTCGTTAGGGGTTTAGGCACCTCTTAATTTCCTGAATTTTTGCATAAAAAAATCCCAACCGAAGAATTTCTCTGCGGAGGGATTAGTTTTGGTACGCGAAAATCGCGTTTTGGTCCATTAATAACGGAATATATTTCTCAAAAAACGCATAAAAAAATCCCTATCGAACCTCCGTACAACAACCAGAAGGTCGAACGTTAATGCGAATTAACTCGACACATCCGGTTTTCTATACGAAAGTTCCAGGGATTATAGACCGTCAACAGGCCTCAAGATCAATTAAGAAACATTAGTTCAAAGAATCCGTTTATTTAACAGAATTGGTTATACAAAATTCTCAAGAAAGAATCGTGCCTTCCCCAATCAAGGTAGTGACTTTCAGACCATACAAGCGAGAGCGTTCGCGCTAACGATCGATTAGGTAGAAAAGATTCATACGTACCTTCTCAGAATCAAAATGCGAGCTTTTAGAATCATTTCAGACTCTGGGTAAATGAATAATTAAGGCTGACTGAAATTAACTTAAAAAAGTTTTACTAAATGAATTTAGTTTCGCTAGAGACTACCTAGCTTTAAAGTTCTTGTATCGTGGAAATTCACGTACTCAAACACATTCTGAGGACTTATTACTGCATAAGTTGAGTGGCGTTCGATCAGTCCACGACTTACTAACCCTTATCACAGTCGATTAATAATATCGATTTGGCAGCGTCTCACCTTCGAGCGACTATTAGGCAAAATTGAATTTTTGGATTTTTATGCACAAGGCGTTTTCCTCTATAACTTTGTCATTTGAAAAGCCCCGTTATTGGCTTTTCTACCATCGCTTTGTCTGGACTACTCAACGCGCTCGATCAAATTGCGAGCCGCTGGGTCAATCCAAACTCTTTCCATGCGAGAAACCGGCCTTGTACATGTGCATTGATTTTTATCAATTTTTGCTTATCGGCACTACGCCGGCTTTGACAAAATCTTCTATTTTGCCTTTTGGATGCAGTGCATCGTTAAAATTTTATGCTCATACTTTAGAATTGGGCTTTCAATGATCGTACCTCAAAGGTCAATGTCTTTGGTTGAGGAATAAAAAATAAAAAATAATTTAAAGTATATTTTCGTGGTACTTTTTAAACTGACTTCGTGGTACTTTTGAAAAATCCAGTTTAAGACCAATTTTAGCGTACTTTTGAAAAATCGATTTTCGAGCCAAATTTCAAGGTACTTTTGAAAAACTAATCTGCGGGTGAAATTTTGGCGTACTTTTGAAAAATCGATTTTCAAGCCAAATTTCAAGGTACTTTTGAAAAGTTAATCTGCGGGTGAAATTTTGGCGTACTTTTGAAAAATCGATCTTCAAGCCAAATTTCAACGCAGTTTTGAAAAATTAGCCTGCAAGTGAAACTTTGGCGTACTTTCGATAAATCGATTCTTGGGCCAAATTTTGACGCCCTTCCAAAAATATTATTTTTCAAAGTCCAATTTATGGTACCTTTGAAAAAGTTTATTATTCATAAATCTTTGTCATTATATACTTCTACTCTGATATTCTGAACCAAAAACATTTTTCCTAAGTGAAAATTCGGTGTTCCTTCGAATTTTCGCCTGGTCATTTCCAACGCCTTATAGAACCCAAAACGGTCCTTGTGGACTGATCTGCGCCTCTGCAGACTCCCGAAAATGTCTTTAAATGAAATTTTTTTTTTTTTTTTTTTTTTTTTTTTTTTTTTTTGCCTAAGTCGAATTTTGATTATGTCTTCAACTTAGGACGATTTTGGAGAGTTCTACAACACTCCCCTCCTTTGGTTGAATCTTTTCTACTCATCGATTGCCTTTAATTTCCATATTCACTTGTATGTCTGTATGCCTTCATTTGACGGTCTGACCTATGGTACAGATGTTTTTAAAAATAACGGCCTTAATTGGGGCAGACGGCTGATTCGCCTATCTAACTTAAAATAAATACATTTTTTAAACAATACGACAAGTTGATACAACATTTTTATCAACTTAATTACACCCGCGTCGAGGTGCGAAGCGAAGCGAAGCGTAGCACAATTTTGATTAGCGTCCACTCTCACTAACTCGTTGCACTCGCTTTTTTGCCTTGGTCTCGCTCTTGCTTAACTTCGGTCCTTTCTAGAAGAGGCTGTCTATATCTCCATGCCGCAGCTTGGACGGTCCTCGCCTTTGAGTTCCAGACTTCACCATGCCGCGCCCTTGCGACAGGCTGGGTCATCTTTCCATTTTTGCACATGGAAAATGCAGTTCTGCAACTAGATTGACTTTTTAGCAAGTCGTCGACTGGAACGCGTCGACTAACAAACACAATGTGTTGTTTTTAATGAAATATTTTTCTAACATGAATTTTGTTAACTTATAATGGTTAGAAATTGGTTCTTCGTAAGGTAGATTGAATCGGCTTACGATACTCGTGCGGTCATCACTACTTTGTGAAAAAAGTATAAAAAAAAAATTGAAGCGTCTTCTTGAGCGAAGAACGGCTTCTGAAACTCGTCTCGTAGTTTCTCCTTCGTAAGGTAGATTAAATCGGCTTACGATACTCGTGCGGTCATCACGACTTGTGAAAAAAGTATAAAAAAAAAATTGAAGCGTCTTCTTGAGCGAAGGACGGCTTCTGAAACTCGTAGTTTCCATTTGGGGTATACGTTAATTTTGTTGACTTAAAATGATTAAAATTGAAGTTGTCTTCTTGCATAAGAAAAACAGCTTCCGAAACTCGTACTGATTCGTACTTATGCCTACGTCCATTACTCGAACTTGGCGGCTCTCGCTCTTGAGAAGCTAGGCTTACCGGATCGCGCTCTTGCGTCGGGTTCGCCGTCTTTCCATGTCTGCTCATGGAGTAGACTTTAAATTTTCGATTTGACCGCATATAGGTCAAAACCGCCACTTAGAATTTTGAGAAAAAATATAAAAAAAAGCGAAAACGGCTATTAGCCGTGGTCGACCTCAGAAATATCTAGAGGTGACTCTTCTATATCTGGCTCATCTCGAGCATCTTCGGGATCTCGACTTATTACATCCGGCTCATCTTGAGCACTTGCGGGAACATTGATTTGAACTAGTGTGGTATCGCTACGTCGCTCTGACCTGGGCGCGATCTCATTGTCTGATGAGGAAGCGTCGTCACTAAGATGAATTTCATCCGGACTATCTTCTGATTCTTCAGACAATTCCAATTCAACATCGGGATCTCCCTTAGGTGCCGGCCTGATGGCATCGACATGTAATCTCGTCGAAGTTACCCCCTTGTGAATGAGGTAAACTTCATTGGACAATCTCTTTAAAACCTTGTGTGGCCCACTCCACGATGGTGTGAAGGTATGATCCTTCCTGATCCTTTTAGTCATTACCATATCTCCCACTTTATATACGATCGGCGTTACCGCCACTTTGGGCGCGTAACGCCATTGGTAATTTGTTTGATTTTTACGAATCTCCTTGACTCTTTCAAGGCGGGGAACGTCCGCTTGATTACGACGCTCTTGTCTATAAGCGAACATATTCCAATCACCAATCTGTGGTAATTCATAGCCGAGTACTACGAAACTGGGCGTATGCCCCGTAGCGGCGTTTTTTCTTGTTCTCAAGATATATGCCATCTGACTAACATGTCGATCCCACTCGTCGTTGGGTGAACCATATAATAAGGTTTTTAAGATCTTCTTAGCTTCTTGCACCCTCCTTTCTATTGGATTGGCCTGTTGGTGGTAAGCTGCTGTGAAGAATCTTTCAATATTGTTACGTGTACAGAACGTA
Source organism: Rutpela maculata (assembly GCA_936432065.2). NCBI lineage: Eukaryota > Metazoa > Arthropoda > Insecta > Coleoptera > Cerambycidae > Rutpela > Rutpela maculata. The sequence continues at coordinate 349,039,513 of OW386285.2, read as the reverse complement.
TCGTAAAAGCCGGAATTGAAGTGGCCTCCCTGGTCGGAAATGATGACCCTCGGAACGCCATATCTCGCCACTAGTTCCTCTTCGATAAATTGTGCTATTGTTTTTCCACTGACTTGGGTGAACGCCTTGGCTTCGACCCACTTACTAAATACATCCTCTACCATTAATATATATCGGTTATCTGCATCTTTGGTTCGCTGAAGTGGTCCGATTACATCGACGCTTAAAACTTCGAACGGATGCGATGGAGCATGGCTTCTGAGAGGAGCCTTCGGTTGTGACTGTCTGCTTTTTACGGAATTACAAATAATGCACTCATTTAAATATTTGTTAACTAGTCTCGACAAATTATTAAAATAATAGCGGCCCGAGATGATTCTAACAGTTTCATCGCGACCGGGGTGACCTACTTCCGGTTGGTCGTGAAAATGAGATATTACTCTCATGACCATACGTTTTGGTACGTATAATTTTTCTTTAACATTTTCGCCTCTTGTCCAAAGTGTGCCGCCTATCACTTGTCTTGTATTGACGAATTTCACCTCTGCCTCGGTTTTATCTGCTTGTCGCACTAGAGTATTCCATCGTTCGATTTGGTCTTGGATATCTCTGGAGTGCGTTTGCGCTTCTCTGACCTGATCGTTTAATTCCAATGTGGTAATCACTGATATTCGTTCCTTGTACGAGAATTTTGGTGGGTACATTCTCTCCTCTTCGTCGTCTGCTTCGACGTTTGGGCCTTGAGGATTCCTGCTAAGATAGTCAGCCAATATATTTTCCTTGCCGGGACAATGTTCTATGGTGAAGCTGTATTCCTGAAGTAATAATGACCAACGAGTAAATTTCGTTTTCTCGTCCTTATGCTTATTTAACCATAGTAAAGCTCGATTGTCGGTTTTGACTATAAATGGACGGTCTGCCAAATATATTTTGTATTTCCTTATATAATTAACGACGCTCAAACATTCCAATTCATTAATATGGTATTTTCTCTCCGTCGGAGATAACGTATTACTAGCATAAGAGACGATGTGCTTCTGGTCATTATCCCCCAATTGATATAATACTGCAGATAATCCTATTAAGGATGCGTCCGTCTGCAGTATGAACATTTTATTGAAATCTGGCCGGTGCAGTCCTAGAGGTTTATTCAATACTTCTTTTAGTAAAATAAAAGCTTCTTGGGCTTCCGGATTCCACTTGAAGCGCCAGTCTTTCGAGAGTAGTCGGGTCAAGGGCTTTGTAATTATTGCAACATTAGGGATATATTCACGTACCCAATTACATAAACCAAGGAAACTCTGAAGCTGGCGCCTCGTCGTAGGGGCCGGATAATTTTGTATCTGTAATATGTGTTTTTCTAATGGTTGAGTGGTGTTGGCATTTATTTGATGCCCGAGATAGGTTATGCTTGACGTGGCTACTACACATTTTTCCGGTGACACCTTTAAATTATGCAAACGCAGGCGTTCAAAGACGGCTCTCAGATGGTTTACATGCTGTTCTATATTTTCGCTGTAGATGATAATATCATCGAGATATACTTTGCAGAAATGATGCAAGTAGCCGGTCAATACGTCTCTTGCCATAAATTTTTGGAATGTACATGGAGCGGTCTTCAATCCGAAAGGCATCACGTTAAATCGGTAAGATGCTCCATCTAATGTTGTAAACGTAGAATAGTTTTTTGACGACTCCTCAAGAGGGATTTGCCAATATCCGCTCTTGAGGTCCAACACCGTAAATATGTTGGCGTTTCCTAGATCCTTTATACTCTCGTATATCTTTGGTAAGACGGATGCTTCGTCTTCCGTTACTTCATTTAAGTGACGATAATCAATGCAGAAGCGAGGCTTCTTGCCGGGCCTTTCAATTATAATGGGAGGCGAACTGTACTGAGCGGTACTCGGTTCTATGACCCCGGCTTTCAGCATCTCTTCAATTTGATCGTACATAACTTTTTTCTTAGTAGGAGACATAGGGTAGGGTTTGATATTGAACGGGCGGTCATCTTTAATTTTTATTTTATGTTTTGTTGTCACCGTGGTAGCTTGGGTAGGCACCGCGGTGAACAATTCAGCAAATTCCTCGAATAGAGGTTTTAAATTATCGTTTTCGATGATCAGTTCTTCGGGAAGCCGGCATTGCTTCCTTGCCTGATGTGCCGCTTGATTCCAGAAGACGGTTATTCGCTCTTCGGTGCCGACGTAGACACATTTACGTTGATAATCGAATACGACATTGTGAGCATATAAAAAGGGGGCTCCCAGAATGAGCTCTTCGTTTAAATTTTGAATGACCTGAAACGTGGTCTGAAAGGGTACATCTAGTACATTAACGTTTATGGTCGTAGTCCCGAGGGATTCTACTAAACCATCGCCACAAGCCATAACAAAAGTTTGGGGAGCTGTAAGTTGATCAATGTCGTTCAAAAATTTCGGTTGGATAATATTCCTTGTCGAACCTGTATCCAATAAAGCGTTAACCGCTCGATTATTAATTATAATCTTAATGCGAGGCAGAGGGAAAGCGTCGTTGGTTTGATTGATAGATTCTAATGGAGTGAATCGGTGGGGAGATAGGTTGACTTCTTGATCCTTAAACAGGTAATTAAGGTCAGGAAGGTCATCGAAGTTTTTTAATTTAAACTTCTTGCTTCGGAGCTTCCCCGAGGGTCGCTTCGAGCCTGCTGGGGCCTGGTAGGCGGGGCTGGTACAGTTCGGCCTGGGCCATCGCCTCTGACCCCCGCTTGGTTTCCCGTATTCATATTACGATAGGGATTGTTTGGGCATTCTGCATGAAAATGCCACTGCTCCGTTGGGCAATATCTGCAAGGGCGATACGGGACTCGGGAGTTCCTTACGTCTCCAGTACCCCTTCTCGGTATATCCCCTCTAGGCAGCGAGGAAATACTATTTGCAAAATGCACCCTTGGTGCTGGCGGATTATCTCTTCTTTGAGATCCATTGAATGGTGTCCTAGATGCACCAAAGGAACTGGAGGACGGCTTCGTTAAGGCGGAGGGTTCCGTTCTCCAGTTACTGCTCGATTGCTGATTCCCTTGAGCTGAAGCGGTAGAGGTGGACGCTTCTCGGTCTTTGCTTTTCTTTGCATTTTGCAGAATCTCGAATTCTTTATTCTCATCCATGATTTTAGCCATTTGTTCGGTCATCGTCACTAGTGTATTTGTATCTGGTATGACGGCACTCTTTAGGAGCATTTTCATATCAGGTCTCAATTGATTGAAGATGGTAGCCGCCTTCATCGCCTCCGGCTTAAACGGATCGATCCTCTTGAAGAGGCATACCTTCCTTGAAATAAATACTGACGTATTTTCCTCGGCATCTTGTTTCTTGCCATATAAATTAGCTACTGCTTCGGTGAGTATTTGACCTGAATCATAACGGCTTCTGAACCGCTCGAGGAATAGAGGATACGTGGTAATTAGGGTTCGATATTGTTCGAACCATTTCTTAGCATCATCTTTGAGCTGTTCTGATATTTTATATAGTCGGTCGTTATCCTGCGTAATTCGTACTCGGACGAAAAATTCCTCCATTTGATAAATGAAGGTTTCAGGGTCTTCGTGTTCGAAGCCATGAAATTCCGCATTTGGATGCTTCGACCGATACTTATGCTCGTGCGTGGCTTCGCTTAGAGCTTTGGCAAGACCTGCTGCCATTTGGGCGAACACTTGTTCTGAGGAGGGCTGTATGACTCCTTCAGTGGTACTCGGGCCAACCCCCGAACTACCCAGTACATCCTCCGCGCACGGCCTCTCTAACCCTCTAGAGACGTTGTCCATCACAGATGTCGGCTCGTCGTAAAACTGGAAAGGCGTTGATTCATCCATATCCTTTCCAGAAAGCCCTGCTGACTAACAACGCCCCACGTTGGGCGCCATGTAGAAGAACGCACTACCGGGCGTCAAAATGACGCGACACCAATTTATTTCTCAGGGGGCGCCAGTCGCGTATTACCCCGTTCTTCTACCTCCCAGGCGGGTTCGAGATAAGATGACTTCGGTAGCCGAAAAGCGGGACCAAGGCTGCACTACCACAGATCGGAAACTACGCTCTCTCTGGACCCGAATTCCCTCGTTAGGGGTTTAGGCACCTCTTAATTTCCTGAATTTTTGCATAAAAAAATCCCAACCGAAGAATTTCTCTGCGGAGGGATTAGTTTTGGTACGCGAAAATCGCGTTTTGGTCCATTAATAACGGAATATATTTCTCAAAAAACGCATAAAAAAATCCCTATCGAACCTCCGTACAACAACCAGAAGGTCGAACGTTAATGCGAATTAACTCGACACATCCGGTTTTCTATACGAAAGTTCCAGGGATTATAGACCGTCAACAGGCCTCAAGATCAATTAAGAAACATTAGTTCAAAGAATCCGTTTATTTAACAGAATTGGTTATACAAAATTCTCAAGAAAGAATCGTGCCTTCCCCAATCAAGGTAGTGACTTTCAGACCATACAAGCGAGAGCGTTCGCGCTAACGATCGATTAGGTAGAAAAGATTCATACGTACCTTCTCAGAATCAAAATGCGAGCTTTTAGAATCATTTCAGACTCTGGGTAAATGAATAATTAAGGCTGACTGAAATTAACTTAAAAAAGTTTTACTAAATGAATTTAGTTTCGCTAGAGACTACCTAGCTTTAAAGTTCTTGTATCGTGGAAATTCACGTACTCAAACACATTCTGAGGACTTATTACTGCATAAGTTGAGTGGCGTTCGATCAGTCCACGACTTACTAACCCTTATCACAGTCGATTAATAATATCGATTTGGCAGCGTCTCACCTTCGAGCGACTATTAGGCAAAATTGAATTTTTGGATTTTTATGCACAAGGCGTTTTCCTCTATAACTTTGTCATTTGAAAAGCCCCGTTATTGGCTTTTCTACCATCGCTTTGTCTGGACTACTCAACGCGCTCGATCAAATTGCGAGCCGCTGGGTCAATCCAAACTCTTTCCATGCGAGAAACCGGCCTTGTACATGTGCATTGATTTTTATCAATTTTTGCTTATCGGCACTACGCCGGCTTTGACAAAATCTTCTATTTTGCCTTTTGGATGCAGTGCATCGTTAAAATTTTATGCTCATACTTTAGAATTGGGCTTTCAATGATCGTACCTCAAAGGTCAATGTCTTTGGTTGAGGAATAAAAAATAAAAAATAATTTAAAGTATATTTTCGTGGTACTTTTTAAACTGACTTCGTGGTACTTTTGAAAAATCCAGTTTAAGACCAATTTTAGCGTACTTTTGAAAAATCGATTTTCGAGCCAAATTTCAAGGTACTTTTGAAAAACTAATCTGCGGGTGAAATTTTGGCGTACTTTTGAAAAATCGATTTTCAAGCCAAATTTCAAGGTACTTTTGAAAAGTTAATCTGCGGGTGAAATTTTGGCGTACTTTTGAAAAATCGATCTTCAAGCCAAATTTCAACGCAGTTTTGAAAAATTAGCCTGCAAGTGAAACTTTGGCGTACTTTCGATAAATCGATTCTTGGGCCAAATTTTGACGCCCTTCCAAAAATATTATTTTTCAAAGTCCAATTTATGGTACCTTTGAAAAAGTTTATTATTCATAAATCTTTGTCATTATATACTTCTACTCTGATATTCTGAACCAAAAACATTTTTCCTAAGTGAAAATTCGGTGTTCCTTCGAATTTTCGCCTGGTCATTTCCAACGCCTTATAGAACCCAAAACGGTCCTTGTGGACTGATCTGCGCCTCTGCAGACTCCCGAAAATGTCTTTAAATGAAATTTTTTTTTTTTTTTTTTTTTTTTTTTTTTTTTTGCCTAAGTCGAATTTTGATTATGTCTTCAACTTAGGACGATTTTGGAGAGTTCTACAACATGATCAGGTGGTACATATTTGGAAATTTATTTCGTCACGGTGTTGATTAATTTGTCATAGTATTTGGGGAAAAGTGTAAGTGGTCATGTATGGTGTCACTAACATAAAAGGAATCCACCAACGTGCCATTACGAAAGGTGTGTAAAAGGAGATAATTTAATGTATGCAAATAAATATTTGAATAATGTAACAGAAGTGTTATTTCATAATATTCAGATGTGTCTTTATCGATGTGTTTGTTCCATAAATTTTATTTACTTGTGGGACAAATATTTACTATCCAACTATCCAAATTAATAATCAATTATATAATGCGTGACTAAATGAGAATTTGTTTACAGAAAGTCTTATTTTCTTCCAGGGTTGCAAAATCATGATTCAAAACATTAATTATAAAAGAAACTTTTTAAAAACAAGCTCTTATTATTACTTAAGTGTACTAAAACGAAAGAAATAAGTTATGTTGATTTAATTGTCTTAAGAGCTTGTCCCGGCATAAAACCAAAAAAGACCTTTTATAAAGGTTATAAATATCTTCCTTAAAACTATCAATAAAACCAACAGTACTTTAGAACCCAAATCTGCAAGATGTTTTCAAGTCTACCATAAACCCTTTTATAAAATCTTCTTAAAACCGTTAGTACTTGCATTTTAAACCTGCTTTGAGAACATCATAAATAATTGTGTCTTTAATAATTCTTTCTCGAAAATTTGTTGCACTTAAACTGTCTAAATCGGAAAATGTCGCCAAGTAATAAAATATGTCTGCCTCGATTGAAATATCTGCATGTGCTAACGTTTTAAAATTTGATATTAATAAACAACTTAGTATCAAAAAATTGTCAACGCAGACCACTTTATTGATAACGTATATCAAAAAACTTTTTAAAAAAATCATGCGCCGTTCATTTGTCAGCTTACTTAATTATTATTTACAATTAATAAAAAAAAATAGTAACCCTCTTTTAGCTTACCCAGTATGCTTTTTGCTTTTTAGGAGTTTATATGACATTTCAGATAGTTGCAGGCTAAATGTCAACAGTAAGAATAAGAACAATATAACTAAACACTGTTGCCCCAACTTTGTTCAAACATAGTTAACAGAAAAAAACATGGCTGAAAAATTAATAAAACTGTTTATTTTAATAGAATACCCCATTAACAGTTTGTGGCTTTAGGAAATATATTTATAAAACAAAAGGTTTTGTTAAATTCCAATTGCTCCACTTTATTAAGGCGTAAGTGGGGGAACCAAAGGATTTAGGTATAAGTGCTTTATAAAAACCAAAAAGTTTTAACGTAGCTCAATAAAGCTACCAAAAAACTATTAGGTTTTAAGGAACCTTTACCAATTATCGTTGAAAACAAATAGTATTTATGATAACATATGTTATTTTATTGGTTGATCATGAGGAGTACTTAAAGAACATATTTTAAAACTCTCATAAAACCTAAAGATTTATAGATGTCTTCCACAAAACTTAAAATATTTAAAATCCACTATAAAACTTAATGAGTTTATTGTGGTTTTGAATAATGCAGCAATTAAGAGGCTATAAGACCAATAGGTGTTAAAGAGCAAAGAGGTTTAACAAATTGCTTTAAAGATAACTTGAAGGCCTTTTTTAAGTACATATTATCTGCAGATAACTGGTATGCACAAAAGAAACTAGTGGAAGAATTATACTCTTCGCCGATTTACTGAGCTTTTTATATAATTGTTACACATTCTATAGGATACTCTTCGCATTTTTCTTGTAAATAATGTTACTTTTTGGACATTCTAAATTTTGTGATACCAACTTTGTTGTGAAAAAAAAATATGAAAAAAAAATCACCATGTGAGGGATCGAACACGAGACCTTTAGATTGCAAGGCAAATGCAATCATTCAATCAAGTATTTATTTAGTATTAAGAGTACAATATGTGCCTCTTCGGAGCCCAACCCGGGGCCAGCCACACGACCAGGATAGGTGACGTCGAGGTGGGTGTGGGGCTGGGCGGGGTGGGCCCGATTCAGCTTAGAGATAGTTCGAGTGGGGGGCTAGAAGCTTCTGTCCACCGCAGGTGGACTTAAGGCTAGGATTTTGCAGAGTGAGAGAGAAATATGCGTTTATTTTCGGTTTATTATAAATATTTAAAAAATCATAAATGATATAATCTTTAAAATAATTTCAGATACTTCCCATTGCTCTAAGGAATACAACCATATATAGTTTTTATCATTAATTTTGTATATAGTCAAATGCCATACTTTAATAATGAAATTAGGGACTATTTTCATTGACAAACTACGATATTTAAATATAACAGAAATTTATAATAAAAAATATATTTGTATTCGTTAGAATAATAGCAAGTATCTAAAGCAGTTTTAAGATTATACTATGCGTAGTTTTTTAAATATTCACAATAAATCGAAAATAAACGCATATTTCCCTCTCACTCCGCAAAATCCTAGCCTTAGGAACTAGGTTAAAATATTTTATTGTCCACATGGACCTAAAAGTAAATTAAAAATAAACACAACACTAAAAACATTGGCGAACGCGCACTACACAATTTTGGTTATTGACACGGGAAAACTGAACGAAAAAACCCCTTCGAACAAATGACGGCCTTGCGGTCTGATCGCCGACAAGGAAGATAAGATGGAAAGATAAAAGCTGTGGTTTTAAAAATTAGGATTTGGATAAGTTTCTGCCTGAAGGGGATTTAGGGACAAAAAATTACAAAAAACAACAAAAAGGATAAAAGAACAAAATTGCAAAAACATGAAAGAGAAAGGGAGAGAGAAAGATAAAGATAGGGAAAGGTAGGTTATCGTAGGAGAGAGTGTGGCTAAGGGAGTTGCCGGAAGATAGGCAAATGCCTTAGCCGTTGGGCAATCTCACCTTACCAGAAGACTTGAATGAATAACGTTCAAGAATTATATTTCAACGGATTAGATACATTATTATGAAATATATACATATTGGTAAAATATAAAAACAAAAAAAATTATAGAGAATAACATTTCGCAAGATTTCTATTTAAGTACAAATGACAGAAATTTAAATTTTTTTTTTTTTTATTTAAATGATTAATAACTTTTTTATTTACTGATTAATTTTTTTCAAAAACAATAGGGTTCTTCCTCTAGCTAACGCTAACTTACTTTCCAAGTTTCAATACAATCGGACTTTTCTTTCTTAAGTTATCGTGCTTACAAGAAACGTGACGGACACTTATTTTTTCCGTTTTAGTACACCTAAATAATAATAAAACCTTGTTTTTAAAAAGTATTTTTTACATCTAATTTTATTTTTAAATTTTTAGTGACGTCTTAATTATTATATATTCATTACGTCGTCTTTACTTAAAATAATACCGGATCCTTCGCCATTTCTTAGTGTGCAATGTGCGAGTGAATACACTATACGATCAAATTATAATAGATTTATAAAACCAGGTCACGTTATCTTCGTTTTAATTGCAAGTTTTCGTCATAATTCGAATAAATATTTAAAGTAGTAACCTCGGTAGAATCCAAAAAGTATGATTTATAAGTTATATCTGAAGCTAGTACTAATATTTCTTCCTTAAACTCGGACAAATCTAAATCTGGAGTTCAGAGGGTCATCGAGATGACTTTCAAGGCTATTAACAAAACATTAAATGTATTAATTATTACTAAAATACAAGTGCTCATAATAAAATTATAATTTTGCGAATTAAAGCCTAAAAAAATTGTTTATTAAATTTGAATAAGAAACTTTTTCTATTACATTTTTTGACATCAGGCTCGACACTAGGTCATTAACCATACAATCAAACAAAACACTAATTTGCTCAAAATTAATGTATAACAGAAAAACTCATGTTAAAAATAAACTAAGGGCTGACACAAACTTCACGTTCTGGGGTCCACCAGGACTTTTATTTTTTATAACAAACAAAGAGTGATCCCAAAAATAGACCAAAAATCACCCATTTTCTAGCCCTCGAATTTTGTTTTAAACGAAGTGCTAAATTATTGTTAATAATGAGAACATCCTGAATACAAAATTTCAAGATGAGCATATGTTTGGTTTTTGAGATATGAGGGATGCTATCAAAAAATACACAGCCCCACAAAAAATTAATATTCATCAGCTGTGGCAAAGAAATCAAGATATTCTTAGTATTTTTCGACGAATCCGTATATCCATTGATTAATTCAGAAGGGCCAAAAACATCCCCTAGGATGAAAGGATGAAAATAGGGAAAAATGATGCTATTGAGTTATAGAGCTTCCACGAACAGAAATATAGTATAAGTCTATAGGATATAGGCTGAATGCATGAACGAAGGTGTTGACTAGGGCTTACACAAAGTAATTGAGACACATCCTTAGTGAAAACTACTCCTATATTATACAAAACTGCATGAAATCTCCAATAACTGGCGAAAAAGCTTGAACCCACTAAGCTTTATTACATAGAATTAACCATAAATCTGTTACGAACTAGTACATGAAAACAATCCATTACAGGGTAAGAAATCTTGAATTATAAACTTGAGTCAGGGAATAAATAGTGAATGTACCAGATATAGCATTTTGATTTCGGTAGGTACGAATGTGGGACGATAACTAGAATTTTTGTAACTATTTTATGATACACCTACGATGGGGTAAGAGAACGGGACGGAAATTTATTGGTGGGTCTTCACCCCCTGACCCCCGTCGGGATCATTTGGGGAATGAAAAGGAGTCAAGAGCACTCTTGGAAACCTACATCAGTTTTTTTTATGTAATGCAGCGATTACGAGATTGCTCCGATATTTATCCCTTCGCACCCTTACCCCCTCATTAAATCCACTTGAGAGTTAAAAACGGACCTATAGACTATGGCGTCAGAATTTTTTTCCATGCAATATAATGATTGTAAAATTGCTCAGATTTCCACCCTCTAACCTCTGTGAATTTCTCTAGAGCGATGAGAGAGAATCACGAGGCCAAGACTTTCCTAAAGAGCAATCTTGAAAACCCTCGTTTCAGGATTTTCGCTAATGTGATATAGCGATTGCGATGTCTCTGATATTCACACCCTCGCATCTCACTTGATGTTTGAAAACAGACCATTAGGACATTAATTTTATAGAGAGCGCCCTTTATTGCCCCTGTGACAGAATTTACTTTAATGTAATATTCTCACAGCGAGATCGCTTATATAAATGGCGTTGTTTTCTCACCCTTTCAGGGGTGTGTAAAAAACTATTGTGGAAATATTGGTTATCGTTCCAGATCCAGACACACTGCAATCAGAATGCAATATCTGGTACATTCACTATCTTTTCACTTCATAATTCAAGATAATGGGTAGTTTTGCACCCTGTGATGGGTTGTTTTCGTGAACTAGGTCATAACAGATGTATGGTTCATTCATATTAATAAAGCTTAGAGGGTTCAAGCTTTTTCGCCAGTTATTGGAGCTTTGTGCAGTCTGGTATAGTATTGAGGTAGTTTTCACCGCCTTAAGGATGTGTCATAATTGCTTTGTGTAAGCCCTAGTCAACACCTTCTTCCATGCATTCAGCCACTATATTCCTGTTCATGGAAACTCTATAACACAATAGCATCATTTTTCCCTATTTTCATCCTTATATAGGGGATGTTTTGGGCCCTTCTAAATTAATCAATGGATATACGGATTCGTCGATATTAGATATGAATTCTGCGTTGAAAAATACTAAAACTTAATTGCTCTGCCATAGCTGATGAGTATTCAATTTTTGTGGGGCTGTGTATTTTTTGATAGCTTCACGCATATCACAACTTCAATCCCTCATATCTCAAAAATCAAACATATGCCCATCTTGAAATTTTGAATTCAGGATGTTCTCATTATTAACAATAATTTACCACTTAGTTTTAAACAAAATTCGAGGGCTAGAAAATGGGTGATTTTTGAAAGAATTCAACAAAGGAAAAACTATAGAAGACGAAGTTAATTAAATTAATAATACCGATGATACACTGATATATGATATGATACAATTTTTTTTTATTTAAATTAATGTTATACATGGTAGTGTGTGGTAAGACGGTACATAACAATTAAAAAGAAAGGAACAGAAAAAAACATTTGATATAACCTAACAATAGTTGAATATTGATATTAATATAAATCGAAATCACTACTGGAAAGTAATATATCTTGTGGTAATCGTTTTCTTAATCTATTATTATGAGTCTTTTCACTTAGGTTTAAGTTTTTGGCACTGGCACAGTTGTTTATACTTTAGTTAAAAATTTGTTCATAGTATTGTAATGAAGTAAAAAAAAGCTACACTCAAAGAAAATGATAGGTAAATTCAACCAAAAACAGCATCTGAAATCGCGCCTATCTAGTTTCATAGTTAAATCAATCAGTAAAGAATAGTCATACAACTTTATTTGTTTTCGTAAACAAATAGTAGTTTAATAATCATATCTTCTTTTAACAAATTAAATAGTACAATGACATTTTTTTATGTTCACTAACCATTTTCAATTTGGTCTACAATTAAATAGTACAACGACTTTGTTTTTTGTTCACCAACTAATTTTTAGGTTGATCTACACTTTATTGTATGATGAAGTTTTTTTTGGTTAGCCAAAATCTCAGTATTGAGACATCAGACCACCCAAACCAAAGATTAGAGATCGATTATAAGATCCATCCAAATATATTGATGATCCCTGAGAGAATTTGAACACTGCAATCATGTTATTAATTTTCTATAAATTCATAAGAGTGTAAGATAATACATGATTGATTATTGTCAGTGATTTGTATGTGGCGTCATCTGGGAATAATTTCTGTAATAGACTACGTGGTAAGCAAGCAAATTTTATGGTAATTCTTTTAGAACTTCTAGAAGACGACAATAATATTGGTTTGTCTACCAAGTACAATAGTACAGCGGACTAATACTGGGTTAGAATTACAATTCGATAATAGTTAAAAATAAAATATACTATTATCTAGTTTAATTTGACAGAATTCAACAAAATAATAGTCAGACGAACAAAATAATAGTCTTATTCATCTATTTTTTAAGTTAATGTTTGTTTTGTTGTACGACAACTTTTTATTAATTAAAATAACAATCACCCTTGTTTAAAAATACCATCAATATAGTTTGGTTTAACAAAATTAACGATATTGTTAGTTAACCATTTTTTTTTGTTGAATTTACCCATACTATTTCTTTGAGTGTAGAAATCGAAATAAAGAAAGTGTCTGAGGAGGGGATTTTTTTTTGCTGGAATATGCTGGAATACACATATTTTATATATATTTTTTATATATGTACTTCAGATCCCAGCAAAAAATTCTCCTCCCCAAATACTTTTTATGAAATATATTTTCACTCCATTACAAACAAGAAAAGTGTAAAAATCAAATTTGCAAATAATTAAATGGTAAAAAATTGTCTAAATTAAAAAAGGCCTCTCCAAGAAAATTAGCAGGGAGGATAGTCTTTTTATTATGTTGGGTAGTCATCCCTTGATATTTTTTTGCAAAATCTCCTTTGGTACATCGTAATATTGTAATATTTGTGAGATAGGTAACCTTATTACATACACTCAAAGAAATAGTATGGGTAAATTCAACAAAAAAAAATGGTTAACTAACAATATCGTTAATTTTGTTAAACCAAACTATATTGGTGGTATTTTTAAACAAGAGGTGATTGTTATTTTAATTAATAAAAAGTTGTCGTACAACAAAACAAACATTAACTTAAAAAATAGATGAATAAGACTATTATTTTGTTCGCCTGACTATTATTTTGTTGAATTCTGTCAAATTAAACTAGATAATAGTATATTTTATTTTTAACTATTATCGAATTGTAATTCTAACCCAGTATTAGTTCGCTGTACTATTGTACTTGGTAGACAAACCAATATTATTGTCGTCTTCTAGAAGTTCTAAAAGAATTACCATAAAATTTGCTTGCTTACCACGTAGAATATTACAGAAATTATTCCCAGATGACGCCACATACAAATCACTGACAATAATCAATCATGCATTATCTTACACTCTTATGAATTTATAGAAAATTAATAACATGATTGCAGTGTTCAAATTCTCTCAGGGATCATCGATATATTTGGATGGATCTTATAAACGATCTCTAATCTTTGGTTTGGGTGGTCTGATGTCTCAATACTGAGATTTTGGCTAACCAAAAAAAACTTCATCATACAATAAAGTGTAGATCAACCTAAAAATTAGTTAGTGAACAAAAAAACAAAGTCGTTGTACTATTTAATTGTAGACCAAATTGAAAATGGTTAGTGAACATAAAAAAATGTCATTGTACTATTTAATTTGTTACAAGAAGACATGATTATTAAACTACTATTTGTTTACGAAAACAAATAAAGTTGTATGACTATTCTTTACTGATTGATTTAACTATGAAACTAGATAGGCGCGATTTCATATGCTCTTTTTGGTTGAATTTACCTATCATTTTCTTTGAGTGTAGCTTAACAAACAAAATCATATTACACTAATTTTATCTCCCAACATCACACGTTTCAAACTATTGCTTGACCATTTTAGACAATATAGCCCGGGAGACAGCGACAGAAATTTAGGCAGATTTTATTAACATTGTCTTTAACATTATTCTACTATTTCTGTGCCATAAATAGTGAAAATGGTTGTCTGCCAGGATACGCGCGGGACAAGGCTCGTTTGGAGTGTTTCAAATATGTAAAAAAAAGAGTGTCATTGATTAAAACCATTAACGATCAAATTTTCTTTATGAATTATGGACATCATGAAATGCTTGAAAAAATTCTGCTCGCCATTATACTTGTGAGACAAAATGGGTTTGCCACTTGAACAAGTACGTCAAAGAAACGAAGTAGTTAAACTTAAATTGTTAATGTTGAAACTAACAATAAAAGCTTGTAAAAGAAAACAACATCGACATCGGTTGGAAGATTAAAAAGCTACGTGAGAAGGATTAACTCTTTATTGATGATGTACAGCTCTGTGAAGGTCTACCTAGACGAAACCTTGTTTACCTTCTACCAAATGAAACTAGACTTTCAAATTGAAAAAAAAAACCGGTTCGCCCATTGAATAGACATTAAGCCATAGACGAACATACTTTTTGTGCTAGGAGTTAAAAAAAAATTACAGGCGCTAAATAGAAAATACTATCTCTGCTTAGCAATCGTTGCCATGTAAATAAAATTTCCGTATATAATTTCTTGAGTGAATTGGTAACTAACGTTTCCTCGTTATTTTTTCCAGCCAAGAGAGAGAGGACAGATGCGGTTCCACATGTTACATAACATCGACACGGCGCTACATTTTCTACGTTGCAAGAATGTAAAATTAGTCAATATCCGTTCTGAAGACATCGTCGACGGCAACCCAAAATTGACCCTAGGTCTCATTTGGACAATCATTCTACATTTCCAGGTAAGTTGGGTGATTTTTCGTACAACGTTGCTTTTTCTAAAGGCTTGGTTTCTTGAGAAAACAAAAATATATTTGGCTTCAAGCTTGTTTTGTTTTGTTAGTTATTACGCCAAATTTTGAGTAGCATCGTTTTTTTAGCCATAAAAGAGATAATTCTCAGAAATGTCCTCAAGATTCTACAAAGGGAAACTGTTAGACCTTCTAACGTTAGTAAGAATCGTTTTTTTGACACGATCTGGTAGATTTATATCCATAGACAAGCTCAGCTCATTTGTACTTTTATAGTATTCTTAAAAGCTTCTGAATTTTACTTAGATAGATCACAACAATATAGTTCAAGTATTTTAAGACAAGAACTTATTTATGTACTAAGTTACAACATAAGCAGTATTTTTAAAATAACATATTAGGTGACCCAAGAAATCTGGAATTTCATTACTTTATTTGTTTTCTATTCCCATAATCCTTGCATAATACATGTAACAACAGACGAATAATGGTAGTCATAATTGCCAGTCTAACGTATTATTGAACATAATCTCATTACAACGCACCTTTGACCAGTCAGGAACTAGCAATTTTCATAATAAACGGGCGAGTCTTTTGACGTTTAAAACGTCAAACAAAGTTTTACTGTGAACTAACTTTTATTTTTTCACTTTTAAACGATTAAAAAGTTAAAATAGTCATGGATAAAGTATAGTATTCTGCTGGCGTATAATGGCTTACACGCTCAGATGATTTACGACACTCGCCTTCGGCTCGTGCCATAAACATCACCCTCGCGAGTAATATCCGTCATTATACGCTCGTTGAATAATATACTATTGACTGCAATTGGTTTAAAACCTAAGAAGTATATAAAGTATCTAAAAAACAGCACACGATAAAAGAATTGTATTTTAAAATCACTCAAGATTCAATAAAGCGCTTCAACATTGTGCACCAGATATAAAATAATCTGATTCTATCGTTTTTAGTGCATGTATATGAGACAAATCATACTACTGTGAGAACTATTTCGTCTCAAAAAGGGGCCGTGACTGTTCCTCTGGCGTCATTCCCTAAGCAGGAGTTGAAGTGGTGTACAACCGTTTATTTGCAAATATCTCCAAATTCTTAATTCAAATTTAAAGCTTAAAAATTTCTGATAATTTATGTTACATAGAATTTTTTTTTAAACTTGCCGTTTTTTGCACTTTTTTAATTCAAAACTAAAGGCCTTGCATAAAAAATGCTCCATATAAAGTTGAAAAAAACAGAGAAAATTTGGTTTAAAAATGGCCGATTTTAAGCTTAAAATATTGCTAAACTTTAAGCCTTGAAACGATTACGGTGTGCTACAACCAAATTTAAATCAAAGTTGGATTTTTTTTTACACATTCTTGGATGTACAATGTACGAGCCAATCTGAAAATCACATAAGAATACATTTCCATGATATTTAAAATCATTCATCGCAGAATTTTTTTTTACAAATATTTTACTTTTTTCTTGTTTAATGACACAGCTACACAAAAAGAAGTGGTCTGGCCTGCGGACCATACCAGTGTATCCTATGTATTAGGATCCTCTGAAACAGAATCTGAAGTCAGAATTGTCAGATTGGCTCGTTTTTCACTCCTAGCCCCAAAAAACACCCCCCCCCCCCTCCAGAAAATGGTCTGTCCGGCAGACCATACCAGTGTATCCTTATGTACTACTTGGACCCTCTGAATCAAAATCCGAAGTCAGAATTGTTAGATTCGCTCGGTTTTCACCCCCCAACCCCAAAAAACACCCCCAAAACAAAAAAAAGTGGTCTGGCCTGCGGACCAGACCAGTATATCCTTATGTATTTGGACCCGCTAAAACCGAATCCGGAGTAAGAATTGTCAGATTGGCTCATTTTTCACCCCCCCCCCCCAAAAAAAAAGAAATGGTCTGTACGGCGGACCATACCAGTGTATCCTTATGTATTTGGTAAGGATACACTGGTCTGAAAAACTGAAAAACGAGCCAATCTGAAAATCACATAAGAATACATTGCTCTGGTGCCGCAGGCCAGACCACTTTTGTTTTGTTTTAGGGGTGTTTCTTGGGGTTAGAGGTGAAAAACGAGCGAATCTGACAATTCTGACTTCGGATTCTGTTTCAGAGAGTCCAAATACATAAGGATACACTGGTATGGTCCGCCGACAGACCATTTTCTGGGGGGGAGTTTTCTTGGGATTAGGGGTGAAAAACGAGCCAATCTGATAATTCTGACTTTGGATTCAGTTTCAGCGGGTCCAAACACATACGGATATACTGGTCTGGTCTGCAGACCAGACCACTTTTTTTTGTGTGGCTGTCATTAAACAAAAAAAGTAAAATTTTGTAAATTGGTTCTATATACATCTAAGAATATGTAAAAAAAAATCCGAGTGGCATCAACTTTAATTTAAATTTGGTTGTAGCACACCATGCGATACGAAAACATTAACTACGATACCTGAAAGCTGGGGGATTTTTGTTTAAAATGTTTTTGTATTTTTTTATCCCAAAATTCGCTCAAAATTTGTTTATTTTGTAAGTAAGTCGTAAGTAAATCATCTCTGAGGATAAAGATTGAACAAAGTGTCGAAAAGGTAAGTTTTAAAATTGTTTATATTGTTCAATTTTTGCCCAAATTAGACGTACTTCACCTCAGATTAGCGGAAGCTTTAAATTTGAATTCTTGCATTTTTTTTACAAAAAATCGGCATTTTTCGAGATATTAGCTTTTCACCCTTCAATCCCTACTAATAGGTAATAGGTATGATCTTACTTTTGGCGGATCTACTAGTGGGCGGATCCCCCGAGAACAGCTGCTTCATCTGGGCTAATAGATGTAAGGAAATATACTTGACTTTTTAGAATTTTTTCTCGCCCAAAAGCGATTTTTGAAATCATTGAAAATCATCGAGAAAATCAAATTTTGGTATCATAAATGCATAATTATGTTGATATCTCGATTCATAATCACCACTTTCTTTATTCGTAAAAGAAGTAAAATAAACTTGGAAATAAGTGTGCTTGTACTTTGGAGTGTAAAGTCCTACTTTCAGTAACCAGTTTGGGCCATACGATTACTCTTGGAACATCTGTATTTTCATTGATATTGTTTGGCCCAAATTGACGCAAGACGAAGGAACTATATGATAGTTATGCCCCAAAGTGTGGCAGCCCGACGTTTTGTTCGGAAATTTCTTAATTCAATTTTGCCACTAGCAGTAAAGTTATGAAATTTATTGTCCAAGTAAATTCAGACTTCAAAGGTTTAATTGAATATGTGTCTGCCACAATTTTCCCACAATTCACTATACCTATGGTGTTTACAATGACGAATTTATCATTGCAATGCCTAGCATTTCAAATTATAAATGCTTCTAACAAAGTAAATAAATGGAAAATGCTGTAGGAATTAGTATTCGTACTCCTGAATCTAACAAAAAGAAAAATTTCAAAAATTGGTCATTGAACCACAAGCGGTACGAAAATGTGAACATACGTCATATTCATTTAAACTAAAGTTGCGAGCAGTTTTTGTTTTAACTATTTACAGATTATTTATTGCTCATGATTTGAAATTTAATGAAAAGGTCCTTTCAGATTTTTTGGGTGCCCCGTTTAGTTTCTAAAAACAATACTCGACAAATACGAATATGTCAATATAATTTATACAAAAAGAATAAGAAACTGATGTTTGTACTACCAAGCTTTTAGGGTCTCAAGAACAAATTCTGTTTGAGCCAGCCACGAAAATTCAGAAAGTAAAGCAAAATCAACACACAGTTAATTGACTGGAAAATATAACATTAGAATTTGAAACCAAGCTTTTATTGTACTCATGTATATAGCAACATTTTTGTCGCAAATTTTTATTTCTAATTGGTGGTACTTTATTTTTTAAGCGCTGTTTTTGTAGGATATATTGCAGAATTTTAATGTGAGCTGATAAAATTAGCATGTGTACAAAAAGAGAGACTCAAAACTGTATTATTCTAATAATTTAATAGTTTTTTTATTATATTTCTACGCACACTGTGCAGGCGCACAAGGTAAGCATTTTTACTTACCTTAGAATCGTTTATTGTAATTTTTTTGTAAAATCCGAGTTAAGAAATTGTTATTTTCAAATGCCCACCAAAGTGTTACGCTACTGTTGTAGAGTGGGTTTGGCACGCCACTAAACCGGCACTCCATCTAGTTCAATCTACTTGTTGTAGATGGAGCTGTATGTACTGATGGAAGCGAAATTTAGAACAGTCGTTCTTGCGGTCACGGTCGCAAGACTTATTTAATTTCAAATTGGTTGCTTAGAAATAGATAATAAACAATGATATTAAACATAAACCACCCAACATTTTGATCAGGGCATGAGAATAAGTAAAAACACGTCAACAGCGGTGTGAAGGAGGACATTTTTCAGGAGCCCGAACAGCATTTGAAAATTTTACAGGGTTGCTTCTGTAACGACCACGGAGAATAATTAAAAATGGTTCGGTTTTGAAAATTTTCAAATATTTAGAAGGACGAAATAAACTATACATTCTTTCCTTATATGAGTAATTAATTTAAAAGAAAAGTTTTTTCCACAAAATTATAGTAGGTATACTACGTTTTCATTGTAGAAACAAAAGTATTTTCTCTTTAAAAAATCAAAGGCCGACGAGTTCCATTCCTGCTAGGAAGTTAATATTTAGGAATGCTTTATATATGTATACAAGGTGTTGCGAAGAAAAGTACAAATATATGACAAGTAGATTCTTTCGCCAAAAATTAAAGGAGATGTGTTCTATATAAACTATAAAGAGTTTTTTAATTTCCTCCATCTACACAGTTACATCCTTCTAAAGGACAAATCTCTTTTTAATTTTTCTTTCGTTTCTCCGTAAGTATTCATTGAATAGTTTCCACTCATAGAAAGTTCATTGTACAAAACGATGAAATAAATCTATGATTTTTTGAAAAGAACTTTTGGACGGCTAAAAAAAACTTAAACTATATCAGCAATAATATTTTATTTTATTTTTTTGGCGCAGGTTCAATTAAAAAAATACAATGCAATGCAATGCACAGCAAGCTAAATATAATTATTTCCATATAATATATTTCACAAATAATTAATATGCATGTGTCAGAGTATTTCGAAGATAAAATAAATTCCGCTTACTATATTTACCTCTGCAAATTTTCACTCGACAAGAAAATTATATTTTCTACACGTTCATATTAACACAGTTTATTAATTCATTCGTTTGTTTTTGAGTTAGAGAAACTTAAACGAAAAAATAATTGTTTTGTTTTATTTTTGAATATTTATCCAATAACGCCGAGAACGAAATAATTGGTTTGCGAAAATTGTGATGGTGTTAAATTATTATGAATTGTTTAAACTCTGTAAAATTATTTAAAATAATCAAATCCTCGGGAGTTACACAGAGTTGAAATTAGAGCAGGTAATGGAAATGGAAATTACTTAAAGAATGATATTTCATTAGGGTGCAATATCGGGCAAAAGATAGGCTAGTTAAAGGACAACCTTCTAAAATGAATTAATGATTAAGCAGGTCTTAAGTGATGAATTAACTTTCTAAAATAAGGTTGAAAATCATAATTTAATAAATAAATTTTAAAAAAGCAATTCTTAACAATTAGTCATCTGCCAATTTTGAGACATGAACCATTAAATTCTAATTAACTTATTTAAAAATCAAAATTAAGTGCCAGTCAGTAAGTAGACTAATTGATTCACTCAGTAGACTGTATGTAAACAAAGTAAAACGCATCTTAAAATAAAGCGCCAGTGAAAAGCGAACTTGATACCTTCATTGTGTTTTTTAATCTTTCAAATTCAGTTTATAAATGTAGCTTATGACAGATTTTAAATATACCTAGTTTATTTATGACTATGGGGTTACCTCATATTAAATCTTAATTGTGTTACTGTATCACATCGTTGGACATTGTATCTTTTTCTATGCATAATTATTATGTCAAAAACAAAGGCTCATTGTCGTGCTGTCTTCCATTGTTTATCACATAAAATCATTCTACCATGTGGTTGCATAACGAATAATTGTATGCAGAGGCGTAACTATGCACGGGCAATTCGGATAGTTGCCCGAGGCCTTAGGCTTTTTAAATCGAACTGCCTTTAAAAATTCTTCAAAAAATATCTCTAAAAAGAGAGAAATAAATTTCAGATATTTTTGCACCGATTTCAAATCGATATTAGGTAATAAGGTATAGTTTCTTGCTACTTTCCACTAATAGGTAGATAGATATTGAGTGAAATCTTATTTCTTACTTTTAGAGATTTTTTTGAAGATTTTTTTTTTTAATTTATTTCTTTTTTTCTTGCGTATCACTATTGTCTATAGGGCCCCCAAAATGTATGTAGCCCCAGGGACCCATATAGCTTAACTACGCCTCTGATTTCATGGGTTGTTAAGATATCGTTGTCCTTTGCCCTCGCATATGAGATTTGTTACGCTCGCGCTTTCTCATTGAGTTAGTCGTTGAAGAATATTCAGTAGAATTTTAGCAATAGAGGTTACGACTTTATCGTATAATATCACTAGTTCTAAAAAATTTATGGGTACAATTTTTTTGAAAGCGTTTGTTGTCTGGTAATAAACGTTTATTTGACAGTTTATTATTTTTATAAATTCCGAAAGCTTTAGCGCGAGGGATTTAATCTCTCAGTTTACACGAATTATTTTACTTTCGACAACTTAGCTCGATATGAAATTTAAAAGCATGAGTGGTATTTGGGAAAAATACTTCACTAATAAATTATTAAGTACATAAGATACATCTTTAATAGTTCATTTGGCCTTTAATTGGCCCCTCCCTAAACACTGATTTTCAGCAGAAAAAACTAAATTTTTAATAAAAAAAAGTCGACCATATTGGATCCGTTTTTTTTTAATATCAAATTCGCGATCTCGGAAACCCCTATACCCTGACTTTTGGATGAAAAAACAATGTTTTTAAGGGTGTAATTTGACAATTTCTCCTATATTCCTGAACCAATTGAAAAAAATCTTTGATAGACTTTTAGAGCAAACTATACCAGATTATTGAAATCAACAATTTTTTTTTATTTTCGCAAGAGAAAAAAAAATTTTCCTTCTTTAGTTTTTAATAGCCTAGTACCAATCTATAAAGTTCCCATCAAAAGCCTATGAAAAAATTTTTTGAATCGATTCAGGGATGTAGGAGAAATTGTCGAATTACGTTCACCGAACCATCCACTTTAATAAAAAAAAGTCGGCCATATTGGATTCATATATATGTACATATATTGAGAGTGAGATTAGCTCGACTGGCTATTTAAGAATAAACATTTTTTGAAATTCGGGTATGCAGTCGTAAGGCACAAAATTATTATTTATTGTCTCTTCATCAGGAACGGAAAAAGTGAGGTTATAATAAAGCATCTTACTACTCCGTACTAAGATGGTGGCCCATCAGGACACCAGCTTCAACACAATTTTAAAATGTAATTTTTATCTTGTGACATCGTCCAAATTTTAATAATCATTTTAACTGTATTAAGTGTATTATCCTATGATGATATAGTGGTCGGTATTCCAATGTTCTGCATCTACCTGTTAAACACATGTGCTATGTTTTTATTATAACCTCACTTTTTCCGTTCCTGATGAAGAGACAATAAAAACTCGAAAGCTAGAACAGAAATAAAGAGTTTTCCTTTAATTTTGTGCCTTACGACTGCATACCCGAATTTCAAAAAAAAAAAAAATTATATGTACATGTATATTATATTTTTTAACAATATCAAATTTGAAATCAGCGATCTCCGAAACCTCTTTCCACTGACTTTTGGCTGAAAAAACTAATAATTGTTTAATAAGAAAAAGTCGCCCATGCTGGATCGCCATTTTTTAAAAAAATAATATCACATTCGAAATCAGCGACCTCAGAAACCCCGAAAACCCCTGTATACTAATTTCCAGCAAAACTGAAAAACATCTCAGAGTTTTGGCCACGTTTTCGGGCATTTTGACCACTGCATCGCGACCGAGACATTTAAATTAAAACCGCTGCCCAAGGAATCACTATTTCCACATCCCGATTTTCTATCCAAGTCACTCACGACGAAAAAATTTCGTATGTGGAAATAATTGTTTATGGAACTTTAATAATATAATATTTGAAATCCTCTACCCCAAAAACCCATAAAACGATACCCCACATCGGTAGTGGGGTGGGGGGTGGTGATAGGGGGTGGTAGTGGGGGTGGATGAAGTAAAAATATATTTTGAGGCTTCCGGTTCTTGTACACACACTAAATCACATTTTTTTTCATCTCCTTTAATAATGGGGTGGGGGTGGTAATGGGGGTGGCTAATGCCAAAATTTTTTCGACATTTCATGACATTCTTCTTCTTTTTTACAATTAATTATTTTTTATTTATTTGTTTTTATCATGTTTAGTGTGTGTGTTTGGGTTAAATGGCTTTGGCTTAACCATTAGTTAGAGGAAATCCCAAAATGGTAATTAAATTTTGCAGGATACAGTTAACAATTAATTACATGTTTTATATTTTGCCAAAGGGCATTACATTTTACTTAACACTTAAACTATATTAAATTATACTAAACTAAACTATGTTACTTATATTTTTTGTATTTTAACATTGTCCGTTTTTTTTTTATTTTAATTTTTTTTATTTTTTATTTTGATTTATTATTATTTTTTTTGACCAAAAGATTTTAAATTAAATTATTGTTTCTTCACTTTTTTTTTATTCCATGTTTTTTTTTGTCATATATCATGTTTAGAGAATGACTGAATTTCAATAAATAATTTAAGTAGTTTCAATATATTTTTTTGCCTTAAAATGCCAGGAATCCTATCATGTAATTCAATACTTCGTCAGTATTAGCTAGAAGAGTAGTTGTTTTGATTGGTTTTCCAATAATGAGTGTTTAAAGTGTTTTCCTAAGTAGTATATTAGCGTGACCCGATTAAGGTACCAATATACAGAAAGTAGATAATTTCATATTAAAGAAAAAAGTGTGAATGACTAAATGTAAATAAATGATTTAAATATTTTCAATATATTTTTTTTTCTTTAAAATGCGAAGAATCCCATCATGTAATTCAATACTTCGTCAGTATTAGCTAGAAGAGTAGTTGTTTTGATTGGTTCTCCAATAATGAGTGTTTTAGAATATTTACCTGACTTGTATATTAGCGTGTCCAGATTAGGGCAACAATATACAGAAAGTAGGTATTTTCATAATAAATAAAAAAGTGTGTAAGTTGTGATTTGCATAATACCTAAATAATATTCTCTAAACATTCTAAGCCTATTTGAACAATAAAAATGTTTTAAAATTTTTTTTGTCGTTACTATACTCCCACTGGATGTGGAAGTAAATAAAAAAATGGGGAAGCTGTGGGAACCTAATTTTTACAGGAATTATGAAGGAGTCTGTAACGTACACAGGGAAATTGGTTTCAAGGTGGGAAACCGTGGGAAAATTAACTTATAACTTTTTTTATTTACATTTCTTGGAGCAGGAACGAAAAAAAAAACATTTTACATGCTAAGTTTGATTATTAATAAATTAATTTTAATAAATTTGAAATATTCATTTAAAATATAATTACTCTCAAGGACAGAATTCGTTTTTCAAAATCAAACTGCAAAACACACAAACATTTAAAGGGAGCGTTATTTTCATGAAGCGTGCGAGCTCGAGATGCGGCATGATCGGTTTTACAATGCGTCTTTGGGTTAGATATATATATTTAGAGAAATGGCACGTAGTGGGATCATCGATTGTAGTTGTGCCTGAAATTTGATATTTGGTTTACTGAGTTGATTTCGGAACTCTTTTTCTTCTACAAAAAGTCTGGTAAATGGATCCGAGCCGCGTCATATAGTAGACATACCACACTACGTATCTAGGGCATAAAAGTCTCTAAATCGAAATTTCAATTTAGGGACTTTTGGCCACGTTTTCGGGCATTTTGACCACTGTGCAGCTTGTTGAATCGATTACTATGTTTTCAAAATACAAAGGAAAATTTGGTTGCTTCATTCTGACTTTTTATTGGTTGACCAACCCTGGCAAAATTTTAAGTGTTAAATTTTGTCGATACGAAACTATTTTTTGATTAAAATAATCGATTATGATTGAACGGAATTTGTGAGAATGAAATAGTGAGGATAAAACTGCTGTCACTCATGGATATTCAATATTTCACGAAATATAATGGGTCGCTGGAATATGAGAGTGAAATAATTAGAATTACATTCATTACATAACTGTTTGCCAGTCTCTTATTTGTTCCTGACATTTTACTGCCGACTAAGTAAATAACAAATAAACCGCAAATTTTTCGTTTAGGCGATATTATTTTCCCAGCCATGTCAACCGTATCATCCTCTATTTATATCGATCTGATGCAAAATTCGCGGTTGTTAACACGAATCTAAAAAGTACAATGCCCACGCCGAAAGAATGGGTCTCTCGCCATGTACGGTCGACAATCGATGGTATTGCGCTTGAATTTGGTAATATCGTTGAGCAAGTTGCAAATAAGTGTACGACCAATAATAATAAAAATCACTTTGGAGTGTCTGTTGGTCTGCCCACCCAGATTCGCCATATGGTCCTATTTTGATTTGATTTAATTTTTCTCAGTCACGGTCGGTTTTCGTTAGCGTTGTAGTAATAATTTGTATTAATTTGTTGGAATTTGTTGCTAAATATTATTACAATTCGGAGCGTTCATGAAATATTAATGTGGGAGAGCCTTGGGTGTGTTATTGATTTATTTATTTGTAATTGCGACCTGTTTTTGCGTGAAATGATATATAGATACAAACAATATTTTTAGACGCAAAAAATTTGAATATTGGGAGAAGGTCGGTAGTGTCACTGTTTGGAAAAACACGCCTATTTATTATTGGAGATTCACGCAGTATTTTTAATGCTGCAGCAAATACACTTAAGAACGAGAATCTTATAAAGAAAATATAAAAATCTCTGTAGGAAAACGCCTGATATTAAAAATTCTATTATAACTGAGAAGCTAAAACTACATGAATTTTGTGCACATACCGTGCACAAAACCTAATTCAAGGTATAAGGCTTGATCTTTTAGTGTGTACAACTAAAAAAACATGAATGGTATTATATCCAGATTCTCAAAAAAAAAAAAAAAATGGAACAGTGAAACCAGAGATGGATAAAGGAAACTTTCCAATAAACGTTTTCAGGAAATTTTCCGGAGTTTTCGAAACGGAGTTTTGATAAAAATCAGAGATGGGTAAAGAAAACTTTCCATATGAAAGTTTCCGGAACGAAACTTTGATAAAAATGAAAGTTTTCAGTAAAATATTTGAATATTCCGAAAATTCTCAAAGGAAACTTTCAAATATTCCAATAGTTTATTGAAAACTTTAATTCTTATCAAAATTTCGTCCCGGGAAGTTTCCTTTACACATCTCTGAGCTGTTTCGGAATTATTTTTCCTCTCCAGAGCGATGTTTATTCTTATTTGGTTCTTTGACAATCTCCCACTACTAAGAAGTAGTGATAAGAATAATTAATAACAGTAAAACACACACACTACTATATTATTAGATAGATCACATAAAGACAGTTGAATTTACAACAACGGTGGTTCCTAGAATAAAATATTAAGTTCTGTCGAAAATTTTGTCTACATACGTAAGATATTGGTTGATTGATGAAGCTGGTGCATCAACTTATCTATGTAGATAAAACCCTCTGTAATAGCTATTTACGTAACAAGTCCCAAAAGTGGTATTTTACTGGACGAGTGGGCAAATTGCGAGTTCAGTAAAAGCACTTTTGGGACGTGTTACGTATAATATTTTTTTTAAATGGGCACAGCTTAAACACCATATTATTCCGTTTACATTTTTATAACAGTTGTCGCGTTTTCAAGTAAACGTCAAAATGTGTCAAGTTATTTTAAAGTTTTAAAAAACACATAACTCGGTCACTATGGAAACCAATTGAACGTCGACTTAGACCAGGGTGTATTAAATAGGTGGTCCGACGTACGGCACTTTCCTATTATAATAATGGCTTCATAAGTGCATGGTTACTATTTACTTTAGTAGATGGCGCGAGCAATAAGGTCCTACAATTACCTGGGCATGTACATCGTATAACTAACATAACCTCAAATTTTAAGGTTTTTTTCGTTTATTCTCATTTTTAATGTTTGTATAGGAATTTTTAGCTTGGAGCCATAATGGCTCCAAACAAATATTTAAAAATTCATGCAAATAATTTTTCGATATTGTTGATTAATAAAAATAGGCTGCTAATTATAGGTTAGATTCCTATCCTGCAAAAAGTGTCTTATCTTATTGTGACAAACTATTTCAAACTTCATAAACATTGCGTTGAACTTGATTTTGGTTGAAAGTACAGGAACCAGGTAGAAATTTTAATAATAGCTAGGTAATACTTGTAAATCTTAAGAAATACATATTTTTGAGGTTAGCTGTGGCGACACGTGCAATGCTGCATGTAGTGTTGCGTAGATTCTTTCAATGTTTTAATTTAGCTACTTAATGTCAGATGTCACTGGACTCTTGTTTCACTAAACAAAAACAAAAGGCCGGGAATGTATGCAACACTGTATGCACGTATGCACAGAACCTGTAAAATTATCTATCTATGCGTTAGTAATGAGAGAACTTATTGGTCCTGCCATCTATTACATTATGTACGAAGTAAGCACTTATGAAGCCACTGTGGGGGTTGTCGTCGCACCACCTATTTAATACACCCTGTCTTAGACTAACTGTTTTATTTTTAAAAAAATGGGTCCGTAAAGGCTTTGTTCAATCGTTCCGGAAGTAGGTACTTTCGGTACGATTTTTTGTACCGAAAGTAGCGTATTCTAGTACTAGCCCCAAAAGTAGCTATTACGGGTACCTACTAGTACTGTAAAGTGACAGATCATCGAAACGTCAATGTCAATTTGCAGGTTATATTTTACTATGAATCACATTAATCATAATCGTACTCGACGCTAAACAGTCGTGTTACTATGGTAACAAAATAATGACGCTTAAAACTGTCAGATAATAGTTATTTCAAAATGGACAGTGATGACAGTGATTTTGGAAATATACCAATTTCAAATTATATCATCAATATAACGAACCTTAAAAAACACGGAGACGGAAGTCAACAAGTGTTGCAGAAGGCTACATAGAAAACTCTATCAAGAATAAAGTAAATATCGGTCGTACGATTGAAAATTTAAGCACTCAAGATGTTTCAGTACTGAATACAAATATGCAAGATGTTTCAACACCAAGTACAAGTATGCAAGATTTACAAGTTCCAAATGCATTGTCTTCTTCTGACACTACAATTAATATCCGAAATGTTTTAAATCAGTCATATCCACTAAACATAAGCCATAATAATAATTGTACAATTAATATTAATATCTATAAATAGTCGAAGTATATCAATTTTTGGTTTCATTAAAGAGACGATTGAAGAAAAAGTATTGTGCGTAACACGCCCCGATAGTGCTTTTACTGGACTCACAAGCTTCCAGGTTTGCTTACTCGTCCAGTAAAAGACCACTTTCGGAACTTGTTACGTAAATAATTATTACCAAACTCTACAATACAATACTATAATTTTCTGGCTCAGTCTGATAAAATGCGATTTGCTGACCTAAAAATAAACTGGAAAGTGCCCCCAAGTGTGAACCTTGAGGTACTTTAGAGTCGCAAAGTTATTGATTTAAAGCCATTATAACTAACAAATTGGCTTCGGTCCATGCACATGGTGGGAGTTGCGTGACATCGAGAGATCTGGCACAACTATAGTATATTTGCTATAATTGTCGCAGATCTTTGTACATATGATCAAAAGCTCTTTGGACCTATACAAATATTATTTTCAAGTCCAACTGTATATGATTTTTGTAAGCCGGAACTGCTAGAATTTTAATGTTGACAAGGGCTGAAAGTCTTGGCAGTAGCAATGATTGTGTGTAGCTTGATACTTTCTTGAGCGGTTATATTTTAATTTTGAACAGTGACATCTTAGATAACTTCGTTTCAATGGGGACCTATTTATTGCACCTCCCCTTTTAACAAATGTCCCAAGATAATTCCATTTTTTTTTTCGATACTAAATTTTGGTCATTCGGTTTTAAAATTGGATAGTTCTTTCAGAACCAACTCATGATTAATATAAAAATTTCACATATTATAGTACAGTAACTAGAGGTTTTAACTTCGGAATAATGTCATATTGAACGGATTTCGTCCATTTTTGGCAGTATAATAGTAAATGCTTCACAGAAAAGTTTCTATATTGTGCGGGGGTTTGCTAATTTATAGCGGGTGGATGCCAACCCTCTCAGGGGGTCGCACTTAAAAAATTCATATATTTATTGGAGCTGAAATAGAATCAAATTTTAAGAAGAAAAGGTTCTATGCAATTTTTAACATAAATTGATAGTTTTTAAGTTACAACGACTTCAAAATTGCGATTTTAGCTTAAAAAAAGGCATTTCCAACCGGCTTTCGTCAAGTATCTCGAAAAATATTACTTTATCGAAAAAATGTTACAGACCAATTACAGAAAGTACAAACCGGGAATTAATTATATTTTTTGTTTATTGATGTAGGATTAATAATTTTGGAGATATTTAAGTTTATATTTGGTATCCAAGTGTTTCGAAATTACCTTAAAATTCATTTTTTTTGCTTTAAATGAGCAACAAAATTTGAGCATCTAGGTAATGCTACATCTTAACGAAAAACTGTATTTGAGATAATTTTTTTAAATTACTGGCTAATCAGAGTAACAAAATGGCGACCTTTTTGTATAAAAAAATATAAATACGCACATTTTTCCGTCATAACTTCTTTGTTTCTTATGCTACAGGAACGAGTAAAAAATAATTTGAAAGCGCAATTAATTGTCTTTAATTTCATTTCTTAGCATGCGTGACGTAGGTGTCACAATTTCTGAGATGTTTACCATTTAAACTGCATTTTTCGTCTTATAAACGTTCGGACGCCATATCTCCGAAACTCCGAAACTATTAAATCTATGTTAATTAATAAACAAGCGAAATTCATTATCAGTTTATGAACTTTATTTTTGGTCTCTACCCATTTTTCAATAAAACTAATATTTATTGAGATATTCGGAAAAGGTAAAAAAAAATTACGTTTTATCGAAAATACCTTTATAGTTTAAACTGTATTTTTTTCTAAAGCAAGTGCTGTACACAAACCAAAAAGCGTCTACGTCATGCTATATATTAATGAGAAACAGTGTTTGAAATTCCTTTTTTTTTAATTACTGGCTAATTACAGTAACAACATGGCGACGTTGTTATTAAAAAAATGTGTAGACGCACATTGCTTTGATCATAACTTCCTTATTTTTTTATGCTACAGAAACAAATAAAGACACAGTTGAAAGCTTCTTTAATAACCTTAGCATCCTTGACGTAGATGTCACAGTTTCTGAGATGTTTAACTCTTACTCTAAATAATTATCTTATGAACACTTGGATGCCAAATGTAAACTTAAATATCTCCGAAATTATTAATCCTACATCAATGAACAAAAACTATAATTAATTCCCAGTTTGTACTTTCTGTAATTGGTCTGTAACGTTTTTTCGATAAAGTAATATTTTTCGAGATACTTGACGAAAGCCGTTTGGGAATACCTTTTTTTTTAAGCTAAAATCACAATTTTGAAGTCGTTATAACTTAAAAACTATCAATTTATCTGAAAAATTGCATAGAACCTTTTCTTCTTAAAATTTGATTCTATATATAAATATACATATTTTTAAGTGCCACCCCCTGAGAGGGGGTGGCATCCACCATCTATAAATTAGCGAGCCCCCTCACAGAGAAACTTTAAACTTTTCTGTGAAGCATTTACTATTATACTGCCAAAAATTAACGAAATCCGTTCAATATGACATTATTCCGAAGTTTTGCATATTTTTTTCCTCTAGGTACTGTATTAATAGTGGTTTTATGAACTGGCTACACTAAATGATCCATGAAGCGGAATGCCATAATTTCTTTGGTGGCTGTCATTATCAGTATGTTTGGATCGCGACCACTGCATGACTTGTCATTATTTATTTAATCAGCATACTTTCGTGAGCTGTAGATAAAACACCAAATTTAGTTGTTGATATGAGAGTGACGTAGGTGTTGTAAAAAGTGATATTAAATTAATCAATCACGTGAAAACTATTTTTTCACATAGTATGCTCATTTACTGAAAACAATAAGGTAAAAGATTTTTATCGACTTACAAGTACATACATGGTATCTTTCGAGAGATACTTTTAGTTTAATATTTAAATATCTATTTGTTGTGATTCTTTAAAAATATTGATGATTTAACTGTGTATTAGCAAAAAGTATTAAAAATAGAATTTTTCGGCCGTGTGAAATGTTCCGTGTAATTGTTTATAACAATTGTTAATTAACAATACATTTTTTTTATATACATATACAGAGTGACCCATTTAAAAGCGGGGCACTCTCTAAAATTTGTATTTATTGTATGATTTGAATCAAACTTTACTCAAATATAGAACATATTAGGATCTAATTATGACCAGAAGAACATTCGCCTCCTACGAATGCAAAGCCACCTGCGGTACCAAAATATGCGGAAATAATAAAAAGATCATGTTAGGCATTTTTTTATCGGAAAATTTTGTTAATGAAACTTGTTCAGAATTGTCCAAAAACCTTAAGTCCAGAATTTAATCAAAATGAAAAAATTGAAAAATTTAAATTTTAAAAATTTTAAAAATAATTAAAAAAAAAAACTACAACTACCTGGCACCTTGGATTTAATTTCAAACAAAATTGTCATAGTACAGTTTTCTAAACAAAAAAACCCATTAAAATGATATTTTCTGGCTTGGACATTATTTTAATCAAAATTCCAATATTTTTTTATCTTAATTAAACTTTGGACTTAAGGTTTTTGTACAATTCTGAACAAGTTTCATTAACAAAATTTTTCGATAAAAAAATGCCTAATATGATTTTTTGATTTTTTCCGCATATTTTGGTACCACAGGTGGCTTGGAATTTGTAGAAGATGAATGATTTCCTGGTCATAATTAGATCATAATTTGTTCTACACTTGAGTAAAATTTGATTCAAATCGCACAATAAATACAAATTTTAGAGAGGTGCCCCGCTTTTAAATGGGTCACTCTGTATATTCGAACTCTTCCGTCTTGTCAGTCTTGTCACCCACGGTGTTTTATATATAAAAATAATAACAATTCCAACAGGCAATGAAAATAAAAACATTTAAAAAAAGACGAAATGGTAATAGTACCAGAAAAATTATAGTAAGTGTGCCAGAACGATATGATGACTAAAAAAATCTAGAAAAGTTTATACATTTTTCTTTCGGTGTTCCTACATCAAATATCTTTCTGTAATTTTCTTTCTTGAAATTGAATTTGCAAAAAATTTAATGACAAATAATAGGCATTTTACTTATATTGATCATAATTTTTTTAATGATAAAGAGCCATCTTATTATTGAAATTTATTTCTGAAATCTTAAAAATAATAGAGAAAATTTTGGTATACAATCGATTATTGCTTCATATAAACAAAAATAGTTAATGTTGAAAATTCTACTTTCTCTTTTTTTTTCTGTAAATATCTCTGAATGTACTGCTCGTTTCGTAACAAAAAAAAAATAGAAATAATATTTGGACTGATTTTGAGTATCTAAATGTGAATTCTCTCCGCTTTTGCCAAAAAGTGTAAATTTTTCTAAACATTTCTCTTAATGAATTTCAAATCAATGGATGGCCTATTCTGTCTAGCCTTAAGTGCTAACAAATTATTCTCGATATTTTTGTTAACAGAACTTGTTTAAAAAAAAGCTTACTCGAGAAGTGCAGAGTAAATTTCAACATCAAGGCATTTTAAAAAAACTATTGCAGATAGATAGATAGATGCTACTATGATATAATATCTGCAAAGCAGAGCAATTTTTAGTGAAAGAATTATTCGAGAATTATTGTTTTATTCTTGTAATGCGATACGATTATTTTAGCACAGCACTGCGTTCTTTTCCGCTACCGCTTTGAATTTACTTACTTACTAAGCACTTCGCTTCAGAAGAAGACCACGACAAGATGGTTGAAACGTCAAGCACTCAACCAAGTCTACGCGGAAGAAGATCCGAAAACCAGCAGCCAGATCACCAGCTCCGCGAAAGCTTTAGCACCAAGGTTTCCGGGAGGAAGTTTTGATAAAAATGAAAGTTTGCAATAAAATACTGGAATATTCCGAATATATGAAACTTTCCCGGAATTTTGAAATCTTTCAAATATCCAATTTTTCAAATATTTTATTGGAAACTTTCATTTTTATCAAAACTTTGTTCTGGAAACTTCCTTTACCGGTCTCTGGATAATCTAAAATTTGTTTTTTAAATAAGGAAATTCACATAAAGCGTCTTTTTTTCACTAACTTCAAAAACGTGTCGCTTTATGCACCTGCTGCATAAATAACTATTAATAATTTTCTCGTTACATTCCCCTCTTTTTGCGTATGCATGAATATTATTTTAATATTCAATTTAATTTAATTTGAAAGCAAATTTATGCATTGTCAAGAGAATTGTGAAAGGTAAATAAGAAAATGCATTAAAGTGGCATATTTTATGAATCTAAACAGAAATATCTTATATATCTCCGGAAATATTTACAGACAATGACTGCATTGTTTTACATATTTCCATTTCTTGTACTTTACTTTTTATATTGCACTCTTTGTAAATACGCAAACGAAGACTATATTGCCTTTAATCAGGGCCTGAAACCGTAAATGTCACTTGTAGAGAAAACATGTTCATATAATTGTGTTGCTGAACGAATTATGAACAAAATATCTTTCTGTCCGTCCATCGGTCACGTTTTTTGCAAACACGATAACTTAAGAAGAAAAAGTCGGTTTGTATAGACATTTTAATAGTAAATTATTGTTAGTTAGAGGAAGAACATATTGTTTCTGAACAAAGTAGATCATTAAATAAAAAAGTTATTAATCATTAAAATTTAAAAAATCATCTTTTTATTTTTTATGTTTTGTAATTGAATAGAAATCTTGTGAAATGTTATTTGCTATCATTATTTATCTATATGTTTTACCAATGTAACATTTCATGATATAACATCAAACATAACTGTTTGATGTTATATTAAATTATAGACAATTTAACGCCTGTAGAAGTAACAAATGGTGGTATAGAGGTTACACTTCGGACTCGAAATCTTTATATAACCTATACATTTATAAAAGTCATTTTAAATTTACTCTGTTAGAGTTTCTGTTTTATTTGTCTTTTATTTTAGTTTTTTTCGAAAGAAGTTGATCATTTGTTTCTTATTTTTTGTAATAAACCTACCCAATCCCACTCTGTCCAGCCTTTCAATTATTACTGCGGCGATTCGCGCCGTAGGCTCCGGTCACGAATGTTCGGATGGGACAGATGTAGCATTAATTAAGAATAAATATGTTTTGAGTTTAACCTTAAGACTCGAAATCTATGTTTAGAGTTCGAACACACAAATAGGTTGGATTAGTGTTGCCGCGAGACTCGTCTCGTCGAGAAATTGGTTTTTCTCGTCTCGTCTCGACATTGTCGGGACGAGATCTTTCAGCCATCTCGTCTCGACATGTTCTC
Organism: Rutpela maculata; assembly: GCA_936432065.2. Taxonomy (NCBI): domain Eukaryota; kingdom Metazoa; phylum Arthropoda; class Insecta; order Coleoptera; family Cerambycidae; genus Rutpela; species Rutpela maculata. Next base: position 349,004,398 of record OW386285.2, on the reverse strand, counting down.
GTCTACCCAAAATCTCGTCTCGAGGTCGAGATCTCGTCTCGACAAATGAGAAATTTTCCATTTTTTCCTTTTTTTTTCACAAGTGAAATCTCTATTTATTTAATTTATAAAGGTACCTCTAACTAAAAGAACTTTTTGAAATATTGTGAATTTTAATTTTCTCCATATTTTAAGATTCTTTTTGCCTCTATACCGTATAGTGATAGAAGAAGATATAAGATTTAATAATTTAAATTAATCAAGTTTTTATTATACTGAACATATATACGTTGTTGCTAGTTTCTATAGTAAGTAAATATATAAGATTAATTACAAAAATTTCGAATAACCATTTCTAAGAAATACGGAAGTCGGCAACATTACACTTGCCTAAATTATATTTATTACCAAGACGTAGCACCAGTAAAAAATGGCAGGGCGTAATACGATACACACCTGAACGTCGAGTCTGTATTAGGGATGGGACGGATATCCGGTCCGGCTACTGCATCCGGCCAATACGGCTTCCAAACCGGATATTCGGCTCCGGCCGGATTTGAAAAAATATCCGGTCAACATCCGGCCAAATAAAAACTGTCTAAAATGCATGAAACTTAAATGTTATTTATTAATTGTCAGTTATATATCAAAATATTTATAAAATTAACAATAAACTAGACCAGGGATTCCCAACAAAATTTTTTCAAGGACCCCCTCATCGGTCGCTGTACTACCTTAAAAGCTAAAATTCTTCTTAAAATGAAGATTATGTAGAATCTACCACTGCAAGTCAAGTAAAATACAAAACAATTGAATATCTCAGTGACATTTCGCGGACCCCCAAGACATCGTCCGCGGACCTCTAGGGATCCGCGGACCACCTGTTGGGAATCCCTGAACTATACTCTACATAGTCAAATCAATGAGTGCCCAAAAGAGGATTGTAGAGAACATTTAGGAGGTGTGAATTTTCCTCTTCAGTGATGTGTTCGGGGTAGTTAGGAGGTAAAAATACTAAAAGTCTCCGCCCCTAGCACCGCCGCTTCAGGAGGGAGGCAGGTGGAAAGGTTTCTTTTTTCGATTCTTCGCTTATAACTCGGAAACGATGCGTCGTATGGGAAAAGGTAATCTATGTAAAATTAAACGTAATTAAATTTTCCACAAGAATGTTTATATTCATTTTCTGCCTATGTGTTATAGTTTACGAGATACTCGACAGCGAAAATCGATGATTAATAAAACAAATCAATTATGTACCTTGAATATTTCTATCACAGCGGTTTACCGTGGTTGCTAATAAATCACAGGCACAAAACAATCGTTATTTTACAACACTCGACGTATTTACTAACGTAATATTTTGTCGAAATCTATACATTTCCTTAAATATACACACTTAAAATGAAGATACCCTTATAACTTTTTTATTTTGCTTCCGATATGAATCAAATTTTACTCAAGTATAGAACAAATTAGAATCTACTTATGACCACAAAAACATTATGCTGCTACAAAGGCAAAGCCACCTGCGGTACCAAAATATGCTGAAAACAATAAAACATTTTGAATGTTAGAAATTCTAAAAAATGCATCCGATCGGCGCCACAAACGTACATACACCAAAATTTGATTTGGTTATTGATGGGGGATTTCTCATACATAAGCTCATCTGGCAAAGGGGATCCTCTGTTTCCGCAATTTGTGGTGGCTACGTGAAATTCGTCAAGACCCATCAATATGATTTTAAATCTTTTCCTCATATTTTGGTACCGCAGGTGGCTTTGCCTTTATAGTAGGTGAATGATTTTCTGGTCATAAGTAGATCCTAATTTGTTCTATACTTGAGTAAAATTTGATTCAAATCGGAAACAAAATGAAAAAGTTTTAAGGATATCTTCATTTTAAGTGAGTCACACTGTATATTTAAGGAAATGTATAGATTTCGACAAAATATTACGTTAGTAAATATGTCCAGTGTTGTAAAATAAAGATTGTTTTGTGATTGTGATTTATTAGCAGACCACGTAAACAGTTTTGATAGAAATATTCAAGGTACATAATTGACTTTTGTTTTTGTTAATTATCGATTTTCGCTGGCGAATATCTCGTAAACTATAACACATAGGAAGAAAATGAATATAAACATTCTTGTGGAAATTTAATTACGTTTAATTTTGCATAGATTACCTTTTTCCGTGTACGACGCATCGTTTCCGAGTTATAAGCGAAGAATTGAAAAAAGGAACCTTTCCACCCCCCCTTTCCCCCTAAAGCGGCACGGCTAGGGGCGGGGACTTTTAGTATGTTACCTCCTAACTACCTCCAACACATTCCTGAAGAGAAAAATTCTCCCCTCCTAAATGTTCTCTACAACTCTTTCATTGACTGGACTAACAATCAAAATAAATAACCAATATAACAAAATAAGTCTTAAATTCTTCGCGAATACAATAGTGGTGGTAGTATAGCTATTTTTCTTCATTGTATTGCTAATAACAAAAACAGCAACTACTAACGATTTCGAGAAATTACTTTTTAATTTGATGTGTAATTACACAAAATGGTAATTCTGAGAATGAAGTTCCTTAGAAAATCATAATATTAATAAATACAAAAACACCATAACTGGATAGAACCAAGTACACACATATAAATATTAACTATTAATTATTATTAGTTCTGTTCTGGTGTACCATGCGCATTTCGTTTAATTACAATTACTTGCAGCAATGTGCAAGATTGCCAGGACAGGACAATACGGCGACTTGAATTTAATTGTAAATATCGCGGCCTGCTCGTAGATAAAGCGACTGCTTGAAAAGGCAAGATTTTGAACTGGCCGGATATACTGTATCCGGGTATCCGGCCAAAAGCACATCCGTCCCATGCCTAGTCTGTATTATTAATTTTTGTAAATATTTATATTTTCAATTTAATTCAAGTTTATATTATTCATTCGAAGGTCAAATGGTCAAATGTAGAACAATTTTACAATAAAAAAAGTCGAGAAATTCTCGATCTCGTCTCGGCGAGATCTCGACTTTAACAATCTCGTCTCGTCTCGATTTTTCGAGACGAGAAAAAAATTTGGTCTCGCCTCGACAAGTCGAGATGAGACGAGACCGAGAAATGTCTCGTCTCGGCGGCATCACTAGGTTGGATGCAGTTACTTTTTTTATTTATTTTGTACTGAAGAGTGTTTCACCATCTAAATTGGCATCATGAAATTGAAGATGTCTAAAATTAATATTATTTACAACAAAACTGCGAACAGTGCAACAGTTATATAAAAAGTTCATCAATCGGCAAAGAATGTAATGTTTATTCTAGTTTAGTATACGGGTGCTACCCGGCGCATCTCAAGAAGATATGAGTTGTGGACACAGACTTGTGTGATAAAGTCTATTCGCTGATAGAATCCCGGTCATATAGTGTAAGGAATATTGTCCGGAGCTCTATCCTTCCTTATCTTTATTGAAATATTGTTTGTAATCTAATCTGTAACGTAAGTTTTAATCTTTGTGGTCAAGTTATGACCGACGTGCGTGCATTTCTATTGTTCGACAGCAAACCAATTTGCGTAACACGTGTCGTCGTCGAACGCGGTGGGCGATTTCAGAGGCGGGCCGATTTTCTCGGAAATCGGGTATAACAGGTATTTCAATTAGCGCCTAAGAGGACATTTTTAGTCTTGTTCTATTGTTAAAATAGTAAACATGCATCCTGGTATAAATTTACTATAAATTTACAATAGATGTATTATATATGCTTATAATTCAATAGAGAATATGCATGAAATTTTAAAATGCTTGAAAAAGTGATTTGCTTTTAATTTCCATTACGCAGAAAACGATTATAACAAAAGAAATTCAAAGTAAAATTTATTTTCCGTAAAATTAATGTTTAAATTATGCCGTAATTTGTAAACAAAACCACGTGACTGCAAACGGTTTCTTATTGGCGTGACGCTCAATGACGTCATGCGTTAGAAAATATACGAGAGGTCAATGGAGCCGGCATTGTGATAGAGTGGAAGAATATTATTTATTAATCGAACAAAAACGAATTTTAGTTAAGTGTCACATAATTTCTTGTTTTGTGAAGTTTCCTGACTTTATGTTAATTAAACGATGACCGACAGAGGATTTATGCAAGCCCAGTCGGATGATTTGTCCAAAGTAGATGCAATCATGATGACAGCGTTTTTTGGCAACAATCCTGACTTTATAAGTGCAGAAATTAAAGGTGGAAAGACGATAATGTCTTACAAGTTGTACCCTTTACTAGTCCGATTGTTCACATTATCTTCTTAATGATGTCCACAGACAAGTTATATGGCGACTTTGTTAAGCAGTTAGTTACAATGAAAGGTTAAATCGTAATGTGTCTACCAATTACATAAGTATTATACATATTTTTTGTGCAGCCGTACGTGAAGTGAGTATTTCGCGTTCTCAAAACAGTCCGTGAAATTCAATTTCACGGCCGTTTTCCTTAGTAACGGCCGAAAAACTAAAAGTCACTTTCATAATAATTGATGTTTAAGTCACTTCAAAATTGATATTTCTAAAATATGACAAACAAAAATTGTTATATCTTATTAAACAGAATTAGTACATAATTATTGCCAAATTCACAACAAATACATAAATTATTTCATTTTTACGATTATTCGAGAACTGTCAAGTATACATTCAAAATACCGTTTCCATAGAAACGCTCTCACGTTAAGGCCACCGCGTTTATTTAGCAAAATATAGCATAAACGGTGGTGTCATTTTTACCATCTATACTAACTATAATTTATGGTTGCACAAAAAATAGTGTTTATACCATGGCCGCGTCCTCGAGATTATCTTGCCTCGGCCGCAAGCGGCCTCGGCGATAATTTTTCTCTCGGTACGTAAAAAGGAATTTCGCGGCCTTGGTATAAAAATAACTATTACACTTACATTAAAGTGATCCTCACAACACCATAAAGGCGTTTTCAATTTCCAATTCCAATTTGATGTTTTTTTTAGTGTCCCGTTTCATAGCAGACATTCCAAGACATTCCTCAGTTAGAGGAACACTAAAAAATATCTTTTGCGGCAGTTTTTATCGTAGTACTTTTACATTTAGGCACAATACAATATTTGTAACTGATGATCACTGCAAATTACACAAAAACAGAACAAACAAGAACTTAGTAAACTAACTGAGACCATGAAAACAATAAACAGTAAACTGATATTTGACAAATCATAACGGCTGACGTCACAGTTACTGGCGCCAAATAACTGTCGTTTTGAAATATTCAAATTCTTCACCGAAGAAAAATTTTTTTTCTCGCTGTATTATCATTCAAAAAATCGTAAATTTTGCATTTTTATAATTTTTTTTTGATGCTTCTCTATTACCTTTGAATAAATCTAATTAAATACATCACGTAAAATATAAAACAAAGCGACGCCACTGTGCATTCGAAACCACCAACGAGCCTACGGCATCTTAGTTCAGACGTTCGTGACGTCACACCGGGACTCTATCAGCGAACAGACTTTACATGTAATGTTACTGCAGATTTGGATCATATATTTTTTGAGTGCTTAAAATATAAAGTAGAATGTGGTGTATTCAATAAAAAATTAAGTAATCTAAATGTTTTCCATCTTAATAGTATATGTCATTTAATAGCGCTAAATTAAAAAAATATATCTATGACGTAATACTAATAATTCCTCAAATACATTAAATTCGATTAGGTTAGATATTCCTTTTTGTCCTATTGTTAAATATTCCTTTTTTTCCGAGGTCGTATTATTTGTGTTACTCTTTACATAGTGCATACGCATCCAGAACTATTTGACTGTAAGTCGTGGTTTGTTAAAAAACATTTTCACATTCATATATTTAATAAGGGTGATGGTATTTTTTTTCATCGACCTCTATTCATCTTCATCAGCATTTTTCCAATTATGAATACTTAATTAATCTGCACTGTTGTCCTACATTAATTATGTTATTAATTACATTCTTCAGATTTGTTGGCCCGAAGTAATTAACAGTGACGTTTCGAACAAAAAAAATTAATGTTAAAATCATGATTCAATTAAATTTGTGGGCATAACCGGACAGATTCGAGACCTTATTCCAACGGTACCTAGTATAAAAATCACAAATTCAGCATCTGGGTGAAATGAAGGTTTGAGAGCGTGACCCGAGAAATTCTTTGCATGTTGTCGTGATCTTTTCGTTTTATCGTGTTTATCGCTTAGAAAGGTGCACACATGAGATATTGTATTTTTTTGAAATTTTAATGACATATCTTGCACAGCAATCTTGAATTTGCTGTAAAGCTAAACGACATGAAATTGATACAAGATACTGTTAATGAAATCCCACATAAATGTTTTAAATCCACAAATTTTCTCACGTAAGTATAGACGGTGAACCATTCTCAAGACATTTCAGTCTTGAATCAAAAAAATTTACAATTTTTCTTTTGATAAAAATTTTATTTTTGCAATTAGTTGTCAAATACCTGACAGACGAAACATTTACAGATAAAAATACCATGCAACTTGTAGGGTGTTTATAAACCTTAAAATTCCTTGTCCAGATTTTCTACCCAAGTCTCTCATATCGAAAAAAAATGAAAAAAATGTTGATACTATATTTGCACTCCACTATGCGAAAATGTTTATTTATGGTACTTTAATAACATAATATTTGAAATCGCCTACCACAAAAACCTATAAAATGATATGCCACATCGGTAATGGGGGAGGGGGTGGTGGAATGGGGGTGGATGAAGTAAAAAAAAATATACCAACGAAATACCATCAAAATAGTTCCAGATCGCGTTAAAATACACAAGTATACCGAATTTCAAGTCAATATCTTAAATGGTTCCAGAGTAATCGTGCGAACAAAAAAAAGTTACAGAAAGACCGAGAGACAGAATTTTTTTTTGCTCATACTTAAAATCTCGACGTTTCATGACATTCTAAGGCTATTTGAACAATGAAAAATTTTGTTAATTTTTTTTTGCGTTACTATACCACTGGATGTGGAAGTAATAAATATAATCCACCTATAAGCAAACAAAAAATTATTTACTTAAAAAGTATATTAAAAAACAGTTCCGTACCACTTTATTATATATCCATAGTAGAAAAGTAACTATTTATTATTGAACAAAAAACTGAATGAACATTTGAAAAAAAAAACTTTTCGATAAAAAAGTGATTTGTTAAATTTTGGAGACTTCGTAAATAGTTATTAATGAACTTAAACGAAAAATTATATTTTTCCCTTGGACTTTACCTGCTGTAGTACAAATTTTGGTATTCCAAAGCACTCTAGACGAATGTCTTAAAATGCTTAAAAAACTGAACATCGACTCAAAAATTCGCGAAAATCTCATGGTATACTCAGAATGTTGTCTTGAATCCAAATATGTAAAAATATACAGGGAGTTCCATTTAAAAATCGAAGGTTGCGGTAATTTCCGAGTAAACCGGAAATGGTCTCATACCGTTTCTTATGTCAAAAAATCCATTTTTATTGGTAGTTTACGCACCCCAAATTTCAAATGAATAAGTTAAAAAATAAAGAAAATATATAGGGCAGCCACTATCCTGTGGCACCCGGTATACGACAAAAAAACATCTCATTATTTCAAACCGACTTTATTTTTAGATTAAGTAATCCAATTACAAGTTGACTATTTCTCTTAATTAATAGCGGTGTCCAAACATCCACGAGGAAGATTAATTACGGCATTGTAAGAGTTTAATTATAACTTTTTGTCGGCCAATTATTAGACAATAAAAGCCTAGTTAAACAACTCGAGTGCGCCATGCAAAAACAGCGGTAAGATCGTGGGAAGTATGGAGTCATCCTCTAAGGCCTTTCTTTATCCAAACTAAATTTATTGCCATGTTACGTTGTAGGTTGAAAAATGATGAACGGGCTGAAAGGAACTGCTTTGGAGTCAAAAGGTAATGGTTTGTTATTCTGATGAAAAATCACGATCTAGTGGAGTCGTACCGTTGGCGATAATCTTACGTTTAAAATTTGCACAAATATAATGGAAATAAATAAAAATGTTATTTAACCTGGCGCGGTATCAGCTCGCAACGTTGCTGTAGCTGCCAACCAACAGCTCCACAAAATAAAAAAAAGTTGTTTGTTCCTGGGGGTATGTATGTATTTCGACGTGCTGAATACGAATCAGTTGTCCGTTTAGCTCCATCGCCCACCATTTTTCTGTAAATTGCGAAAATAACCTAAAAAGATCCTCATAATTTAGGTTATTTTCGGGATTTACTAAAAACTGGTGGGTGATGGGCACCTGATTCGTATTCAACACGTTGAAATACATGGAGGTTGCCCAATGGAGTCCCAGAAACATACAATTTTTTTTTGTATGTGCCTGTGTAATATATATGAATATCACCGGATCCTCCGCCATTTTATAGAATCCCGCGTATGCAAATATATTACACAAACACGCACAAAAAAAGTGAAAAGTGGGCTGTTTCCGGGACTCAATTGGGTAAGCCTCATGTATTTCGATATGTTGAATACGAATCAGATGTCCGTTTAGCTCCAATTTTCAGTAAATCGCGAAAATAACACAGCCCCACAAAAAAAAATGTTCAAAGCAGCAAACTAGACCCATGTATCCCTACGTATTTTCGGTCGCTGAATCCGAATCCGAGGTCAAGAAAAATCATTAGCTAGAGCCAAAAAACACCCCCGAGATGAGGTAAAAAGAAGATTAAGCTACGAGAATAGTTGTTACATCTTAATGAATCGAATTATACAAATTAAGGTTAAACAACAGCGTGTACATACAATAGATATGAAACACACCCTCCAGGGGGGGGGGGGGGGGAACTAGCACCCATATATAAAAAAATCGATCCAAAACAGCAATGACTACTGAAAAAGCTCGAAGTGTCCAAGTTTTGTTAAAGTGACATGAAACTGCATCAGATCCGACGTAATCTTCGTAAACTGCTCCTATAGGGTTGAGAATAACCACCCCCCCCCCCCCAAGTTTATAGGACACGAGAAAAACAAGAAAAAACGTGAAATCAACAGGAAATTGCGTAGTACTCTAAAGTAGAACCAGAAACTTATGCAACGTCCTACAGTGTCAACTTTCAGAGGGTGTGAAAACTACCCCCATTGAAGATTCAACTTGAAAAAATTTGTAGTGACCCTCGAAAAAGCTCGAAACTCCGAAGGTTTGTAAAGGTGAGAAGAGTCGGCAGTAGTTTTGTCTCAATTATTGAAAACTACCCCAACAACGCTGCCACAGAAAAATGACACAGAAAAACAAGAAAAAAAAACAGAAAAACAAGAAAAAACCAATCTAAATATTTCCATTTTTATACAACGTGATCTACCAAGAAATGCGGAAAATAAAATGGTGTGCTAGTCTTCAATGTGGGAAAGCCCCTGCAAAATTTTAGAGGATTCTGAGGTAATTTAGTATATTAAATTATTAGTCAATTTGCGAAGGTACACTACTGATGTTGAGTAAGTCCTGACCTAATTCTGAAGAGGTCGACGAACTTACTGGCGAAATAACGTATTCGAGTTGTTTACATTTCCTTAATTGGCATAAAAAGTGAGCCGGCCGGCGAGATCAAAAAAAGATCTAGCGGCAGGTAGTCAACATTGTTGGTACGCTTTGAAGATAATTGGAATTCCAGCGGACCAATTCACTTTTACGGATGAGTTCAAATCATGCCGACAAGGCTGGCTCCGTGCCACTGGATCGTGTGTAGACCCCTAGACAGCCGCGTTTTTTGCTTCCGGTCGAACAATAGTTACACGGCCGTGTCATTGTCCGGTTTAACTAAATATCTCCTATATCTGCTTTTCATTTCAGCATAAGATCAACGTCTTCGATTTATTTCGGTGTTTTTGTAGTGTGATTTGATTAAAACCAAAAGTCACTTCTATCTTATTATCGAGCTTTGCTGTCAGTAGTGCCAATCCCAAGTCTGATAAAGTGATATGGTTGTACCGCGTTACGTTAGATTAGTTGAAGTCATTGGCGGCGCATTCCTACAAAAAAAATAAGGTAATTTTTTTGGTCATTTTTTAAAAAAATTTTCATTTTTTTACTCCTTTCGGTGGGGACAACCTACTGTTAAATTTTCCGCATGTCCTGGTAGATCACGTTGTATATGCTATGATTGGTTAAAATTGCGTAGTACTCAGAGTTAGACTTAGAAAGTGCCATCTCGCAGCCCCGTGAGGGTGGTTTTCAAGCGCAGCGTCAAACATAGTCTAGTTTTTTCTCACTTCCACACATCGCAGATGTTTCGAATTTTTATAGAAGTTACTGTAACTTTTTATAGCTAAATCTTACATAGGGGGTAGTTTTCCCACTCTCTGAGGGTTGACACTGTAAGACGTTGATGGAACGTAAGTTTCTAGTTCTATTTTAGAGTACTACGCAATTTCAGCCAATAATAGCATCCATGAAAATAGAAATCCTGTTGGATTTTACGTTTTTTTTTGTTTTTCTCTTGTCTTATAAGGTTGTTCTCAACCCTATAGGGGTAGTTTATCAAGATTACGTCTAACCTGATGCAGTTTCTTATTAGTTTAACAAAACTTAGACATTTCGAGCTTTTTCAGCAGTCATTGCTGTTTTGGATCGATTTTTTATATATAGGGGCTAGTTTTCACTCCTCCCTGGGGGTGTGTTTCATATCTATTGTATGTACGCTGCTGTTTAACTTTAGTTTGTATAATTCGATTGATTAAGATGTAACAACTATCCTCGTAGTTTAATCTTCTTTTTACCCCATTCCAGGGATGTTTATTGGCTCTAGCTAATTATTTTGGGGGCGTACGATTTTTTTGACCGCGGATTCGGATTCAGCGACCGAAAATACATAGGGATACATGGGTCTGATTCGCTGCTCTGAACATTTATTTTTTTGTGGGGCTGTGTAACCTAAATTATGGGTTTTTTTAGGTTATTTACAAAAAAAATGGTAGGTAATGGAGCTAAACGGACACCTGGTTCGTATTCAGCACGTCGAAGTACATAGAGGTCATCCAATGAAGTTCCAGGAACAGACCAGACCACTTTTTTTATTTTGTGTAGCTGTGTTATCTTTCAAACTCATACATAACTGATTAATCACATCATAATATCTATAAGAATTAGAATACGGAGAAAATTAAATTTGATTCTTGACTCCTGATATTACCTAACTTTAAAAAAAAATCTGAAGATAATAACATTCGTACTTTGTTCTTAAAAGAGGGATAGAATAACGACACAAGAGACTAGGCAACTTCATTATACAAATCTGCCTCTAAGTACGAAAAAGATGAATTAGAGTAATGACGAATGTGTAAGGTGTTAGCCACGAATCTGAGATGAGCAATACCATGTTGAATTCGGAAAATAAGTTTTTCACTGAGGCATGCGGGTGCGTCATTCTCACAGTAAATAAGACTAATGAGAAGGAGCTCTCCATCTCTGAGGCATCCCAAGTAACAATTTAAGTTTTATCACAATCTACAAGAGGTTATTAACTACCAATAAAACCAACAGTACTTTAGAACCCAAATCTGCAAAATGTTTTCAAGTATACCATAAAACCTTTTATAAAATCTTCTTAAAACCGTTAGTACTTGCAATCAAATTTTAAGCCTGCTTTGAGAACATCATAAATACTTGTGTCTGCATGTGCTAACGTTTTAAAATTGGATATTAATAAACAACCCAGTATCAAAAAATTGTCAACACAGACCACTTTATTGATAAAGTATATCAAAAAACTTTTTAAAAAATCACGCGCCTTTCATTTGTCAGATTATTAATTATTTACAATTAATAAAAAAAAAATAGTAACCCTAGTTTTAGCTTACTCAGTATGATTTTGGGCTTTTTAGGGGTTTATATGACATATTACCCAAGTAACAATTTAAGTTTTATCACAATCTACAAGAGGTTATTAAGTCTATATAATAAAACTGATCGTAAAACTGTTTATACTAGATAACCTCTTAAAAGCTACAATAAACGCGGCATAAAACCAAAAAAGACCTTTTATAAAGGTTATAAATATCTTCCTTAAATCTATCAATAAAACCAACAGTACTTTAGAACCCAAATCTGCAAGATGTTTTCAAGTCTACCATAAAACCTTTTATAAAATCTTCTTAAAACCGTTAGTACTTGCAATCAAATTTTAAGCCTGCTTTAAGAACATCATAAATAATTGTGTCTTTAATAATTCTTTGTCGAAAACTTGTTGCACTTCTAAATCAGAAAATGTCGCCAAGTAATAAAATATGTCTGCCTCGATTGAAACAACTGCATGTGCTAACGTTTTAAAATTTGATATTGATAAACAACCTAGTATCAGAAAATTGTCAACGCAGATCATTTTATTGATAAAGTGTATCAAAAAACTTTAAAAAAAATCACGCGCCTTTCATTTGTCAGCTTATTAATTATTATTTAAAATTAATAAAAAAATAGTAACCCTAGTTTTAGCTTACTCAGTATGATTTTGGGCTTTTTAGGGGTTTAGATGATATATTAACACATTTTAAATAGTTGAAGGCTAAATGTAAACAGTAAGAATAAGAAAAATATAACTAAACACCGTTGCCCCAACTTTGTTCAAACATGTCTGCTATAGTTAACAGAAAAAAACATGGCTGAAAAATTAATAAAACCATTTATTTTAATAGAATACCCTATTAAGAGTTTGTGGCTTTAGGAAATATTTTTATAAAACAAAAGGTTTTGTTAAGTTCCAATTGCTCCACTTTATTACTATTTTAAAGCCTGTAAGACTTTACTACTCTTCTTTAAAACCCTTAAGATTTGTCTCTGACAATCTCTAATCCGAATGTACTTAGCTTAGATAACATAACCTAAAAAAACATTATTTCTCGTTATTTCTGTGATTATAGCGTTAATTGAGCAGGAAAAAGTGAAAAACTACAAGTAGGTAGATTTTAAACAATTTCCTTATAATATCCTTTGAATACATGATGAGTGTATTAGGTATTATATGCCCCCTCTCTCAAAGTTTAAAGGCGTAACTGGGGAAACCAAAAGATTCATAAGTGCTTTATAAAAACCAAAAAGTTTTAACGTAGCTTAATAAAGCTACTAAAAAACTATTAAGTTTTAAGGAACCTTTACCAAATATCGTTAAAAGCAAATAGTATTTGTGATAACATATATTAAGGGTAAGACTACTTAAGAGTTATTAGTTTTAGTGCTTGATCATAAGGAGTACTTAAAGGCCATATTTTAAAACTCCCATAAAACCTAAAGATTTATATATGTCTACCGCAAAACTTAAGATATTTAAAATCCACTATAAAACTTAATAAGTTTATTGTGGTTTTTAATAATGCAACAATTAAGTGGCTATAAAACCAATAGATCTTAAAGAGATCTTAAAGAGCAAAGAGGTCTAACAAATTGCTTTAAAGATAGCTTGAAGGCCTTTTTTAAGTACATATTATCTGCAGATAAATTGGTACTTGGAATATTAAGCAAAATATTCATTTTCAAATAAGGAGTGATATGCGCACACCTGGGCACACCAGTCCAGAAACGAACACATGAGTTTTAGACTTTTTGTATTCGATAGGCCTCGTTTTCTGTTAGACAATTACCATAAACAATTGGCATATTCAATTTCGGACAAAATTAACAAATCTGAAAATTTGTGACTGTAGATAATAAATGTTTAAATTGATAAATAGTTTTAAGTTTAGCGAAAGAGGATTGTACAACCTTGGTTTTATGTTCTTTGAAAGTTTAATGGTATTCGAAAGTAACTCCAAGATTTCCCATGATATTTTTAGTATTAATTTGCTCGCCTTCTATCGATAGTTGCACAAGATTATCTTCAAGAGAATTTTTTGGCAGATCGGGGAGTCGTAGCGACGGTTTTACTGCAGTTAAGTTTTAAACCCCATCTTTCTAATCATATGGAGATATTCATAATGTTTGCCACGGATTCTTCAGTGGATGTGGGACGATACGAAAAAATATATTTGTGTGACGTCCCTGCAGGAATGTATTTCACAGTTTTATAATTTTCCTTAAATGTGATGTATAAGGAAAAATGTATCGGTCCGAGTATTGAGCCGTGAAGCACACCCGAATTGATAGCTAAACCATCCGACATTTGCAAGTTACTAATTTACCTTTTTGCATTCTGTGTGACAAGTAGCTACGAAATTATGCTATAGTATTTGATACTAAGCGCAGAATAGTTACCATAGATTTATCTATAGCTGCTAAATAGTCGCCATTTATATCCAACAGAACTATGACGATACTATGGCCATGAAAAAAACAGATTGGGCTTGCATGTCGTTATTATATACAGAGTGTTAATTAATTTCTGGACATCATGCTTAAGATGAATTCCTCTTCTCAAAATAGAACAAAAAGCTCATTAAATAGTTGCTGATAAATACACCGCTACTAAGATGAAAGCGGCCCGACTTTTAAATTTTTAGGCTGCAGTTCTATGGAACGGCAAGATCCTCTTAGTATTAAAATTATTATTCAACGACCAGTGACATCGCAACGGAGTTACAACCTCCCTTATAAATACGTGATGCTGCTGATTGTATCAAAACTACACTCAAAGAAATAGTTTACTTAACTAACAAGATCGTTAATTTTGTTAAACCAAACTATATTGATGGTATTTTTAAACAAGAGGTGATTGTTATTTTAATTAATAAAAAGTTGTCGTACAACAAAACAAACATTAACTTAAAAAATAGATGAATAAGACTATTATTTTGTTCGTCTGACTATTATTTTGTTGAATTCTGTCAAATTAAACTAGATAATAGTATATTTTATTTTTAACTATTATCGAATTGTAATTCTAACCCAGTATTAGTTCGCTGTATTATTGTACTTGGTAGACAAACCAATATTATTGTCGTCTTCTAGAAGTTCTAAAAGAATTACCATAAAATTTGCTTGCTTACCACGTAGTCTGTTACAGAAATTATTCCCAGATGACGCCACATACAAATCACTGACAATAATCAATCATGCATTAAGTATCTTATACTCTTATGAATTTATAGAAAATTAATAACATGATTGCAATGTTCAAATTCTCTCAGGGATCATCGATATATTTGGATCTTATAAACGATCTCTAATCTTTGGTTTGGGTGGTCTGATGTCTCAATACTGAGATTTTGGCTAACCAAAAAAAACTTCATCATACAATAAAGTGTAGATCAACCTAAAAATTAGTTGGTGAACAAAAAACAAAGTCGTTGTACTATTTAATTGCAGACCAAATTGAAAATGGTTAGTGAACATAAAAAAATGTCATTGTACTATTTAATTTGTTACAAGAAGATATGAATATTAAACTACTATTTGTTTACGAAAACAAATAAAGTTGTATGACTATTCTTTTCTGATTGATTTAACTATGAAACTAGATAGGCGCGATTTCATATGCTCTTTTTGGTTGAATTTACCTATCATTTTCTTTGAGTGTAATACTCAATTTTAAGAACCTAGTCAATTTAAAAATAGAAAGTATTTTAGAAAGTGTTGTTCTGGAATATTCCACTGTGTATTAGCTGATGATTTTCATCCAAAGGCAGTTATGTGTTAACAGAATTTCAGTGGGCCTATCAAAACTAATACTCTTCTACTGCGGACACCCAAAACCCCAAGCTGAAACTGAAAAAACAATGAAATTAGAACAGTCAACAGTTATAGCTTTCAAAACCTCCTACAAATCCTACAAGCTAAAAGAGCTTTTTATCACTTTTACTGCTAGGAGCTCCCTAAAATCTCCTTCCGAGGTAGCGTTTTCTAGAACGCACTATTTATCAGAGACTCTAACGTGCGATCAAGAAAGGAAACCTGCGTTACCAAAGAGAGCCAAAAGCTTGCAAATACATATAAACTATTCCGTCTATTCATTATATTTAGTTATCAAACATTTTGTAAAATAACCGATATTTTTCAACACTATGCGTTAAAAATAAATAATCAGCAATCCATAATATCCTGCTAGTCGGTTTGTTTCTACAAAAAATCACAAACTAGTCAGAGCCAATAAGCTGTATCTAACGCGGTCAGCTGACCAATCACGAATTGTTTCAACCAATCGTGTTATGTCTGACCAATTCGTGATTGCTGCAGAAAAAGACCTTGTAAAACAGTACCTAGAGCTAAGAAAAAATGCAAATCATAGAAATAATATTATATAATGATAATTTTGATTCTTGTGGTAAAATGTATCACTTTTATCCTGTCATTTGCTCTTACCCTCAAGGGGTGGAAACCACCCCTAAATTGAAAAATTTAATATTTGAAAAAGTATTGCTGATTTATTTTTGAAACGTGTTTTGGGATCGCCGGTTACAAAATAATAGAATTCAAAATGGAGACTCCAATATAGCGAATGGAATTTTTTTCTATAGCAAGTGCTCTAAAGGGGCGAAAAAAATGAGCATCTGGGTTATGCTATTGTATATTAAAAAGAAACAGTATTTAAGGTTTTTTTTTTAATTACTGGCAAATTACAGTAACAGATTTGTTGTCTCGATGATAACCTCTTTGTTTTTTATACAACATAGCTTTATATTTTATTTTTATTTTTATTTTCACCATGTTTTCGCTAAAACTAATATTTATTGAGATGATTGCAAAAAAAAACAAATATTCACATTTATTTTTAAAATATTTTTCATTCTAAAACAAGTGGTATATAAACGGGCAAAAAAATGATCATCTAAATCTTGCTAGGTATACATATATTAACGAAAAATAGTATTCGAGATTTTCTTATTGCTTGCTAATTACAGTAACGAAGTGGCGACGTTTTTTTATAAAAAAAAATGTGAAGACGCACATTGTTTGGGACATGCGCTGTTTGTTGTTTATTTTACAGAACAAAGCAAAAAAATTTGAAAGCTTAATTACTGTATTGGTTATTTAACAACGATGAGTTTTCATGAACGTGTATCTTTGACCGTATATTAACTGATTTGTTTGGTAGAGGAATGTGGCAGGTCTTAAATGCAAGATAATTTAATAAGCTTTCCACTTTATGTTGTGTATTTTTGTCAGAGGATTCACTGTTTTTGAGTATATTTTGAAAATAGATTGTAAAAATCTGATTTCTTCGGCGGAGTGAATAAGCGCTGTATCTCGATCAATTTTTGTCGATAATAAACGTGATTAATTGAAATTCCATAAATCTTAAAAAGATCTCTTGGCTTATAACGCTTATTTTTGGAAATATTTGCAAAAAATACATTAATTATAATAACAGTTTTGTTATTCATTTTAAAGTGTATAATTCTATGTACCTACCTAACTTTTACTCACCATATTAGTCACTGCTTTCAAAACTACCACGTATTCTTTTAATTTGATCGATTGCAAAATAACTTTAACGCTGTCATATACGGCTATTTACACCTACGTAATCCAACTGTCTTGGTGCTGCCCAGGTATATCACATAAAAAATGAAAATAATAGCGGCGTGAGATCAGCATGACATCATCAGCGTGGACCATCGTAAGCTTGTAATTTCTTAGTATTTGTTTAAAAGCGGCGCCAGAATACCTTGGTTAATATATTAATCACCAAATTTTATCTATGTCGGCCCACCGTTGGTGTCTTAAGAGTTGCTACTGGATAAAATAGACAAGATAATATGTTCGGTTTTATTGTATAATCCATTTATGGACGCCGAAGATTATTCGACTTGTTTTAAGTCTTAATATAAATTGTCGAATCGACTCTTAGATCTAAAATAGTCAGAAAATATTTTGTTTAGCTAGAAATGTTAAAAGTAAATGTAATTTTCATTATGTTTAGTGGATGGCAATTAGATTCTAGTTCGGAAAAATTCCTGTTGCTGAAATTTTTTATCAAGAAATAGTAAAAGATAAACAGTTTAGTACGAACAAGTTTTAATCGATATAGGCCTAATTAAGTAACAAATTACAAATGTTTATTAACAATATTTGTAAACAAATGGAAAAATCTTAAGGCAATTTTAAGACGAAAACGACAATAGTAACGACAAAAAATTTTTTTTAACATTTTTATTGTTCAAATAGGCTTAGAATGTCGTGAAACGTCGAGATTTTAAGTTTGACCAAAAAACAATTTCTGTCTGTCTGTCGGTCTGTAACTTTTTTGGAACCATTTAAATATTGACTTGAAAGGTACACGTATGTACTTTAACGAAATCTGGAACCAGATTATATTTTCATCTTTTTCTGTCGAAGGGGGGTAGATTGAGGTGAATGGGGGGTAAATAGGTACATCAAGTAGGTAAGATTCCACAAAATTGGTATTCTGTACATACAAGAGAAGCTAAGGTCTCAAAAAATTTGTTGGCATTAGCCACCTCCATTACCACTCCCACCCCATTTTGTATGTATACAAGAACCAAAAAATTCAAAATATTTTTTTACTTCATCCACCCCCACTATTACCCCCCCACTCTACTACCGATGTGGGATATCGTTTTATGGGTGTTTGGGGTAGACGACAAATATTATATTATTAAAATTCCATAAACAATTATTCCCACATACAACATTTTTTCGTTGAGAGAGACTTGGATAGAAAATCTGGATGTGGAAGTAGTGACTCTTTGGGCAGCGGTTTTTTATTATTTGGTACATTTTTGAAATATTTTTTTTATATGATTTTATTATAAATATTACTGTATGCGATATATATCAATTGTTGATATTGTACATATATCCGTTATATATGATAAATATCGAATATTTTGATATTTATGATAAATATCACGATATTTTCGAACCTCGGTTTCTCCACGACTTGATGCCATGATGCCATTTTTAAACAATTTATAGTTTTGTAATTTTTTTTAACGAATATTTTGACTACCCTGTGGTTGGTAACAAGAACATATTTTTCGAAAATATTATCTAAATCGATATATTATTATTATTATTGATTTTTTTTTAGGTTAAGTAATAGAGATCTTATAATATCTAAATCCGTTCGAAATTTTATTGGGAACAATCCATTTTCTGTTTTTGCAATACGACTAATACAACCGGAAATATTTGCAAATAACCGAAAAAAAAAAAAAAAAAAACTTGCAGTCAATACTTCTTTATATGTGTACTTCAGATAGATTCCAGCAAAAAATGCCCGTCCTCAAATACTTTTTTAAGAAATTTACTTTTTCTCCGCTGTTTACCCAAAAACTATTCATTCGTGTTGCGAAAAAATATCATCAGACATTTTTTTTGCTAAATTACCCTTTCTTCAAAAAATAATTTAACTTTCTTTTTGCCCGCCAATATTTGAACCTGATGTTTTTCAATGAAGCGCCCCTATAGAAATGTAAACTTTTTTCTTTTTACATCGAAAATACCGCGTGTCAAATATCAACCGTTCTTTTTTCCGAGGTTCGAGTCCTTTTCAATCTTAAGCAATTGGACTATTATAAAAGTATTTAAATCACAAGGTATCGATGTCTTTTCTCATGGTGACTACCTCTCCTATTATAGCAAATGACAAACAATAAATGACAACTCAACTTATCCACTTGTACATAATTTAAATTTAATCATACCAATTTGTGCGCTATGGTGCACTACTACTCGTAACGAGAAAATACTCAAACAATGGGTTCATTTAAATGCACCTTACGGAAGGTCACAGATGGCTAATAAAGCAGAATGCCATTACAGTCCACCAAATAATCATCTGCTAGATCGCGGTACCGAGAAGTCTTTCAAGCACCGAGTAAGGATAACTTTTTTAAATTGCAAATTAGTCAGAGGAAGTTGATTAGGAATTTAACGCACGGTTTTAATTGTTTCTAGCACGCTCATGTAGCTTTTCTTCTGCGATTTTCACATTTTTGGGGCGGAAACCTTTTGTTTACACATCACACGCCGATTTAATTAACGCTTTTGCATAATTAATTATTCTGATTAAGTCATTATTTGCGCTTTCAGTTAGCACAATTGCCTTCGGAGATTTGCTATTTTCAAAATAATCGTAATAAATCCTATCAATTAGGAAATTGTTTGTATCATTATAAGAGCGAGTGTGGGAGTGGTAGATGTACCTTTACACTTTAGTTTCAATATTTCAAAACACTTTTTTATATTTTAACTGCATACAATTTGTCTTGGATGACACACGCTAGGTCGGTATTAAAAAATAATGTGAAATTGCCTGATGATGCCCAACCTGAAACGTCTAACGATGATGATGATGCCAGATTGAGCCGAATCCCAGTCACAGATTTTAAATCCTGGAGGGAGTTGGAACCTTCGATGGGTTTGGTGCTGTTCAGTTTCCACAAACACCAAAACACTTGAATACTTTCAAACGACTCCCGTTTCGTCAACCATGTTGTAATCATCTGAAGGCGATTAAATCTAAACTGAACAGCTGTATTTTTATTCCACTAAAAGTGGAATTTGAAAAGGTACAAAGATAAAATTAGCGTATAGTGTGTTTATTTTTTTAATATTTTCATATTTAAAATCGTCTGATATATGTAAGCTTGTAAATTTAGTCATATTTTATATAATTTCGAGTAAAAATCTTTAAAAAAATAAAATAGAAAATAGACACAATTTTTTTAAATCTTTCTTTGTTCAACTTTAATTTTCCTCCATTTTCTTCTTCTATTAAGTTTGTTCATCATCAAGAGTAACATCTTTTCTATCACGGTTCTTTCCAAATTTATTAAGAATACCTTAAACTTTAAGAAATAAAACTATGGCTTGAAAATATTCAAACATACCAAAACTATTATAACATTATTGGAATTTTGTAATTAAAAACGAAATTTTACGTAACTTTCATTCATGCGACGAACGTAAAAAATATTTTGATTTATGTATAAATACCTATGTAATTATTGAAACAAATAAAATAAAACTCAATAAAACTACACATTTACTCATTTGAGTCCGTAAAATGAGCCTTTTCCGGACTCAATCTCAAAAAGTTGCTATGCCAACTTTTGAAAATCATTTAGGTAAATAAGGCAAAATGGTTCATACAACAATTAAACAACTTTATTTAATCTAATATGTACAACAATATGACTTATTACAGCCATTTGCACCGTTTACATTTTAAGCGATGAATAACTAATCGAAGTTTAATTTTTAAACCAGGTTTAACTTGCGTCTTATTGTACTTTATTGTTTGTGGTTTACTTAAGTTGATATTTAACTTATGATTTTAGGGAATTTGTTATTCTGCTAACTTCTCTTTCAAAATTATAACCTTATATCAGTCAACTATTGTCAATTATTTGTTCTTTTCAGAAAGAACGTGGTTTTGTGTGTGTGTACATTTTTACTACTATTTATCTGATTACAAGATCTTTATAAATATGGAAAACAATAAAAGAGCAAGGTCTGTTAATTTTTCATTACATGAAAAACTTTTGCTTATAAATACAGTCACAAAGTCCAAGCATCTATTACAAAATAAAGAAACAAATAACGTAACGTCTCAAGAAAAGGCAAATATTTGGGTAAAAATAAAAATAAAACGTCAAAAGAATGAAAATATATTAAAAATTGAGGTTATGCAAAACATCGACGACTGCACAGAAATTACGATTAAATTTAATCGCCCTTTACAGCTAGTTGCACCAACTTCGTGTTAACGAACGTTTAATAAAACCACGTTTTCGTTTTATAGGCAAACTTGGGTTAAATGGTTCTACATTGCACCGTATGGAAGTTGAAGTCGATTAGTTAAGCGGGGAAATTCTAGAGATTTTTCATCTGCGAATAATTTCATATCCTTACATAACCTTAAAAGTTGTTGTACATTTGTATTTGACGTGCATTTTATTCCTGAAAATTTTCGATTTTCGCGAACGATTTTTTGGTTTATCATTGTAAGGTTATTATCACTGGAATATTTCAATACATGGTTTATTTGCTCAAGAACATTTAGAATTGTTTCTTTGTATAACCGAAACTTTCGAAAAAAGTGTAGTCGTCCATCTCGCAGAAAAAAATTTTACGTTGATTAACGCGTTTTGGAAATCCATTCTCAATTTCTATTATTTCTAAATCATCGTCAAAGATGTCCTCGTATTCTACATTTAAATCCATTTTAATTAATACATGACGAAATAAAGAACTTCCGATTAGAAAATCAAACGTCAATACTGAATTAGTAAACAAGAACCTTGTTCTATACTTGCGCAGATATATTTACTTAACCACACTTCCAGCTAAGCGTGAGCTAAACCTTCAAAATTGGTGGTTTAACTTGATCTGAGATTAAAAAGAATTAATCCACGTTTAATAGTTGGTCCAACGTACATTTCCCGTTTAATCCAAGTTTAGTATTAAACCTCCGTTAAATAGTGTTGGTGCAATTAGCTGTTAAGCGGCCAATTTTGGGGGTTTAAATTAACGCAAGTTTAAGCTGATTTAATCGAGGATTAAAGAACGGTGCAAAGCAAATTTTAAATTTAACGGAGGTTTATGATTAATTCTCTGTTAAACAATACGGTGCAAGCTGTAAATTATTAGGTTTGTAAGTTAAATTAATAATAATTACTATTCAGAACTATTACCCCCAAACGAAATACCCGAACTCGAGGGTATGGTGTTAATTTCTTTTGATGTGGTGGTAGTAGCTTCGATAGTAACCGATATTATGTTACTCGATGGTTCGATTTTCTTCTCCCCCATTAACATTCTGCATACTTCTTTCTTCTTCTCAATTGATTCTTCTATATATGACTCTGCCACTGAAGACGACCTGGAATTAGCTTTCATTTAGATTTACACTTCTATGGGATTTCACCTTCAGCAACCACGGGAAACACTGTCCTAATGTTGGTCTTCGTATCGGGAATTGTTATAAGAAGACATCGTGTGTCTTTTTGGACAATATCTTGTATGTTTACTGAATGTAGCTCTTCGCGCCTGCATGCACCACACACGCCAATGAGAAGAGCAGCCTGCGAAATTATGAAACTGATGCATATCATTAAAGTATGATTTTAAACTTACTTTGATTAATAAATACTTCTCATCATCTGCATTTATCAAAAATATATTAATTTCTTGACGCGTCAAAGCTTTTGATTTTGTGGGCTCGTAGCCTACTGAGTTTCGCTTCAAAAAAGCTATGACTCTGACGAATTTGTTTATTTCTATATTTTCTTTGACAGACAAAACAGCTTTTATCATCGAATATTTTGACCAGAGAGTAGATGGTTTTACTGTTGCGACTGTAATAGGAAAATACGAAAAGTCACAATTATAATTTACATATGTTATTAATATTGAATGCAAAGAGCAGCTTTTATCATCGAATATTTTGACGAAAGAGTCGTTGACATTTCTATTATTGGTCAGAAGATAATAATTGTGTAAACCAGTTGATCACTTTCAGTAGGATTAATTTTCACTCATTCTAGTCAAATTTTCTAATATATACACTTTAATTTTTTTATATTTACTATCAGTACATTTAACTAATGTAAAGAAATTGTATTGTTCTTTTACTTAATACTCATATTGTTTTTTGAAAATTTCGAGTTTGATTATTTTGTCCTGCAAACAATTTACAAGAATATTAACTGTATATTTGTGTTGTGGATTATAGGTTGCTTTGTTGGTGGTGTTGAATACGCTGGCGCACAAAATTTAGGTTTTTGACAGTCAGATAAAAATTCTTTTCTAACTTGAACCGCGACCCAACCACTGAGCTTAGCTGGTTGCTAATGTACACTTGCTTTTGTTCTTCAGCCGCCAACTGGGGACAAAGTAGCTGTACAAAATTGGCGCCCAACGTGGGGCGATTGTAATAGGAAAATACGAAAATAGCCATAATTATAATTTAGATATGTTATTAATATTGAATGCAAAAAATAGCGGCACTTACCTTTTCATGTAAATAGTTCAACATTGCATCTTCGTCTACAATTACAATGTTGTTCATTTCTTTCCATCGAATAAGTGCTTCATATTTCTTTTCATAAATTTGACGAGATTTTACTGGAAGTAAATCTAACACAATTTCCTTCGCTTTTTCAGATATAATTTGTGGATTATGCATTTTATACCGTATAAAAGGACCGCGTCGCCGTTGTTTACATTAAACAATCTGGTTACTATGGTCGCATGATAACTAAAATTTGAAGTCCACGAGAAATATTTGCTCTGATCAAAAATCTAAATATGTTTTAGGGACCTTTAACAAAAAAATGTTGTTTGTAACACGTACCTAAAATCAGTTTTTTGGGACACATCGGCCATTCCGGACTCGGCTTTGCCTCGTCCAGAAACAGCTAAGATTCTTTCCAAAAAACATGATTTTAAGTACTTGTTACAAAAATAACTATTTTGAAAGAACCGGGTCAAAATTGATTATTATGAGTTGAAGCAAAACAAAATCCATGTCCTAAAATTGTACCCTTACAGAATACTGTTTAATAAAGTAAAAACTCGATTTTATGACATAAAATCTATTGAAATTAAAAACTGTTACCACAATTTTAGCTCCATTTTGCATTCCTTTTTTTTTTGTTAGGATTAGACAATTTCACAGCTTCTTTTAATTAAAATTTGGTTAATTTCGAAACTATCGTTTACAAATTTCAAAGTCCTTTCTTTTAAAATCAATAAGCGAAAGATAGATTTTATCATTATTAATTCCAAATATGTAGTATTAAAAACCCAACAAGAAATATACATTTTGATCAGTTTTTGAAGATAAAACAATATGTTAAGTAAAAATGTGTTTTTGTCCGCAAAATAACATTTTTAAACGCATATGAATCATTGAGGAGGAACCTCGTAAAATAATGAATCAATGCATCTGAAAGGCTATGACATTTTTAGAATTATTTTACGTTAATTTTTTATGGAGATAAATAAGTTATGTCTATGAAGGATAAATTTGTAAAATCATAGCGCACCTTCACTTTATTTTGCACAAAAAATATTCAACTTGCAAAAAAAATCATTTGACCTTTTTTCTAAATATCCTCTTCTTTAAAATATAATAAAAACAAATACGAGCAAAAGGACTTAATCATCTAATGAAAAACTAAATAATATCAACAAAGTTATATGCTTTAGATACTTATTAGCAATAATAAAAACAAGCACTAATAATTCATGATTTACGTCATTGTATAGATAAAAATGACTAAATGAGGAAGGTAGAGATTTTTTAAAGTCAGAATTTAGATAATGTATTTTAACTGCATTTACGTAAGCTGTTGTAGTATAGTGGGGTAGAGGTGATGCAATGAGCAAAACTAATAAATATAATCCCATGCATCAACGATACATAAAAATATACTACGAAAACAATTTTTTTGTTTTTCTCATCGAATTTTCGCGCAAAAAACTATATATCAAACGCGATTTTACAGTAGCAAAATCAAAGAGTGTTTTCGAAATCTATCGTCTCAAAAGTGTCAAATATGAACACCAGAATGTTTATTTGAGTAGGATACTTGATAATATGGCTCGTAAGGGAGACATCTTGATATACTAGCGTTATCAGACTTGAATCAATAGTATATGAAAATAGCGAATGGTTTCTTTGAAAGTATCTGCTTAATAGCCGAAATAATATGTTTTCAATAATTGTGTAAGCAGAAATACAGGACATTTTCTATTAACTTTAAAATAATTAAAAAAATGCGGATTAAATGCACACGTCTCGAAAATTCTCTGGGTTAGACACATTTGGTATACACTATTCGAATTATGTTGAAATTTATGAAAAGACAAGTTTTCATTATCACTTTTTTATATCTCTCTCAGCCATTCTCACCCAAAAAAAAATCAACCATTTGATTGTTTTGTATTTGTTAGAGTTTTCTCAAACACATCCATCAGTTTTGATTTTGCTATGGCGTAATGGACCCAGGTACTGATTTTTAAAAAAATGTTTAGGTTTCTCGATTAATAAATAAAAGTTAACAAAACACTTACGATGTTTTTATACAACTACTAGCTGACCCAGCAAACGTTTTGCTATATAAATTATAAATTTTTGTCCAAAAAATAAAAAGAAAATTTCTGGATAGGACCACCCTTATCACCTAGGGGTATAAAAAATAGCCTACGACCTATTCTCAAACCTACCAAATATATATATACAAAAAATCGG
The DNA here is from genome assembly GCA_936432065.2 of Rutpela maculata. Classification (NCBI taxonomy): domain Eukaryota; kingdom Metazoa; phylum Arthropoda; class Insecta; order Coleoptera; family Cerambycidae; genus Rutpela; species Rutpela maculata. Next base: position 348,978,233 of record OW386285.2, on the reverse strand, counting down.
TCAAGCCGTTTCGGAGGAGTTCGATAACAAACATTGTGACACGAGATTTTTATATATTAGATAAGAAACACATCTCTCTTTATGTATGTACCAAGTTTCACATACCTAGGATAAAAATTATCAAATCAATATAAAAAAAATTTTTTCCTAACACCTTTTGGTCTATACCCGTTAGCTGTTATCAGCATAGAAAATAAAACTCGTCGAGTCGAGAAAATCTTGTTTGTCCCAAATAGTCTGGGTGCTAATCAAAAAAGGTGGAAGTAAGGTATAGTAGAGGTTTTTTTACGGTTATCGGCACTTTAGTAGGTCTAGTTTAAGAATCCGGTTGATGCCACTCTGGCACCCTTGGGCATATTGAGATATTCAAGATGGCGGCTTATCTAAGGTGTAATTTTTAAAAAAATTTAATTTACCAAATGTTGGCATATGATATATCGTTTTATATGTTTTTCAGGTTCTAGAACATAAATATGAGGTCTAAAGAGACTTAGGGGCAATTTCTTCTGTGTTGCCCTATCAAAATGTAAAATAAATAGGTGTCGATTGTGGGTGTTAAAAACAAATTCGATAAAAAAGAAACATACCTCAGAAATAAGATGCAATTATGTTTTACAACAAATAATTCCCCTTTTATTTAATAACTTAATATTAAACTTTCTTCCGTAAGGTATTAAAAAGTTATTACTTCCACGTCCAGTGGAAGTATAGTAATGACAAATTTTTGAAATTTTTTATTGTTCAAATAGGCTTAGAATGTCATAAAACGTCGAGATTTTAAGTTTGAGCGGTCTGTTTGTCGGTCTGTCTAACTTTTTTTGTGCGAACGATAACTCTAGAACCGTTTAAGATATTGGCTTGAAATTTGGTACACATATGTATTTTAACGTGATCTGGAACTAGATTATATTTTCATCTTATTTCGTTGGGGGGTAATAGTTAAATCAAGCAGGTAAGAGTCCATAAAATTGGTATATAGTATTTATAAGAGAAGCTATAAGGTCTCAAAAATTTGTTGGCATTAAAAAAACACAAACAAATCATACCATATTTACCAGCCGCACATTCTTTATCTGGTTGCGACACGGTGGCTCAGTACCATGGGATTAGAAAAAAAAAATGTTTAACGGATGGTCGGGTTTTAACACATTTGGGTAGATTAAGCAGCAATATTGAGGGTGTTTTTCAAGAATGTACAATTCTTGTAGCTTCGTGTTATGGAGTAAACAATGCTAGCAAAATGATTCATGATAGAACTTCTCTATGGGCTAAAAAAGTCGGAGAAGCCCAACTAAAAGTACCGCCATTCTCTGGCTCTTCCACCAACTACTGAATGTTTTCAAGAAAACGTAAAAAGGGCATATTTCCAAACATGTTTGTGGTTGTCTGTAATGGATTTCTCTTGACCAAATATAAGATGCCACTCAATACGGATGGCAGGCTGACGAGGATAAAATGGAATTATATCCGATCGCTTTGCTAAAAAAGATTCAAATTGCCTATTTTTTTTTGCTTCAAAAATTATTTTAATCTCCGAATCAGCCGCCCTCTTAATAAAGTAAATTAGCAACACTTAAAGATTACTTCCTACACGATTTTTAACTTCAAATACTAATTCACAGACCCTAAAAACATACAAAACGACGTGCCACACACCCATATAATGAAATATTTGGAAAAACCTGGTTTTTTACTCTAAGCCAGTCGCCATCTTGAATATCTCAAAATGCCCAAATGTGCCAAAGTGGCATCAATCGGAATCGTAATGCTAGGCCTTTGAACAACCAAAAACAGCCAAAAAACCTTTACTATACTCTACTTCCAGGTTAGGGTAAAAATCCTTATTTGGCACCCAGACTAAAAGTGGGCGAAAATTCTATGAAAAAAACTAAAAGGTAGTTTCTCGTTGCAAACTTTCTCAGCTTTAACATTTTTTCTCATTTGTTTATAAATTCATAGTTTTGGCGCTTAAACATGAACAATTCCTTAAGTATAAAAAATGTAAAATTTTAGCGCACTTCGTAGATTCCACCACAGCCATTCGTAGAAAAAAATAACTAAAAGTAATTTTATCGGCTTTTTCTCTCTTGATATTTTATCCAGTCAGTACCTATTTAATAAGACAGTCGCAATAAAGTACATTCATAGTCATTTTTCTTGAAAATTCTTTAAAGTGGGCTGATTTCAAACACGCATTTCTCAGACAGGTTAGAAAAAGAACCCTTCCAGTTTGTATAGCGCTGAAATATTACAGTTCAAATTAATCTATTGCATTTTTCCAAAAAACTCGCTAACAGAAAATTGTAAAATTTTTACATTTTTCGCTTATATTCGAATGGCTATTTTTAAAACTGTAGGTAAATGGGCGTCGTATGCGACATTTGATATATAATAACACACACCTAGAAATTTTAACTTTTATTTGGTATCGTTAACCAAAACCACTTATCCACTTATTTGCATTGTTTTGGTCCCAGCTACGTCTAACATAGTCATAAAAAAAATTTGTTTGCTCTAAAAATTGTCATAACTGACCTAACTCACATATGGTATAATTTTAATAATTAAAGCAATTAATTACATCATGCGAAAAAATATTTGCTATTTTGATATATATTTCAAATACATGTTATATACTATATATTTAATTAGAATATAATCCTTTTAATCAGAAAATTAATTATTCTTCTTGCGCTTCTTAGCCCGTCTCTTATAAGTTACTTCTGTAGCATCTCTTTTACATGTTCAACAAACAGTAGTCTGCCAACATCGCAGAGGTCCATTTGCCCTGATAATATTTTTTCCATATTTTGAATATCCTGGTGGAATCTCTCTCCATGCTCATCACTTACTGCACCACAGTTTTCTGGGAAGTAATCTAGGTGTGAATGTAGAAAATGGACTTTTAATGACATTGCATCCTAATTTCTAGTAGCAAGAAAAAAGATTCCCAACAAGGTCTCTATAGTTTTCTGCTCTTTTGTTACCGAGAAAGTCATTTTAAAGGAATTCCAAGCAGCTTTTTCATTACCTTCTAGAATGTTGTCAAATTCGGCATCTTTGAAAAGGTTCTTGATTTGAAGACCCACAAAAATTCCCTCTTTAATTTTCGCATTACTAAGTCCGGGAAATTCTTGTTTTAAATAACTGAAAGCACGTCCTTTTTGTCTATAGCTTTTACCAAGTTTTTCATAAGCCCCAGTTTTATATGGAGTGGTAGCAGTATTACCTTTTGTGAATCAACTAATGGAATGTTAGCAACATTTTTTTCTCCTGGTTCAAAACCCAGTCTTGGCGGCCAAATTTTTTTTTTGTAATGTTCTAATCGCGCTCGACTGTCCCACTCACAAAGAAAACAGCAATATTTGATATACCCTTGCTGCATACCAAGTAAGAGAGCTATCACTTTTAAGTCTGCACAAATCTGCCACTTATACTTGTTATATTCTATAGTTTGTAGCAATACATTCATGTTACTGTAATTTTCCTTCAAGTGGACAGCATGGGCGACTGGAATTGATGGCAATTTATTTCCATTGTGGAGTAACACAGCTTTTAGACTAAGTTTCGAGACGTCAATAAAAAGTCTCCAGTCACTAGGATCATGGGGAATGTGTAAAGCACTCATTAAACCGTCGATGTCCTTGCAGGCAACCAAGTCATTTTCCATTTTGAAAAAGCTATAAGATCTTTTTGACGACTTGGAAACTGTAACATTTTCTTGTAGTAAATTCCATTGTTCTAATCGAGATGCCAAAAGCTCCGTTTTTGCCTTGGACAGGTCAAGGTCTCTTATAAGATCACTTAATTCGCGTTGATTAATTTTGTGTCGTTCACCACCAGACACTTCGGCAGAGAAATCTTGTGATGTTGATGGCTGGACTAAGTCGTCATCTACATTATCATCCGATTCTTCGTTAGAATCAAGGCCGTATTCTTGAGGTGGATTAGGAATAGGTAGTTCATCACTATGGAGAACCGGGCGAATGGCAGATGGTAAATTGGGGTATTGTGTTACCATCCTTTTTTTCTTGTTAATACCCTGTCTAATAGGAGGTATCACGCAAAAATAACAATCGGTAACATGATCTGTAGGTTCTCGCCAGATCACGGGCACAGCAAAAGCAATTGAACGTCATCTTCCGCTTAGCCAACTGCAAAGATTGTTCGCACAATTGCTGCAACTTATATGAGGTGCCCATTTTTTGTCTTCATCTCCAATTGTACAACCAAAATACAACTGGTATGCCTTCTTAATTTTGGGAGTAAAATTACGTTTTGGATGCGCAATAGTCACTTCACCACAAATATAACAAAAGTTGTTAGGTGTATTTACACAATCTCGTGGCATATTTTCAAAATAGCACTATTTACTTTAGAAAATGAACGCTTATCATGCACAAGGTACAAATACGACTACCTAAGAATGAATATTAGTTTCAGTGACAAATAAAGAGGTAAGTAGTTAGTATGTCTATTTTTCGGAATTCTAATTCTATCTGTTATTTGTGATAGGGCCGCCCATAAACTAGGGATTATACGATCCAGCGGCAGGAAGCCAGCCTTGTCGGCATGCTTTGAACTCATTCGTAAAAGTGAACTGGTCCGCTGGAATTCCAATTATCTTCAAAGCATACCGACAATGTCGGGTCCCAGCAGCTGGATCGTCTGTAGACCCTATACCTGCGTTACACTTTATTACCTGTATTGGGAAAACCAGAGCCAACTTGAATTTTTGCTTTTTATGTTGTTATTTAGAGTGACGAAGATACTAAGAATTTGTTATTTTTACTTCCAATACATGTAGGCTGTAGAATAGTGAATTTCATTAAGCTATGTCTGGTGTAAGGCGCGCAAAAGGAGTTGGAAACAAGATTTTTTAGTTGAGAAAATGCCGAATGCGTCAGTATAAAAAATTTCATTTTGTGACAAGAGATTCAAATTTCGACAGAATTACATTAAAATTGGTAGTTAAATACTTTAGGAGTAACTGATACCAAATCCGATGTCAAAAATTCAAAATGACGAATCCAATGTGATTGCGAAATACTTCAGAAAAGTTAAATAAGATCCTAGGACAAGACCTTTTTTTTTTTTTTTGGAGACCTGTGTTATTAAATGGCATTTTCACAGAAATTTTGATACACTCAAAGAAATAGTATGGGTAAATTCAACAAAAAAAAATGGTTAACTAACAATATGGTTAATTTTGTGAAACCAAACTATATTGATGGTATTTTTAAACAAGAGGTGATTGTTATTTTAATTAATAAAAAGTTGTCGTACAACAAAACAAACATTAACTTAAAAAATAGATGAATAAGACCATTATTTTGTTCGTCTGACTATTATTTTGTTGAATTCTGTCAAATTAAACTAGATAATAGTATATTTTATTTTTAACTATTATCGAATTGTAATTCTAACCCAGTATTAGTTCGCTGTATTATTGTACTTGGTAGATAAACCAATATTATTGTCGTCTTCTAGAAGTTCTAAAAGAATTTGCTTGCTTACCACGTAGTCTATTACAGAAATTATTCCCAAATGACGCCACATACAAATCACTAACAATAATCAATCATACATTATCTTATACTCTTATGAATTTATAGAAAATTAATAGCATGATTGCAATGTTCAAATTCTCTCAGGGATCATCGATATATTTGGATGGATCTTATAAACGATCTCTAATCTTTGGTTTGGGTGGTCTGATGTCTCAATACTGAGATTTTGGCTAACCAAAAAAAACTTCATCGTACAACAAAGTGTAGATCAACCTAAAAATTAGTTGGTGAACAAAAAACAAAGTCGTTGTACTATTTAATTGTAAACCAAATTGAAGATGGTTAGTGAACATAAAAAATTGTCATTGTACTATTTAATTTGTTACAAGAAGATATGATTATTAAACTACTATTTGTTTACGAAAACAAATAAAGTTGTATGACTATTCTTTTCTGATTGATTTAACTATGAAACTAGATAGGCGCGATTTCATATGCTCTTTTTGGTTGAATTTGCCTATCATTTTCTTTGAGTGTAGCTGCCAAAAGCAAAAACTTTATTTTAATATCAATTAATTATGGAACTGGAAAGTTTTAATACATAGTGTTTAAAAACTCTTTTCTTCTATGAAAACTCGCATTATTTTCAAAATTACGGAAAGACACTTGTAAATTTTTATATTTGACAGCGATTTTGACAGCTGTCAAGAATAAAAAAAAAAGAAAATGAAAAATCTACTTTGGCAGATCGATTATGTATTTGTAAAGATTTAAAACTAAATTTTCATATATATTTGTGACCTGTAGACTGATTTTAATTGAAAAAAACGATATTTTCTAGTAAAAATTTCAGATCAAAATTATAAAAAATTGGAGCTAAAAATCAAATATCCGGCTCGACAGATTGGTAGAGAATTTCAATGCAATATTTTCGCAGATTTACACGAAATCTGAGAAATAGTGATTTTAGGATGCTTTGATAACGAGCTTGACGTTAAACATTGAACATTCAAAAGACAAATATTTTTTTTACTATGTATAAACTAAATAAAGAAGTCAGTAAAAAGATGAAAAAACACAGACTTCAAAAAAGGCCTCTAAAAATTATAAAATAAAATGTCACCGTCGCGCGTCGCGTCACCCAGTTAGCTGAACTTTACTAACAACGATATAGGTCGGTGTGAAAATAAATCGAAAACGAAAAAAAAAACGTATTCACCGGTTTCTGACGAGAGGAAATTAATAAAAATGAACATCTGTGCAAAATTTCGTTGACCATCTAATTTTTTTTATATTTCCTGTTTTTATCGAACTACTTACAGAATTAGGTAGAATATTTCTTAACAAGTTCACTGTATAGATCGTCCAGTTTGAGAGGTACATATCTTATTTATTACAGAATCGCTATTTTAGAATGCGTTATACTTTTAAATATCTATCAAGATGGATAAAGAACTTAAGAATGTTAAATCATTGGAATATCGATATTTTAGAAAGTATTCGGCGTAATTATTTAGATGATTTGAGCACTACTTGCATTTGTAAATTTTTGTTATTTGTTGTATTCACTTCAGTTGAATATTACTGATAAAAGCTCCACTGTTTATACTGAAAGATATTTTTCTAAAAAACACATAAAAATATCTATACATAACTGTTTTTATTTGATACATGTAAAAATATCGCATTCTATTGATCATTATTATTTTATTATGGGTCAAGACAGTCGTAACAACACTGTACCTCTAATCATAAAATTCATTTAAAAGCATTCTAAATGTAAATTACTTGAACTTTGTTTGATTCTGCTGACGTTCCCGTTTAATAGTTCTAATAATAGTTATGTGTAATTTTTGTTGATGTTGTTGAGAGAGGGGGGGAGAGACTTGAAATTTGATGAGGTTGAGGGAATTCTCCAAGCGGAAATTTACGTGTAGCCGGAAACAAGCTAGAACATATGATCAAATAAGGTACTAATATTCCGGTCATTAAGTAGAAACTACAAATAAAATGCATTGTGCATATAGGATGTATTAGGGATATGGCTGCCGTTGTTTTGAATATGAATGTTGTTTTTAAGAAAAAAATTGAAAGTAAACAAAAATTAATAGTATTTTTTGTATGGTTTCTTATCAAAATGAAGTGTTTGCAATCCTTCTGCCACCCTTCAATTAAAAATAATGTTTTTCTTCAGTCAATAACATCAATATATACTGCATATTTATATTAAAATATGTAAGTATAAAATTTTTTTTCTGCAAATGTCGAAAATGTATTTATCGCGATATTTTAAAAGACGTGAAATATTTATAACAGTGTCATTACATTTTTGTAAATAACTCTAATGAATGTCAAAATTTTACCAACATATATTTTAAACAACATTAGGTATGATCATGTCTCTAAACTTGCGATGGCAATATTTGAAACATGGGATGGACACACGATTTTAAACAAGCGACCGAAGCAGCAAAACCTCTGATTGAATCTAAACGTGCACAAGCAATGGATGGTGCATATGCACATTTTTTTTTATTCCTGTAAATTACCCATAATGTGGAGTTGATTAAAACTGGAAGTAAGATCAAAGCATATCAACAGTAAAACTTACCACACTTACATTGGTTATATACCTAATGGAACGATAATTCAAAGCATACGTCGATATTGCTGCGACTGTTCCAAAGGCATAAAACCAGTAGAATGCTGTTCACATATAGCCGCAGCCGTATATTACTTGTCTCATGCCCTATATCTTTGTCGCATAGTACGTCCAGCAGAAGTTTTATCTAATATATTTACATCAGAAAATATTCACGTAGTTATTCATGAGGAGAGCGACGAAGATTAATTATATTGTAATAATTAATAATTTGTATCATAATAAATAATATTTTCTTGGACTTTATTTTTATCTATACTGCGCCTTTCTTATTCTTAACGTAAATAATAACTGAAATTCAGAACATTTACTTTATTTATTTAAATTACAAACACATAAAACTACTTGTTTGTACATTTATGAGCAAGTTTATATTAAAGAGAGATATAAAGTAGTAAGAAATCCAGGACGGTCATAACGAGATTTTTTTTTAAAGTGTTGCAGCCATTTTATCTGAATGCACTTTGGTGATTTGGTGATAATACTAGACATGGTAGGATGCATTATAATATTTTTTCTGTGATTGTACCTCTGTGTGAACTATGAAAAAAATATATAAGAATTTTTTATTTTTGATTTTTTTAAATAGTGAATATAGTTGAAAAATTCTACAAAATAGTATATTGTGTATCTAGGTGTGAAAGCGATACATTCCCGGACGACGATGCAAGCATCGAAGTCTGGGAATGTGCTTTCACACTGAAGTACACATACTATTTTTTTTGAAATCACAATAAATACTATTTTAAACGTAGAAAAATCAAAAATATAAACATTTAAAAAAAAATTTTCTGAAATCACAATCAATACTATTTTAAACGTATAAAAATCAAAAATATTAACATATTAAAATATATATAAAAAACCGAACGGGAATGTTACTTCCCGGCCTAGGCCGGGAAGTAACATTCCCGTACGGCTTTGTTGATCGTTGCTTGGCAACGGATCTTTTCCGGTCTGTTTTCTGATAGTTTCCTAGCAACGGACTAAAATACTGGAATTGTGCATTTTTCGCTCTAAAATCGCGCCGAAAATGTAGACATTCCCGATCGATTTCAGAAAAAATATATAATATAGAACAATGTATTATCTAACAAAGAGTTTTCGTTTTATTAGTTTAGTTGCTATAGTTTTTTAATAAAATAATTTTCAAAAATACCCGTTCTAGCCTATATATGGTCAATTATCTCAAGAACTTTATTACTCACCGATATCATAACGCGTTATTTTGAAAATGTCTCTCTGGGACCATCTTATCCTGCTAGACCCTTTCTAATGTTGCATAATATGGTATACTTGCTTTAAAATTTAACTACTACATGAGGAATTCACCCTAAAACTACCACTATATGTAGATATAATTTTACAGTTTTTTACTTAACATAGAAACTAAACGATATGAAAGTTTAGATACATTCATAAAGAGTTTAATTCTTTCTCAAACGGTATATGCAATATAATATAACCATAATGACCATATGCTTTGTTATGCGGCTAATCATACAATTTCTATTCTTGCGCTACGACTGACTAATCCGACAAGTCTTTTTGATCAGTTACTGTTCATATCCTTACCAAGTTAGCTATTCGAAAATTCATCTCAGCGATAGATTCTACGTATTCAAAAAGTCGATAAAATACAATATAGTAACTGCAAAATCCTTTGTCATTAAAAATTTTATATATATTAAAAAAAAAGTACAACATAGATTAAGAAATGCTAATAAAAATCCTATCGAATGGATATGGCAAGGTTCTGCGTTATCTCCAGTTATAATGATAGACATAATACATCAAGAAATATTTTTGGGGCTCTAAAGTGAGCTGTGGATTATAGTACAGTTGTACAAAAACGGGAATGTTTTGTACAGCTATATGCAGGAAGTGTCGGGGCATTTCTTGTTTAAATTCTAATTTTGCAACTAAAGAAATAGAAATTGAATAATTTTTTGTTTTATTTTTTATTCCTATACCGGGTGGTTCATTCGATAGGGACACTCTTGTAACTTATGAATGGGCGAATGGATTTTTTTCAAATTTGGTTTAGTGATATGGGATGAAATTTTCAATTATATGATGCAAAGAACCAAAATGATTGACTTCCGATGTAATTGACATGAAAATCAAATTTTTAAATGGGACAACCTGTATATATTTGCATATTTGGATCCTGCTGATTTTTTAATTTTTTGTTTTAATAATAGAAGGCCGCGATTTTGCCAAAATTGCTAAAAATCGGTCTGCAAGCATCTTTGAAATATTATCTCTTGAGATATTAACATTAAACACGATTTATTCTTCATTAAGTTCAACGATACTGGTTTTCCAACGAAAACTATTTTTTTTTAAATGGAACCTGTATGGGACAACCTGTTATTTAATTAGATCTTTAAATTACGAAGAATATAATATGCATAATGTCTACCTTTTCTTTGTACTAAATTTATAATTGAAAGAAAAAAATGGTTTGATTTTTTTTTTATTCTTTTTTTTTGAAAATCAAAATAATATCTGAGGCTCAGATCATATGTATTTTGGGCAGCAGGATCCAAATATGCAAAAATATGCAGGTTGTTCCATTTAAAAATTTGATTTTTATGTAAATTACATCGAAACCGGAAGTCGGCCATTTTGGTTCTCTATATCATATAATTGGAAATTTCACCCCTATCACTACGTCAAATTTGAAAAACATCTATTCGCCCATTTAAAAGTTACAAGAGTGTCCCTATCAGCTGAGCCACTCGGTATGAGCATTTTTATAAAAATGTTTCTATTCCTAACCTAGTGAATTTTTCATCATAAATGGCAATATAGTCGTATGCAGGATATACGACTTAAAACTCCCGTAACCAATTTCTCGGTAACTGAAATAGATATTTGAATTTCGTAGAAGGTATTCACTAGAATATATAAATGACTTCAGTTTTGAGTAAATACGGTCATTTAGATGGAGTTGCAATGCAAAGAAATTGTTCGATCCTAGGAACCTTCAAAAGAAGTGCATGTGATGGGGCATTACATTCTAAGCAACTTTTATTATACGGACAATTTTTAAAAATCAGTGGTTTTCGAGATGTTCAAATTTCAATATACTTTTTTAATAACAAAAAATTGCATTTTTTACCAAATATCTCTGTGCCTACAATTTATAGTATAAAATTTAGTCGAACATATCTCTTAAACAAACACAGAAATTAGACAATATACAATAAACAGAAATGCCATAATCTTGAATTTTCAAATAGTACCTTTGTTTTCCTTGAAAAATTCCCAAATAGTCGATATACCCAGATTGAAAACAATTTAAATAAAAACCCTTGGTTTCAAGAAAGTAGAAAACTCATCACTACTGTTACTAGAATGAGATTTTGTCATGCTTGCTTTTCACCTGAAGAGGATAGGAGTTATTTACACAGGACATGTGCGTCATGCGAAGTAATTTGTGATTTAGATCACATCTTCTCAGGTCATAGTAGAGTTACAAATGATTTTATTGATCGTCTCACATACGGGTATTTGAATGATCCACGCGGCCAAAAATATTTCTTGTTTTTTATCTGTTCTAAACAATATTACTGAATAAAACAAAGCTCTTAGTGTTTGGTTCAGGCGTATTTATTGTAAAAAAAGTAAAAAAAAAAAAATGCTAACATTCGTCAAACAAAATATTTTCATCTTCACGTTCGAACAAGTGTTTTCGGGTCACACATCTTACTCCCGAGGGACCTTGTGAACCTAAAACAAAAATACATTCTATTAAAATGCGTAAGACTTTATATACAATTTTTTTTTTAGTGGATCTACCCTAATAAAAAAGTACCCTAATAGCACTTATCCGCGCTTTTCCGCGGCTAATTTTTTGATTAGTCACTGCTAAAGACTTCAAACTTTCGACTGTATTAAAAAGTACAGCTGGATCTAACTTGGAAGTATAACAAATACTAAAACCTAACCTTAAAATTATAAAAATGATCGAAATTATATTATAGTTAGTGCATTTGTACCTGCCATATCAAAACCCATCACTATCACTTCCGAGATAAAAGTAGAATTAAAAATATTCACTGTTAAAATTTATGAATTCACACAAACGCCGAAAACAGACACATATAGTAGGAGAGCTGGCAAACATTATGGTGAACGATAAGATTCAAAATTTTCACTGATGGCAGTCCATTATTTGGTCTTTGGGTATGTAATCGATCCTCTGCCGTTTCAAAGTGGCAGCATTAATTTGGGGGGTGTATTAAAAAGGGGGTGATTTTAGGTTTTAGTGAACCATATTGTTCAAGAAAAATTTTTGCAGGGGTGATTAATATAGTTAGTCTAGACGGCATTTCTACCTAAGCAGACGATTTTTCTGGTAGCATTATCATAGCAGACGCAACTCAAAATGGCAAAAAGTCACATTTCGGTTAACTATATTGTTCAAAAATAATTTTCGCGTCCTTATTTGTCTACTTATGGTTTAATAAATAACGAATTGGCAGACGAAAAAATCGGTAGCATCGCCCTAGCAGACGCTGTCAAAGTGACAGATCCGGTTTTAATGAACGACATTTATCAAGCAAAATTATGTAAGGAATGATAAATACAACAAGTCAAGATTACATTATCGTCCGGGCAGACGATTTTTTTCGTAGCTATGTGTATGACAGACGCCTGTCAAAGTTGCAAAAATCACGTTTCGGTGAACTGTAGTGATCAAAAATAATTTTTGCGTCTTTCGATTCGTCTATCTATGGTACAATAAATAACGAATCGGCAGAGGAAAAAATCGGTAGCATTTTCCTAGCAGACGCTGTCAAAGTGAAAAATTTTAATTTTTTTTCTTATATAAATAAGTTTAGAATGTTGCGACGAAATTTTAAGTTTGAACAACAAAAATCTGTCTGTAGGTCTATTTGTAATCTTTTTTGTGCTCACAATTACTCTGGAACTGTTTAAGATATTGATTTAAGGTGTATCTATGTACTGTAACGAGATCTGGAACTAGATTATATTGTCGAAGGGTTGGGGGCAAATGGGGTTAAATAGGCAAAGCAAACAAGTAAGAATTAATAAAATTGGGATTTAGTGTATGTACGAGAAACCAAGGTCTTAAAAATTTGTTGGCATCAGCCATCCCCACCCTACTATTTAAATGAACCAAAGGTCTCAATTTTTTTTTTGACATCAGCCACTGCCGCTACCCCCACCCCATATTAAATGGGCTAAAGAAATAAAATTGTGATCAAGTGTGTGTACGAGAAGCAAAACTATCAAAACATTTTGCCATCGACCACCGCGCCACGGCCACCCCGTTACTTTCGTCCCATCATCAAATTACCCTCTTTGATGGTATGTGGAAATAATGATTCCTTAGACAGCAGTTTTCAAACAAATAATTTCTCTGCATACAAAAATCGGTGACAGTTCGTTCGTTATATTTCCTGTGCGAATAAAATAAAAATCTGACTTTAAACAACAGATTTATTACTTCTGTACAAATAAAAAATAACATAACAAAAAACCTAGAATACATTATTTTCAGAACATAATAATCTATCATATATGGCTATACCGTAAGGAACATACAAACGACTTATTGATAACAGTAACTTATATTACCAAAAGGAAGATTAAATACGATATCACAAGCAACTTATAACTTAAATATTCATTTTAAAAAAAATCAACATCCTTACTTAACAAAAAACATAAACTCTGATATATAAAAATGCCTGTATACCTACAAGGTAGTATCACAATATGGTAATATCGCAATAAACAAATAAATATTATTTGAAAGGTAACAAAAAGGTGGTCTTTTTTTAACTCGCTACCTACAGATTGCATGGAATATGCTTTTGCTCCTGTACCATAGAAACTAATTATGGGATCCGAGGGGAATACATCTTTAAAGTTTCCCAAAATCGATGGACCCTTCGGGATATTAAATATATTTCCATCCTGATAGTTTGAAGTATCAAAATTCTGGCGGACAACGTGTATGACTTTATAATAGATAACCGACCTACAGGCAGATTTTTGTTATTCAAACTTAAAATTTCGTCGCAACATTCTAAACCTATTTATATATAAAAAAAAACTAAAATTTTTCACTTTGACAGCGTCTGCTAGGAAAATGCTACCAATTTTTTCGTCTGCTGATTCGTTATTTATTGTACCATAGATAGACGAATCGAAGGACGCAAAAATTATTTTTGACCACTATAGTTCACCGAAACGTGATTTTTGCCACTTTAACAGGCGTCTGCCATACACATAGCTACGAAAAAAATTGACTGCCTGGGCAAGAATATAATCTTGATTTGTTGTATTTATCATTCCTTACACAATTTTTCTTGATAAATGTCGTTCATCAAAACCGGATCTGTCACTTTGACAGCGTCTGCTAGGGCGATGCTACCGATTTTGTCGTCTGCCGATTCGTTATTTATTAAACCATAAGTAGACAAATCGAAGGACGCCCCCCCCCCCCAGTTAATCCTGCCACTTTGAAACGGCAGACGATCGGTTTTGACATATCCAAAGACCAAAGAATGGACTGCCATCAGTGAAAATTTTGAATCTTATCGTTCACCATAATGTTTGCCAACTCTCCTACTAATAGACCAACCAAGACGATCGCAATCCGACTTACCCTGTACAGTCGGAGTGCACGGCAGAGAAGTGAAAGGGGTCGGGTATATTCTCGGACTAGTCTCCTATCCCAACTAGCCGTTTGCTTTTTACGCTATTGCATTTTGAAAAATTGTCTTATGACCGCGTAAATCGTTTAAATACCCGTATGTGGCGTCTGTTAAAATTGAATATATCTCACCCAATTAATCTTCTGCATGTACTATCCCTGAAGAATGTACATACAGTAGTGGCATGTTAAAATATTGAGTCGATGCCAATGTAAGGTAGAAGAGAAGAGAAATGGACAAATAATATGCTGAAAAGAAAGAGATTTAACCTACGCTGTTGCCACTTTTCTCTCTAGCTACTTTTAGTCGTCAAGATAATCCTTCCTCTTTTACTGAATTTTCTTTGTGATACATTTGCGTCAACTCATTCTGTTTCTGTCATTTCTTCATAATTAGACAAAGATTATGTTTTGAGGACATGGGAGAACTATGGATAAAAAAAAACGGCACGCCCATATTTTCCTGCCTGTTTAATTTAGACATCCCAACGGGAGGTGCGCACGTGTAGGCTGTGGGAGGAGCCTCTTACCTGTTGCCGACAAAGCTGCCTAGATTTGACATTGGGGGAGATTGGGGAACGTAAATTATTTTACGCCATGTTAAAATACGCAGCATAAATCTAAATAAATTTAACAAATCATGATGTTTCTATGAGCTACTATTAATTAAATTATTTTAACAAGAAACCAATTGCAAATAAAGCCGTATTAATCAATAATTGAATTTCATCCGATTTTGCATTTTCTTTTTACCCCACTTTATCCCATCATTGCAGAGTATTCGCTTAGACATCCCCACCTAAAATCTCTGTGATCTGGAAAGGGGAGAAATCAGAAAGACAAGTAGCTTTCAGATTTTTATTTTATTTGAGCCATTGCGTGTGCGTTAAACAGTACTATCGTAGTCGTAGGTAACTCTTTTAAAATGACGATTTATACAACGGAAGAACGAGTGCAAATTATTAAATGGTATTTTGGAAATAATACGGCTGCAGAAGTTGTCGCCCGATTTGTTTTTACATTTGAGGATCGACCCGTTCCGACGGAACAAACAGTTTTGAACATTGTTCATAAGTTTGAATCGTCTGGATGTGTAAAATCTTGCAGAAAATGTAATAATGAAGGTGGTGACAACGATGGCAGACAGATGAGTGACGAACGGGAACAGAGGGAAATAAATGTATGTAGTTTTGCGGAGGCACATGCCCCCTGTTCCAGCAGGCAAATCTCTGCCGAGCTCGATGTACCTGACCGTACGGTTCGGGCAATTTTCAAACGTAACAAATATCATTCTTATAAAGTTGCCGTCACACAAGAAATTTTTCCCGATGACTTTATACGACGTATGGTATTCTGTGAGACCATGATGGAAAAGGCGAACGAAAATGAAACTTTCATTAAAAATATTTTATTTACTGACGAAAGTTCATTTTCGCTGCACGGTCGTCACAATTCATCCATTACTAGATATTGTTCCCGGGAAAATAAATATTTAAGTATGCCACACCGAACTCAGTACCCACAGAAAGTCAATGTGTGGGCTGGAATTTTAGGTAATTCAATAGTTGGCCCCTTCTTTATCGACGGCAACCTTACAGCACAAAAATATTTAAATTTGTTACGTGAACAAATTATTCCGGCCGTTCGAACTTTGGGCATTGACCTCGAAGAGATTTGGTACCAGCAGGATGGTTGTCCTGCTCATAACGCGATAGTGATACGTAGATTTCTAGACACTACATTTCACGATCGCGTTATAAGTGGGACAAGCACAATTAAGTGGCCAGCAAGGTCTCCTGACCTAACGCCCAGTGATTTTTTTTATGGGGGTACATGAAAACAAAAATTTATGGACACGAACATCAAAGAGCGCGTAACCTTGATGAGTTACGTGAGAAAATTGTTACTGCCGCACAAAGTGTGACACCAGATATGTTAACAAACGTCAGGACGGAATTCTATGATCGTTTGGGATATTGTCTAGCACAAGAAGGCGATGTTTTTGAACCAATAATTCGTTAATTTTTAAAAGAGTTACTTTTTATTTTTCATAGTATTATTATTTTATTTATTTATTATGTACTTATTTATTTAAAGAATTTTTATTTATTTTATTTATGTACCTACGGAATGCTAGTTTAATTTTCACGCCACATGGCTAAAAATGTGCAAAAATAAAACAGTATTTTAGTTATTTGAGCATTAAAAAATGTATCAAATAACTACCCTCCAGCAAACTTCCAATACGCGTAACATCATTTTTGACAAGAGTAGTACATACCAACGCATCTTGAAATGTACTAAACAATTTTTAGGAAACTGCTGTTTTCATCATAAACGTCTCAAGCTGTAGGAGGGACAATAAGAGGGGATAGAGGGCGGAACTCTTAACATGCACAAGTGCTGGCATCGTTGTTATAATATCGGTCTCTTTCGAGTACATTATTTTCCTCTTTATATTTCACTCTATCTTATTATGGGGATCGACCCAAGAAATTTGGCTGCCACTACTGTATATACAGCGTGTGGTATTTAATACAGCAACACCCCGTTATTTTGGAACGCTTTGTCCGATTTAATTTTTTTGATAAATAGTGCTCGACTGTTTTTAAAAAAGTGAGGAAGAAAAAAGAAAAGTTGTTCTTTAAATAAATAGTGCTTCTATACATTATTCGGTTGCTATATGCAGGTATTGTAGGTGCCTTAATAGGGTGTGTACTTTCTAGAAAACAGGGAAAATCTGGAAAAGTCAGGGAATTTATTCAGGAAAAATTTATTTAAACTACACTTACATCCAAAGTTGCTCCCATCTTACGCCCACCGCTCGTTAAAAAATGTCCGATTCACTATACTATGAGATATGTCCCAAAGGATTTTTCGTCTAAAATTTATTTTAAAAAAATTACGTCGATTTTTATATTTAAAGAATTTACATTGAAGTTCAAATACCTCGAAAACCTCGAAAGGACATTGAATTATCTATGAATTATTTATTTTGAAATTTCCACCTAAAACATTTAACTCCTAAGTAATAAGCTAAATATTGCTTTTAGTGGTATCATTGGTGTGAAATTCCCATGCGCCAATTGAAGTAAAATCATATTAAACACCATTTGAAAGATAATTTTATTTTGCAAAAATTGTCTATTTAAATATTTTCGCCTAAAACTCATAGTTTAAAATTTATGAACAAAAAACTGAATAATTGTACTTTTAAGGAATAATAACAAACTTTATAACGGAAAGTCAAATACTACTAGGCCGTCTCTGTACCGTCATAATAACAAAAACAAACACTAATCCGCCTAATTAAATTTCCAGGTAATTCAACTTTTAAACGCCCCACTGCATACCAGTCCATTTAAGTCGATCTCTATACTAACAAATAAATAACAATAATTACCAACCGATATAAATAAAAGGACAGATTAGCCGCCGCCTGCGTACGGCCCTGGAAATCCTACACATCGTAATCCCTCTACAAAACGAGGCTAACTTGACGTTCAGTATACACCGGCTCTCACCTGACGTAACACCTGACTGACGAGCGCACCTTTACGTACGGTGAACAAAAACAATTGCCAGCGCGCGCGGTCACCGTGCACATTTTAAATTATCGGAAATCGAGTGGGTGTTGATTAGTTTGCAACCGACATGACAACAAAATAACTGCCGATTTTTGACATTTAAAACGTCAAAGTTACAATTTTTGGCTGTGGTGAAGTGCCTACTTGTGATTTTTCAAAACCAGCTAGTCCTAATTTGAATTTGATATAAATATTTGTTGTATGTAACCTAAAAATGTCTATGTACCGTTTCGTCAAAGACAATTCAAAATCAGGCGCTTCCAAGCGGCTTTTTGTGCAAGGGACCAGCTCGGATGCGTCCAAATCGACAATTTTGGGCCCCCCAATCGTCACAAACTTATCCACCTCGGGCGATGTGGAGGACCTAAAAGCGGTGTATACCAAAAAACGGCTCTCCACCGAGGTTTTGGGGAGTTCGTTCGAATCCACTAAGACCAGTAGACGCGGGGAGGATGGCAAAAGGAGGATCACCACGAAAATCGTTCGCAAAGTAACTACTCTGACTAGGGGCGAGGAACAGAGCAGGGCTGAGGATTTGATGAAAAAAGCAGCTGTTAAAAGTATCGAAAGCAAAGAGGATGTCGCTAGAAATGCGGGTGCAGTAAAGCCTAAACGAGTCAAGGTTAGAGCCATTTTATACTGTATGGGTCGTGCAAATGTGTGGTACACATTATAAGTGTTTGCTTTTTTATTATGTACAACATACATAGACAATATTTGTCGGCTGACGTCATCAGCTTTTATATCCTCATATTTACATTTATACGCTTACCTTATTAAATTTATCTTAAATCGAGGTGAAAAGTTATTATTTTATAAATAACATATGCGCAACGGTGCTCGCAGTAAAATAATTAGGGCTAATTATTAGTTGTAAAGAAAGTAAACATTAAATATACAATGTATGAGCGGGCGCTGTAATTGAGATGGGATTAATTAGTTTTAATTTATTCAAATGTGTGTGTGCATGCGTGTACGTTCATATATTATTTCAGCTCATTCAAAGTTGTGTCAGATTTTTTATTTTCATCAGGGTTCCCGAAACGTACAAGACTTTGCAAAAGAGGAAGTTCTTAATTTCATCTGTATAAATAAAAATTTAATTAGAGTAGTCCATGCATGTCAAAACGTATATCCATGCTTGTGTCGTAGAATGGTTTTTGATAGGGTTAGTAAAATACAACTGTTCAAGGTGATGTTTTCATTACAACAAAATACGTTCATTGTAGATATCTATTTTCGAAAGGACGAAATGTTGTTGCTCAGTAGATTTATTCAATACCAGAGTTTTTATAACAGTTTCAGGATAGATAATTTTTCAATATGAAGGCTTTTAATACTTGTAGAGCTATAGTATGGATTTATTTCGTCGTACTGGTCAGGGAAGGAGGGTATAGTGGTAGACTATAAAACTTTCTGCTGATAGGCAGAATCAGAGAAACGATAAGGAATTCTTACTGGTCTTACTTGAAAAATTCGGGTTTTAAAAGTCCTGTTGATACTCTTGAACCTCCCCATAATTGGTAAATATGATCTGAAGAACTCTTCACAAATTTTAATGAATTCCAGGGATAAAATTTTAAAAAGAAATTCCTTGATGCAGGAAGTGATAATTTTAGTTCTTTTTTTGTAAATTAACTCTTTGATCTTTTTTTAATAAAACCTTTCTGTATTTATTTGTAATAATTTAATATGTATTATAGTTATGAGATTTAAAAATTATGTTATGAGCAGAAGCAGAGGTTATCGAGTCTAGGATGTACGTTTTGGTATTATTCATCTTTTATTGATGTTTGTGTGCCCAAAAGTTGAATGGATAGTTGAACCTATGATGGCTGACTTCTTGCAATGACTTAAAAATAAATTTCAGATCTTCTAAAATTACTAAAGAATCTTGGCCTTTTTTTTGGATATGGTTCGTTGAAACTAGACAATTTCGATCATTTCAAAGAATTGTTTTCTCTTGAACCATTAAGGAAAAGAGTGAGAGTCAAAAATTGTTTATTTAAGACCAATAAAGCTGAGGGATTTTCCAGAATTCTTTATCAACTCTTAGATTTCAGTAAAAAGTATATACGGGGTTTATACAAAACAGGATGACAAACTTCGGGGACCCGTGACTCATTATACAAAACATGAAAAAATCCGCAAAAGCTCCCTAAGTACCAGTTGCAAAATGACCCCCCAAAACTGACTTGCAGTTAATATCTTAGGATCTCTTCGCGTCCCGTGGCGGAGGATTCTTTTGCTTCGATTTCCATCAAGACAAAGGATAAAATATTAAGAAAACGTGATGTTATTCTGTTTTTTTTTTTTAAGGTAACTGTCACTTTCACCGTTCACCCTATTTTGTGTACACCCTGTATACGACATACTAACATATTAATAAAGTTGATACGACTAATCTGAAAGAATTCTTTATATGATCAATTTGCAGAAATGGCGGAGGTTCCGGTTTAAATATGAATATAAGCTCAAGACAATTTCATCAGTTTGCGCACTATGATTTACCAAACCGAGCAAAAATAAAAACAAATAGAATAATCATTGTTTAATTGCAGTGTTTTCAGGTAATTAATTTTTTAGTTTTGATGATTTAGAGGTATAAAAGCGCGTAAAAATGTGCTCTTCTTAACAGGTTAAATTTACTGTCGTAATCTCTAATTCGAATTTCAACTATCAAGAGTTTGAAAGTCGGCTCTTTATATGAAGACCTTATCTTTATCTTGAGTAAGTGTAATAATTAAACCTTGTTTGTAACTTGAATCGATCTTCTTTTATGGATTAATTGATAAAATTGATTAATTAATATGGATGGGTGGTTTATTTGCATTTAAAAAAACATTTTAGAAGCTACGCCAGAGTAATTATAGAACTTGTCTGGAAAAATCATAGATACGAATTAAGTGTATCCTCCTTTTTTAAATAATTTATACCTTTCAATAACTATTGAGAATAAAATAAAACTAATGACAGAGTGCTCAATTTTTACAGCAAAAGCGACAGTCATCTACGAAGCTCTGAAGTTTGTACTTACCTCAGAATTTCAGAAGTTTCTGATTTCTTTAAAAAATGCCTCTGGGTACTTTTAATGTTAATACTAATTCCCTTATTATGGGTCTTAAAAACTTACTTCAAAATGCCTTTGACGGAAGGGAGAGAGAGGTACATTTTGTATGGGTGGAGGCACGTGTAGAATTAAAGGATTACGAACAAATGGATAATCTAGCCAAAGACAGTATCGACGTAGGAATTAATTCCAATTATAAATTGTGTTTAAAGGATGCAACAAATCTACTTAAATCTAAATTAAGGAATAATTGGGATTGTATGTGGAAAGAATCAACTTTCATAACTGATAAACTCTGAATTGCCATATGAGTTTTGGCATTTAAACTATAATTGCTCAAGAGAATACGTCACAACGATTATCCGATCATACATTACTCTGCACTTTTGTTTAAATCTAAAACTTACAACCTGGTATTTGTGAATATTGCAATGTCACATATCTTTTAATGTAAAAAAAAAATGCAGAAGCATCTGATAAACTACATACCAATATAATAATATATGGCAGCATCTCGATATCTTTTAATATATTTTAACTATACCTGCACACTGCTGCACACGTTGGGCCAAGTCTGACAAGCTTCGGTGAACAGCAACGTGTGGATGGTAAGTTGGTCTTGGTTGATTACGAGTGGGCCAGGTTTGCTTGCATTGGCCTCGGTGTCGATAAGTGGTACACAAATCAAAGGAACTTCGGTCACGCTTGGATCAGTTACCATTTCCCGTCCACACGTTGATGCATGTCAGTATATAACTATCACTTGCAGAGCTGCTTTTCTCTTGTTTGTAATTATTATTGCCAGGCTAGTTAAATGAAAACCTGGAATATTTTTTGTAAAAAATCTGCAAAACGCTAAGACTATATAAATATATTTACATACGGAACCCAAAAACTACAAAAGTTATTCATATTTACTCTGTTTCGTCGATGCTTTTTGTCAATCGTGACATTCACTTGTGCTAAATAAATTAAAGACACCTAACGATTGCCTCCACAGTAACTTCCTTGTTTCCCATCTTCTAGGTTCTAGTGAGCAATGCTACTTCGGCCAACATATAGATGGCATATTTGTAGACAATGTTTCAGCAATTGTTTCAGCCAAAGTGTGAAGCTGGCATTAAATACTAAGAATATTTTTGACTACCTAATTTGGTACTTGAAAGAGACGAAAATTAAGTTAGAGGTTAGATTTGTCTCTACGTTATATACCCTGCTAACCGTGGTCTGATTTTGTGCGTCAGAAAAAGACTGAAGGATCCGTGGGGCTCAATTGTTCATATCATCAAATCAATTAATTCTCTTGAAAAAGTTTTCTACTGCTGAAATTCTCTTGCGGATCGACAAGTCAGGAGAAATGCCATTTTTGAATTCCGTAAAAATCAAATTCCGATAAGAACGACAGTGGAACGTATAGTATGTCAAATTAAATGTTTGTATTTGCAACAGCCAGTGACAAGGTTTTTCATAGTCTTTGTATATCTATTATTGGCAACACGTATGACACTTATTATTTTGTTGATGTTTAAAAATTACTTATTTGTTGGTGAAGTCTTTCTCCAGCAACTAAATCTAAATTTCGATTTGCTCGCACTAGTTAAGCTGAAATAGCGTTAACGTCATCTTTAAATAAACCAAAATCTAATTCTTCATTTCCCACAGTTAACATCACAAACTGTTTAGGTACATAACCTAAAAGTAAAATTTATAAGAAAGAGAATTTTAGAATTCCCCATCAAAAATTAGAGAATTTTTTCCATCAATATCAAGAGAAATATTTCCAACGAATTTTTTGAAGAATGCAATTGTACTTAAGTAAAGAGAGAATTTGGGGCGAGCGTAGAGGCGACTTCAATGTGAATATCAGTCGATATTCCGTTGAAGCAACGTCGAGCGCGGTTAGTACTTGGATGGGCTTCCCATCTTGGGAAATACAGCGTTCTCGTCCCACTTTCTAGAGGCTTGTATATCAGTGTATACTCGGAAGTTACGTAATTTCAGACGAGGATTACGTAGTGGATATACCATCCTTCGCAGGGGATGTAAAGCAGGCGGTCTCTTGTCTATTAAATGTTAGGCAAGTAAAAGATCCCTACTCTTCTTAAGGGAAGAGGTTCGGCAAAATTTCCAGGTTGGGGGTAGCTCGTCTCCTGGCGTCGATGATAGGCCCTGGTAGTGGAAATAGGCCGACGTTAAACAGTTAAAAAA
Source organism: Rutpela maculata (assembly GCA_936432065.2). Taxonomy (NCBI): domain Eukaryota; kingdom Metazoa; phylum Arthropoda; class Insecta; order Coleoptera; family Cerambycidae; genus Rutpela; species Rutpela maculata. The sequence continues at coordinate 348,954,499 of OW386285.2, read as the reverse complement.
AAAAGAGAGAATCGATTCCTAGTATTTCAAGAATTGGGTTCCTGGACGAGACGTTTGCAACGTAGACGTGATTTTTGCAAATCCTGTGGCTGACATGTACTTCAAGTATTTTTTTTGTTTAGGTCGGATATAGATTCGTTCGTTTCTTAATATCGCAACTGGCTGTAGAGTATGGGCCTTTATAAATATCTTTCCTTATGCCTGGCCTGGAGTAAAGGTTGTGAAAATATTTACAAAACAAACGAAATTGTGTCACTTACATACCTCTGAAGTGTTAATTATCACGAGCAGATTTATTCTTTCACGAATAAATTACACGGAAGCAAAAAATAATAACGCCTAGCAACAATTTGCAATGCAAATTGTATAAGAGCCTAATAGTGTATATAAAACATAGTCTTACTTTCTCTGTGGCGTGTATACGCCCTTAAAGCAATCTACCTGCACGACTTGTGCAACGCGAAATATCAAATGTAAGAGGTTTGTTTGATCGGCCTGGCTACGACTAATAAAATACCGGTGCAATTTAATTCTGAAAATCCACGCAGATGGTGAAAGGAGATTCATGGATGTAATGTCCGCAAAGTCGTTGTCGGCTTGACAAATTTTAATTTTAGTGTGCTGAGGCGGAAATCTCGATGACTTACAGGAGAAAATAGACAGGAATGTATGTGCAATAAACGGGTCGTTTGTACTTTTTTTCTTTAACTCTCTACGGTAAACACTTTCGGAAATATTGCGAGTTGAAATTAGGTAATTAGTGGAGTCAATAGAGATTTTCACTTCGGAAAAATTCCGGGAAGCGGTAATTTTTGAGAATACATCTCTAAACCTGTCAGGAACAACATACCAAAAGTCACCAACAATAGTCCTTGAGCGTAATTTTTTATTAAACAAATTATTTGCAAAATACCAGTTTTTGTCAAATATATCTTAAAATATTTTTTTCTTTCGAAAACTAATTACGCCATTCGAAAGTACGGGAAATTTCACATAAAAAATGTACATGAAGTTTTTTTGTACGATCAAAAATGTAGGCTCCAGATTTTTTTTGTTTAATGCACGAAAATGAAACGCGGAGACACGTAAGTACGGCGCGCAAAACGCGCACGGCCTCGGGCACGCTACACTAAATTTTTTGTAACTTTTGAACTAATTAATGAAATTGACCTGACAAAAGCTTAAATGAAAGAAGAAACATGTAGCTACTGGGTTATTATATTTTCGAATATAAAAATGAATGAATGTATGTGGGAATAGTATATATATGAAGTCGGAACATAAAGAGATTTTCGATGAAATTGGTAAAAGCTCTACCATTCCTAAAATTTTCAAGATAAAAACCTGGGACATTTTACTCTTGAAGTAATGTATAAAGAGATCCTATATGAGTGAAGAAAATCTCAAAAATTTATTTTTGAAGATGTACACTTCCAAAATTTCAAAATTTTGAGAAAATGATAAAATTTGATATATCTAACTAATAGTCGGGGAGCCCTCCCTAGCTGTACGTGCACCCCCCGCCCGATCCTTGGGGACAATGTTTTTCATAAACATTGGAGCCTAAGGAACAATTTAAGACATATTCTAAAAAAAAACTGGCTGTACTTTCAAAATGGCGGCCATATTTAAAAAAAAACTGTTGCCAATGTTGTTTTTGTCATTTAACACAAAAACTAAAAAAGATGTACAAAAACTTTCTTCACAAAAAACAACATGCATAAAATTTTCTACAATTTTGTACCTATACAATATTTTGATAGGAGTTACCATTTTCCAGATAAATGAGTCCAAAATTAAGAAAACATGGAAATTCATATATCGGTAAATCACTTAAAAGAAATAACTGTGACAATTATTGTAAGGCGTATAATATAACTTTATATTATTAACATAAAAATTAAATAAAATAAACTGAAAAAAATTAATAATAATAATATTATAATTTGCAGACATTTATCTCGAAAACGGTAACAGTGGTATCTGGAAAACGGTAACTCCTATCCAAATATTGTATAGGCACAAAATTGTAGAAAATTTCATGCACTTTGTTTTTTGTGCAGTAAGTTTTTCTCCATCTTTTTTAGTTTTTGTGTTAAATGACAAAAACAATGTTTGCATTTTTTTTTAAACGGACGCCATTTTGAAAGTACATCCAGCTTTTTTTTTTAGGACATGTCTTAAATTGTTCCTTGGGCTTTAATCTTTATGAAAAACATTGTCCCCAAGGATCGGGGGGATGCACAAACAGTTAGGGTGGGCTTCCGTAGTGTTACGTTTTATACTGAATCTTATATTTTATCCTAAGAGCTGAATCATTTATCTGGAAAATGGTAACTCCAATGCAAATATTGTATAGGAGCAAAATTGTAGAAAATTTTATGCACTTTATTTTTTGTACAGAAAGTTTTTCTCCATCTTTTTTAGTTTTTGTGTTAAATAACAAAAACGATATTTGCAATTTTTTTTAACGGGCGCCATTTTGAAAGTACAGCCAATTTTTTTTTTAGGACATATCTTAAATTGTTCCTTAGGCTTTAATCTTTATGAAAAACATTGTCCTAAAGGATCGGGGGGGGGGGGGGGGGGGGCACGGGCACTTTGGGTGGGCTCCCGTAGTATAACTTTAACCACCTATTTATTACTCTGGTTTAAATCGCGTTATTAGATCTCTGTAGGTGCGATTTTTAAAGCTTCAAATGTGTACTTCAAGATGCTTCAAGGGGATTTACCTTAAAAATTAAATTAACCTTCTTATTTTACGAAAATAAACAAAAGTTTTTTTGCTTGAAAATTCGTGGTTATGTGTAAAATTAACGTTAATAACTTTTATAAAAAAAATTATTTAGCCTACCTATCCAGCATAAGTTTATAGTACGGACCTGAAAATAAGTAAATCTGATAAAAAAATTTTTGGAATGTATATAACCCCTATACGTTTCACGAAATATTGAAAAAATCAAGTTTCTTCGGTAAATCGACTCATTGTTGATTTTTTCTAAAATGTTTATCCTGTTTAAAGTATCGAAAACATTAAAAATATTCACGTGATACAGGGCCATGAGTCAAATTATAATGCCTGAATAATAGAAAGAGATTGAAAGTAAAACATCTTCGCAGTACGCATCTAAGCAGTACGCATCACCTGCCTCGCAAGCTATGTGTGTGTGTCCGCAGAGCATTGTAAAAGTAGTTTGGACACTTTTTCACAGATCATCTTGTAATGCTATGTACAATATCATGTTTTTTTAGCTTCTTTAAGTTTTTATTTGAATATTTAAATCGTGTTTTTAATTGAATAGTGTTTTGAATTATTTTATTGCTTCATGGAAGTCGGCCACATTGGACCAGCCATTTTGAATTACCTTTCTTTGACATCACAGTCTGTTTCAGCGACCTCAGAAACCCCTTATATGTCAATTTGAATCAAATTGCTTTAAAATTTCTCAACTCATAATGATTTTGTTAAATTTCCTCACGATTATATGTTTATAACTTTTTATTTTGAGTTATGTAAAAGTGATAACAAGAGGTTTTAGAAATATCGAAGCTTCCCGTAGTTATTACGAAATAATGCATATTTTCAGCATCTATTGACTCCATTAATATGGTGTAAAAATCTATTTCTTAAAAACGTGGTTGAGGAGGAGATTTTTTTTGCTAGAATCTGTAGTATCTAAAGAAGAATGATGAATGTAAGTTTTGAATTTCTGACGAGGTCGGGAACATATTCGTTTGAACAACTGAAATCACAAAACATCGTTTTTTCTCGTGTTTTGCAAGTATCTCTGGTCGTATTGCAAAAATAAATATTTTCCTTCTGTAAGTGAGGGAAGTAAAAATGGAAATTGTCTGCAATAAAATTTCGAGCAGATCTAGATATGCAAGACCTCTATTAAAGGTGTATAAATGTTAACCACAGAAAATATCTTTTTAAACCGCCGAAAACACAATAAATTGTTTAATACTTTCGTAGAGAAAAATTTTTAAACTCTAGGTTAAAAATTTGAAAATGTGACGCTACTCAATTATGAACCTATAAATTAGATTTCCTTAGGCCGAAAACGAAATTACCATATACTTTGAGATTCATATTCCCTATTAAGAAAAGTAGACATTAAAGTAAATAATATTAACAGGATAATTATCTTCCGGATTGGTATATTTTTCGAGAAAATTATTTTCAGATAATACTGTCGTTTTTTGTATTAATCTTACAAATTATTTTACACCCAGCAATTTTCTTTAGAACTGTAATAGTTTGTAGAATATCTGTACGATTTGAACTTCATTATCTTCACAATTGCATTATAATACAGCCTGTAGAGCAAAAAATCGTGAATAATTCCTACAAGGAATTTTTTGTTTGTATAATGTAGGAGGGGGTGGGGTGCCGCACTCATTAACTAATGTTTCCCACAAAAAAAATGAACGAAATACATTAAATTCGAAAATTCCAATAGTAAAACCAGAAAATATCCAATAATTCTGAAACTTCTAACCTGGCAACCTTAAGTCTTTGTTTAAATCCGTAACTAAAAATAGAAAAAACAAGAAAAAAGAAAAACGTAATATTCATTTATTTATTTTTTTATTAAGTCATGTATAAGTATTTATCAATTTATGTAACTTATATACTATTATATTTATTTAATATATCAATTTAATTGCCTTCTATAATTATTTGTGTACAACTTTGGAACTGTATATTCCTTTTTTAAGTTTGTATTTTTACCGTCAATTTATTTCTAAAATCTTCTAATCTTGAGTTTCGTTTACCTTCTCTTCCACCTTCTTAAAATTTATCGCATTTGGATGTACTAGATCATGACATGACCTCAGTAATATGCAAACATGAATTAATTAAAAACACACCTCGTGTGTTGATTCTAATTGATCCATAATAATGCGTTACCCACTTTACATATTTATTTTGTTTGCTTGAGGTGACATTGGCATACTTCGTCCCTTCTCAGTGCACGGGTGAAGTGAGACACCACCTTAATTGGGTGTTGTTGTTTAATTCAAATCGCAGACATAAAGATTTTTCATCCCACGCTTGACATCATTATTATTAAAAATGGGTATGCGAAAATATGTTCAAACCCACTACATTTAAAACCAGTGGGTTAAATCTGGGTGATGTTTACTGTTATCGTATTTTACCACAATCTTCAAGTTTAGAGCAACATCCAGAGATATCCATCCTAACATTTAGCTAATGAAATGTTCACTCAAATGTGGTAAATATAATTTAAAAGAATAACAAAAAGTTTTCGTCATTTGGCATCTGTATCATATTTAGTCTAAGCTTCCATGGCACAAAATATATGGAAATGGAAAACATGTAATAAACATCTTACGCCCGCCAGATTAATAAAAATGTGTTAATTGCTATTTTTAATTAACTTTTAAAATTAGCTAAAAAAAAATGAATTTACTTTTTAAAACATATCTGCTTGAAATTTATACAATTTGTGGTAAATAACGTATCATTTTTGAAAAAATGTATCTGTCTGACAATTTTTGTTAATTAACATCTGACAAACCTTTTGTCATAAATAATTTTGTTCATGAAAGTACAGTTCAGAACACCTCCTTGGTTTTTGTTTAAAAATGAAGTTTGAGATTTCCCAGTTGTCATAGAATCATAAAAAATCATAAAATTAAGAAATCTATCATAAAATGTCATAAATTATTTATTTTGCCATAAAAATTATAAAAAATAGACATATACTCATACTTACAATTAACTAGATTTTTTACTAGTCAGTTTTTTAATCAAAGTTCTCGCTTAAAATTGAATTGGTGCTTTTCATTTTTATTCTATTGCGCAGGCAGCACAACCTAACCTGCAATATGCGCGATATCCACATTCCTAAAAAGATATACTGCGAATGGTCGACAACAAAAGGAGATAGAGCACGACGCTAGTTTGATGTATAAATGTCATTTATAATAGTGGTCATTACCTGTTAAATTTCAGTGTAATATACTCCTTTAATTGCAGCAGAAAATCTTAGCAGTATTTGAATCAAATAATTGTCTGTTATAGATGAGAAGTTATAAAATGTACATGCAATTAAATTTTACTTTAGATTTTAGTACTTTAGTGTACAAGCATAATTTTCACTTGAGCATTGTTTACAACTCTTAAATTTCCTGAATGTAAAATATATATTCAAAAATATTGTTCTATGAAGTTATTAAACAATAAACAACAATAAATGAATGTCATAAAATTTGTCATAAAATTTTGGAAAAGGTGTCATAAAATTATAAAAAAAAAAACTAAAAACTGTGCTGGGACCCTTGATTTCCCCTATCTATTAAAACCTGTCCGGCTGGCAGGGGCGACTCAAGGTAAATTTTCCACCCGGGCGAGAGCACTTTTTGGCGCCCCTCCCTGAGGTAATCACGGAAATTTCACGGACGTACTTCATACTAAAGCTCAAAGATATCCCTTCGGACTCCCTCATTACTTTTTAATTCAACACATGGAGTAACATAACCGTCTATACACGTTGGTCCAAAATTGTCTCTCCATATTTATGTAGCTGATAGTACATCCAAAAATAAAGGTACTCTCGATGAATAATAACGAGATTATACCTCTAATGGGGAATATAAATATCAGTTTTTCTGCAATATCTTCCGACTGCCTTAAAATATAAAATTCATATTTTAAGTTTAGATATGGGGCCCGTCTGATGGACATCAATTTATATAGTATCAGTCAAAAAAAATCTGACGAAAAATTATTTTCAGATCAATAGAAATAAAAAAGACATTCTTATTGCGTTTTGATAAACCATTCTCGAGTAATTTATGTTTACACAACGATTATTTCTGTGTAATACTTATTTTGGCCCCCCCTACACCTATGTATGTAATTCTTCGTTCATTAAATAGTGTCTGGGTTGAAAATTGCATTTTGTCGATAATTTTTTTACTCAGAAACATAATAAAAATATTATTTGTAAAAATGTTCATTAGTATTGGCTACTATGGTTCAGTTATTTTATCATTATGACCATTATCATAATTGATGTTGTTATAGTAACCCTTGCAAAGAGTGACCGCAAAAAGACGTCAAAAGATTTTTGCGGTCACTCTTGTTTCTGGTGTTTTAATAGGTCACGGACGGTCAAGAGAAATAATTTGATTCTGATTTAATTAATATTGACATTTAGTCAGTGTTACAGGAAATGTTTCCTAGATCCCTAGATAAATAACTATTTTAGTTAATTCCAGATGTCTAAAAATAGAATCTGGACATTTAATAAGCGATTATCAGGGAGAAAGCGAATCAATAATTGTAATCCATTTATGCCATCGTAAAGGAAATTGGAACTAGCACAAGTTTTATGTCCGACGATTACGGAGGAATCTGCAATATGTGGGTAGTGTTTAATGTTGCAATTATTAATCAAATTTCTGTCATAATGTGCCCTTATTTGGTTAACAGACGGTTTTCTCTACTTACTCAAGCAGAAACCGACAAGAGATTGCTATTATTGACTTCAATTAGTGTACATTCCTAGAACAACACACGATTACATAAAATATGATCAATAGTTAAAAAAAAAGTGGATTCAAAAATAGCGTAAGTCAGTTTTTCTTTTTTAAAGTATTCGGGACTGCCTCTTGAGTATTTTGTCAAGTTGGCGGGGTCGGAGGGGGAGGGGGTGGCGTTAGCTGCCATCTTTGCGAAAAATTCAAATACAAATATTTCGCGAACCGTTGATGCTGCGGAAAAAATGGTAAGAACCTTTTTTGTTTAGCATTAAATTCTCTCAAAAATGCGTTTTCTCGAGATATTTCGTATGTTAACTTAAAAGGGATATAAAATATAGGTAAAGTTATTAATTGTTCATTTATATACTGTTTACTGTATGAAACGGGGTTCAGACGTGGAAGACCTAGAAATATATGAGAATTTGAAGTTGCCTAAAATGTCATCGAAAAGTTAGGGAATTTGGAAAATTTATTGAGAAATTAGGGAATTTTATTAACTACTTCCACATCCAGTGGAAGTATAGTAACGACAAAAAATGTCTATTGTTTAAATAGGCTTAGAATGTCATGAAACGTCGAGATTTTCAGTTTGAGCAAAAAAGTTCTGTCTGTCTGCCTCTAACTTTTTTTTGTGCGCACGATTACTCTGGAACCGTTAAAGATATTGACTTGAAATTTGGTACACTTTGGTATTTTAACAAGATCTGGAATTAGATTATCATATTTTCATCTTATTTCGTTGAAGGGTTGGGGGGTAAATTGGGGTAAATGGGGATAAATAAGTAAATCAAGCAGATAAGGGTCCATAAAATTCGTATTTAGTATATACAAGAGAAGCTAATGTCCCAAAAGAAAAATTTGGCATTAGCCTCCCCTATTACTACCCCATCCTATTATAAAAGGTGGTGAAAAAAAAATTGTGATCTAGTATGTGTACAAAACCAAAGACCTCAATTTTTTTTTACTTCATCCACCCATACTACCATAGGGCTACAGTTTGATTGTTGTAGACATTCGCTGTTGTAGCTGTCGCAACCCACAGGGTGTTTCAAATTTCGGGAGAAAAACTTATAATCGCTCTTGCACCATGAATATGCTCAAGACGTTAATTTATATGAAAATTACTACAAAGGCATCGATATCGAGAAATAAAACTAAAATGAAAAAAAAAAATCAAAATCAGTTTGTTGGTTCGAAATCAACTTTGAAATTATGGCCAATTTTTACTGGTGCTTTAACTTTGATTGGAAGTGTGTATTGGGGTGGGCCGAAAAACACGAAACTTTGAATTTGCAGATGGGGTAGTTTCTATTTTATTACTATGTATCTAAAACCAATTCGGGTAAATTTTTAGCCACCGGTTAATATCTAGCCGGTCCCCCACGGCCTTCAAAATGAAAGAAATGGATAATTTTTCAATTTTTAACATTTTTCAAATTCACATTTGAAATTTTTTTATGACTCTTTATTAACGTCTAAACACGTGTGGCAAAATTTTTCCAAATCACATATTTTTCAGTTGCAGGAAAATTAGAAATTTGTCACTAAAACGTAGAATTTGAAGAAAATAAAGTTTTTTGCATAAAATTTCTAATTTCCCTGGAACTGAAAAATATTTCATTTGGAAAACTTTTGCTACACGCGTTTAGACATTAATAGAGTCATAAAAAAATTTCAAATGTCAATTTGAAAAATCGAGAAATTGACCTTTTCTTTCATATTCAAGGACGGGGGGCGGCTAGATATTAACTAATTTGATTAAAAATTTACCCGAATTAGTTTTAGATACATAGGTAGTAATAAATTCGAAACTACCCCATCTGCAAATAGTTTTCGTGTTTCTCAGTCCACCCTAGTGTATATTCAAGAATAAAGATTACGAGGTTGTACCTCTGTACTGTCCCTAAGCGTCTCAAAATCGAATTTAATTTTTTTATACCATGATGCATCACTCTAAAAAATATGAAAAAATTACAAGCTAACAAGCATACGAAGATGTTGATGTACTAAAAAAACCAGAGATTGACACTTGATAAAATTATCAAAAAAAATTAATTTCAAAATTTAATTAAAATTCGGCAAGCCGAATTTAATTAAAGACTTCGAAAAAAATTGCTGACGTGCAGCCTTAAGACTGTGTGAGCCCTAATATTTTTGAGAATATTTAGTGCAGCACGAAAAGCAAAATGAAATAAAAACTGAATATTACGTTTCTTTCTGTCACTAGCCTAGCAGTAGGGATATGGAGTTAAAACTCAGCAGAAATTGTTTATTTATAGAAAGCTAATAAACTATGTATGTAGGGTCCAATTTGGCTTAAGGACATTTTTCATCGTACTTATAACGTCAAAACACAAATCTATAATTTGACGTTTCTAAAGTGAAAATTGCGAGACAACTTCAGTTATTTTCGATGCACTCTTGTGATTTGGCTAAACGCCAAAGTGAAATAATGTTACTTTATCTACTCTTATTAGGTTATATACTAGTTAATAAACTGCTTTTGAACAATTAATAGTATCCATAATGAGCGAGTTATTTTAACTCACGCTAGGTACAGAGCCAATCACCTTTATCTTCATGCCTAGCTTGTCCAATCGACGTGACGCGCGACACACGACACACAAAGGTGGTACCAAACTTTTAGTGTTGCAAAAATGAGTAAAAAACTAAGCAATATGTTACAAAAAAAAGATCGATTTTCTGAAATGTCACAAAATGCTACTTTTGATTCGTTCATGCCGAGCCGAATTTTCAAATATCGCCGTGCAATTTACGATCAGGTTTATCTGGAAGACTTCCTCTTTCCGTCGCGACATCGTACGGCCGTCCCAATGGTGTTTTTCGAAAAATATGAATCTGCCAAGATTGCACGTTTTTGCAATTTTTTCGGCTCCGAAATGTAAGCTGTTTTTTGTTATTTTTCGCAGATATCTCCGAAACGGTGGGAGTTAGCTCGAAATAAAAAACAAGGTCAAACGAGTATTTTCTACTAAGAATCTTTTGCTATCATCAGAATTTGGATTTTTTTTTTTTCGGAGATAAGTACTGAAATGTTGGCCATGTACGACAAAAAAATCGCAAATTTTGAGCTTCTACAGTTGGCAACTTTTTAATCTTGGCTCCTACGCCAAAAGACTACTGTAGTTAATATAAATAGGATTAAATTTGCTAAAAACTCTTTTTTTTATTTTTTGAATTCCGACAAGAATGAAGGAATTAGAGGGGGCGGGATTTGGGATTTTTTTTTTTTTTTTCGGTAAAATTTCTCCATTTTGTCATGTAATTAATCGGTAATTAAACGAAATCGATCTCATATACTATGTTTACTGAATATCATGTACTACTTTGACGCTCCGTTAATCTTGGCCCTTCGAAACAAAGGTTTCTGAGAAAAATTTATTTTTTTAGGATTTACATACACTCTATAGAAAAACGTGTAATTTCCTACATTTCCTAGAATATCTCGATAATTATCGTTTTTTTCGAAAAATTTGTAGACAGTTTATGTAAAGAGAATTGATTAAGCTTTCCGACGCTTTTTCTATTTTTTCTCTAACATAAAAAACAAGACTTTTGACCGAATATGCGCTCCGGGCTATTGCAGTTCGCGGAGAAGTTTTGCATTTTCCGCCGCGGAATATTAATCTACAAAGCTGATTTTTTGTCTACAAGCAGTTTATTCACTATTTCGGTTAAAAATCACATTCTACCTCCGCTTAAAGGTGGCTAAGACTTTGAAGACAACAAATATAAAAGGGTGTACAAAACTGAATTTTACAGTTAATTTTATTAATAAACAAACTGAGTAATTTAAACAAAATTTTCTCAATTTAATATTTATTGTTATAATCGTAGATAAAGTATAATATTCAACTTGCGGTAATGGTAATAACTCACTTGATGAATTACAGCACTCGCCTTCGGCTCATGCTATAAACTTCATCTGCGTGAGTTATTACCTACATTGCCGCTCGTTGAATAATATAGAATTTTTCACGCTTTTTACTTTTTTTCATTATTACCATAAACATATGTTTTACGCACGAAAAATAATGAAAGAAAGTTTTTTTAACACTTAGAAAAACTTATTTCTGTACCTGTGGTCCTATTGATTTTGCGAGTAGTTGAACGATGTCCCTTTTAACTCTTTGCAAACTTCTTCTTTTGGCTTTTGACGTTGCTGTATTTTTAACCCCTCATGTCCTCAATATATGTTGTCAATATCCTGATTATATAATATACTCTTGTTCAAGCTCAAAACGAAATTAAGCTTATAAACAAAAGCGACTTATTGAATTTATTTATATCCATGTATTTTACAATATATAATTAACACATTACACGCTGCTCTCAATCGAAATCGTCAGTAAAACGTGTTCCTAACAAAATTCATTTTTTATGAGTTTTGCTAATCACGTATTTTAATTAACATAATATAATAATAACAGAACGTATCTAACTGGTTCCATAAAAAAAACCAAAATGCATTTGTAGAACTATTTTATTTATATATTCACATGTAATAAATAGTCAATTTGTAATTTGACTCGTGAATAATTCCCCCAAGAAAATTTTTTATAACATGTTTTTTTATATATAATTGTCTACAAATTTTTAGTGCGAACAAAAAAGACATAAAAACCATCCATAAAAATATCAAAGTCGGCGCTATTACTTGCTTACAAGAGTACTACATGGCCGTATTTCAAATTTTTGCGTATTAGAATTAGTCCAATCAACGAAGGAAAAATAGGGGAATTAATTCGTGTAGTTGCAAATTTTTGTGTAGTTGTCGGGAGGAGTGCCCTGAACAATATACCAAAAGTCCTGACCGGTGGGGGGTGAGCGGGCGGGTGGGGGTTAGTTTAAAGGTCCCCTTATCACGTTTTTCTTAAATAACTCCATAACTACGACTCCATAACTACGACTCCATAACTACGACCTCTAGCATTTGTAGAAAATTTCATTTAGTTTAATTTTGTATAAGAACAATTTTTCGCTAGAGGTCGTAGTCTTCGAGTTACATATTCAAGAGAAACGTGAAAAGGGGACCTATAACCCCCCACCGGTCAGAACTTTTAGTATGTTGTTCAGTACAAAAATTGGCCACTACACGAATTATTTCCCCTATTCGGCCTTTTTTGTACTTCGCTGACTGGATCAAATGAACAAAATAATACTAGAGATTTAAAAATCGTGTTTTCGGTAAAAATATAATGACGTTTCTGGTAAATTAAAAAATCTTACTCTGTTTTACGACAAGATAGGAATATCGTATGTATTGGTGGACGCATTGCCCGTCCTTCGTGACATTGGCAGATAAATTCAAAGTACGGCTCTGTTTATCTGATACCCTGGTATTAACGACGACAATAAACTCCGCGTCATTCTAGTCAGGGGTGATTAACGTAACTATATCACAAGAGTTAGAAATCTTAATTAAAAGAGGCGTGTTTCCTTTTATTTCTTATCTCAATCATGCCAGAATATACTTTACATATAAGTAATGATGTTTTATCTATTAAATGATATATTATATTTATTATTTAGTATTGTGTAGAAAAATAAAGCATGCCCCGGTCTCCCCTTATATTAGCTCGGTCGGCAGCTTTGAGTTTTTTATGTGCAGTATAAAAATGGAGTGAACTTTATTTAATTTTAAGGTAGAATTAACAGGAAAAGAGATAATCTACAAAAACCCAGTTTGACCGTCATTTTTCCGACATGGCGACCATATTTTTGTGAAAAATGTTAATGCAAATGTTAATTAATGATTGTGACGTGACAACTTTCCTGAAATTGTGTATTGAAGAAATTGCCATAGCTTTCATAGTTTATTAGTTATAAAGGAAAGATTAACAAATGTCCATCTTTTTGTTGATACCACCCATAGTTTTATTAAATAATTTGTACACTTGAATTTTACATCTGAATACATCTTCCTACTGAAAAAATTATGTAATTGTTTGTTAAAATGGTGGACCGCTTTTTGGGGAACGACCTAAAAATAGAACGCAAAAATATGCATAGCCACATGGTCTCCAGTCTCTTCGGTTTGAATAATTGCTTGGATTAAACCATACACTTCTCCACTATGTTAATTATCTATTAGTAGTAAGAATCTATAATTACAGATTGGGCAATCATTAATCAACAGAAATTTAAAGATCAAAGCTGTCTTCCAATTGCTCGCTTGGTAATTAAACATTCGATAATATCAGAGCCAGAATCGCTCCTTATCTGAACGACAGAGACGTTGTGGTTGGAATTTTTTATTCTATACCAGACTAGTTTATAATTAAATATTTGGTAATCCTCGATATTCGTATATTGTTAAACAACATAATTAAGACAAATGTTACAACACATGTCCGTTACATAAGTGGAACCAAAACTGTAATTAATTGCCGTTCGAATGGAGTATCTGCGCATTAAAAAAAATGACACCGGATGTGATTATACAATGTAAGATACAATTTGTCTTTAATAACGTTTCTTAACTGTTAGAAACTGCTATCAGTAATTCATTGGCATTAATTACAACGAGAATCATTAGAATTTAAATAAAGAGGTAGTAGACTAGTCTGGATAGATATAAATAGGAAATGTGTCAAGAAAGCACCAACAGGAGAATAATTCCAGGAAGTCTGGAATTTGTTTTAATCCCTTCGAATATATCTCTCGCTAACCAGTTTAAATTTTAGCCCATGTATGATGTCTGCGGTAGCCGCCATATTGACAATGACGCCGAAATTTAGTCTTTCGCGAATATCTCCTAAAATATTAACTTTTTGGCAGAAACACTTATTACTATTACCAAAATTAATCCTCATTAAATTCTCTTTATATTATACGTCAATGATTTTTTTCACTTTATATCACCAAAAAAAGTGCATCGCTTATGCTGACGATACATCCATTATTGATTTTAATTTGAATATTCCTGACCGAAGTGAGGATAGCTTTAGTTCTATCAAACAAGCTGGTGCTTGGTTCTCTTAAATTACAACAAAGAAAAACCCAACAAATCGTTTTCTCAACAAATAATTCACTAATCAAGGATAACAGTGTTAAAATTCTTGGCGTTTTTCTAGATGACACTCTTAACAGGTCCAATCATCGAGCAACTGTCACACAAATTATCAAGTCTGATATTCATGCTACGTAGGCTAAAAAATCAGCACTGTTCTAAAACCTTAAGAACATGCTAATTTTCATTATTTCATGCTCATATTAATTATGCTATCCTCCTATGGTGGATCATCTCCGGAAATTGTAACCTTTCGTCTGCAGAAGAAAGCAGTCAGGCTAATTGTTAGTGCTAGTTAACCATAATTAATGGTAGTCTTGGTATAATGCCGGTTCCTTTTCTTCACATTTATGTTACTTTTCTTGAAATTCACAAGAACGTAAATTCTTTTTGTACTAATTCAGATTTTCATTCGTATGGCACTAGGCTAATCAACTTAGGCAGCCTCGTCTTAGATTTTAAAAATCACAGAAAAACTCTTTAAACCTTCAATTATACAATCACATTCCTAATGACGTAAAATCTCTTAATTTTAATAGTTTCAAGATCTTAATAAAAAAAACACATTTTAAAATATTGTTTCTATTCAATTGATGAATTTGTAAACACACAAAGTTGATATCTTTTAGCTTAACCTCTGCTTGTTTGGTATGTTCTGGCCATTTCGTGGGAGCTTGCCTCTTCTTTCTTTTTTTAAAATTTTTTGTATTTTTTATATTGTGTGAAGTATCTGTATATGAAAATTAGCAATGTTTAACATTGCCCTTTCACATGCCTATATCAATATATAAAACAGTTCAGATTTTTTAAACGCGAAAGTCCTTTTTACCTCATACTGCAGCGTCTCTATGTAGTTCACGAATAATACCTATTGATTTTACCCATATTGTATGAGAATTAACTGCAGTAAAAATGATCCGTCCGATCATAAAACAACAGTTGGCGTTACAGCAAGGCATAAATGTGCAACTATAAAAATGACGGTTATTTTTCGGAATTCCGCAAGGAGAATTTTAATACATACAACAGCTTAGACGCACAGAATACTGCTTGACGTTGAAAATGACATCAGATGGCGATAGTTAATATGCCGAGTCAGTCCAGATACAGTTAGCCAGCGCAGGAAGTGTATCGTGAAAAGCAAATGTTTAGCCATGAGCTTATACTATTAATTATTATTATACAATTTTGCGGTTTTGTTTTATTTTTGCTTTCTTAAATTATAACTGAGGCAATAATAGAATGCGGTTAGGCTTTTATCACTTATACCAGGTATTTAATTTGTCGTCTCTAGGCCCGTAGCATTTAAATGAATTAATGTAGGGAAAAGCCCATAGAGCTGTAAAACGATAAATCGCAGGGGAACATTCTAGAAGATCAAATAATCGCTTAATTGAGGAGGACTTTGATTTGACAAATAAACTTTAATACCATAACCCTGGAAATATTCAATTTTGGCGCGATATACTTACAGTGCATTATTGCAGATTTAATTTAGATTCAATTACTTCCACGTCCAGTGGAAGTATAGTAAGGACAAAAAAATTTTAAAAAATTTTTATTGCCCAAATAGGCTTAAAATGTCATGAAACGTCGAGATTTTAAGTTTGAGCGAAAAAAAAATTCTGTCTGTCGGTCTGTCTGTCTGTCGGTTTGTCTGTCTGTCTGTCTGTCTGTAACTTTTTTTTGTGCGCACGTTTACTCTGGAACCGTTTGAGATATTGACTTGAAATTTGGTACACATATGTACTTTAACTTTAACTTATTAAAGGGGAAAAAAAAAAGTGATTTAGTGCATGTACAGGAACCAGAAACCTCAAAATATTTTTTTACTTCATCCACCCCCCACTACCACCCCCCTATCACCACCCCCACCCCACTACCGATGTGGGGTATTGTTTTATGGGTTTTTGGGGTAGAGGATTTCAAATATTATATTATTAAAGTTCCATAAACAATTATTTTCACATACAAAGTTTTTTCGTTGTGAGTGACTTGGATAGAGAATCTGGATGTGGAAGTAGTGATTCCTTGGGCAGCGGTTTTTTTGACTGTTGACAGTTATTGTGGCGGAGAGCTTATTTTATGCTGAATGAAAGGCCCAGTTTCAGAGTTTATTGCCTACCAATTAATATCGTGGTTGAAGTATGACACATTTATGATCTGGCAGGCCCTTTTAGGAACATACCATACCCGAAGTTAATATAAACACATCGAAGTTTATCTAAGAAATTTGTTTCTCACTCTCAATGTTGGAACTTGATATTTTAATATTATGAAGCAAACAAGACTACAGGCAATATCAGAATCAAAACATGCGTTTTTAAGTAACGCAATTAAAAGAAATTAATAACGTATCCTCTGATGGTTGTGTTTTTCATTTTGCCTTATTTGGACTGATTTCTTACTGTTTGTTTCTTCCTGTTAATTTCAGCACTAGTCAGCAAATTTTTTATATAAAATATCATAGATTTATATTGTGTGTAGTGTATTTTCAAAGAAATTTGTCCGTTACTGTCACTTTACCAAAGTTTATCAACGCATTTTAGATATATATCTGTACTCTGATTATCTCACTCAATAGCACGGAGCTGTAAGAATATTTATGTATACCTCAACATTCTAAATGAGAAACTAATTTCAGATTCAGATTTTTGGTTTCAAAATTTGTTTTTCATATTTAGAAGATAATGATTAATTAATTTTATTGATCCTTTTAGATCATTAAATTCATGATATAGGATAGGTCATTATCAGGGCCCCGGAATTTTATCTCGGCGTCAGAGACGGCTTTCATATAGACATAATGTTATATTGCAAATACCTACTGAAATATTCAGAAAAACGACGAAATGATAAAATATTCATCATTGCCAGCTACAATGTATTTTTGGTAATAAATTTAACCTAAAAACGGTAATGGTTCTTACAAAAACATATAATAGTACCTAGCAAATAAAAAAAAACAATTTTGAATAAAACACATACTTTCCTGTTCTGTTTAATATGTGTGGGGTATTTATTGTGTTTATTGTCATAATAATTACATATGAAAATCTAATAAGCTGCTGGCAACATGAAACATTTTTTTCCCAATAAAATAAATTATTTTTATATAATATTAAATCATACATAACAAGCAAAGTTAAGGATTAATGACATAAAACTGCCATGTACCGTGTGCATCACAAATGTACACAACGTGATAAAGTGAATTTTATTTCATTTTAATAATTTTTATCGGAAATCTACTACATTTGTGAAACGTACTGACAATTACCTAACGACGTAGTTTTTTTTGCTCTATTTTATATTGACGAGGGCTTCACCAAGTTTGTTTCATTAAATTAACAATGTCTAAAACGAACAACAACGTGCAACAATTATATAAAAAGTTAAATAAAACAGCGAAAAGTATAATGTTTAGACTAATTTCCTGTGCCTTGCTCACCATAGCTCATCAATAAAATTCGGTCGCCTGTCGTGCAATTGTGTAATTATTAGCATACCTACGAGTTTGAAGAGCAAGTATTTCTATACCCTTTTATCTCACGCTCACATCTAGTCGATTTCCAAATTGTTCCGGTTGCTTAAATAGGTATATCAAAACGATTTAAATTAGTCATGGAAATATCTATAAGAACCGTTCGTGTTCTTATAAATTAAATAAAGAGTTCTAGTTGAATATAGATTTGAATAAACACCGTAATAATGGGATTACATCGATTTAACGACTTCAAAACAAACAATTTATAACTGAAAACGACCCAAAATATTTCTAACGTGCATAGTGGGATCAGTAGCTTGAAAGCCTGACCATAATTCAGAAACTTAAAAGGTTGACAATTACGATAGGAATGTTTTTTTAAATCAAATCTTAAGGGGATGAAAATATTTTTTGTAACTAAATTACCTGTAAAGATTGTAATATAGCTCATGCAGATACAAACAGATTCGACAGACTTTTCCTCATATTGTATATAAATAATATTCATTAGTCTCGGTTACATTGTTTACCAATGTAGTAGGAACTAACTGAAAGATAAACGTTAATGAACTGCATAATATAATCATAGTTAACGTTTTAAATGCGCAATCACGACAAATTACTTAACAAGCACTTAAAATTATTATTGTATGCATCGTACAACACTGCGAAGAAAGGGAATCGTAAGCCATTTACCATAATTGAAAATAATTTACTTTCATTGTCCAAATTGTAACACAAAAAAATAAGCAGTCGTGTAAATTAGTTTGCCAACGAGATAAAAATAAATGTGACATCTTTAATAGGAGATTTAAAAGTGATGAAGAAACTATATCATTTTACTATCCATGCTTCGCTTTCTAAATTTTTCATAAAACGACCAACTTAGAAAATTATTTATCTGTCAGAAAAGAAATAATGAAAGTAAATTATATAAAATAATAATGATATATAATACTTTTTCAAGTTCATTAGAACTGACATGCGGGGAGTGCCTTGGGGGTCGATACTGGGACCTTTACTATTATCTTTTTTTATACTTTTGACCCCAAAAATGTAATTGATAATATTAATTTAGGTTTGTAATCAATTTTTAGTGGCATCGTTAAAATGAGACCTCTCCAAGTTTCTTATAAGGACCATTATTCAGGTTATCTGCCCTTCCATGATAATCATCTTATTGTTAAATATCAATCTTTGCCTTTATTACAATATCAAAATAGCTAATTAATATTGAGTATGTTTTTAAAAATCATACTTCAGATTGACCAATTTAATCTATACTCATCAAGAACCAACTCCTGATTTACAATTTACCTTTTATCGGTACAAATACATGTGTTATTGAAAAAAATAGAGACGTCTATTATTATTGTATAGGCATACTTAAATAGGAACAGGATTATTCGAGCCTGCAAATGAACTTGTTTTATTACTAGCCTTAAGGCAAGGGAGACGATGGGTTATCTACTGACCTCAAATCATCTGTCTATCTAAATTGAAGCCGCTGAAATGAAAAATCCGTTTATTTAGAAATTTATACTCTTTTTTAAATAGTTTTCGTCACTGTCAGTGAACAATCTCTATTCTTAAAAATCAAGCTGTGACTAAATAAATCTTAGTCCTGTACGTTAAATAAGTAATTACCGACCCGACTCGGTCGGTTTCATGTGCGTTTTATTTACATATCTTAATCATTAATATTAATTTGAATTCATTTTTAGAGGCACACGCTGCTTTGCATTCAGAACAGTAACGGCACTGCCGCGGAAAAGTGTTTAACGTAGCGTTGATGAAATGTTAAGACAGGTGTAGAAACTGAAAGAAAATTTAAGAGTAAATTAATGCTTTAACTTACAGTCTATACACTTTAAGAATGAAGTACTTTTGTGATAGCTTTACCTTTAAAGCACGATAATACTGAATCAAAACCGGAGCAGTTGACCACATAGTTGACAAAAAACTGACTATAGTGTGACCTGACCTCGCATTTTCGCCAATTAGAAATTGTAATATCTAAAATCGAAGTCAATTCTTACATTAACAAACTATTAAGTTCAAACGCCAGCTTTTTGCCAGCCATAATGTCATAATAATGGTATTAAAACTTAATCAAATTAATTTGTAGACTGGTTTTCAAGCTTTCTTCTGCATTGAACATTTTGAATGTTTGACGTTTCGACCATCTTATCGTGGTCTTATTCTGAATCGAAGTGAACTCTGGTTGGAGCTTCTCTATTTATATGCGTCGTCAGGAGACGGGGCTTCGTTCCGGTGACGTGTGGTTACTAATCCAGTCTACAAGTCATCACCAACCCTGCGAAAGACTTTAGGACCTTAATAGCAAATCGCCAATGCATGAATTTAGCTATAGAGAAATTTTTAAATCAAGAAATATACCTAACTTATTTTTGGATGTTTTATCATTCATTATAAGATAGGCTTAATATTGACAAGTTCATACTCCTCCTACTACTCGTCTTCCCACCCACTTAAATAGTCGATGGGTGAGAGGTGTCAGAAACTCTGGTCTTTCCCTACTTTCATAAATTATTTACAGAACTGAAGAATGGTACTTTGTCCATAATGTTTTCATCGGCTTACTAGTACTATTAATTTTAATAGATGATTGGTATTAATACTCTTAACTGGAAAAGCACATATCCTCGCAAACTAGATAATAATATTCACTTGAAAATCTGGCTTACGCAATGTTAAATGTTGTTTCTCTTTTTTCCAGATTTCCGATATAGTGATCGGACAAGAACCCAACGTTTCGGCTAAAGATTACCTCCTCAGATGGGCCAAACGCACCACGCACAAATACCCTGGCGTGAACGTCGTAGACTTCACCAAGTCGTGGAGGGACGGTCTGGCCTTCTCGTCTATCATCCACAGGAACAGGCCGGATCTTCTAGATTTCAGACAGGCCCGAAATCAAAGGCCGAGGGAGCGCATGGAACAGGCGTTCTTCCTTGCAGAAAAGGAGTATGGTGTCACCAGATTATTGGATCCTGAAGGTAAGGAAAGACTTTACAATAGTGAATTCTGCTCTTTTAACCTACTTCAAGAAAATTAACAAAAAATTGGGAAAAATTGGCCTGATTGTTTGCAACTTTAAACTTTTTGTGTCGTTTATATGTTAGTCCAATAAATAAGCCGGAAAATGTGGAAAAGTGGTGGAACAGCACCGATTTGAAAAATTCCTTTTTTCACGTGCTGTTCCCTAGACCCCCAGGAACATTCATCAGCATTGACCCTTGCATTGGGGGGTTTGAAGTGTCCCAAAAAGCAACTGTCATAAACAAAATTATAAAATTAATATTTCACCTCGCAAATGGGCTCTAGGAGGTTTTTTGGGTCGCTGATTACGAATCCGAGGTCCAAATTGAGGAATTCCATATTCCAGTATGGAATTCGTGCCATTCTTTGATGAAAATTCCTCTTTTTCGGGTGGAAATTTAAATATGAATATTGTGCTGAGGAAGTGTGCTTTAGCTTTAGCTGATCGCTATTCCGAGGTCCAAATTGAGCAATTCCACATCCTAGACTGGAATACGTGCCATGGAAAATTACATTTTTTCATAAAAAAATTAAATATTAACGTTTTTCCACGAAAATGTGCTCTAGGCGGTTTTTTTTTTTTTGGTCGCTGATCGTGATTTTGAGGTCCAAATTTAAGAATTCCATATTCCAGACTGAAATACGTGCCATGAAAATTTCCATTTTTTATGGATGCTATAATGTGTGGCTGCCAAACCGGATGCGGAGCAGCTTGTGATTGTCGCAAGAATGGCGTATATTGCTCTCAAACTTGCAAATTTTGTCACGGAAACAACTGAAATAATTTGATTTTGGTTAACTTTTCATTAAATGAATGTTCAGAAAATTTTAGGCATACTAATGTCAGATGTTCTCAATATTTTGCCAGTGAAAATGTTGAATTTTTTTTTTAATGAATCATTTTCCAAAAAATGTTCACTAAAAATATCACTCACTTAATTAGTTGGACTTAATATTGATATTGTAGTCCGTTAAAAGGACTTTTGGTTACATTACATTTTTATTTTCACGCCGACTTCTGTACCTTCGTAATATGAAATTCTACATCCAGGTCTTATACTTAAAGACAGATATTTATTATTAAAATGTTAAAATTCAGGTTAGGTCCGTAATGAACATAGTAAAACTCCTTAACCCCAACTGTGCGTTATGTTTTCAAAGACACTTAATTCGATGTAATTTTAAAAATTGCGATTCTAGATGGTTTTCAACTAGCGAACAGTTCAGTTCAAATTTCGAAGTAGACAAAGTATTAATCTGTTTATTTTTTAACGACCGAAATGCAAAAACTAACGTATCACGGCTCCAAATACAAGTAAAGCATTATATTTTCTTATGATGGTTGATGGTTTTCTGTAACTACTTTAATAATAAATTTTGTTTACCGTTTTTGGTTGCATAAAAAATCCATATCAATTTGAATTTGCTTATAACTGCAATTTCGGAAATTATAAACAAATGCAAAAACAAACCGTTTAAATGAACAGAAAAACTGTTTTCTTAATACTATTGTAAAATAATGTAAAAATGTACATTAAATTATGCTGAGCGATAAGATTATCATCTATATAACTATTAAAAAAATTGCCCCCCTACGAGTGCTTGAAGTTTAATAATAATAATTATTATAATAATAAATCGTTTTTATTGTTTCCCCAATCAATAACACTAACAAGCAATTTCTAAGGCAAAAGATACAGAACTAAATAAATAAAAAAAAAAACAAACAGATATGCCCGTATTATATAATATAGTTTATCGGAGTATGACTACCCGCTTACATGCGAAGTTTAGCTTATGGCTATTCTTACACTTAACATGCTGCAGGTAGCATGATAACAGTCAGTACATTATTATTTTTTAAATAATAATAATAATAAATTTCAAAGTGTTTTTTCTTTTCTAGCCTTTTATATAAATGTGCACTAAAATTTGGCACGAAGGCTTAGTTCAATAAAAGGCATAGTTTTATCCCACCTTTGTTAAAAGATTTATGCATTATTACGTTATATCTCTTAAACTGTACAAAAAGGGTAATTTTTAATTGTTTTTATTTGAAAGTTAACAAATTACCACAAAGTTTTTTACAGGTTCAGTTTTATTTTGAACAATTTTTAGAATTTCCTATACAATTATTGAACATTCTATAATATGCCCTTCCCAGTTCTTTAAAAATAAATTAATTCTTTAGGTATAATTGCTGTATTTGTCATTTACACATCCTGATGATTCTATCTTAAGTGGCGAAACGCTCGCCAGTAAACTATGCAATATTTGTCTGTTTATAGAATGTTATAAGAGGTTACAATACAACACTCTTCCTGTAGATTTTTTCCTTAAAATATTTCATAACTTTTATATTTATTGATCAATTTTTTTTTTAAAACAATGGGATTCTTCCTCTAAATAACATTAACTCACTATTCAAATTCCAACATAGTTGGAATGGTTTCTCTTAATTATCGTCCTTACAATGTGATGGGCAGTCAGACGCAGACGAACATTTTGAAAGTTTTGAAATTCGATAATTAACACAATATGCATTTTTTTTCTCTACAAGAGATATTTACGGTTTTAGAAATGTCCCGATCAAATGCAAAATACTCTTCCTGTTGATATTTGCGAAGAATATTTGCCACTAGAGAGGATGAAAAATTTGTTTACCAAAAACTAAACTACCAAAAAAAAAAGGTCATTAAATGTTATAGTCTGGTCTGGTTGACCTATTCTGAAACAGATATAAGCCAAGCATAAAAGCTTTCTTTATTCAAAGATGATGGAAGCATTTTAATAAGATATGCTTGCCATTTTAGCCTTTTTGCTTTCCTGGAATGGACTGTTCGTCCGAAGTCTGCGAATTTAGCTAGTTAAAATTATGCAGGCTGCCGTATATCCTTTATATTTCCTTTGGTATATGATTCTTGTTAACGTTATTGTCATTACAATTACAGTATTTATAGCAAGGCGTGCGAACAAAAGACAGTCGAACCATTAAAGACAAGAATAGTTTTTCTTGTCGTATGTACGTACGCCGCCTTTCTCAAATGATAATGATGTAATTGTTGTGTAGTTGTTTCCTTGACCTAACCTGACTTTTTCACCATAAAAGAATAAATCTTTATGAATTACATGTTAATGTTACAAATGACAGTAGAGATCGTATCAGTGGGGTTTATGTGTTAGTATTTGTCGGGTGTAAAGGATATAAACGTCGTTAGAAACTTGTTCGTGGAGACAACAACAATGTTGTAATGCAAAACAACTAGAATATAAATTAATACGTAAATAGGGAAAGGTTACGAATTCTATCGTAAATTTTATTTTTTGCGAAAACAAATGACGAAATCGTTTATCAACATTAGTCGGAGAGCGAGATCCTCAAATATGCAAGACAAAAGCGGCTTATGCAACTCACGAATACGTAAAAAGTTAAATCATATTCTAATGTAAAATGACCTGCCGAATTCGATTATGGAGGTCGCGATTTGATTCGGAATTGCAAAATCGAAAACATCGCACTTTTCCACTTTTTAATAAAACTCGGAGATACAGTATTTCAGATTTACCATCTCATAACTTTACTTCGAACCATTGACTTGACTTGAAAGTTTCTTCTTCTTCTTTAGCCTGTTCTCGCCCACTCCTGGACATAGGCCTCTTCCATGTTTTCCCACCGCTATCTGTCCTGAGCATTCAAAATCCAGTTCTCTGGGCCGCCACTGCATTATGATCTTCGCCCACGTGATGTCATCCCTGGCGACGTGCCCTGTCCAGCGCCATTTATTGGCGGCAATACGCTCTATGACATCAACGACTCTGATGATCTCATTTCTGACTCGGTCCTTCAAGCTGATCCCCAGCATCGCACGTTCCATTGCCCGTTGACACACTCGGTTCGCCCAGTTTTGTGTTAGAGTTATAGTTTCGAGGCCGTAGGTCATGACAGATAAGATGCAGGCTTCGAATACTTTCCGCTTCAGTTGATGGGCATGTTCGGTTTTTTGAGGATGTGATCGAGTTTTCCAAAAACCGCTCACATCAGGCCAATTCGCCTGGTGATTCTGCGGTCTGGTTTTCCTTGTTAAGCTAGATTTTGTGGCCAAGGTACACAAACTCTTCAACAATTTCAAGCGTGTGCAGGCCCACGGACTACGAAGCTTCCTTCAGCTCTCTTAGCATGAGTCCAAGCTCGTCGACATCGCCGCTCATCAGGATGATGTCGTCAGGGAAGCGTAGGGGACTCAGGAACTTCCCATCAACATTGACGCCTTTCTTGTCTCAGGTCAGGTTTTTAAACACGTTTTGCAGCGCCAGGGTAAACAGTTTTGGCGAGATAGTGTCGCCTTGTCTGACTTATCTCTCAATAGGGATCCTCCCGGTGACTAAGTCTTCGCCGGCTTTGACGTGGAGAGTGGCATGTTCATATATATCTCTGATTGGAATCGAGTATCTCGAGTCTATCCTCGCAGCATCCATCGCATGTGGAACTGCCCAGATCTCCACAGAGTTGAAAGCCTTCTGGTCTGATCGACGAACTCCAGGTGGAGTGGGATGTTGAAAGTTTAGACACATATATTCTGAAACATGATGAATTGATTGCCATACATAAAGTTGTACCAAAGATAAAATATCTGGTACAAGAAAAAATTATTCTAGATCACATGGATTTGTCAGTTGCCGCATTGAAAAAGTTTGTATCGAGGAAATTTTTTTATTATTGAAGATATAGTACTAGTTAGTATAAGCGAGTGAAATATAGTTTAAGGTCTGAATTAACCGTTGTTTATAACAGTTTGGTGCAGGGTTGGAAAAAAAAACAGTTTTTTTTTTCATTTTAAACAAAAAAACAGTTTATTTTGTTTTGAACAGTTTTTTTTGTTCAAAACAGGTTTTTTTTAAGTTTTAAATAGTATGTTTAAAACATGTTTAAAACAGGTTTAAAACGTTTAAAACTATATTCAACTAAAATTAAATGGTGCCAGGCACACTATGTCTGCTACTACTAGTTGATGTCAGATGGCACTCTTAAACGGATTTTACAACACTCTGCAAATAAAATGCTCAGTTTAGTGCACGTGACCACTATATCGGAATTATTTATCGGAATGGACCATCATCGGCACTTTTCCTGCTTTTCCACAAACTCCAAAATAATACATTTATTTAAAACATTGCACTGTGTTTTAAACTATGTTTTAAACAGTTGTTTAAAACATAGCATTTTGTATTAAATATGTTTTAAATATTTGTTTAAAACACAGTGCGATGTTTTAAACATGTTTTAAACATTTTGTTTAAAACATTTTGTTTTAAACATGCCAACCCTGGTTTGGTGGTCATAGAAGTGTAATAAGTTTAAGTGTTGTACGTGCTGCATTAAATCCTGGGCTATCGGTGCAGCAGACACTCACTTTAACCACTATATATCTCGAAAGCGGAAAAGTTGAAAAATTGAAAACTAAAGGGTGGCCACATAAAACTGCTTTTCAAATTCCCTGACTTATAAACTTCAGTTTTCCCTGACTAATTTTTTAATCCAAAAGCCAATTTCAATTGTTTTTTACTTTATATTAATAAAAATTGTGACCGAACATTAAAATTAACAAAGTAAATAAATTACTTACATAACGATAACATGTAAAAATATTTAACAAACATAACACAATGTAGACTTTGAAATCAAAAAACAAATGAAATAAATATAAATTTTATAAACAAAATACATATAATTTATTATATAAACTTGAAGCGAGAATATATGTAAACTTTTAGAAAAAAAAAACAAAAGAGATAGATATAAATTCTCTAAAGAAAGTATACAGTTGTCCGCCAAAAAGTCTGCACCATATGGGAAACTCTGTTGTTATTGACTTTCTGAAAAAATTTATTTTTAATAAAATTAGTGCATGTTCTCAAATAAAAAAGGAGCTGACAAATGTGTGTCAGTTCTGGCGCTTAGGTCGGGATATTATTTTTTTTGACTGCGATTGCCCGATAGGGTTAGGGATTGGACACCAGAGCAATATACATGTTACAAAGCCTTTTTCTTACTATGCCTTTTATGAAAAAATACGCTCCAAATAGAAAAAAATTCTCATTCCATTAACTGCAACTTACTCGCTTACAGTATAGACTTATTTTGAAAAATAAAAAAGTTACTCCTATCCACACTGTTTCGCTGTAAATTACACAAAAATGGCAATATTTATTTATTTATCAGTTATACCAAAACAAATATTATGTTTGCATACATAATTGGAAAGCGAAATGTTTGAATATTGTAGTACTAAAATATCAAGTTTTTATGACAACAAATGACAGAGTGAAAAAATGAAAATGAAAAAGTGCAATTTTTTCCACAATTCCAAATCAAATCGCGACCTCAAAAATATGTTTTGTGAGTTGTTTTTACATCATAATCAACTATCTGTTTTTGTATGTTCGAAAGTTGCATAGCATTATGTCGAATTCAGGGGCCCCTTCTTCAACTACGGTATGCTGAAGCAAATACTAATTGTAGTTATTTGACTAATGAAGTATAGTATATTTAATTTAAAACTTCCTCTGACAGTTACTTGAGTACTGCTTTTTTGCTACAAAAACTTATGCCACTGAACTTAACCAAAACAACAGACTATTGTTAGGTAATCTTTTATATTTTGGTTTTTAAATAAAGTTAAAGTAATTACCGTTTCGCTTCATTCAAATAAAAGTGGTCATAGAAACAATTAAATTTAAAAAATCTTCCTGCTTTTTATTACACTTAACTATTTCCAAAACACTCTGTCATTAATTTCACGAGAAGTCGGTTATAAAAAAAAAGTTTTTGAATGAAATTGAACCACCTTCAAAAAAAGGTAACTAAAGATTATGAAATAAAATTTCACAGACGCGACGTCCTGTTAATTGATTCTTATTACCTAATATCGATATTGAAGTCGGTTATCTTTTGATTTTGTTATTTGTTTATATTTCTACACCGACGTTATAAAAACTATAATTAACATTTGTGTAAAAAATGTTCTAGTGTTTTTATTGTGTAATAACATGTTTTCATATCTTTAATAAGATAAAATTAAATCACTTCGAGTTTGTCAGAATTTTCGAAATTTTGATCTTCAATAATATCACAAGAAGTATTTAGGTAATTCTGACAGTACAAGTTGTACTACTAATTAATATGCAGGACAATCCAGATTTCCTGCACCGACATGCAGCTCCTCACCATTTTTTACACCTACAAAAATCATTTTTAATAAATTATCTGGAGCTGGCCGCAGAACTCGAGTTACATAGTTTACGTGTTTCCAACCCTAATCTACCGACGACAAGTAAATTCCCAACCAGGCCTAAACTTGGAAATAAACTCTGCGCAGGTGTTGTAAGCGGCGTCAATGGTAGATGGCAAAAATGGTAGTTTTAGCTTGTTATTTTTTCCATTAGCTTTTAATAATTCGTTGATAAATATAATAAATAAAGGTTTCGAGGCCAAAGAATTTGTGCATAAGACTTTCGACCGAAATTTTACAAATTCTCTGAGAAAATTGATTATGTCGTATTTGACTGATTGTCATCAATTTGTTCATTTTAATAATGCTAATTCTGGCAACATTGATATTAAATTTGGTGTCCCTCAGGGTTCAGTTTTGGGACCTGTTTTATTTCTTATTTATGTTAACGATTTGCCAAACAGTAGTCCCTCAACAAACTTCACTCTTTCTGATGACACAACATTGGCTCATTCCCATAAATATTGTATCATTTTATTATCAGAGGCTTTAAAACAGCACTCTGCACTCTCTCTCTCATTGCGTTAAATTTTTGGGCATTATGTTGGACAGTAAGTTAACATGGAAGGAACACACCTCCGACATCTGTAAGAATATATCACGTAATATTTTGTTATTGTGCAATTTAAAAAATTGTTTTTCAGTCAACGATTTTAATGCCATATCATGCAATAATTCAATCTTCCCTTACTTATGCCGTTTTAATATGGGGCTACTCAGCACATACCTCAACAGTTTTCTCACTGCAAAGAAAGGCTGTCAGAATCGTTGCTGGGTTATCATATAGGGATGATTGTAGATAGATTATAAGCCTTAGAATACTCACTTTACCCTGTAATTATATACTGCAGTGCCTTCTCCAGAGCATAAAATAACGTATGAAGTAGTAACGAGTTTGTATCGCCCAGTACCACCCGGTTGTGCCGGCGGCACAAGAGCTGAAAATTAAAAATTTTCATTTTCGAGATAAAAATTTGAATTTTACCGCTCATCAAAATTTTTTGAGATTTGAGATTTCTCCTCTCCCGCTTATTAATTCTTCAATTTGGATTTTCGAGTTCTAGTGCTGCCCAGTGAAAATTACTTAAAATATACTCTGGCCTTGTCTGTGTTAAAAATAACTTAAATAATTACATAACCTGTGGAAGTGTACATACGTACTCAACTCGTAATGGGGGTAATATATATTTGGATTTTTTGCGACTTTCAAAAACCAGAAATGGCACATGCTATTATGCAGTAAAATTTTTCAACGTGTTACCGATTGCTG
Source organism: Rutpela maculata (assembly GCA_936432065.2). Classification (NCBI taxonomy): domain Eukaryota; kingdom Metazoa; phylum Arthropoda; class Insecta; order Coleoptera; family Cerambycidae; genus Rutpela; species Rutpela maculata. The sequence goes on along the minus strand of OW386285.2, from coordinate 348,924,839 downwards.
TACAAACACTTGACTGTACTCGCTTTATAGTATATTATTATATGAGCGATTATGATAGCCATATACGAAGATGACGTTTGAGCCCACGAGCCGTAGGCGAGTGGCGCAAATCATCTGAGTGAATAATGGCCATAATCGCGAATGTAATACTATGCTTTTTCTACACAAATTAATTAGACTGAAATTTGATAGCATTAATTACCTATTCGTAATAAGTCGAAATCGTAAACAAACAATATGGCGGTACGGCGGTACACTTGTCACTGTCACGCGAGTTGATTGTCAGCCGCAGCAGCAAGAGTTGATCGCGGCCGATTTAAAATATCATTGAATCAGCGAAACAATGATTTTTGAATTTGTATTTGTGATTGGCCGGATGCAGTGAATTATGAATCGATAATTCACTACAGTGAATTATAGGCACGATTTTTCACCAAAAAAATGCTAATAATTATCATATAAGTAAATAGGTGTAGAAAAAATATGCAATTAAACGATTCCTCCTTGAGAATGCATTCTATGATTTTGACGAATTCTTGTCAACTGATTTTTTCTCGTTTAATTTTATAAACTTACTCTATGTTGTGATAATGATTATTTGTTCGTTATTCTATGTGTTTTATTGTTATTTACTCTACTTTGTTATTTATTTGTTTTATTTATTGTGCATTTTTTTCTTATTTAAGATAACCACTTTTTTGTTGTTTTTTTCTTGCTATATTTTTGCATTTATTTGACGTGTCAAAACAGTTTGTATACATGTGACCAATAAAGATCTATCTATCTATGAGTTATAGCGAAATAAATTGTTTAATTTAATGAAATTTTAGTATTTCTTTTTAAAACCAAAAGTATTATATTTAAACTACTACTTTTGTTATGAATTTTGTTTTTTATACAGAATTCAATGACTAACAATATGAACAAATTTTCTCGAGAGATATTTGCAGTTTTTCATTTGAAAGCAATTTTACAACTTTTGAGCTCATTTTTAGCTCGTCGAGCACATGATCGCACATGGTTTAACGCATTTCTTATTGAAAATTGTTTTCTTATCCAAAATAACCAAAATAAGTGGAAACATTGTTGAATATCACAATAAATATTCTATTATTTAACAAAATGTTCATTTCAGATGTTGACACTCATAACCCTGATGAGAAGTCACTCATCACATACATTTCATCCCTCCACGAGGTCTTCCCCGAACCGCCCCCAATACACCCGCTTTTCGACTCTGCCGCCCAACAGCGCGTTCAAGAATACCGCGAGATCGCGTCAGCTCTTCACATGTGGATGAGAGAAAAGTACAGCCTTATGCAAGACCGCTCGTTCCCTTCAACCCTTATAGAAATGAAAAAATTGGCTGCCGAGTCTTCGCGGTTCCGCACCGACGAAATTCCTCCCAGACAAAGAGACAAGAACTACTGCAGTCAGTTGTTCAAAGATCTCGAGAAGTACTTTAAGAGCATTGGGGAGGTCGACGTAGAACCCGAACTGCACATCGACAATATAGAAAGGAGCTGGCAGAGGTTGATGGTTGCGTATCAAGAGAGAGACAGGCATATCATGGAAGAAATAAAAAGGCTGGAAAAGCTACAGAGGTTGGCCGAGAAAGTACACAGGTTAGTAAAGGGAAATATATACGGTCCAACGCAATGCGAACATTGTGAACACTAAATCCACTCGTGACGCGCCCAGATATTTGTCAATATTTTGCAAATATTACCGCTACAAAATGAAGATATCCAAATTTTAAGATTTTTGACTGTCTAAATCTTTATTTTGAACCACTATGCAATGATTTTTCGAAACAAACTAGTGATTCTACAAACATAAAATTCATTCTCAAAAAATAAAAAAAAAAATTAAGAAAGGAAACTAAAACAATTGAAGCAAATGCTCAAAAATATCCCCTTTTTGAAAAAGGCAATATCCTAATCTATCATAGAAGCTTCTTTAGATAACATTAGGTGACATGATAGGCGTAATATTGTGAAAACTTTTGATTTTAACTCGTAATTCTTTCACAGTATTAAGCCTATCTCAGTAGGAAAAAATCGAGAGGTGAGAAATCTCGTGATCTACTGCCCACAGAATGATTCTCTCACCAGCAATTAGATAAATGGTTTGGGAAAGTTTCGTTCAGGTATGCTTGAACTGAAACGAAATTGTGTGGCGGACAACCGTCTTGTGGAAACCAAATGTCACCAAATCTTTACCAGACATATTGACGAGTTTCAGGTACACTTTGCTGTTGCAGTCATTCCAAGTACTTGGTTCCAGTCAAAGTTCCTTCTATGGATAATGATTCAATCATATTTTCTATAAATATTCCCCCCAAACGTTCAACCTTTGAGGCCCAATACCGTGTTATCGATGGACTCAGCAATGGAAAATTAATTCTGCAGTGAAAATTATTTCTAGAAGTTTTCATCTTCGTGAATTGTTTGCATTGCCGTTTCGCAAAATTCTATTTGACGGATATTATCCTCAGAAGAAATTTCATTGGTGTTATTCATTTTTTAATAACGATAATCATTATTTTTCAGTATTCGTTTGATTGTAACAACACTTGAATTTATTGTCTTAGCAATATAGTACTACCGAAAATTTCGAGTTTTCATTGACGCTGACACAATGAACGATATCAAGCATTTTTCTGTCATTGTCAATGGCAGATGGCTTCTTATGTTGTGCCAAGGAAATGCATCCATACTGTTCAAAGTTTTGAATCAGTCTGTGCACTGTAGAAAAAGAAGGTACGGATCTCTTTTCGAATGTCCCCACAAATAAGTCTCTTATTCGTCTCATCGTATTATTTTGGTGATACCATTTAATAATCTATTTCTTTCTTGAAAATTATAAACTTCCATTGTTCTTGGAAATGAATTTTACATTTGTAGTACTTTCTTGTACCGTTTCTTACCACAAAATGAACAATAGCGCTAAAGCGCAGTTACGGTCAATCCCCGCGCGTCGGAAATCGTCAGTGGGCAAAAGTCAACTGGACATATTCATCTATGTTCGCATTTACCTGGACTGACCTGTATGTGTGAATTTGTACTCAATTTAAACTTAAAATTACAGAGAAATAAAGCAAACCGACTCAAACCTAGACTCGATCGAACGCACTATAGAAAACGAAGCGAGACGAATCGAACGAATCCATCCCACAGAAGCCAAAAAAATTGCCGACCAAATCGACCAAGATTTAGTTATAACAGAACAGAACATTCAGTCATTGAAGACCGACGTGAACACCTTAAGAAACGGAAGATATCCTCAAGCGAGCGAACTTGATAAGAGAGTTAACAAACTGCACGAGAGATGGGTTCATCTGAGGCATATGTTACACAACAAAATCGTGGGACCTCTAGCTAATACGAGCTACCCCATCGAGGAACGGACTGTAACCAAGCACATCCGCACCGTACAGGAGACAAGAAATGTCGATACCAACCCGCATTTTAGATCTCTACAGGAACACATTGAATGGTGTAAAAATAAACTGGTACGTAGATCACAGCAAAGAATTCTTTCTCCTTATAACACAGTCAACCTGTCATTTGACCCGTGAATAATTCCCACAAGAGATTTTCCTTTTCTACTTTGTAAAGGTTAAATTTTTCACAGTCATTGATTCAAGTTTTCCACCATTTTGCAAAGAAGAGAAGAAGGGGTTTTCTCAATTATCTTCTTTGCTATTAGTTCTACCCTAAAATTAGCTATTATTAATATTGTAGGGAATAAAAAAAGATAGAACTTACGTCTTCCTCCTCTTCTTCTTCGTTCTACAAACTGTATTATTATGAATGTATATTTTTTAATTTAAATTGCAGAAACAATTGAAGAAAGCCGACTTCGGAACAGACTTAGCTTCCGTCCAAGCTGAACGTGAAATCCACCACCGCGAACATAAGCATATCGATCAATACCATTCCAAGGTCGAGGCCTGCGTCAAGGCCAGACAGTACTTCGCCGGTGAAGAATTAGCTCTCTATAATCAGCACTTGGGACAATTACAAAAAGTGTACGCTGATCTACTATCTTTCAGTACAAACAGAATGACGGATTTGGAAACGCTATTAGATTTTATACAGTCGGCGACGAACGAGCTGCAGTGGTTGAACGAGAAAGAAGAAATCGAAGTGACGAGGGACTGGAGCGACGCGAAGTTAGATGTTCGGTCTGTCGAGAAATACTTTGAGGTAAGTGTTGTAGATTATTTCGTCCTGTTAGTGAAGTGCACTTAGACGTTATTAGGAAATTAATTGGACCTGAATGGATTTGCTTAAAAATTTTTTTAATGCCTTTCCATAATCATGAATGAAAGGGACCCCGCAATAATCTTATGGAAATTGGGTTTCGGTCAAATCGTCTGAATTTTGGATATGTTTTAGGTTTCGTCATCCCAAGCAAAAGTCATAATGGGCACAAAGCTCGAAAATCAATACTTTGGCTGCTACGGAGCTTGAAAGCTCCAAGGCTCCACCACAGATTTATTTATTCGTGCAGTCTTTATAGATTTTTAAATAACTTATTTTTTCGATTTTAATGTCTAAGTTTATGTTTTTGAGGTTGCTGAATTCAAATCCGATGTCAAATTGTCCAAATTGACACTTGACAGCTGTCAATTAGCTGTCAAAGTGCCTTAACAAAGTGCAAATCTTATTTTTATGTTATGAGTTTATGCTGTTTAGGTAACTCAGTTCACGTATGATGTGATCACAATAATTCGACAATTGGCAGCTGCCAACAGGCTGTCAGGTAGCTGTCAAAGTGCAATAACAAAGTGCAAATCTTATTTTTTTGTTATGACTTTATGACTTTTAGGTAACTCAGTTCATACATGATGTGAATACAATAATTCGACAATTGGCAGTTGTCAACAGGCTGTCAGCTAGCTGTCAAAGTGCAATAACAAAGTGCAAATCTTATTTTTTTGTTATGACTTTATGCTTTTTAGGTAACTCAGTTACCTAAAAAGCATAACTCAGTTACGCTAATTTTTCAGCTTTAATTTCAAAGTTTAATAACCTATATTCCTAAAATGCGCATTTTTTTAGATATTTTCAAGAAATTGCAAATTTTACAAAATTACCCAAATTAAAAAAAGGTGGCAAAAAAACTAGCTAAATGAATGAATGAAAAGAAAATCCATGCGTGATTGTTTAGCTGTAATATATTTAAAGAAACTTTACATTAACTTTTGTTGTACGCCTTAAAAAAAAAATTAGATAAAAATTTTAAAATTTTGTTTTTTTTTCATAGCTTCTATCAGATTTAAGTGGCCATAGAACACGGTTGGCCCCATTTGAAAGATAATTGAATAAACTTTGTTAATAGAAATTTGTAATATTTTGTTTGTTGAAGATGATTGTTTATAACAAATTCGGATAAATAAAATCCTCTTTTTTTCTAAAAAAAAAAAAATATTTTTTTAAGATTATAAATTATTTTCAAGGAAAATAATGTATGCCGTTTGATTTGTTATTTCAAAAACTACAGAAATGTTTGAAATAACTTTTTTTGTCACAACGCAATTTAAAGGAAGAAATTTGCAATTTCAATTTTCATAAAAATGTATTTTTTAATAAATAGCCATAACTTCGCCAATTTTTACTGTAGAAAGTTGTACTAAGCGTCAAATTTTAGGAAATTAAATTACTTTTCAACGATGTAATGAACATTTTGTAAAGCCTTAGCTTTTGAGTTAATCATAAAAAACGCGCGCTGAAATTGGACTGTTGGAAAGAGCTGAAAAAACCCATATCACGGTCAACTTTTGACCAAATTAAAAATAATTTCATGATCTTTAAGTTGTGTGTTTTAATACTTTTTGATACAATTCGTAATTTTCAAGATATTTGCAAATAACCATTTTTCAAATCAATTCCCTCCTTCTCCAAAAGCGTAGCCGGCGGCCGATTTTTGTCGATTTTTTTTTACATATCAGACCCTAAACAATGGTTTGCTGCAATAAAATTTCAGGTCTAATCGATTTCCTAGCCAAAATGTAAGTGCACCCCACTGTAGCTCTACAAATTTTCATGAGTATGTCTTATTTTTTCACGCAGCAAAATTTTGGAAGTGGCGACGAGGTAAAGATTATTTGAAATGTTACTTCCTCACTAACCGAAAAATATATCTCAATAGCTTGTTATTTATTTTGCTTTATCCTTCTAGCATCTAATGAGCGATTTGGAGAAGCGAGAGATCCAGTTCAATTCAGTTTTGGAGCGTGGTGAATGTCTAGTCCTACAAAACCATCCTGCTACTAAGGCCATTGAGGCACATATGGCTGCTATGAACGCTCAGTGGGCGTGGTTACTGCAGCTTACACACTGCCTTGAAACTCATTTGCAAAACTCGAGAAACTATCAACAGTTCTTCAGTGACATACAGACAGCTGAGGAATGGCTTAAGGAGTGAGTAATCTCCCCTCTCTCCTTCTGTGGTTAAGATAATTAACAATCATATTTTTCTAGGAAAGACGAAATTATGAATAACGAATTTAGCCAAGGAGAGTTCAGTTTGGACGTCGGCGAGAGACTCCTACAGGGAATGCAGGCGTTGAGGGATGAATTAAACACTTTCGGCGACCAAGTCCAGGCATTGACCGCCAGATCTCAGGATATAGTGCCTCTGAAACAACGTAGGCAACCCGTGACTAGACCACTGACTGTCACAGCCATCTGCAATTACAAACAAAATAACGTAAGTAAAAGTACCCACTGATCCACACTCGAAGATTGCATCACATTTGACCATATTCTAAAAAAATCTTGAAAGGCCTCTGAGAATTAAATGAAGTTGATAATTCCTTTAAGAGAAGAACATGCAATTAGTGTTAGTCTAGGAGGTATGGGCGCATGAGTGAGCAAAATTATTCTCGGATTTTGTTTGCATAGTCTTGTTTTATACATAGTACTAATAATAAAAGTTTATGTTGCCACGCGGCAACCCGGTCAGATATTGTTTAAATCGAAATTGTTTAAACGAATGAGAAAAAGTAACATTTTTGCATTTTAAAATTTGTTTCATATTCTTTGGTACAATACCAACAATGAAAATCTCTTTACTTTTTGCGACAAAGTTGATATTTCCGTTATGAATTTTTTTATGTTGATAAAATGACGTTTCTGACTGATTTCAGGTCATTATAAACATATTAAAAATTATGAAAAATTATGCAAATATACTTTGAGCTATTAACAATGAAATGGATGAATTCAAATGGCCCTTTTTAGTTTTTAATATCGCTATTCACGCATTTCATTGTTAATAATATCTCAAATTATATGAAAATAAAAATGTTTGAATAATTTTTCACATTTTTTAATATCTTTATAATGACCTGAAATCAATCAAACACGTCATTTTGTCAATATAAAAAAATCCTAACTTCGCAAATATCAACTTTATCGCAGAAAATAATAGTACAGTACCTAGAGGTAAAAAATATGCAAAACTTCGGAATAATGTCATATTGAACGGATTTCGTTCATTTTTGGCAGTATAATAGTAAATGCTTCACAGAAAAGTTTCTATATTGTGCGGGGGTTTGCTAATTTATAGGGGGTGGATGCCGCCCCTTCTCAGGGGGTGGCACTTAAAAAAAATATATATATTTATTGGAGATGAAAAAGAATGAAGTTTTAAGAAGAAAAAGTTCTATGCAATTTTTCACATAAATTGATAGTTTTTAAGTTATAACGACTTCGAAATTGCGATTTTAGCTTAAAAGAAGGTATTCCAAACGGCTTTCGTCAAGTATCTCGAAAAGTATTGCTGTATCGAAAAAATGTTACAAACCAATTACAGAAAGTACAAACTGGGAATTAATTATATTTTTTGTTTATTGATGTAGGATTAATAATTTCGGAGATATTTAAGTTTATATTTGGCATCCAAGTGTTCATAAGATAATTATTTAGAGTGAGAGTTAAATATCTCAGAAACTGTGACACCTACGTCAAGAATGCTAATAGGCAGAATAATAGGTTATTAATTAAGCTTTCAACTGTTTTTTAATTTGTTTCTGTACCATAAAAAACAAAGAAGCAATGTGCGTGTACACATTTTTTTAATAACAAAGTCGCCATTTTGTTACTGTAACTAGCCAGTAAATAAAAAAAAAGGAATTTCAAACACTGTTTCTCATTAATATATAGCATGACGTAGATGCTTAAATTTTTTCGTTTGTATGCAGCACTTGCTTTAGAAAAAATTACAGTTTAACCAATAAAGGTATTTTCGATAAAACGTAATTTTTTTTTCCTTTTCCAAATATCTCAATAAATATTAGTTTTACTGAAAAATGGGTAGAGACCAAAAATAAAGCTCATAAACTGATAATGAATTTCGGTTTTTTATTTATTTACATAGATTTAATGGTTTCTGAGATATGAAAGTTTACAAATGTCGTCCGAACGTTTATGAGATGAAAAATGCAGTTTAAATGTTAAATATCTCAGAAATTGTGACACCTACGTCACACATGCTAAGAAATGAAATTAAAGACAATTAATTGCGCTTTCAAATTATTTTTACTCGTTTCTGTAGCATTACCTAGATGGTCAAATTTTTTTGCTCATTTAAAGCTCTTGCTTTAAAAAAAAAATGCATTTTAAACTTTAAAGGTAATTTCGAAACACTTGGATGCAAAATATAAACTTAAATATCTCCGAAATTATTGATCCTACATCAATAAACAAAAAATATAATTAATTCCCAGTTTGTACTTTCTGTAATTGGTCTGTAATATTTTTTCGATAAAGTAATACTTTTCAAAATACTTGACGAAAGCCGTTTGGAAATACCTTTTTTTAAGCTAAAATCGCAAACTATCAATTTATGTGAAAAATTGCATAGAACCTTTTCTTCTTAAAATTTGATTCTTTTTCAGCTCCAATAAATATATTTTTTTTTAAGTGCCACCCTCTGAGAAGGGGTGGCATTCACCCCCTATAAATTAGCAAGCCCCCGTACAATATAGAAACTTTTCTGTGAAGCATTTACTATAATACTGCCAAAAATGAACGAAATCCGTTCAAGATGACATTATTCTGAAGTTAAAACCTCTAGTACTGTACTATAAAGAGACATTTATTGTTGGTATGGTACCAAAGAATATAAAACAAATTTTTAAAATGCAAAAATGTTACTTTTCTTCACTTTCACAATTTCGGTTTAAACAATATCTGACCGGGTTGCCGCGTGGCAACATAAACTTTTATAATCAGTACTATCTATGTATAAAACAAGATTATACAATAAATTTTGCTCACGTATGCACCCATAATGGAGTAAAACTAAAACTTGTAGGAAGCTGTCTTGCAATAGCAATTTTTTGATGGAATTTGTTGTACACATTATCACCAGTGTAGTAAAAAGTTTTGAAATAAATTTGAAAATGAAATTTGACTCAATTTTGATAATTCTTTTGTTTAAACAAATGCATATTGTAAGACAATTCCTTCTTCGGTGATTTGCACCCTTTTGGACTTACTTACTTACTTAGATTCTTTCCACACTGAATGTACAGATCATATAATAATTTACCAATGCATTAATAGTACATTTTTCTGATTAATGTACTTGATTTTGAGTTAACACTCTCCTTTACCATCTCAGAAACAATTTTTTTAATATGTATTGCAGTTTGTAATTGAGAAGAACAAAGAGTGCACCTTGACGGACAATTCCGGCAGGACGAAGTGGAGAGTTCACAATTCAAAGGGCATTGAATCTCAGGTACCTGGAGTCTGTTTCGTGATTCCACCACCGGACAAAGACGCCATCGACGCGGCCGAGCGCCTTCGGAGGCAGTACGATCGCTCCATCGCTCTTTGGCAGAAGAAACAACTGCGAATGCGTCAAAATATGATCTTTGCTACAATTAAAGTTGTCAAGGGATGGGATTTGCCACAAGTAGGTGATCGTTTTCGCTGTTTTTAGGTCTGGCTTATTAATCATGTTTTTCAGTTTATCGCCATCGGTGCTGAGCAAAGAAACGCCATCAGGAGAGCGCTAAATGAGGATGCCGATAAACTCATGGCTGAGGGTGATCCATCCGATCCTCAGTTGAGAAGATTGAAGAGAGAAATGGATGAAGTAAACAGGCTCTTTGACGAATTCGAGAAACGTGCCCGCGCTGAAGGTATGGTATATTTTTGTTATTATATATGTGTTTTCCAAAGAATAAAGTTCATCAAAACCAAGAATAATTAGCTCATCAAATTGTTATATTATTTTCAACTAGAATTTATGGTACGTAATGAAATATAAAAAGATTGCAGGACTAAAGTACAACGTATTTTGAAAAAGTTTTTAACGGATTATTGAAAATAATGATAAAAATTGTAAATATTAAAATTTTTATATTATAATAAAGAAACAGTTTAAATGATACAATTGATAATAATTCAAGAACTATATGAATTTATTATTAATATAATAATATAATCTTCAACACACATATTATGTACAATGAATAGTTTATATCCAGTTGATTTTCAAGTAATAACTTGTTGCACACACACTAAATTATTATTCTTAATTTTTAAACACAATTATTTAATTATGAATCCAATTAAACTAATGGAACTTAATAGACTCCGAAGAAAAACAACTGCTGACCCTTTTTTACTCACATGCAAAGAACGATAAGACATACGCAGTGCCACAACTAGCAGGATCGGAGCGGGTAAACGAGGTATGCTCGCCCCAAGATTTTGGCTTCCATTCAAAATCAGTTTATTTTATGGCGAAAAAATTAGATGCAGAGCCCTTATTATGTATCAAAAGTTTGTACATTTATCTTTATTTTCCTGGAGTCGTAAGGAAAAACATAAGGTTTTAAATTATTTACACGAGTCACTCGAACTTTATGAAAAAAAGCACCTCTTTTTTCTGAATCATGCGTTTCGAACTATTTTCAGATACAATATGAAATCTTTAATAAAATGAAATAATTTAATTTGAATTCTTTTTTGTTTTATTTTACAATAACTTTAGAATATTTTACAGCATTTATCAGATTATAATTACTAAAAAATTTCGAAATAAAAAAAAAATAAGTTACCTACCACTCATTTTATGCCGTCAATGGGCCTTTCCCGCTATTTTTTTTTATTGTGTTATTGGAAAGATCCTATCAAAATATTACTAAAAATGGATTTTAATTTTTTTTCTGAACGCATAAAATAGTACAGAAAATATTCAAATATTACCTAAATCAACAGCAGATTTAAACGATAGCATTCGGGCGGCAATGTGACGTCATCATAACCACACCAATCAAATATGATCTTAAACCGCTGCCAGAATTAGCTATAAAGGTGCATTCTCAAACCAAGTTCCCAAACAATCTCACTTGCGTTCTGTTTTCCATATCTTGCAATTCTATTGGTGCCTGAAGTACATTTATGAGGAACCACCAATAGAATCTCGTAAAGTAAAGTGCTAACGTTTAATTGAGAACGTCCGTTTATAATCCCGATTGACATTGCGTAAACGTAAATGTTGTGATTTCAATCTAAAGAGACAAATAAAGTATAAAATCAAGCCCACTAAAAGGAAGTTAGTAACAATATACACATACGTTAAAATGATCTTCACAACAGAAAAATCCAGGAGCGGTATAAACTACACCAGGAACTTTTGCAACTTTCCACCACAATTTTCGAATTTTCAAATTTGTTAGGACGCGCAAAAATAACTTGGTAGTATTTTCACTAGTGATTGGACACACTGGTACAAAACAAACCCTTGTAAGCGGCATTTTCTAATTATAAAATAAAATTACGTAAATATCGTATCAAACATAAACAATAGAAAGTGAGGTTATCGAATATGATTTGAGTATTTCAGTACAGCGTTGCCAGATGATACTGATATTATACCATATGTGAACCAAAACGATCAAAAATAGAGAATATAAACATGATAATATGGATTTCAGGCTCAGACAGTGAAAGGTTGACAGAATTTTTGTTTTTATTTAGCATCAGGTTAACGAAGAGTACGTTGTAATGAAAAAAAATGTACTATTCAAACTAGACAGTTGATATCGGAAATACGATGTTCACATAAAAAGACGTACACCTGGCAATAGACAACTCCCTTTAAAAATACGACTTTTTATTGGTCTAATCAGACTGACGTTGCAAGCTCGCGCCTTAGAACTCATGTTTCAAATTAAGTGAAATAAAACTGATTTTGTAAAGTAAATATTTGGTAGAACATACAAAATTGCAAGAAACTAAATTAATATAAAATTATATTACAGTTTATTATATGGTTTGGTCGTGGTGAAATAGTAAAATTCAGTCATGCGGGAAAGGCCCATTGTTAAAAATGTTTACTTTAACAATTTTATAAATAAATGTATAAACTAATCAATTTGCACTTTATATTTTCAATAATATGAGATAAAGATAACTCGTTCGGCAATAAATACATTAAAAAACTGAAACTTTCCTCTTTAAAATGCTTTTTATTTTAGTCTAGTTTAACTAACGGCTTGATATATTGCTCCGTCCGTCCCATATTATACTGAGATGCATTTTAATTATTTACTTGAAAACCGTGGCACCTACAAAAAAAAAATACTTAGAACCTTCTTTCATAAAACTTTCTCATATTTTACTTTGTCCTATATATAAAACTGATATTATTTTTACTTTTGAGATGTAATTAAAAAAACGACGTCGAGTACATAAATTATTTAGCGACTTTTAGGACAAAGCCTTCTTTAATTTAAAATGCTACTTGTCTACACTTTATTATTTTTGGGGTAAATCCCACAGAAACTGACCTATCATAACGTTGTTGTTTTCAGAGGAGAGCAAGAACCAAACCAGAGTGTTCAACAACCAAATATCGAACCTACAGCAAGCTTTAGACGAAGCCGAACGAATCATCAATCAGCGCGTCTTGTCGCCTCTCCCGCGTGACATAGACACCCTCCAACACCTAGTCCTCGAACACAAAGAATTCGAATCGCGATTGCAAAATCTGGAGCCCGAAATCGAGCAAGTAAAGGATACGTTCCGGTCGATAACACTTAAGACTCCTCAACACAAGAAAGACCTCGAAAGGGTGCTCGATAAATGGAAGTACATCTGGAACACTAGCAATCTGTACATTGAACGCCTGAAATGCATCGAAATCGTCCTTAATGGAATGGACGATGCCACCCAGGTGATTTCCGAGTTTGAAAACAAATTGGCACTGTTTGATGAACTACCAAGTACAAAGAAGGGTCTCGAGGTCGTGCACGACGATCTGCTGAAATTGGAATCTGCTGTTGGTCAGCAACAGATCGTTATGGATCAACTGAACGACGATTTTGACAACACTAGACGCCTAACAGAGAAATCCAGACCCAATGTGCGGGGACCGCATTCTGACGTGGAGAGACTAGACAAGGAAATACAGAAATTGAACAATAGGTGGAGCAATGTTTGTACTCAGCTGGCAGACAGGCTCAGGGGATGCAAACAAGCATACGACCTACTTAAGAACTATGGAGAGGCCAAGCAGATAGAAGACTCCTGGCTGGACGATCAGTATGGCAAACTAGAAAACCTCCAACCCATTAAAGAAAGGGCCAAAGAGCATTTGGACGCTACAAGGGTAAGTTAAGTAATTACATAGTTTATAATAGTCAATTTGTGATTTGACCCATGAATAATTCCTACAAGAAATTTTTTGTTTGTGTGTAACAACTATCAATTGATGTTTTTCACGAAAATATTGTTTTCACCATGTTGGAAAAATGGCGGTCAATATAGGTTTTCTCGATTATGTCTTTTCCTGTTAGTTCTACCCTAAGATTAGGTATTACCAATATTGTAGAGGATAAAGAAAGCTACAACTTGTAATTAAACTATTTTTCTCCATAGCTAATACTTATGATTTACAGCCGCCAGAAAGAAAGGTGGAAATGTATGCTTCACTGCATATTTTACAATTATCTCTGTCCCTGTTGCTTCCATGTAGTAATTAGTTATTGTCAATATTGTAGATTATGAAATTTCGTAAAAATTTTGTTTAAACAATTTTCTTTTGTGATTAATTGTTTCAAAATTACAGGTACTCGAAAATTTCATCACTTTTTAAACTTCGAGCTGTTCTATTTGTTTAAACAAAAGTTTTAGTAAATTTTATAATATACAATATCGATAATATCTAATTGCTATGTAATAACAGCGGTGACAGATAATTGCAAAAATCAGCAGCAAAGCAAAAATTTCCGCCTTTCTGGCCACTGTAAATCGTAAAGTATTAAAAATAGAGAAAAATAACAGTTGTAAATGAAAGTTGTAGCTTTTTTTATTCCTTACAATATTGGTTATATCTAATTGTAGGATATAACTAACAGTAATGGAGATAATCGAGAAAACCTATTTTGAGCATTATTTCTTCATCATGACAATGATATTTTTTGTGGAAAACATTAATTAATGATTGTGGGAATCCTCCCTATATTGTAAACACAAAAAACTATGTATAGGAATTATACACAGGTATCCTCTGCGTTTTTACTATACAGACTGCACTTATGCACTGTTTTTGTTTTCAGAATCTCTTGAATAGCGTCATCGAGCGTACTCCAAGGATCGAACAAGTAAACGTCAACGGCGGTAGATTTATCAGAGAGGGCAAGGTAAAATTAGACATTTTGAACATTCCATATTTCGTATACCTACATGTCTCTCGATCATTGACTATATGGATATTACTTTCTAATATCGTAATACCAATATATTCGATGATCTGTAAGTTAAGTATAGTTAGATTTTGTGTGATCGTTGTGTGACTGAACCTTTTGTAAATATTTTTCCAAGTCGCTTTTTATGTGTAATGGTTAATAGTAGACAGTTCCCTCTTTTACTATGTAACAAAGTAAGCATTTCTACGCAGACCCTATTAGACAATTTCCGATATGATATGTAAATAATTCACTAAATCGAGTAATATTTATTTTCAACGATAACTTCTTATGAGATCTAGGTGGCGGGAAATAATTTTCTCTTCATTTCATAAACCTCATTCACGTGGGAAACAAGTATCGCTCCTATTCTATTTTGGTGCTTTTGCTCCTTTTTCTTAACTGTTCCTTTTCCTTTCTTATTACTACCTACTTAAATACATACTGTGGTTTTTAGTAATGTCAGCGCTGATGCCAGCATTATTACCAAATCACAGAATAGGATATGTTTAAATGTTTTAGTATTAATTTACAAAACATACGATACATCTCATACTCAGAAATATATTTACTGACTGGATAGCATTTTTTAATTTTGATTAAAACTACTTCGAAAATTGCTATCGGTGAAGATATTTTGGAAGACATAATCGGTAGATGGACTAAGTATTTCTTAAATTCTTCATAAAATTCAATTAAGAACACCAAACAGAACTGCTTTATTAAAAAGATATTGGGAATCTTCTGGGGAGGCCTGGAAACTTTGATGTGACGCTGCATCTGAAGTAGTTTTCATAAAGCCCAAAACACTTTTCACTCGAATACTATCACTCGACGCGCGAGATGCTTAAGACTCAATCGACAGCTTTTTTTTTCTATCATTTAAGTTTAGTAACAACCATATAGTGGGTCTCTTACACCATCACACAAGCAGATATTGGAAGAAGTGGCTAAAAATCTGATTTTGCATTTAATGATGCATTTAATGTGGAAGAAATAGAGAAGTTACAAGCATTAGAAATGTTATTTTATGGGATACTTCAAAAGAAGCGTTTATCAATGTGTTTGCTTTCATATGACAAAAGTATTTTGGAGATATTTATTGTTGTAACAAAATGTATACATATACATATATACATTATGGTTGTTTTAAACATAAATTAATTTGTAAAACTGACTTTTAACAAAATTCACATGTAATATTTGTTACAACAGTAAATAAATATCTCAAAAACGGTATACTTTTGATTAGAGAAGTAACAGTTTTGGCATTATCTTTTGATGAAGAATGGTGTACTAAGATAAAATTAGAGAGTGGCCATTTAAAACCAGTAAAAATGAATTTTTCGCGTATTTTTGTCAAAAAAATTGGACAAAAATTAATCTGATCTTGATTAATGAATGGTCAGGTGTTCTCACACGGAGGCTATTAGATGTACACCTCAACCTTGTAAAATAAGAATTTCTCTTGAAGGTGCAAAAAGGAGCATACGATTTTTATATATGTATTTAAAGAATATTGAAGGTACATTTGTATTATTTTTTGAAAGTCCTATCTCGTCTTATTTTTTTTTTTTTCGACACAAAGCTATTTCATGCGATAAACCTCCTAATATAACCTATTCGTAAATAGTGAAATTAATTTTTATATGTTGAACAGTGTTTGAGTTATGATGGAACAAACATTCAAACAGACAGGAGATGATTTTTAAATTAAACATTTTCTTTAAACAAATTGGAAGATATCGACCATTATAAGAAAAAACAAAATTTCAAAAATGCTTACCTTAACAGATTTATTTTTATGTATTGATTACACAGTCATACAATATTTACAAAATACTCTGTACCAAAAATCAGACCATAATGTTTCTTTGGATTTTGACGTGCTAAAAATGAATCTGATGTCCAAATTGTTTTCATTTCAATTTTTCTTAAATTGCAAACAATGTTTTTCGTCATTTATCTGCAGTTTGTTATGGTACCAGAAGCTTGAAGTCTTAAAAGTCTCGAGAAACGACATGGCTAATTTTATGAATTTCAAGAAAAAAGTAGTCACAATGAATCAAATTAAACGAGTATAGAACTTGCCAAACATCAGATATTCTTAAAATGGAGTAAAGACGTAATGTTACAACAATCATATTAAACTACTAAATTGGCTCAAATTGAATATGTCTTTAATGGTTTTTTCCTTTGTTAGTGGCAGAGAGAGCGGTTCCACAAAACTATCAAAAAAATAATATGAGAATACGAGAAGTTGGCCATTCATAATTTCTTTGATATTTTAGTGGAACTGCTCTCCAAATTCCTACCACTTTGACTGCTCTTACTGCTTTTCTTGGTTCTGAAAAGCAGGAATACTTTTGAAACTTCAAGCTTTTGGTATCGTAACAAACAGATAAGTGACGAAAAAACATTTTTCGCATTTTAGGAAAAATTGAGACTAAAGTAATTTGGACACCAATAAACAGGAAAATCATAGTCTGATTTTTCGTACAGAGCACTTTTTAAATTTTGTGTGGCTGTGTTATTATGAACGCCTGCTCCATTCATTATCTTCAACTACTAAAATTCTTTTGTGAGTTGAATAGTACATAAATAAAGATACGTATCAAACTACACTGTTAATAGCAAGCACTATCACTATGTAGAAAGGAACAGTGTTCTTCTGTAAGTAAGGCATTAGATAGTTGCAAACTACCTCTCCCACATTCGGATCAACGATCCTCACTGCGGTATAACTTTCAGAATCGCTTAAAAATAGTTTTTCCGAATATTTTGACAATTTTCTGAGGATCCAGAGATCATTGCCGATTATGTCTGCCTATACATTCACTCTAGAGTACATCCACACGAAAACACATCACAGCTTTCATGTAATGTCGACTTACCACATGCACTTACTGAACTAACCTAACACCTAACCTCTAACCCTAACACTAGATATGGAGCAAGGGGGTCCAGAGGTTCCGCGAAGCCCTGTTGGAGGCGCAGCCGTCTTTAGACGCCAACACGGCCTTCCGTAGCACCAGGTTGCCTGGCCAACCCTCTGGAGCTGATGTGGTCGCACAGGAGCTCGACGAATTTAACCAGAGATACCAGTACCTGTTGGACGTCCTTTATGGCCGACTGAGGGAGATTGCTGAGAGGTGTAAGGGCGACATCGTCACTTTGGTGAGTTGACTTTCATATATATATATATATATTAGAAGTGTCAGGTGCATGTTATTAGTTAATTTTAAAAACAGATACAGCGTGATCTACCATGATATGCGGAAAATAAAATGATGTAGTAGTCTTCAATGTGGGAAAGCCCCTACAAAATTTTGTTCTGAGGTAATTTAGTATATTAAATTATTAGTAAATTTGCGAAGATACACTACTGTTCTTGAGTAGGTCAGTAATAGGTCAACGAACTTACTTGTGAAAGAACGTATTGGAGTTGTTTACATTTCCTTAATTGGCATAAAAAGTGAAGCCGCCAAGTGCGGTCAAAGCACAGATCAAAGTGCCGCGTTTTTTGCTTTCGGTCGAACAATCAGGACATCGGCGTGTTATTGAAATATCTCGTATATCTAGCTATTTGTTTCAGAGTTCACCAGCATGGGTCAATGTCTTTTCGATTTATTTCGCTATTTTTATAGTGTGATTTGATTAAAACCAAAAAGTCACTTCTATCCTCTACAGCTTTACTGTCAATAGTGTCAATCCCAAGTCTGATAAAGTGATATGGTTGTACCGCGTTACGTCAGATTAGTTAAAGTTATTGGTGGCGCATTTCTGCAAAAAAATAAGGTCATTTTATTTTAATTTTCCATTTTTTTAACTCCTTTTGGTGGGGACAACCTACCGTTAAATTTTCCGCATGGCATGGTAGATCACGTTGTATATTTTACAAAAACTTTTGATTTAGTCAGGTCCTCTGGTAAATTTTAATCTTTAAAAAATACAGTCTAAACATAGAGAAATCGTTTTTCTTTTGCTCAATGTTGTGGAACAAAGCATTTTTTTAAACAATTGTGAAATTTCTGAGCAAAACGTTTTATACATTTTAATAGTGCACGATTTTTGTACATTTTATTGGCACAATGTATATAAAATTCAGAGTTACAACTGATTTATTTTCGTTGTACAAGAATAATAATCTAAGCCTAATTTTATCAATGCTGCCGCCAGAAACTGTGGAATTTAATGACACACTATTTACAATTAGTTTGGTGCCATTATATAAGAGTTTGCTCAATTGCCTCACAAAGATAATCATCTGAGATCGTCACTGGCGTAACCAGAAATTAATCCTGGGGAACCCTGATTTGACTGACTTAATTTTTATTTTTTGCTTGACCCGTTATGTTAGTTTACTGACTCATTGGGCTGCTGTGCTGTGCATATCTGCATTTGGATGTGCGCCAATGCCAAATGCAAAAAGCTTCTTTTTCAATAAATCAAGAAGCTCGGGGGGGGGCATTACCGCGGAGTTTTCAAAAATTATTTAGGATAGCCTGGTAGGGCAAATGGATGCTGTATTGGCGACTTTGGTCAGTTCATTCCACATTGACAAGAGTCAAGAAGCTCGAAACCCTTCCGTGGATGTCTGACCATACTTACTGATGGAAGGGCTTCCTAATATAATATAGAGCCCTCTTCAACATTCACTTCAGATACTTTATAAGCATCTTTTGTGATTATTTAATATACTCCAGAGCATCATCACTACCAAAGAAGGAGCAACAGTACATGTTTAGAAAGGATTTATGATAAAAATTGTTAATTCGATAATTACATCTTATGAATTATAAATAACATGATAACAACAGATTTATCAGGTGTATTAGCATTCTGCAAAATAAATTGCACTATTGGCAGAACAAAATGTACAAATTGAAAATTTTTAATTAATAAATTGTGGAAAAACAATTAATATATTAATGAATTATTTGCATTAAGTATACATATTGTGTAAAATGATTTACAACATTGACAAAGAAAGTACCTATGCAATTTGCGGATTTCACATTCAAACTCTAATAATAATATTAATAGATCATTGGCTAAAATTAGATACAAATAGGTACATATGGCAAGTCAAAATACAAATTCAATAATTCCGTAGAATTAGATTCTGCAATAAAAAATAGGGGTTCCCGTTTAACAAAAAACAAAGTTTATCACAGGGCTTCACCAAGGTCACGAACCCGGTGCCCGACCGCAGAATCAGATGGCCCCCTTAGAACCCAACAACTTTTGTAGAGTCATTTTTTAATTGGTTACACGACGAAATATTTGTCATAGTAGATTAAAATGGTCCACCTTGTATAACTTTTACTTCAAATGGTTACATGTATTTTCAGTAATCTCCCAGATTTCAATTCAAATCTGATAATTTTTATCTATATTTATTCAACATTTCGTTATTTATAAAATCATTGGGTAATTCGAATAAATGCATTATAAAATCTCTTTAGCTGTGAAGATAATACTTAATTACAGTTAAAAACACTTGAATTTCGACAATCAATAGATTAATGCCTTAAGATAGGCCTTTCTAAATTTGAATTTAAATTTTACCGCCAAAAACACTGTCACTAATATAGCTGTATGCGCGCGCTAATGACATCATCGGTTGTATTGATGACAAAAGACCGCTGTTTTTATTATAAGTATATGTTATCTTGCAAAGTCTTAACGTTTTATAATGAAAACTAATTGATATTTTGTGAATAATAAATCCAAGAATGCAGCTGGAAAAGTTTCCGTGACAGTACCAGAATAAAAACAACTTAAAATAAAACGGTTTATAGCTGCTCTAGCTGCCCTTCACTTCTGATATGTTAAAACATTTATCATTTTTCATAAATTCGGCAAACATAAACACATCCGTTTCCAGGAGTAGCTTTTACATATTATTTAATCTCACATAAAATAATAAAATACCGTGTTTACTTCATGTTAAACGAGTTTTCAGCCATTTAATAAAGTCGACGACGTCACCGCCAATCACAGCGTGTTTTTCGTACTAATTTGATTATACTCTTCTCAAAAACGAAGAGTATATTGCCTTTGATCGGCACATTTCTAAAACCGGAAATATCGCTCGTAGAGAAAAAATTTTCATATCATTGTGTTAGTGAACGAATTCTGAATAACTTTCAAAATGTCCATCTGTCTGTCCGTCCGTCCGTCACGTTTCTTGTAAGCACTATAATTTAAGAAATTGGGAAAGTAAACTAGTGTTAGCTAGAGGAAGAACCCTATTGTTTTTGAAGAAAATCAATCAGTAAATAAGAAAGTCATTAATCGTTTAATTTAAGAAAAAAAATGTTTTTTAAATTTTTCTCGCTTGTACTTAAATAGAAATCTTGCGAAATATTACCTCTATAATATATTTTTTTTGTTTATGCATTTTACTAATATATGTTTTATAATAATATATCTAATGCGTTGAAATATGATTCTCGTGAGATATATATTACAGACATTCAATTTTCGTAGTAATGTGTGATGGTGCAGTAGCTAAAAAATTTTAAAAATATGTAAAACCTGATTTTAACGCTATTTTCGATCGGAGGTAGAGAAATTCCAATTAAGCGGTGCGTGAAATATTTGGAGGTAAACCTAGACAAACGACTGACGTTCAATCTTCACATTAACGAGACAATACGCAAGGTCTACTCCATATCCAGGAGTTTGTGTCCGCTCCTGGCAAGGGGTAGCGGTCTCAACAGGACAAATAAAAAATTGTTGTATATGATGGTGATCAGGCCGGCCATCATATACGCGGCGCCGGTGTGGTGCAGCATACCGACCACGACAATGAGAAAGCTCCGAGTTCTCGAACACAAATTTATGCGCCTCATCTCCGATTCAGTCGGTACACCTCTCTAAGAGATCTATATAATCGTTGCCACGACATAATGCCACTAGGGACTACGTCCAAAAAATCTCCCAAAAATTCTATCAGTTCAAACTGGGCTATAGTCCTCTAACCCGCAATACAACACGAATCAGACAGCATAATGCGATCCTTTTCGATACCCGACACCCCCTACCATACCAGGCGTTGCCTATCTTTCGGCAACCTCTCTAACCACACTTTCCTCTACGACGACTTCTCCTTTCCCCACCTTTAATTTTCACCAAAACCTACAACCAACCACTCTCTATTCCCTCTATTTGTTTTTACCTTTTTTGTTCCTTGTCCATTTTTGTCTCTAAATTCAGTCTCGGCCAATAAATTCTTAACAAACTAAAATTTTACATAACATTACACACTTTTAACTATCCACAACACTTTCCTGGCGTCAGGAAGACTACCAGGGTGGAATTGTTTCAAACGGATTTTTTTGTTGAGTTTTTTTTCCCATGCCAGCAATCAAAATTTTTAAGTGTTCGCGTGTGCCCGAAATCGATAGTTTTTCAGTTTTAATTTTAATTATTTTTAAGTACCCTCGTGTACTACGTTGCACGATATTGTTAAATTTAAGCCTTTTTCCATTAGGCAGGAGTTTTAACTCGCCAAATAATTTTCGTCACCGCCAAACCGGACCCTCCCCGCTCAGCCTCACACCCACCTCGGCGATGTTCGGGGTGGGTCCGGGCCGGACTCCGGAATGCCGCATTATTGTATCCTGTGAACATTAATAAATGCTTGTTGTTGCAATCCAAAGATCCTGTATTCGAATCCCAGACAGGCTTTTTTTTCAATTTTTTTTCATATATTTTGTTTCACAGCAAAGTTGGTACCACAAAATTTAGGATGTCCAAAAACTAACATTATTTACAAGAAAACTGAAGAGTATCCTATAGAATGTGTAACAATTATCTAAAAAGCTCACCAAATGGCGAAGAGTACCTATGTTTTTAGCTTGTTTAAATTGCATGTTATTTACTGAAATTTTATTTTAATAGACGCTCTAATAGACACTAGAAAGTGATTTAATATATCAAGTAAAACTTACTTAACATCTAAAAAGCAAAATTGCATACAGTGAAAACAGCTAACTACAGTATAGTTTTGAAAACATTCTGTAAAATTCCGCAATATTGTAATAGGTACTGTGATCTATTAACTATGTGGCAGACGATAGAAAGCTATTCAAATGTTGAGAAGTGCTTTAATATGCCGAGTACTTCATTTTAATAATATAAAAAAGCAAATTTGCATACATAGTGAGAACACTTAATTGTGAGTTTTTATTAGCGCCCCTGATTAGCATGCCGGCCCTGAGCACTTTCCAGCCTGCCTACCGCCTTGCGCCGACCCTGACCCAGCGTTGATGTGCAAACATGTGACTTTGGATGCTGAGCTAGGTCTTCATTCATAGTTTTTTGCTGCATAATTAAGCGCCACATTATATTCGTTTTTTATTCTCCAATTAAATAAATTAAGTACATAAATCGGCCACAATAGAATAATATATTCGTTTTGACCTTGAATTGAATTTTTCTACATAATAGCGATATTATTTATGAGTGCTGCCTCGGTAGTCAATTTTTCTATTTAGCGAATTACCTCATTCACAAACAGGTGACATAACTTTTAAAAATACACTTCCCTCTTGTGCAATTTAAAAATAAAATGAATGTTTGGGGTCCCCCCTTGTCTACAGTAGACGTTTTCATCGCATTCGTTCGTGTTTGGGAGTTCTGTGTATTTTGAAATATTACGATGCTCACAAAAATGCAATATGTAAACACAATCAACAGTAGTTGTAGTTTGTCAATATCAATATTTACAAGCTAGTTCCAATGTTGCACAATTTGAATATGTAAAGTTGGCTGAGAGAGGTCGAGTGTCATTTGTATAATTTGTTAATAAAATCAGATATTTGAATTCGCGTGGGATGAAGGTAGTATCGATAAATTGTTAATATTTCATTGCTTTTATTTCTTCTTCATCAAATATAATGAATATGTAATGGAAAGGGACTATTTGGTTGTAGTGGAACTTCTCGTTTTAGGTCTATTTCGCCTCTTGGTATTGTCCTATCATTTGCCACAGATTGTGGAATAATAGAATGATTTTAAACTTAGTAAATTGTTCTTTATCCACATCACTCAAATTTTCAAAATTTTTCTTTAGGAACACCTCCATGCATCTCTTTTTTATTGCGATTTTTGTAGTATACAAAAGCTGTCCCAGATTTCTCATTTCAAAATTTCAGCATCTATTTCGTCAGTTTCTTGCGAGATGTTTCAAGTCGCATGGCTAGACAAAAGACTTGACCAAACCAAAATAACACAATAGATAACTCAAAGACTAACAGCCGAATCATGTGAAGGCATTCATTGTACACTGTGGTCCGCCAGAGGTCAGTCTGGGCGAGCGTCCGTCCGAATTCCGGATGTTTGTAACAGGTAGTCCAGGCATTTTCTACGCCCGGACGGAAATTAACCTGTGTTCGGAAGGTGTGACTTATTCTTCACCGTGTATTGCTACTTGTCCGGGTGACGGGCGGATACCCGGACGAACGAACACCCGACCCATGTGAAAGAGGCCTTAGACTTTACTGATTCCGTTTTAATGTAGAGTTGTCAGTTGGCTACGATTTTCGGAAAATTCTTCCTTAAGAAAGTCATATGGCATCAGTGGCGGATCCAGAATAAATTAACAGAGGGAGCACAACCTTTAAAAATGCGCTGCCTCAAGCGAACAAACATTTTTTTTGGTCACGAAAAAAAAATTCCTCAGCAATGAAAATTGATGAGATGGGCGGGGCTACCACCAAAAATTTTCCCACTCAAATGATCAATCAGAACAATCAACAAATTTTTTCATGCTCCGGCCTTTTTGTCAAAATAGACGACGGGAGACACGTACATATGTATATATATAATATAATAACAATTAATATTGTTGTTTATAAATCACTATTATTTAATAAAAACCAAATACCAAAATAAACGACAGAGGGCACGTGCCCCTGTGGCCTTCCCCCTAGATCCGCCTGTGTGTGGCACTCAAATCGAAAAAGCAGTTAACAACACTCTATGGCTGAAGTGAATTTTCTTTTTATTAATACAGGTCAGAATTAACACAGGTCTACAAAAAAAAGCTTGTCTTAAGATTCTCATCTAACTTTTCTGAAGTATTTTGACGTGCTGAAGCCAATTTTGAACAAAAAAAAATAGATGTCGCTCGTAGAGAAAAAATATCTCATATCATTGTGTTAGTGAACGAATTCTGAACAACTTTCAAAATGTCCGTCTGTCCATTCGTCCGTCGCGTTTCTTATAAACATAATAACCTAAGAAAGAAAAGTTCGATTGTATCGAAATTTGGATAATAAGTTAGTGTTAGCCAGAGGAAGAACCCAAATGAACAAAATCGATCAGTAAATAAAATGTTATTAATACTTTAATATTAAAAAAGTTTTCTTTTTTTTTTACCAACATACTCCAGTAAAATTAAGTTTTATATCCGTGTTTGTATTTTCCTATTGTGTAGAATTCTCAGATTCGATAGCGAGTCTCGCGATACGCCGGACCTGCCCACGTTCCTGTTTCGATGTGGATACTGTACAGTGTGCAGCCTTCCAGTTTCGAGGAAGTCCAGCTAACCCGATCGGATTCGTCTGGCTTCATCTATATCTGCAAGGCGCCCGATACATTAGGAAAGGCAATGGAACACAAACTGACTAGATCTAACCCCGATGGAACACAGACTGACCCATTTTGACCTCAGTCGATTATTTTAATCATAATTTAAAAAATTATTCATAAAACACCATATAACCTATTTACATAGAGCTAAATGTAGGCATACAAAAAATCATCGATAAACGGTATAGAAAGCAAACTGGCCCGATTTGATTTGACCTCAATAGATCTATTTTTATAAACTCATATGTAAAATCACCATAATTTAAAAAAAATTAATGATAAAAAACCATAGAAAGCAGTGGAATACAAACTGGCCTGATCTAACCCCGATAAACTTAATTACATCGATCTGTATGTAGACGTACCAAAAGTTCTCCATAAAAAAACATAGAAAGCAATGGAACACAAACGGCCGATTTGATCCCAATCGATTATTTTCACCGACCCATATCCAAATTACCATAATTTAAAAAATTATCGACTTTTGGGGGTCGTTGCTATAATCTGAATTAACCACAACTCCCCCCCACCAAAATAATCAAGTTTCTACTTCTTTTAGAAAAGATCAAAACGTGAGAAGCTCTGTTTTTTCCTGAAGGCTATTGAATTTTATCACCAACTTTAGATGCCAAGAACTGTGTGTAGCAAATTTTAGGTTTGTGGGTGATCGGGAGTAACATTGATAATAAGAGGCTTTAAGTGTAATATTCTCTTCAAAGCAAAATGGTCTTTCAACATTTATTTTTTGTCAAACACAAAAAGCGAAATGTCGAAATGAAAAGGATCAATGACAATATCAATTTAAAATGTTGCAACTCTATTGATAATTTTGTAGTTATCTAAAGTAGGACATGGCAAAGATAAAACACTGTACTCTAGATTAATTATTTGGAATGCATAAGTACTTTCTCAGTTTTAATTTTAATTTGTGGACTTGACTGATGCCAACATTGAATATCATTGTCCAATTCTATTTTCAGAGGGCCAAGTCTTTGTACAGAAATATTTTGAAAGGTATTCACTTTGTCTTGATTTTACGGTTCCTCGGGAGAAGTTTAAGTTACTTTCTGTTTTAACAAAGGTCATAGATGAATAATACAAAAAACTTAGGATTTAGGAAACCTATTTTCTTGTTCTTGTTCATAAGTCGAAGCAATATGGACAAAAAGATGTTCACCCATTTAGAGTGTAACAGTTTATTGATTCTAGGTGATGTTTCTATTCTTATATGCAAAACATAATATTTCATAAATATATACTGATGGTAATATTAGGATCTTTACATGCAGTTTAGCATGATTCTCTACGCTTTATCACTCTTAATATGCAAATTGTCCATTTCTGTAAGACAAGGACTCTGGATGTGAAGACAATCCCCAATGAACGATTCTATATTTTAAGATGTAGAAACGTCCTGAGTTAGCGAATGATTGACCCACTGCAGTGTTCACTCATTGATTAATGCTTAACAGGTTTTACTAAGTTTGATAGCTTATATCTTTCTAATTTAACTGTCAATCAATGTCTTGTGCCTATTGAATTATCTCATCTCCAAAAAAAATTATTTTATTAGATAATTCGCCGTTTAATTTAAAAATAATGCAACATGTTTTGTCTTATTTGGTATAATTTTGTTTTTATCGACCCAAAGGCGTTATTTATTTTGCATTCGGCCTATCAGCATGTAAAGAAATAAATTTCTAAAGGTACTTAGCTAAGTCATTTATAAACAGTATAAATACATTTTAGCCTAAAATATAACCGTGTGATACTGCTATCTCAATATTTAGCAAATATGATTTGTATTTGTTAACTTGCAGCCTTTGTTGTCTATTTGTGAGATAAGATTCAAACCATTTTGAACAGAATCCACGTATCCCATATCTTCCAAGGTTAGATAATAATATATGATTCACGCAGTTAAATGCTTTGGTGAAACTATTCTGTTGATTAAATCACAGAGCGGTTTCTAGACTTTTATTCTGGTGAAGCCGTGCTGTTGTGATTCCAGTTTATTAATTACTATTTGAAGGAAAATTAGTTAAATCACCATTTACTTATTTACTATACTTTCTTACACTTTTGACACACTTGATAAACTATTAATTGGCCAAGAGATACAAAGACTCACACAATGACATACAGGTGAAATTGAGATCATTTTTATTTTATATTCATTTTTCATTTCTTATTCTTAAAAATGTTTATATCTTGCAATGTTGCCGTAAGTTCCATATTTCTGCCGTAACTATACTAAAATTAAAATAAATCATCAAATGCAAAGCACGGCTTGATAAACAACTCTGATATTGTATATTAATTTGTTAAATATAAATTATGTGTTCATTTCCAATTACAGATACACAAAAAAACATTCAAAATATTAATTAACTTTCATGTAATACATGTTCAGATTCCCCTAAAGCGCAATATTAATATGTAACACGTTACAGTTTGCCATAAAAAAAAATAATTGTTACTGTAAAACTCTCGTCGTAACATGTTTTTGTACAGAATAGAACACAATTTAAATTAAAATACAGTTTTATAAGTGTTGCATAGATACGTGTGTTTATAAAAAATAAATGTCAAGGAGAACGTGACTATTAATTATTAACTAATTTTCACGTGAAATAGATTATAAATACTTTTGCTAATAACTCTATTTCTACGTTAGAAACAAGTAAATATATATACGAGGTTTGATCAAGTAATATAAGATGACCAGACGTCGCGAACTTTCCGGGAGCGTCCCTTATTTTCAACTGTTATCCCGTATTTTCTGCGTCCTGTATCATGTTTAGTATTTTTTCTAAGAATTCGATTAATGCTTCGTTTTTCTTACCTCATTGTTTAATATGCACTCTTGAACAAAATTATCGCATTATCGAAATTTTGTCATCATTTTGAATTTGGTTGGACAAACGGTTTTCTCTAAACCGTTTGTCCGATTTTAATGATTTTTGTTTTGATGTGTAAGTTAACTCTTTTGGAATGGAAAACTATGGATGTTATAAGTAAAAATCATTTTTTATTTAAATACAGGCATAACAATATATTATCTTTGCTGTGAAGGGAGATATGCCGAATAGAAAAATATCCAAAATTTTTGTTTTTTACACATACACAAGTTTCCGGCGTTATTTTTTTATTTTTTTTAACGTGATAATAAAAAATATGCCATAATTTTGTTCATGATTTTCCACTACTCAATAATTTTCAATGTATGCTTTTAAATAGCGTTTTTGAAGAATTACATTTCCGAAACTAATCGACTGATTTAGTAGTACAGGGAAATATTGAAAAAAATCACTCGAAAAAATATTGTGCAGACTTTAAACTTTGGTCATAAGTTTAAAATAGGTCAAAGTTCACGAAACAAAAAAGTTTAGGAGTTTTACGGATCGGCGGGAACCTATAGGGGGTAAAAGAGGGTATTTTTAATTAAAAAAATAATCGATTTTCCTTTATTTTCTCGGGAAATATGGCATTTACAAAAAAATTGTTCAAATAAAATTTGATTCTGGCAAAATTATCTTTAATTTGGTATTTTAAATTAATTTTATAGCAATAATTAACCGAAATACGGCCATTTTTCGATGGCGGGATGGCGGATGGAATTTTTTCCTAAAACAAGTGTTTTAAAGGGACAAAATAAATTGAGTATCTAAGTGATGCTATATATTAACGAAAAACAGCATTTTTCAAAGAAAAATCAATTACTGAGCAATTACAATAATAAAATGCCGACATTTTGTTAACAAAAATGTGAAAACGCACATTGAATCGGCCATAACTTCTTTATTTTTTGTGATGTAGAAACAAACAAAAAGTCATTTTAAAGATTGATTAATCACCTTTAATTTTCTTTCTTAGAACTTTTCATGAAAGTGTCACGGTTTCTAAGATATTCACCATTTTAAACTAAATGCTTCATGCTAAAATGGCTGCCATCTATAAAATTAAACATCTCCGAAACATTCAACCCTACACAAATATATAAACGAAATAAATTTATTCTCGGTTTATAAGCTTCATTTTTGATGTCCACCATATTTTCTCTTAAACTAATATTTATTGAGATATTTGCAGAGAAACAAGAATGTTACGTTTTTTCTAAAATTTCTACAGTTTAAAATGCAATTTTTTTCTAAAGCAAGCGCTGTAAGCCGTTGAAAAAATTTGAGCATCTAGGTCACACAAGCGATATTAACGAAAAACAGTATATGGGAATATATTTTTTTAATTACTGACTACTTACATTAACAAAATAGTCGTAAAAATCTAAAAAATATCTGCAATTTTTTTAAAATTATCTCAATAAATAAAAAAGTTAGCGCTCATCTGGGCTGAGGCTCGATGATGTCACAGTACATGATTCTGTCAACAACGAGCGGGCGTGGGCACCGGAAGTTTAGTTCATTCAGTGTTATTCTTACCGGACACAGCGTAAGATGTTTTTGTAGTTGGGCTTGTTTGACGTTTTAATCGTTTGAAGAAGTAATTATGCCTAAAATAACAGCGAGTTGTGTACTGTGACGTCACAGTCTAGCGCGAAGTATTCACATAAGAAATTAAATAAATTCGTGAGTTTTTCAGATATCGAGATGATTTTTTTTTTGTTTGACTAGTTAACTGAAAGAGGTTGAATGTACATGATATTTCTAAAATAGGAAACTTCCTAATTGATTATTTTATTTGTGTTATACAAACAATTTTATTATTATTATTTATCCCGTATTTTTGTTTCGAAAATCTGGTAATATTCGGACTGGTTTCATAATTAAAAATTATTCTAGATAAAT
Source organism: Rutpela maculata (assembly GCA_936432065.2). Classification (NCBI taxonomy): domain Eukaryota; kingdom Metazoa; phylum Arthropoda; class Insecta; order Coleoptera; family Cerambycidae; genus Rutpela; species Rutpela maculata. Next base: position 348,894,707 of record OW386285.2, on the reverse strand, counting down.
ATGATTCTCCTCAAAATAGTCTGCTTGGGGAGGTTACAATGCTTCGAACGACTTTTCCACTTTGATAACTTCTAATTAGCAGCTAAGAAAATCGCTTTTAAAACGGTTTACGTATTTTCTTGTACCGTCTCTATGGCAGAGCGCCCATATTGTCAGACAACATCAAGACATAGACGCTCCAAAAACTTTAGAACAAATCTATTCAGTGATTTGCATTCCTTTTTTTAAATTAGGCTGCGCATACTTCATACTAGTGGAACACGATACACGATAGGATCAGACATGACTCCGCCTGTTGAAAATCACGCACGTTAAAACGAGTAGCCTCAGATCAGTCAAGTTTTGAATTTAAATGTGTAACTTTGACGGTGATCCTGACAATTTCGTTAAGCTACTACTATACGTTTAGTGTAAGGTGACCAAAAATTGTAAAAAAAAAGTTTATTCGAGTATTTAGCAAAGTCGCTAAATAGTGATAAGAAATTTAATTTTGTGATAAGAAATTCAGATTTCCTCGCAATTGCATTAAAAGTACTTAAAAGTATTTTCGGAGTAGCTGAAAAACTCAAAACTACGGATATCTTACTGTGTAGAAGCTAAATAGACAGACCACTGAAGATGATGGAAAAAAAATTATTTTCGTAGCGTAGAAAAAAAATTAAACATTTTGGTGGAGGCGACGGGAAATTCTGAAATGACAATGGAAGGAATTCGATCAAATTAGCTAAAACCTTTTTTTACTTAAACTTTGTCTTCCTGATCGAAAAGCTCTCATTGAAAAACTTTCGCAAATGGCTCCTTTGACCATCTAAGTTTAAATTTTTTTTTTTTTTATCCATTTATTTAACGTCGGCTTATTTCCTCTACCAGGGCCTATCACTGACGCCAAGAAACGAGCTACCCCCAACCTGGAAGTTTCGCCGAACCTCTTTTCGCAAGAAGAGTAGGGATCTTTTACTTGTCTAACATTTAATAGACAAGGGACCGCCTGCTTTACATCCCTCCGAAAGATGATATATCCACTACGTAATCCTCGTCTTGAAATTACATAGCTTCCGCGTATATGCTGATATACAAGCCGCTAGAAGGTGGGACGAGATCGCTGCGTTTTCCAAGATGTATTTCACCCATCCAAGTACTAACCGCGCTGAACGTTGCTTCAGTGGAGTATCGAAATACATACACTCTCAAGACGCCTCTACGCTCGCCCCGTTTTAAAAATAGTAGAGGTAAAAGGAGCTATTTCCGAAGGTTTTTCAATAAGTCTTTTTAAGTCAGAAAGACATTAAGTTTACGTAAAATAAAAGTTTCAGCTAATTTGATCCATTTTTTTTCACTTTCTTTTTAGGATGATTTTCTGTCGCCTCGGCCAAAAGTTTTTATTAAAATGAAAAATCTAGTCAAAGTATTCTAAAACACTATTAGATGGTATCACAATACAAAAAATATTAAAAATATTCATAAATTCGGGTCTTTTTCAACTTTTTGACTGCTTGTAACTTTGAGCTATCAGAAACTAGACGTAGGATCGAGTTGAGCCTATGAGAGCTTTAGATCATAAAATCGAAATCTACAACATTAAAAATTTGAACAAAATTCAATTTCCATAAGAAAACGGGTCATTTTTGATGTAAGAAAAATTATGCTCATTTATTTGAAAAAGTTTTCAGTTGCGGTAACAGACTTTCTATTTCTGATTGAAAGCAATAAAAAATGAGTAAATTGTTCGATTCAGTATGAAATGCGAGAGATTGTGCGATTTTAATTTGGGTAATTCTCAAGAGCATTTTCGGAAAAATACTCGATTTGATGAGAGAAAGATCGTAAATGGATCAGGGACGTTAACCTATAGATGACTTTCTTTTTCTTACGTTTACTTTCTTACAAGTTCAATTTTTCTATCGACGCAAAGCTATTATTACATTACTATCGCTTAAATATTAGACGTTGGTCTTGATTCATTAACTTTTTACGCTTTATGGATCAACAGTTCGTAATTCCAGGTGTATAATATCTGGGTGTGGTTATTTCGTAATGCCAGGTGCCCTCTTCATTTCCACTGGTGTTATTGAACACGCTATTTTTATAAATAAAACATGCAAATGACTGTAAGTCACTGAAAGTTGCTTTATTTTCTTAACACGTAAATTCTTTGTTTGCAAACTGTATTTTGGTTATTGGGACAATGGAAACCACTGCATAATTATGGCCTTTAATATGTGGGACATCCAAAGAAAGCAGATATTTTTATACAGCTAATTTCATCAAATGTACTGAGACACGACATTTAACGATTCAGAAGGCAGTTTATTCAGTATTTTGAAAACTACTTAAATATCTCTTGAACTGTAAACTGAAATTTCACAAGGCCCTTTGAAATTATCGCATGTCACAATCCTGCTTGGCTTGCCTTTTAATCGAAAAATGTCAACCTGTATATTTCAGGTTTATAATTCCAGAGATACCTTTAATATTTTTGGAAATTTTTCACATTTTTTGATAAACTGAGTACAACATTTTTGCTGCAGCGACTTCACAGTTAGAGATCATAAGAAGCTGGTATGATTTAAAAGAATACTAACTGTTGCTGCACGACTTTTTCTGTTTAAATTAAAACATACTACAACACTACTGTGCAAAAAAAGATAAACAAGTACTAGAGGTCCTATTTGAATTCTCATTGAATATACTGAAAGTCTTCTCAAATTGCAGCTGTGTCACGGCCGCCATTTTGAAAAATGACGACTCATTTTTACTTCCCTCGAAGAGAAGTATTTGTTTTTGTATATAATTCATAAGCGTTGTCGACAGAACAAAAAGTTTCAATTAAAGATTATAATAGATTAAACATTTTTTGTTATTGTGTTATTTTGTTTTTGTCTAGACCTAATGGTTTTTGAATGTTATGGATTTTACAAAAATCCAAACTTTCAATATCATTCCCTATTTGAAAAACCAATAATTTTTGAGATATTTTGATTTTAATGAAATCTGATGCGAAAACTAACTCATAGTTGGAAATTAATAACATTCGCTATGACAAATTCCGTTAACCAATTTTTCTCCCATGAAAGATGGAGCTTTCAAGTTACAAATGCCCCAAAATATACAGGGCGCCCCAGAATATGAAGTCCAACTTCGACCTCGACTTCGACGATTAAATCGCTTATTTCAAATGGAACATACTATGTTTTATAAGCCTATTCGCTTCTCTCTTTTAGTACCTTTCAACCTATAAGTGCATTCCCTATAGCTAAAATGTACGGTTATTGGGTTATTTAAAGTTACCTAGAAAAATGGTTGAATTAACGTCAATATCGACAATAGTGTGCCATGAGAATACAGTAATTTATAATAATTTTGCAAAAGAGTCACAGTAGATTCATTAAAGTTAGTTAAAGTTCATCAGGGATGGTAAAAAGTTCGATTTGTTTGTATTTTGTACTCTCTCTATAAAAAAATTAAATGTGCAGAAAATACATGTATAATATCGAAATCCTTTCCGGCTGGGAGAAGAAGATGATTCAATAACCTACACTCAGAAGGTAGTGAAGGCAGTCCAAGTCTCTTTCTGGATTTTTTAGAGTGATTGATGTGAAGATGGAAAAAATAAATTCCATTTTAGCGGCAGTTCGCATAAAGCCGAGTATATTGTCAGAATATACATTTCTAACAATTTTAAGAGTTTTTGTAGAAATTTTATGTATATATCAGATATAAATATCCTGATATACATCGTGTTATATATTAAGATATGTATGACTAGGTGTATATCATCGAACCCCGTCAAGCATAAAATGTTAAAAAAAACTTAATTAGGGAGAAAATGTATCCGACAACAGTAGGTAAATTCGGGTTCTGAAAAGTACCGTCCGAGAACTGTCAGGAGTTTGCGCAGTTGCCTTTGATGCGGTCGGATTTGGAACTGCGCAAACTCCTGACAGTTCTCTGATAGTTCTGGGACGGTTATTTTCAGAACCCGAATTTACCTAGTGTAAACAATCGGCATTAATGCTAACTGGCGAATTATCTTTAAATAAGGAATTTTAAAAATGCTTTCGATGATGATACAACTGACCAACACATTCATTTCTTCCAAATCATTTGTCGAAATTGCATAAGTACAACATATAACACTCTTGATGCTATGATACTCCTAGTATCATGTACTTGAACAGCACCCACTTTTATAACATGAACTTCCAACAAACATACAATGCGATACAGGTAAAGCGAACAGTACCTATTTATACTTTTATCTTTGTTTGCAATAATACGTTGATAAAATAAACCAGTAAAGCACTTAAATCCTATCCGTATTACTATCACTTATAGATTATTGTGGTTGCACAGTTCGGCAGTTTTTAAATTTCAGATAAATAACCAAACGCTTCTGGTTATAATGAAAGCATTTTTGGAATTTTGACGGTATCGACAATAACGTCTCGTCTATTTGCTATTACCACTGCCTGGATTTTACTTCTGTATTCTGTCTATCTCGCTATCTGTTTATCGTATTTTTGCATAAGGATAAGTGAAAAATCCTCCCTGTTTCCTGAAAATACTAGCATATGTTTTGGGCCAAGAAGAAGATACCTAAGCCACGAATTTATAAATGTGAGAAAATCTTAGTAAAACTTTCGTACAAATCCTGAAATAAACTTGCTCTGAAATAAAACAAGAAAGGATCTGTAAGTCTTTAAAAATAAAGTGGGTTCGTAAGGCAAAAATAGCATAAGTCAATATTTTTTAAGTATTCGGGGTGCCTCCCGAGAATTTTGCCAAGTTGGCGGGGTCAGGGGAGAGGAGTGCGTTAGTATTGTTATAGGGTTGCCTTTGAGTTCCATTAAAATACCAGCATTAATTTGATACGTGTTTATTCATGAAAGATTTGAAAAGGACTGGTAAATAGTTTTTAACTTAACAAGAAGATAAATCTATATTTTCGTGTACGTGACACAGATTCTTTATTTTTATTTTGATATTCACTTGTGCTGAGCAAAGCATAAACTGCGATCTTGTACATCGTTAAATCCTCAAAATAATTCGCAAAAACTTTGACGCTCTGTAACTCGTGAACGGTTAGGCCTACAAAATGAGGTGTGTGAAGGAAGGAATTTGTAGAGAATTGGTAGAGAATTTAGTGCTGCAAAAAAGGTCGTTACCATTTTTTTTGTCGTAGCATCAAGGGTTTACGAGTTATTTACGTTTAAAATTTTCGCAAAGATGGCGGTAAACGCACCCACCCTCGACCCGCCAACTTAGCAAAATGCACAGAAGACACCCCCGAACACTTAAAAAATTGATTTATTCTGCATACAAAAAATGTCGACGTCTTTGATGGTGCGGTAAAGATCAAAGACGCCGACTTTTCTTATTTACAGAAGTCAACTATACGCTTACGACTTCAGAAAATTTACAGAAGGAGGTTCTCAATTCGACCCGTATGCATGGTTTTTTTTCATATACGTATTTTTTAAATATATATATTTTTTTATGTTTACAATCATTACTCTGGATTGGCTTAACCGATTTCTATAAAATCCTTCCCAAACTGTATGGTATAGCTCGGTGATGGTCCCATTTTAATTTAATCAAGCTATGTCTAGTGCAAGGCGAGCAAAAATTGAAAAAAGATTTTAGTAGTTGAAAATTTTGCAATATTTGGCGAAGGCGCCGCGCAACTTCCCTGGGGGATTGGATTAAAATTGGCTAGTGGGTATTTTAGGAGTAACTGTTAACGAATTTAATCTGAGAAATTAAGAATTCAGTACGGTTGCCATAATGTGACATTATTGCAGATTTACGTGAAATTTGATATATGGAGATTTCAAGATTCTCTGATAACGAGCCTGACGTTAAAGCTTAAAAATTCAATGATGGAGATGTCAGTTTACTATGCAGAAGCTAAAGAGGTCACCAAAAAGGATGAAAGAAAATTGAACCACCTTCAAAAGAAATCGCTAAAAATTGTTAAGTAAAATTTCACCGTTGCGTCGCCCAGTTAATTGAACCTTATTACCTAATATCGATATTGAGGTCTGTGTAAAAAAGAACTAATAAAGAATTAGATAAAGAAGAGTACTGTTACATGTTTGTGGTCAGTATAGAGCAATGAACTTACATGGAAAGGAACATATTCGGAGATGTTTACATTTCCTTAATTGGCATAAAAAGTTAAGCTGGCGCGTGCGGTCAAAGTGCCGCGTTTTTTGCTGCTTTGGGTCGAACAGTCAGGACACCGGCAGGTACAAAGTGCCGCCAAGGTTTGGTGTTTTTGTGTTATCGACAGGTTTAAGTAAATATCTCTTATATCTACTTTGTGTTGTAGAGTTCACTAGCATAGGGTCAATGTCTTTTCGACGTATTTTGCTATTATTTTAATATGATTTAATTAAAACCAAAAGTCACTTCTACCCTCTCCAGCTTTGCTGTCAATCCCAAGTCTGATAGGGGGGGGGGGGGGTGATATGGTAGTACCGCGTTACGTCAAATTGGTTAACGTCAATGGCGGCGCATTTCTACTAAAAAAATAAGGTAATTTTTTTGGTCATATTTTCTTCATTTTTTTAACTCCTTTCGGTGGGGACAACTTACTGATAGATCATCCTGTATTTAACCAACTTCAATATCAATATTAGGTAATAAAGTTCAATTAACTGGGCTACGCGACGTGACGGTGAAATTTTATTTCACAATTTTCAGCGATTTTCTTGAAGGCGGTTCGTTTCTTTTCTTTTCTTTTACTTAATGACTCTATTAAGGACTATAGTATCTACGGGATGGTGTTTTGTTCCTTATTGCTTCAATATCTTTATTTGTGAGGAACCTTCTTGTCTGTTTTTTATTTTGGCTGTGCAAGAGATTGGTCAGTAAATTGTTATCTTCATAACATAGAAAGTTGATAAAAGTATGTGTTATATTATGACTAACATATTTGCTATACGATTATTCAGTGTAACAGTAATTTCTGTATGGTTTCGAAGTTAATAATTTTTTTAAATATTGATGTGATTGTCAGCTTAGTTCTAGCAATGGTGTGACGTGTAGCTGAATTGTTTAGCATAGTTCAAGATATATAGTATGTGACTATGAGAGTAAGTTTAAGTTAAAATGTTCAAATTCAGCGTTAATCCGATTTAAATGAAAGCATTTTTGGAATTAAAATTACGATTAACCTACTCACCGATTTGAATCAACCCATTTTTATTTTAAAAGCCATGGTTTTATTTTAAGAATTACAAACATTTAACAATATTAACGATATAATTTTTATTTGCAAAAATAAAATGTTATCATTAAAATATTTAAACTCGAAAACTAAGCTTTTAATTAAAATCACTGCCGAATTTGCCAGATTTGCGAATATGCTGGTAATACCTATAAAAAAATCGTTTCCAGTTTTAGCTGACCTTTCACTTGATGAAATTATAATGGAAACATCGCCGCACCATATCCTGCTTTATAGTTTGCAATAAATTTGATAGAAATCGCTTAAGAGAGAGTAATCATCAAACATATATAAAGAAAAAATGAAAAAAACTAAACCTTATTACCTAATATCCATGTTGACGTCAGTGGAAAAATACCGTTTTTTTTTTTGTTTATTTAACATTGGCCTAGTTCTCTTGCCAAGGCCTATCACAAACGCCAGGAATCAGGACCTACCACCAACCTAGAAATTTTATCGAACCTCTTCTCTGTCGAAGAGTAGGGATCTTTTACTTGCCTAACATTTAATAGACAAACGACCACTGTCTGTTTTAGAAGGTGGAACGAGATCATTGTTTCTTCGGATGGTCACCTATCTAAGTACTAACCACTATGAATGTTGCTCAACTCTGTGCATCTGTACTGTGGCAGCACAGACACTGCAGAGCATACAATATTGGTTTGTGATAGTTGGTCCCAATGGAGGCAAGAATTAGGAGAGTTAGATGTCAGAATTAGCAGAGAGAACATAATCAGCATTATAATTAGAAAGCTGTTTGAGAAAAAAAATAATGAGAGAGAAATAAAGCTGAGGCTGTAAATTGAAAGGAAAAAAGAGACGTAAGACAAGAAATGAAAGGACGACCAGGTGTCGTGATGCTATATCCCTTCGTGACGATCTCGGGAAACCCATGGTGAGAGAAAATTGGTTGTCGGAATGTTGGAATGTCGCGTTAGAGATTTATTTATTTATTTTATTTATTTTTATTTAAGAAACAGATCACCCAACAGACAGTCGAGCTGCCCAATGACAGGGTGACACATAGTACAAAAAAAAGGAAATAATTACAAATTGCAGAATGCATGTTCTATAAAGCTTAAATATGGCACTTAAATCCTAACCTATACGTAACATTTGATCTAAAACTAAAAAACTAATTAAGTAAAAACAAAGTAATCAAAACATATTACATTTGAAAAGGAGACATTTAAATGAATGCAATTATGAAATTAAACAACTACGACACTATCGACTTAAGTACTTTTTCGGACGTGATTTAAAAGACCTGAAACTTAGGTGGTATATATCAAGCGTATGGTGTCCTATGAGGATTTTCCCCCCACCAAAAAACCTCTATGCATCGAAATACATGCATAGCCAAGGCGTCTCTATGTTCGTAACAAAAATACGTTTGATTCGTTATTTGTTTATTTTCACGCCGACGTGTATATCGATATTAGGTAATAAGGTTCACGCGCGTGGATGAAATTTTATTTCATAGTTTTTAGCGACCTTTTTTCAAGGCAGTTCAATTTTTTTCCACCCTTTTTAGTGATGCCTTTATTTAGCTTCTATACAGTAAAAGAACATATCCATCGTTTTTACACTTTCACGTCAGGCTATCAGAGAATCCTGAAATCTCCCTCCATATTATATCAAATTCCATGTACATCTGCAAGATATTGCAATTAACAACCATATTGGATTCATCATTTTGCATTCTTAATTTTTGAGATGAGATTCGGTATCAACTACATACGCCTAAAATTCCTAACTCAATTCTAGCAATTCGGATGAAAGGACAAGGGTAGATAAGGGCCTTTTTTCGCCCATTGGCCATGTTATATGTCATTATATTTTCCGTAGTATATGTCTTGACAAATAATAAAAAACAGTTCTTTGAAATAGTAGATTATTCAGCGAGCGTATGATGGCTATTACTCGCGAGGGTGATATTTACGTCACGAGCCGAAGATGTGTGTCGTAAATCATCCAAGCGTATAATAGCCATTATACGCAAGCTGAATACTATACTTTATCCACGACTATCGTATATTTTAACTTTATATTTTAATCGTTTATAAGTGAAAAAATAAAGTTAGTTTGCAGTAAAACTTTGACGTGTTAAACATCACACACGAAAATATGCACGAAAACATGGACTCTCTCTTGGAAAAAATGGATTCGCCCTTTCTTTATCTAAATTGCTAGTTCCTGATTGGTCAAAGGTGCGTTAGAATGAGATTATGTTCATTATACGTTAGGTTGGAATAATGAATGATCATTATTCGTCAATTGTTAAATGTAGAATGCAATGATTATACGATAGACGTGGATAGAAATATTTTTATTCAACACACACGGTAATATGTGGATTTGACCGGTGACACGTTTAAATTCGCACGCAACGTCGACACCACTACGACTCCCGCGGAAACGTTTTTGTTTTCTATACATTGAAGCGCTTGATCAACCAATATAAATTGACCATTATTTAAAAACTTAAATACTCAACAATGAAATGAGGCATAGATTTGTCTTGGTTCATCGAACGTATCTAACTGAAATATGCATTAAAAGTTCCTAAAAACGTCAAAAATTATAAATTAACTGCGAACATGCTTACTTCGAAATGCTCTTATTACGACTGTGAGAAAATCAAAACTATAGCAAAACTTTCCACCATTTTTTTCCTAATATACCTAGCTTATTACTGTTGTTTTTCAATTATAAAACGTATAGAAACATAAAGATCATATATTGAACTATAAATAAATAACGTTTAATGATTTTAGGGAGAACTGTTAATTTTTATGAAAATAGTGGGCGATAATGTATAACCTATCTATCTACCCTTGTCCTTTACAATGGCACCTTCGCCAAATCCTCGATTTAAAAAAATCTTGTTTTTAATTTTTGCTCAGCTTACATTAGACATTAGTAGCTTCATCAAATTATTGTGGGACCACCGCCATACCTTGCAGTTTAAGAAATATTTCGTAGAAGTCGCCAATTCACAGTAACGATTGAACAAATAAAAAAAAACAACACATGGAGGTCGAATTGAGAATCTCCTTTTTAAATTTTTGGCAGCCTCAAAGTGGCAATTTATTCCAAATGTTATTTTCATCTGAAAAATTATTCTCTGTAGTGCATATCTATGTAAATAAGAGGTATAGGTATACTGCAGGACTAGAGGAAGATTCTTTTAGTTTCCACGGATGCTCTGTGCAATTCCAGTACCTATTTTCTAGGAAAATCATGACCAAGACCCATAAAAAAGTATCGTTCTTCTCACCTTTACGACTGGATAATATCTATAAATAGATTTTGTATTCAAGAACAAGAATGTCCGCCGATGACAGTATCTCTTCCTCGAACAACAATCTGACCTCATTTTTTGCAAAAATATACGTACAGCAGATAATATTGCAATAATTCGACGGTATTATCTTGCATATTGTTTATAAAGCACTAATGTAGCCTAAGCCCACGTAATATCCGAATATGGCGGCGCTAGAATTATTGTCCATTTATTATTCCAAGGCCTACGTAGACCGGTAACCCACCTTCTAACGTCCTACGGTTCGGCGAAGTTTAAAAAGTCTCCCCCTAAAAACGAATCAATTTAAACACGAATCGAGATTGAGACATTGCATGAGAAACTTTAATTGTTATGTTAAAATAAACGAATGGCTTCTTGGATTCTTGGAAACGCTGCAATTCAACAATACGGAGTGCAAAATGAAGTCATACAAGTTGTTTTAGTTTTATGACACCACTTTTTGTCGGCATAAATAAATGTCTACCTAAGCTTGCTTTAACTTTAACAAAATAAGAAATATGTTTAAAATTTGTCATCGTCATTTGAGAAAGAGAAAAATGTTTTATAAGTTGAACGCACGGTATTTTATTCACCGAAATTAAACCTTAAAACATCTGCACGACGCGACGGCAACTTCAACGGTTGATGTGGGAACCATCGATTTTCTGGTATATTGCGAAATAATTCCAGGTGTAAAAAATATTTACATAAGTACGTAATTTAAGACATCTATTTATTGTTAGTTTTATTTTAAGTGTTAATTGTCCCATGTTAATTAGTTGTAGACTCCATGGCATCAATTCTAAAAATAAATTGTCAACATTTTCAATCGTCCGCCACCGGCTTCCAACGTTAGATTGGATGCAGTCGAGCGGTGTCGGGAGAAATCGCCGCGTAATCTACGATGTTTCATTGCTAGGACTGTCACTTTTGCCAGTACATCGCGAATAGCGGTGGATGAGCTGTTGAAAAATCGGGAAAGGGATATGTTTTAACAATAAGTTGATTTCTGTTAATTAGTATTAATTTTTACTTGTGTTTTTTACTCTAGTATTAATTTAAGGATCGTTTGAAGTGCCGCGATAAGTTATTTAATTCAGTTAGATAGATACAAACAATTGAAAAAAATTCGAGTAGGCGCTTAGTTGGTGACAAGTTCGATTCGAGAGTGTTGTATCGTAATTTTTGTATTTAAAAATTAGTGAATATGAGTGAAGACTACGACTTCCGCCACGAGTTGGAAAATGTCCCGTGGGTAGGTATTTTTATAACGATTTTCTTGAGCCACACCACGTCTCGTTATCGTCGGTATTGACTTGCATAATTTAGCCGGTTTTCTATTTGTGTTTCTAACGTAAATAAGCAATAATTTATAAATATGTATAAAAATGGATATGATATAAACATATTGTGTTTATTGGCATAGGCATATGAATCGTTAAATTGTGAAATGATGAAAAAAAAGTTGCGACAATTTTAATAATTAAACAAATGATCCTTGATTTAGCGCACGTAACACTTGTTTTTATATTAAAGTTTATATAAGTTATTATCATTAAATTATTAATGTAATTAATAATGATATATTTTCTTACCTTCAGTTACTTTGCAATCATTTTTTATTTGACGTACTGTTTCTGGATTTAGGCCAGCTTTTTAGATTTCACCATAGTTTTTAATAGGTATGCATTATGAAATGATACACCTAGGCTTATGGTAGTCCAGAGAATCAATATTGATTTTCCGCCGGTAGTTCGACGAATTTATATTGATTTTCCGCTAATCATCGTCAAAGATAAAATCAGCTGATAACTACTGCTTTATATTTGGCATATATGTTGCTGTTTAGTACTAGTAATGCACTGTTAGTAGATGTTTAAAGACAGCAAAAAAATTAGGAACCGACAATAGAGTTATGATCCGTTTTCGGTTTTTCTCTTGGAAACAAAACAGGACGAAAACAGAAATCGTGACAGTTCTCTTGGAAGTAAAATAAGAACCGAAATACAAAGAACAGGAAACAAAAATATAGATATTTAAGTGCACTGAGAACGAAAAGGCGAGGACAAAACTACAAGAACGAATTAGGGCAAACGAAATAGTCGGGAACAAAATGAGGACAAAAAATGAAAAACATGTCTTATGTTCATCGGGATACCCTCTGGTTTTTGCGAATTTTTGTCACTACTAAAGACTTATTGCGCGCAGCGTCGGCATATGAGAAAAAAGTACCTATACGACTCTTTATTTATTGGCAAAACTACCTATATAGCTCAGGAATTTTAGTTTTTGACCCGGAATGAATTATTGTAAAGCTGAAAATTTGCAGGATTGTAGTTTTGGTTCAGGACAACACGTACCAAAAAGTCCCCTACCCTCCTCCGTGGTTTTTGCGGAGCAACAAATGCCCAAGTCACAGAAATTGCAGAGCTGGCTAAGAAGTGCAGCAGAAAGGTTGTTAAGTACTGGATCGAAATTATCTATTCGTATTTCAGATGTTCCGTGCATATTTTGTTCATAATTTTCCGTTCTAGTGCTGTAAAAATTTCAAAAATTGAACAAATTCCAAAATGGCGTAATTGCGGATAAATAAAGACTCGGAGGGGAAAACGTACCATTGGTATGGTACCTTCTCTGTTGCGACGCCCGTTTCGAAGCTACGCCACTGCGAGTGTCGCCACGCCCGTCATGCCCCCGGTGGAACTGCCCTTTCTGCGCCGATAAGACTTGCTGCGAATTCCTGTTTATATATTATTGGTGTTTTATAAGATTTATTGAATGAAATTTAACTTGTCAGAAAATGATTCGGCAACACGATTGACATCATTGGGAAGTAAGAACGTCCGGACGTCCGGATTATTATCCACATTCATTGTCTGGCTGTTTGTGCAGCTGGATCCTCTACAGGTCCTGCACATGCTGCAGTTCAGACCAAAGTTCCTGCACTCACACCAAGCACCGCAGTCCGTCTTGCAGGCTGCCTTGTGATAAGAATCCGAACTAGACCCTCGATTGAATTCCACCCCCAGTCTTCCGGGTTGAAGTTGACGTCTAGCCATTGCTGGACCTACAAAAAGGCACATGCCCATTAGTTGAGTACCTTTCCTCAGCGGCGGCCACAGCCATCTTGCCAGGTGCAGGATGTGACAAGACCGCGGAGCATTTTTGTAGCTCAGGTTTCTTCTTCAGGAGCTTCCAGACCTTCTGCTTCCCCATTCTGTACAGAGCTGACGCCTGTTTCCTCCATGACAACTACAATCACTCAATTTTCCCGCACCAATGAACCGATGCACACACTCTGAGGACTGTCTCAGATACTGAACTAAGAAGTCATAGCTCGCCGTGCGCCTGCTTAACCGTGGGCAACGCAACAATGAATGCACTTAACTGTGGATGACGCTACAGAGAAGGTGTATATACCAATGGAAAGCCCAAAGTATTAAGAGAAATGTTTATTCGGGTACTTTTTCCCCTCCGAGCTTTCATTTATCCGCAATGGCGTCATTTCGGATTTTTTCAATTTTTGAAATTTTGACAGCATTACAACGGAAAATTATGAACAAAATATACATGAAACATCTGAAATACGAACGGATATGCGTCTCCAAAGCAGTAACAACCTTTCTGCTGAACCTTATAGCCAGCTTTGCAATTTTCGCGAATTAGGCCCTTGTTGGTCCTCAAAAACGGGAAAGCCGACGGGGGAGAGTAGGGGACTTTTTGGTGTGTGCTTCCTGGACCAAAACTGCAATCCTGCAAATTTTCAACTTTACAACAATTAATTCCGGGTAGAAGTGATATATTGACTAGAACTCCTGGGCTAATAGTGCTTGCAATTGGAAATAAGTACTTAAATAGCTACCCTATTATACTCAACATATCAGTCATAGGGATGGTACAATTTTCAGCAAAATCAATACAACAGGCCATAGTTAGATTTTTGTTGTTTTTTTTTGCAATATAATTAGTTTTCACCTCTAAAACACAAATTGCAGCGTAAACATTTTCAGCGACTAGTTAGTACTTTCCAGGAAGTACTTCTAACGGCAAATGAAGTTTTATTTTTCTAAATTTCAAAAAATTTTAAAAACAACGAGAGTTTTCAATTATGTATCTTTTTTTTATATTAATCATTACTTTAAATTGACTTGAGCGATTGCTATGAAATCTTTCTCATACTGTAAGGTATAGATAGCTCGGCGACAGTCCCATAAAAATTTCAAGCCACTTCTAAGATGAGCAAAAATTGTAACAAGATATTTTTGTTACTCGAGAAATTGGCGAATAAGCTAGTGATAACAAAATTTAATTTTTTGATGAAAAATTTCAATTTCGTTGAAATTGCATTAAAATTGGTAGTTAGGTTGATAACGAATCTGATGTCAAAAGTTAAGAATTCAAAATGGCGAATGTAACTGATATTTTTTTTGCAGATACCTATTTACATAAAATTTGATACATGGTGATTTCAGAATTATCTGATAACCAGCTTGAAAATTCAAAACGATGGATAGTTTCTTTTACTGTGTAGAAGCTAAATAAAAAGGCCACTAAAAAAGGCGAAATATTTTTTGAAAAAAAAAACGAACCGCCTTCAAAAAAGGTCGCTAAAAATTATGAAATGAAATTTCACCGTCGTTCAGTTAATTGAACGCTACTTACCTAATATCGATATTGAAGCCGGTATAAAAATATACAAATGATGAATTTAAACGTATTTTTAAATGAAGGTGGTTCCATTTTTTTTTTAATTTTTACCATTGGTATTGCCTTGTACTTCGGCCTCGGCAAAACTTAACTAATTTTTGATATATTAAAACTAAAATAAGTTCGGATTTTCCATCGGCTGAACTTGCTAGTTTGCCACTTGCCTGACTACATTCAACTTTCAAACCACTATTAATAATGATTAATTAAATTAAACATTTTTTGCGTTCACATCATGTATCAAGTTTCGTTTGAATTAACTTCTGACCTAAAGCTTTTTACAAAGATACTGGATCGAGTCTTTAGGTTTACTTTACTGAGAGTTTAATAAATCAGTCTTTGATTTTTGATCTAGACATTTGATTTAGAATTTTTAACTTCACTGGTAAAATTTTTTCGAGAGCATTGTCGCCTAATAATATAAAGAATGTAAATTGATAGTTTATTATCTGATTGGGATTTAATCTATACACGAATTGTATTACTGTATTATCAACTTAGCTCAAGAAAAATTTAAAAGTACGAAGTACAAGTCATAATATCAAAAAAGTTCAAAGAATATGTACTAGGTTCAAAATAAATGCAAAAATCCTATCTAATAATTAACTGCCCAAATATACACCACAATGGATGCGGGAGAGCCTGCATTATTGTATCTTCGTCGATCTGGCCAAGGCGTCTGACACCGTGAGTCACTCAAATTTATTAAATACGCTAGAAAATGCCGGTTTCAGAGGAGTTGCTTATAGGATATTAAAGAGTTACATTTCAAATAGGAAACAAATGATTAAAATAGATGACAGCGTAAGTTCCACTAAAATGATATGTTATGAGGTACCCCAAGGAACCGTTTTAGGGCCTTTATTATTTAGTTATATATCAATGATCTTTTTAAAATACCTGTTGACGGCGAAATAGTAAGTTTTGCGGACGATACTGCAATATTTTTTAAAGATAAATCATGGAATTCTCTAAAACAAAAAGTACAGCAGAATTTTAAAGTGATCATTGACTTCTTTAACATGAAATTATTAACTATAAATGTAGAAAAAACTAAATTCATACCTTTTACTTCGTATGCACGTCACCTGCCAGATTTCGATATTATTAATATAAAGTTGAATGGTAACCAAGTCTCGCTTTCTTCCACTAAAAAAATTAAGTATCTTGGCATCATAATCGATTGCCACCTAAAATGGGACGAACATATATATAGTATAATAAAGAAATTGAAATGTCTAACACAAGTCTTAGGAAAAGCTCAGCTGAAAATGATTTACCATGCTTTAGTACAATCGCACTTAAGCTATGGGATCATTGGTTGGGGCGGAGTAATGAACGTTTACCTAAAAAAATTAGAAGTCATACAAAAGTGGATACTAAAAATTATGTATAATAGGAGTTACACCTACTCATCTGATGCCCTTTATGCTGAAAGTGGAGTATTTGACATACGGCAATTATTTTGTTATAATATTATACTCTTTTTTGGAAAATATAAACACAAATTGAATAAAATCGATCATGTATATGATACTCGGAAGAATGAGATGTCTGTATCACAACCTAAAATGCTCAAAACTATCGGACAGAGGTCCTTCATTTTTCTTGGCCCTAAACTATATAATGTATTATTACCTGACATAATTAAAAATGTACACTCTACCAGAATCTTTAAAACTAAAACCAAGATATGGATAAGTAGTAATCAAAGAACTTACATTCATGCATTGATAGATATTAAAAACAATTAAATACTTACCTTCCAAATATATGGAAAATGAGATAAACAAAAAATTAAAATAATAAAAAAAAAGAATAATAATGATGAAATTTTGCTTCCCAAC
Source organism: Rutpela maculata (assembly GCA_936432065.2). NCBI lineage: Eukaryota > Metazoa > Arthropoda > Insecta > Coleoptera > Cerambycidae > Rutpela > Rutpela maculata. The sequence goes on along the minus strand of OW386285.2, from coordinate 348,877,615 downwards.
TTCCCTCCTCTCACTTAATGTTTCAGTTAATTTTTTTAAATGTATATAGCACACAAATATTATTTTTAAAATATCCTTTTGAATTTAATGAATGTATTTATAATTTATGTAAGTTTAATTAGTATTATCTAAGCCCACGATCAAGTTTTTAACTTTGTGGGGTTATAAATGTTTATTTAGTATTAAAATTATTTTTATTGTGAAATTTTGGATTGAATTACAATAAACATTATTATTATTATTTATTATATAATTTGAAGGAATGTCCCCCCAACTAAGGCAAGGTAAATTTTACCATACAATCGATTTGGTAAAAAAGATTCGTGCAACTTCCCCAGAATTTAATGCAAGCATTTTAAAATTATGGCTGACTGAAGATAATATAAAAATATTTTACTTAAAAAATTTTAGTTCGCTTGTAATTAGCTCTAAAGTTCTCGATTGTGATTAGATCATTCAGAAGAACGGAGTTCAACTAATGCATGAGTTTGATAACGTTCGGTCAGTCTCACGACTTACTAATCCCCATGCAGGTTCAATATAGGGAAAATAACACCGCTTCTCCTTCGAGCGACTTTTTGGCAAAATAGATTTTTATCTTTTTTGCACTCTATAACTTTATTATTTGGAAAGCCCTGCAATTGGCCTTCCTACTATCGCCTTCTGTTGATCATCCAACGTACTCGTCCAAATTAAGAGGCGATGGATGAATCCAAACTTGTTTAATAATAATAATAATAATAATAATAATAATAATAATACTTAATAATAATAATAATAAGCGGCGTATAAGAAAGATGGAAGCCAAGATCCGGTCGGCGAGACAATATGCTTCCCGTATTCAGTGTGTGATGGATTACATGGCGGAGAACAGGCCTTTCACGCCAAAAGTGCGGCGAATCGCCGCCAACATAAGGCGAGTCCATCACACGCTTAACGTGGCAGTGCTGCTTACTACCAAGCAACATTGTCTCGACAGAATACGGATGCTAGTGGCTTGCAAAAAGTCGCTAGCAAGGCGGGCGAGGGCAGTAGCGGAAAATAACCTTTTCCGCAAGAAGCCATCTCGCCTGTTCCAACCGCCTGAGCGTATTGTTGAGAATCCGCCGACTGTAGATCAGGTGGAAGACTTCTGGAAGACGCTTTACGAACAAAAGCGTCCACTGAACCGAGATACTCCAGCCCTGGCACACTTTGAAGCCTTTTGCCAAGGGCTTCAGCAGCCTCAAGCAGTGTGCCAACCGATAACGACGGAAGAGGTTCGAAGAGCCCTTGAAGGCTCCAAGAAATTTGCTGCTCCTGGACCAGATGGAATCAACAACTTTTGGTGGAAAAAACTTCCGAGCACCCACCGCCATTTAGCCAGAATCGTCACCTCGTGGCTAAATGGAGAGCAGCAAATTCCTTCCTGGATTATCGAGGGGCGAACCGTGCTACTCCCTAAGAACGGAGATTTGGCAGATCCAGCGAACTACAGACCGATAACCTGTTTAAACGCATGTTACAAGATATTCACCCGTATCTTGTACATGCGGGTACTCCAAGCAAGCGGCCCGGTTTACGAACGGATATACGAGCAACGTGGGTCTAAGAAAGGTGTCGCTGGCTGCAAGGAGAACCTGCTTATTGACAGATGTGTCACGCAGGACTCCGTGCAGTATAAGCGGAACCTTTCCATGGCCTGGATCGATTACCGCAAGGCATTTGACATGACATCTCACGAGCTAATTGTTCACTTGCTCCAATGTCTTGCGGTGCCCGGTCCCGTAGTGAGATGCATAGAACAACTCATGCCGCTCTGGAGGACTCGCTTTGCTATAACATCTGGTAATGTCAGAGTCCAAACAGAGCCGGTTATGTTTAAGAGGGGTGTGTTTCAGGGAGACTCCCTTAGCCCCCTTCTATTTTGCATTTCGCTACTGCCGTTATCCGTTGAACTTCGCAAAACCCGTGGTTACAATTGCGGTACCCCCGGAGATAGGAGGCATAAGGTCACCCATCTATTTTACATGGATGACCTTAAACTTTATGCCTCCAGCGAGAGGGATTTACGTCAATCTCTCAGGGTGGTACATGAGTACACTCAGGCTGTCGGAATGGAGTTCGGCTTGGACAAATGTGCACTGGTTCATCTCAAGAGAGGGCGATGCGGTGACTACGGAGATGACGCGCAGCTTGTAGATGGAAGCATCTTGCACCACCTAGATGCCGGAGAGTCGTACACCTACTTGGGTGTTGAGCAACGCTCCACCCAAGAAGTGTCAACAGTGAAAAACGCTCTCCTCGGCAAGTATCAGCACCTCCTCCGGCAGATCTGGTCTTCAGAGCTGTCGGGGAAGAATAAGGTGTCTGCAACTAACATGCTTGCCGTTCCAATCCTCCTACACTCCTTTGGGGTAGTGAAGTGGACACAAGGCGAGCTGCGCCAACTCGATGTAGGAACCCGAAAGATGATGCATCTCAACAGAAGCTTGCATCCAAAATCGTCCGTTCCGCGATTATACCTCTCACGACAACAGGGAGGCCGCGGACTCTTGAGTTTGGAGTATCTACATAGCAGGTCGGCTCTGGATGGAGCTTGCAAGATCATCAAGAGTTCGGATCCCCTTCTCTGCATGGTTCGCGACCATGAAAATGCAGGGATAGGAGCGTTCTTATTTAAGGCAGCACAAAGAGCAGCCGGTGAACTTGGTCTCGACTTCGATATTGGGCGGGTAAACCCGAGCTCTGTCACCGAGCTGGAACCAGCCCAGCTGAAAGCCCATACAAAAGCAGCAGAGCAAAGGAAATTTCTGCAACTGCATAAAGATAAGCCCTTGCATGGAGTCTTCTACAAGAACATTGAAGAGAGGGGCTTATCTGAGAAGCTGACCTTTGCTTTCCTAAGGTCAGCTAGGCTGAAGTCTGAGACCGAAGGGTTCATTATGGCTTGCCAGGATGGTGTCTTTAACACACTCGTCTATCGAAGTCATGTCTTGGGTATAGAGGTCCCTGACGTAAACTGCAGGGCCTGCCGAAGAGCGCCGGAGACACTTATGCACCTGTTGTCGGCATGTCCGACATACGCTGTCTCGGCCTATATTCACAGACATGATGGAGCATTACGTGTGCTGTATTATCATCTGCGGCACACATATGGGATAGACGAGACACCAGTGCTGCCTTACGCTCCGGGAGATATTGAGTCCGTAGTGGGGAATGAGCGGTGTCTAATTTATTGGAACTACTCGTTTCCCACCCTTAGGCAAATACAGGCCAATAAACCTGATGTAGTCCTCCTCGACCACCAACTCAGGACAATGTTTGTTATTGAATTCTCCGCCCCAGGGGAAACAAACATTGTTCTAAAAGAGGAGGAAAAACGGACTAAATATCGAGATCTTCTCTTCGAACTCCGTAGACTCTATCCGGACCACACTGTTAAACTGGTGGTTCTTATCATAGGATGCCTAGGTGGGGTGAGGCGTACACTGTTTTCGGAATTGAAGACGATACCGGCATGCCGAGAGTCGGCAGAAATCTTAGCCGGAAGAATGCAGAAGGCCGTTATCCTTGGTTCGTTACGCCTGCTCAGAGCACACGATTCGCGGACCCAGTGATCACTAACTCTACGGCGTAGGGAGTGGTCACTGGTATTACCAGCGTACCCTCTCTGGTATCGGAGGCAGAGAGAAGGGCGACTGGATGGGAAAAAAAAAATAATAATAATAATAATAATATTTTATTAATCCTTTAGATCATTATACATGATATAGGATAAGTCAATTTTACAAAAATATGTATTTAATACGTCAATAACGTAAGTACCAATAATACATTGAGGAAAAAAAATGAATAAATAGATAAAAGTATAAATATACCTACACGCATTGTAAATAGTCTACACAAGTCAAGTACACAAAATATAAAGAATAACACCAATAAACATACATTTATCTATTAAGGAAGGCATCAACGCTATAAAATGCACCGTCTGTTAACATATTTTTAACTTTAAGTTTGTATGAATTAAAATTGTTAATAATTTTTAAATCAAGAGGTAAAGAATTATACAATTTAATACACCAGTAGAATGGTGATTTTTCAAATAATGTAGAATTATGCGATGGTATTAGGAGGTCACTGCTTCTCGTGATATAATTATGACGAGATGAAACTTTATCAAAAAGGTGTAAGTTTTTTTTTACGAAACATAAGCATTTATAAATAAAAATTGATGGAGTTGTAAGTAATTTATTTGACTTGAAACTGTGTTTGCAGCTTTCCCCTGGTTTTAAGTTAAATATTAAACGTATGAGTTTTTTTTTGGCAAATAAAAACTCTGTCTCTTTCAGTGGCCATACCCCAACATAATATACTAAAACTTATATGCGAGTATGCAAGTGAATAATAAGTATTTAGTACTGCCTTAAGATCAAAGATATTTTTTAGTTGTATAAATGCAAAATAAGCCTGGTTTAATTTCTTGCATACTATATCAATTTGGGATTTCCAGGATAGATCTGCGACCAGAACAACGCCTAAGAATTTACTCTTGCAGCAAAATGTAAAATTCTGTATAATACAGGGTTTCCTATTGTAAAAATGTATGAAAGTTGTTTTGGACGAATTTAGTATAAGTTTATTACGGTCACATCAAGCAGAAAATTCATCTAGAACATTATTAACTTTTTTATGGAGGATATCAATATTTGAGTCTGCCACAGTTATAGTGGTATCGTCAGCAAACAGTCACTGACCCACTTTTTATATGATGTGGTAGATCGTTGACATATAATATAAAAAGTAAGGGCCCTAGTACTGACCCCTGGGGGACTCCTCGGGATACATTAAATTCTTCTGAGAAGTGGTTACCAATCCTCACAATTATTTTACGGTCTACTAAGTATGAATGAATCCACTCCAGAATATTTCCCCGTGTGCCAAGGTTAAAGAGTTTAGAGTTTATGTGATAAACCGGCCTTGTGCATTTTTACTATTTTTGGTTAATATTATTTGCCCGTAGACGTTACGCACCTTCGCCACATTTGTCGATTTCACCCTTTTTGATATATCGCATCGTTAAAATTTTATATTCATTCTTTTGAATGATATCCATAATGATTGTATCTTTATTTTCATTGTCTTTTATAGAGAAATTAAAAGCTAAAAATATTTTCATAGTATTTTGTAAAAATATATTGTTTATTTCTCCATGACCACAATATACTTTCACTCTCATGGCCTGGACCAAAACATATTTTCATAAGTGAAAATTCGGTGTTCCTTCGAATTTTCACCTGGTAGTGCCTTACGTTCTAACGAACTCGTATCGGTCCTTTTGTACTAGTTTATGGCTCTGAAGCCTTCTAAACTTGTATGTTATGATCGAAAATGCCTTTAAATGAACTTTTTACTAAAGTCGAATTTTCATTTTGCTTTCGATTTAGGTCGATTCTGGGAGGTTCTACAACACTGCATGTCGGTGCTGTAAAAACCGGTACTTTTTATAACTGTTTATTGCCACCAAAAATGACATTTGATTGATGCAATGGCCTCAAAAATGAAGATTCTTTTGCCTAGTTTGCCTAATTTGCTTCTACTGCTTCGACTATTGTCAAAAGTTGTTTCGTTAGGTAATTTCCAACTTGATAAGGTTCTGGTGCGTATAAACTCTTTATGAACAACGGCCTGCAAATAATTTGGTCTGGGTATGACCCGAGTATGGCCCATGGGAAGAAACCCTTGATAAAAGATTAGGGCAATCTGATAGATCTTTGTGTAGCTATTTCTACCATCAAACTTCTCTGTGGATTAACTGTCCACCTATCGACGATTTCATAATGTAGAAACAAATGAATATCCTTAAGGTCCTTACAGTTACCGACGACAAAAGCTGTAATTCGGTGTTTTCACAAATTTTAAAATCTCATTGACTGTGAAGGTAATACTTAACTATAACTAAAAACATTTGAATTTCCACAACCAGTTGAGTAATTTCAAAGAAAAAGTATTTTTAAATTTCAATTAAAATTTTACCGCCCAAAACACTAAGCTATATTGTTGACGTCATCGGTCATAAACACCTAACCTCAAAAATACATATCTTTTAAAAATTATTTAGAAGCATTACCTTCTCTTCTGACGTGACCTCATTAACGGGATCAAACTAGTCCGTTCTGGTTGGTATTTTTTTCAGTTTACACATTATAGTTAATCCATCCATCTTGGTTTAGTAGCTTCAGATGAGGGTAGTTTTTTGCTAATCTTAGGATATACCTCGGGATCAACCGTGTAACCGCTATTATTACAATCGAACGATCAACGATATTCTTAAGCTTCAACCAGTGTCATGTAGATTCGGGAAATTTCTGGTTATACCTTTCATTAAACGTACTGTTAGCATCCAAAACCCAAACTCGTCATACCCTCAAATCTTCTGTATACCGGGTTAAAAACTTAGAGGCACCCAGATCTTTGAATTTTAAATAAATTTAATCTTGTGATTTGTTACGAATCGAAGATTTTACTTCTTATTTGGCCCAATATAGTCTTCCACACTGAACGTCGAAACGATTTGTCCTTACTATTTATCCTGTAAAAGAAGGAACATACCACTTGGATGCTCGGTGTGCGTGAAAAGACTATTCAATCTTCAAGATTTTTGTCCCAGTATGCTGAGTATTCCTTCCTCTAAATGGTAGAAAGAGTAAGTTCATTCTCAAGGCAACACCTTGACCCCAGGAATCGATAATTGTATTTGTATTGGTTGAATTAGAACTCGAACTAGAAGGAGACCACATTGCATTAAAGAAATATCACAACTTGAAGGCAACAACTACAGCTTTGTGAAAATTAAATCTTTTAATTTTCCCATTTGAAGAAGCATCTTGTAATACCTAAAAAGCAAATATTAGTTTCTAATACGGTTTTATGAAATTAAATTGAAGTTGACAAACTTTATCAAGAGTAGGTACAATGAATACATTATTCGTTACAAGGAAACGACTTTCTTTCCGTCAATGTCTCATTCACGAGATAAGGAATCTTGTAAGGAATTATGAGGTTACGATAAAAATTATTACGTAATTAAAAATAACATTTAACGCCATAAAGCTGGGATTTTAACCGCTATTGTAACTAAAACGACCAATCTGTTATACGTTTACCATTCCAATGAGAAACGCTTGGAAATAAGTGAATGATGTTGGAGCAAAAATCAATGTCACGATGTTAATAAATATTTGTGTTTTGATGTTTTTAAACGTACCAGGTTTTTTAAACATTTCGTTTATACCTGTAAAAACATAAAATACGGATACACCGGTAATTACCGATATTTTTTTCTGATTTAGAAAAGATAAAATCATCAATATAGTTGGATTGGCATAATTTTTCTAAGCACTTAATTTACAAAAAACGCTCTACTCCCAGATTGTACAAAACTTTACTGTAACATCCTGATAATATACAGATTGTATTTCCAGACAAAAATTGACCCCCCAAACAATCGTTGAAATCGTATTTTTAATGTTTAGTTTTATTCGACTAATAGGCATATCGTTGTAAAAGAAAAAACCCCTCTTGTTCATCACAAGCAGAAAAAATCGATACATTCAAAGCAAACATCAATTTACAAGATTATCTAGAAAATGGAATAAAATTCGTTTAATTGTGGAGGAGCAGTTATCCTCTGAACGTGATATACAAGAAAACTTTTTTTTTTAAATGTACAGGGTGCGTCACTTAAAACTCCCCAGACTTGTGATTTTTTTTATTTTTGAAGCGATGACCATGCTGGGCACATCAAATTGTAGACATTTTTAAAGCCTTTAAACATGCATACAGAGCGATTTAAAGAAAAATTGAAAAAATTGTTAAGAAAGTATATTAATTTCCTTGAATATTTTTTTATCCCACCCTGTACATGAACTGTGTTAATTTTTTCTTATAAATGTTTAAATTAGCTTCAATTTATGTTATTAATATAAAAAATTTAAAAAAATTAAAAATTTTCAATTTCCTATTTACTTAGTAGCGCCTATACGAACCTTACGCATTTTCCTTGGCCGCACCATAACAAAGAACAGTGGTTGTAAAATCCGTCATTATTGAAAACGTAAAATACATTTTATTATTCATATTACTTCGTACGCGTAACGAATAGTACGTATTTTGACATCAGTAAACACTAGCGATTTGACACTGACGCGGTGGCGCGATGGCAATATATTGTGGGCATTTTGAAAAATAAATATTTTTGCATATATCAGGAAGATTTGAGTACTCACAGATCTGAATATATGGATGTATTTCAAAAACACCCTGTATAAAGAAAATCGCATCGATATCGGTTGAAATATAAAAGAGTTGTGTGAGAATAATTAACTTTATATTGATGATGTGCAGCTCTGAATGGCTACCACGATGAAACTCTGCTAAAAATCTTCTCGACAAACAACTCTTTCAAATAAATAGGAAACTAAGTTTTAAATTTAAATCATTCAAAAATTGTGGTAACAATAATTAATTCTTGATAATGTGGAGCTCCTTGATCTAGATCTACCGAAATAAAACCTTATTTTTTTTATTAGTACTCTTCTCGGCAATGTAATCTTTCAAATAAAGAAAATCGCATCAAAGATCACCCGTTGAAAAGATATGAAGCCACATGTAGATACACAGATAAACATACAATACAAACATTCGAGTCAATTCAAGTCAAAGTTAATAACATAAACATAATTCCTTTCTTTTTGTGTCGGGAGTTAAAAACGTGAGTCGAATTGAGAATCTCCTTTTTTAAATTTTAAAAGATGGTTAAAATAACCTCCTTTAAAAAGATGCACATTTTCCGAGATATAACAGATTTAAGAAAGATATGGTCAACAATTTTTTTAGAGAGAGCGTCGTTAGTAATCTACGGTAGTGCAGCCTTGGCCCATTTCTTAGCTATCAAATATCTCATACATCTTATTGAACCCGCCTGGAAGTGGAAGATCACACACGAATAAGGGAGAACGCGACTGGCTCCCTCAATAAATAAATTGGTGTCGCGTCACTTAGACGGTGTGTAGGTTCTTCTTCTTTTTTTTTAAATTATTTTTTAATATAACTTGGCAGATCTTCAAAACTGTTCAACTAATTCTTTCAGTGAGTGATGTACAGTGGACACATAATGAACACAATACTTTTTTCAATTATTTCAGCCTCTGTTTTTGATATACTCGCAGTTAAAGTGAAGGCTCAATATATCTGAATCGTTTATTAGTTCTTATACTCGAAATTCCATTGAATTTGAGTCTTACCACAGCATATAAATTTGACATGGATGTATACACACTTATAAAAGGTTACGTATTGAAATTGTAAGTAAAATTTATATTAGAACCATACCAATAATAAGTGTTGCCTGTTTTGGAAATATCTCTTACGAACCGAAGCTCACACCAGTTATCAGTGACCTAACGAAACCGATAACAAATTTGTTTTGTATTTTTATGTAAATTTCCTATCAGGAGCACCTTTTGTATAAGCATATTTAAAACATTCTTATAAATAAATATGATCCTCTTTTTGCAGATTACCGTGCTATGTTCAAGATATAAACATGGGTATAATGTTTGTAAAACAATTTAGATAACAATTTTATTTCAAGAGGATTATTCTTGTTTATGTAGTGAACGTGTGGAATATAATTTGGTTTCGTTATAATTAAAATGATAATAAGGAGAATCTGTTTACATACATAAAAATCTTACCGAATTTAGATGTGTGTTATGTGTAGGCATAACAAGAGTCCGCGTTGGAGCTCGATTGCATAATTAATAATTACCACTATTATTCAAATAGTAGGTTATTAAATATTTTCGTAGCATGTTCAAATGGGTACTTGACTAATTAAATTTTAAAATTGTACCATGACCCGATTTATCACGTTCAGCTTCGACGATGCAATCGGATCAGATATGTACATTTCTCTATGAATAAGTATTGTTTTAATTTATTGAAAGAGTTTCAGGGTCCGAAAATTTCGTACCTACATTTTTTTTGTCTTATTATTATATTAACGTCCTGGCGGAGTTTTGCTATAGCTATACACAACCATTCCCTACGGCATTGTCACCTGCCGCAGATGAGACTCGAACCCAGGAGATATCACAGCGACTAGCAATGTTGTCTCGCTCAACAGAGAGCCCACTGCTATCGTCTCGGTAACACATTAAAACGTCACTAAACATCCGTACCCTAGCCAGGATTCGAACCCGAGACTCCGTGGTCGCAAGCCTAACACCATAAGCACTACGACACATAATAGAGTTCCGAAACTTCGTAATTTACGAGCCATTGTTAAATATTCATTAACATTGCAAGTGGAAAGCTTAGAAGTCAGAATTTTATTTATAAGTAAAAGTTTTAGTCGATCAAATTGAAGAATTTGTGATGAATTGTATATTTGTTAATCAATTAAACTCATAAAATATTAAAAGTAAACCTGGTTTACATAAACATAAATATATAGCAATCAGTAATAAAAATTTTAACTTAAAATAAAATGAAATATCTTTTGGTGTAACTTTGAGTACAATATCACTTAATATTGCCCGAGATTATTTGATAATAAAGAAATGAAACAATTTCAATATCAATAAAAAAAATTTGAAGTCTTCAAAAAAAGTCGTTAAAAATTATGAAATAAAATTTCACCGTCACGTCATCCAGTTACTTTAACTATTATACAGGGCGAATCAAAACGACGCTGCCAAAATGATACTGCAGATAAAACATTGGAAATAGAGAGAATAGGATATTAGAATAGATATTTTTTGGTTTTGTTGAAATCTATTTTTTATGGGGCTGTAAATAACGTTTTTCCTCAAAAGGTCTATTCCTTTGCACTAAAAGTGTAGCACTGAGCTGCACTGGTGTAAGATTGTCTCTCTTTAACTTATGATATCCGCATTGATGCCATCTCTGTCACTCAAAATTAGTGTCGCACTTCTTCTGCAAAGGAATGGACCTATAGTCCATCTCAAACTTATAGCAACATGAGGCCCAGTGTTTCAATTCAAAGCTAAGCACTTTATCCTATAAATAAATTAGCTAGCAGGTTAGATTATGAAGTTGCAATATTAAAGTGTTTAATAAAAGCATATTCTAAACTTCTAGCTAATTTATCTGTAGGATAAAGTGCTTAACTTTGCATTGATACACTGGGCCTCATGTTGCTATAAGTTTGAGATGAACTGTACTAAGTGCTACATCGATTTGGATAAAATTTTACATGCTACATAAAACTAACGTGTAAAATGTTTCAGCCATATCAGTTTCACCAGTTTCGAAAGGGGGCGCCACTTGCTTACGTATCCAACTGTTTTTTTTTACCATAACTTTTACGTTTTTTTCATCATTCTGGTTCATAACTCATGTTTACATAAGAAAGCTCATTTAATTTTTTTTGCTAGTGGGCGCCGTTTTCGAGAAAAATGCAGTAAACCGCCACTTCGTCTCGACTAAATTATTGTGTAACGTAACTATGTACTCATTTATAGGTATTTTCATTTGGAATAATAACAGCCAAAGAATTTAATAAAAATTAAAATTTCTAACAGTAACTATCAACACAAAATAAATAAAGGTTATTTCTGAATAATTAGGGAAACAAACGAAAACAAAATTATTTAAATAATAAATGTTTAAATAAGTACACATTAAGAAAACAATGGAGTTGTCTGTGACTTTGTGATATTCCATTATAACAAACAACGAACCAAATTTCTTTGTTAAATATCATTATATTTTTCTGTTTGCAACCGCAGTTCCGTAGTATCTAGTCTACATTTTCAAGCACAGCGAATTACAAATTAAATTGTGTATTTATACATTACAAAAGGATTATGCTAATTAGGTATGATTAAACAGTGCAGGTAGGCCTATTTTACAATAGGGCGGTAGGTATCCCACTTTGTTTACCGCCCTACTAATAGTAGGGGCTTATTCAATTCTCTTAAAAAATTTTTCTTCGTCAACTGGATCTCGAGTGGTACGATTTCGTCCCGCACGAGTTTGTACTTTTAATTATCCGGTTTCTCCTAAACGAATGAAACAAACATATTATATATATACACAGAAGAAATAACTGATATTATAAAAAACTTAAAAAATAAAATAAGTAGTAGATATGATGAAATACCCACAAGTGTTTTACGGTACTGTGTATATGAATTATCTCACCCACTAAGTTATATAATCAATAACTCCTTTCATCAAGGAATTTTTTCAGACCGTTTTAAATTAGCGATAGTAAAGCCAATATATAAAAAATTTACTGAAAGAAAATTACAGACCAATAAGCCTTCTGCCGTCTTTTTCAAAAGTCTTCGAAATAGCAATGTGTAATAGACTATTAAAATTCTTCCAATCACAAGATCTTAGTAAATATCAACATGGTTTCATAAGAGGTAGGTCCATTGAAACTGCAGTGTTTAATTTTGTAGAACAAATTATAAAAAATATTGAAAACAAACAACTTACCCTCTAGAGCCTATGACTGTTTAGAATATAATATACTTTTAAATAAACTAGAACTATACGGAATATGAGGATACCCCTGCAGTGGATTTGGTCCTACCTCTCAGATAGAACTCAAAAAGTGACCATTGAAAAAGATTTTGATACGTACATCTCAAACGAAGGAAGGATAAGAGTTGGAATTCCGCAGGGCAGTGTTGCTGGGCCTTTATTATTTATTATATATGTTAACGATCTTTCTCATGCATTGACTAATCAAAACACTAACCTAGTAAGTTATGCAGATGATACCAATCTGTTAGTGTGCTGAAACTCCCATGGAAACATAATAGATAATAAAAACTTAACTTTAACAAATATAACTGAATGGTTTTCCAGAAATAAATTAATATTAAACGAAAATAAAACAAATTATGTACAGTTTCAAACTAAACAAGCAAACCTAAATTTGAGTGAAATCATTAAATTAAATGACAACACCAAATTCTTGGGCATCTATCTATATAAATAAAAATGTAACGTGGTCTGAAGAAATTCAATATATGTATATGCAAAAAATTAAATGGAGTCAACTACACACTTAGAGTTTTAAAACAATATATAAACTCTGAAGTTTTAAATACAATTTACTTACTATGTAAATTTTCAGTCAGTATTAAGATATGGTGTAATGTTTTGGGGAAATTGCTCCAATGTTAATGATGTTTTTGTGATACAAAAAAAAAACAATAACAATACAAAATCTTGGTTATAAGGAGTCCTGTCGTGAAAAATTTAAAGAAACTGGTGTCCTGACAGTCACTGGAATATTTATTTATGAATGCTCGCTCTTCTTAAATAAAAAAACCGCTGCCCAAGGAATCACTACTTCCACATCCAGATTCTCTATCCAAGTCACTCACAACGAAAAAACTTTGTATGTGAAAATAATTGTTTATGGAACTTTAATAATATAATATTTGAAATCCTCTACCCCAAAAACCCATAAAACGATACCCCACATCGGTAGTGGGGTGGGGGTGGTAGTGGGGGGTGAATGAAGTAAAAAAATATTTTGAGGTTTCTGGTTCCTGTACATGCACTAAATCACATTTTTTTTTCATCCCCTTTAATAAGGAGGTGGGGGTGGTAATGGGGTGGCTAATGCCAAAAATTTTTTTGAGACCTCAGCTTCTCTTGTATATACTAAATACCAATTTCATGGACTCTTACCTGCTTGATTTACCCATTTACCCCAAATTTACCCCAATTTACCCCCCAACCCTTCGACGGAACAAGATGAAAATATAATCTAGTTCTAGATCTCGTTAAAGTACATATGTGTACCAAATTTCAAAAAAGTTAGACAGACAGACCGACAGACAGAAAATTTTTTTTCGCTCAAACTTAAAATCTCGACGTTTCATGACATTTTAAGCCTATTTGGACAATAAAAATTTTTAAAAATTTTTTTGTCGTTACTATACTTCCACTGGACGTGGAAGTAATAAAGAAATATTTGATGAATATAAACATTTCATAATTATCAAACGAGAACATTAAACTATAATTTTCCCCAGTAAAGACTTACTCTGACGGAAAAGTCTCCAATTTAGTCGTGTATAAAACTCTACAATGTACTGCCTGATGAAATAAAGAATATTGTTAACTTTAAGTGTTTCAAGAAAGCTATTTATACATATTTACTAGAGATGGAACCTTACACTGTGAGGGAATATATGCATATGAATAAATGTAGTAAATCTGTGTAATTGTATTTTATTTTATATTTGTGTTTTTACCATATATTTTAATGTGTAAACTGTCATGTCATATACATCCATTTCATTAAGTAATTGCAGCTATTGCTCATTTTTAACCTTAGTTTCCAATATAACGCCATTTCGTTCTTTTTTAGATCTGTGTAAGATTAAATTTTTTTGAAATAAAATGTTTTTCTATTCTATTCTGTTCTATTCATACATCTAGAAGGCGCTTTTCTTCTTGGAAAAAAAATTCCATACATCTTTCTTGAATTTCCATAACACTATTCGTAAAGAAGATGCATGTCGGCTAATTCTCTAAAACTAAGTTCATCTGCCATGACTATCTAGGTAAAGATGAAGAACTGGAATGGACAACAAAATGAAAGTCAAAAGTCAAATTTTTTGAAGGGAAACTATATGATTGCTCAAATAATTTAGTCAAAACGACATGATCGACGGTTTATTGCATTTGTCTCGAAAACGGCATCCCCTAGCGAAATAAATTAAATTAGCTTCTTATGTAAAAATGAGTTATGATCCAGAATAATAATAAAAAAGTATTATCATTCACCATAAAAAAAGTTACTATCAAAAAACCAGTTGGGTACGTATTCAAATGGGTTCGAAAATGGTGAAACTGATATGGCTCAAACTTTTTACACGTTAGGTTGATCCAGCATGTAAAATTTCATTCAATTAAGTACTTTTTGAGTAACTGAGAAAAAACGTTATTTATACCCCCCCCCCCCCCCTTTACAGCCAATTCGAGCCCCTAAAAATTAGATTTCAAGAAAACCAAAAAATTGGGTCTCTTTATTTTCAATGCTTTATCTGCAGTATAATTTTGGCAGCGTCGTTTTGACTCACCCTGTATAATACCGATATTGAAGTCGGTTAAAAATACGTTTCAATTCGTTATTTGCTCACGAGGGATAAACCGCGAAGGAAATCTGGTGTACACTCAGCAGGAAATCCGAGGAAATCTTAGCAAATCTGGAGGAAATCTCAGGAAATCTTTTGCTTTTCGGATTTCTCCCCCACTCTTCAAAATTAAAAAAAAAAAATTGAAGGAAATCCGACGAAATCTGTGTAATCTTCGTCAGAGAGGTAATCTGGTGTACAAAATTTTGTTTCATTTTTATACCAACCCTCGATATCGATATTATCGGTATATCGATATCCCAATTAACTGGACGATGACGATGAAATTTTATTTCATAATTTTTAAGGACTTCTTTATCTACACAGTAAAAGGAAATAATTGATTTCGAATTTTTAACCGCTTCATAAAATTTAAAAAAGGTGGAAGTTCTCAATTCGACCCGTATGTATGTTTTTTCTTCAATTTTTTCAATCATTATACATTTCCTTAAGCGATTTCTATGAAATCTTTGTATGGCTCGGCCTTGTCCCATATTAATTTCATTAAGCTACGTCTAGCATAAGGTGAGCAAAAATTGAAATCAAGGTTTTTTTTTAGTAGAGAATATTCGAGAATATGGCGAAGTCGCTAGTCATAATTTAATTTTGTGAATCAATTTAAGGCACAGTTTTTGAAGTACCTGCCAGGCATACGGCTGCAAAGTGTCGTATTCAGTGTAAAATTTTCTTCTCCATCCAAATAAAAGTCGGGGATTGCCTTCAACCCTTAATCTGCGAATTTACCTCTGTTTCGGAAATCGTGAAAAAAAAAATTTTTTTAATCGCCTTATTTAGGCTGAGTTTAGCCGTAGGCTATTCTACCACTCAACCAGGACGGACGGACACACATAGACAACATCACAACACCCATTCCCTGCGACATTGTCATCTGCCGCAGCTGAGACTCGAACTCAGGAGACGAGAGCGAGTAGACCGTGTTGTCTCTCACACAACCGCAGTCTAGCCCACTGCTACCGTCTCGGCAACACATGAAAAACGCCACTACACATCCATACCCTAGCCAGGATTCGAACCCGGGACCCAGTGGTCGCAAGCCTAACACCTTAAGCACTGCGCCACCGAGCCGGTTGAGTTTTTAAAATATAACTTGCGTTTTCTCCCTCAAAACATAAGCTATTATTTTTTTAAAATTGTAGCTGGCAGTGTATTCAACGTAACAGTTTAGTCAAAACACATATAATATTTAAAAAAATTTAAAAAAAAATATCGCGTGAAAATAAAATAAAAGAAACTACAATCGGAAAAAAAATAACAATCGATGATTCAATTTTCGATTTTGATTTTGTTTTTTTTATTTTTTAATCGTTGTTGTCAACATACCAACTTGAAATTTGGTATGACGATTTAGCTCCACTAGTGGCATCGTTTCCTGTTTCGTCAAAATAGTTACATTATTGTTTAAGTTATTATCAATTGTTTAAGAGTGGCTGCTCTTTATTGTTTTTATTTATTGCAACATAACAAATGAACCAAAAGGGTTCGGATATCTAGTTTTCGGAATTGTATTATGAACAATCTCTTTTTTTATTCATTGCGATACGAGTCATACAACCAGAGATATTTAGGAAAAACAGCGAAATAACAGAATTTTCAACATTCTTTTGTTTAAACAAATGACTTGCAGGACAAATATTTATTCCAAAACTTTTTACACATTCCTTGTACTGTTTCCGACAAGTTTCAGAAAAAAATTTCTATTGTAAAACAATTCCCTACAAATTTTAATTTTACTCCACAAAATCTGTTTGAGGAGTATCTATAACATCATGTACATTTCTGGTATTATAAGTGTGTAGATATCTCTCACAAATTTAATTTTATTGCTTAAATAATCTCTTAATTTGTTTTTTATTTTCAAAATCTAATCTAATACTAATGTTATGCAAATAATTGCTGTTTAATATTCATAAAATGAAGTAGGTACCTCAAGCATGTTTATCAGTGTGTATACAATATCACAATTCAAAATATTCGCATAGATGTGTTTTGTATAAATTAGAATTTATGTATTCATTTCACTTTAAGTTAAATATTAATGGCGAACAAAATTCAATATGTGGACTAATTAAATTTTTATAAGGTAAAATGTTTGTAGACATGTTTTAACAGTTGCTTATTTATTCTTGTTAAAAAGTATACTTTTATGGTATTTTTATTAGTTGTACAATTGTAACGAATTAAGATGCTCATCAGTAACTATTCTTAAATACTTGATTTCATCCCATAATTTCGATGGTTAAATTAGAAGATGAGAGATTGTACGCAGATAATTAAGCTTGACTACTTATTACCATATAAGTATTTAAAGGACAAGGGTAGATAAGGGCCTTTTTTCGCCCATCGGCCATGTTATATGTCATTATATTTTCCGAGTAGTATATGTCTTGACAAGTAATAAAAAACAGTTCTTTGAAATAGTAGATTATTCAGCGAGCGTATAATGATGGCTATTACTCGCGAGGGTGATGTTTACGTCACGAGCCGAAGGCGAGTCTCGTAAATCATCCGAGCGTGTAATAGCCATTATACGCGAGCTGAATACTGTACTTGATTCACGACTATCGTATATTGAACTGCTTCAGTCGTTTAAAAGTGAAATAATAAAGTTATTTTACAGTAAAACTTTGACGTTTTAAACGTCAAACACGAAAATATGCACGAAAACATGGACTCTTCCTTGGAAAAAATGGATCCGCTCTTTCCTTATGAACTTGCTAGTTCCTAATTGGTCAAAGATGCGTTAGAATGTGATTGTATTCATTATACGTTAGGCTGGAATAATGACTATCATTATTTGTCAATTGTTAAATGTAGAATGCAGTGATTATACGATAGTCGTGGATAAAAATATTTTTCTTCAATACATACGACAATGTGTGGTTTTGGGCGCTGACACGTTTAAATTCGCACGCAATGTGGATATCACTACGACTCCCGCGGAAACAATTTTTTATACATTGAAGCGCTTGCTGAACCCATATAAATTGACCATTATTTAAAACCTTAAATACTCAACAATGAAATGAGGTATAGATTTTCTTGGGTCATCGAGCGCATCTAAATGAAATATACATTGAAAGTTCGAAAAAACGTCAAAAATTTCAAATAAACTGCAAACATGCTTACTTTGAAATGGTATTATTACGACTTACTGTTGTTTTTCAAATGTAAAGAAACATAAAGTTCAATATGTTCAGCTATAATCAAATAACGTTTAATGATTTTAAGGAGAACTTTTTATTTTTATGAAATTAGTGGGCGAAAATATAGAGCTTATCTACCCTTGTAGTTTACACTATGATCGCATAGCCATTTACTTACAACAGATAGATCATAATTCATCGAATTATAAATTATTCGTGTCATCGCCCGCACTATATATCATTGTATCATCCGCAAACATAGATATTTTGCGATATTTCACATATTTGACGATATTGTTAATGTACAAATTAAAGAGAATTGGTCTAAGAACTGTCCCTTGTGGAACGCCGTACTTTTCAATTTATCTGAGAACTAATTAAAAAAAATAATATTTAAGAAACTATTCGACTTCCAAGGTTCCAATTTGATACACAATTTAAGCACATTACACGTTTTAATTTATACAAGTTGAAGTTCACTGAAGTATTATCAGGTGTTCACTGGGAATGGGTCACCACACGAAATTCTTACAATTTTTTTTATACATTATACAAGAAATCACCAGCAGGCTATATTTTTCTGGTTCAGTATTAAATCAAACTAAGGCGTCTAGGCACAAGTGTAATAATGACCGTTTTTCGCGCTACTCTCCAAGCGGCCCGGGCGCCGACTTATTTAACAATGGAAAACAATAAATACACGAAGGAAGTCTTCGAAAGATCTGAAAAAATTCATAGAGTTTCTAAATAGCAATCATAATTTTTTTGAAGTTTAGATCGCTTTTCGACATTTTTCGAATTTTGACGAAGCTCAACACAAACCTTAAGCTGAAAAATTTTAAACTTTGCAGTTGAATATTAGCTGTCGTATGAACGCTTAAACATTGCCGATTTTTTTACCTATGTATTTTTGGTCTCTCTACACGATAGCGTTCTTTATTTTTCTTAAATATTCATTTTTTAATGAAAAAAATATAAAATCGGAAATTTTTCCTGCATGTTTAGTAGCGAAAAATGTAGGTACTTCCTCCTTTTTTGAATTTTTTGAAGTCTGTCAAAAAGAGTTGTAAGCAAAAGTTATTCGTATTTTTTTTTCCCACAAAAAGTAAATCCATGATTTTTTCACATAATAGTTTTAAATTATGTATGCATACAAGGCTACAAACTTGGTAGTTATTATTGTAGGTCTAGTTTAAGAAAAGGCGGTGTTGGTATATGGGTTAAAAATAGCATATCTGTGAAATGTCTAAATTTAGACCAGTTCTGTATCGAAAGACACATAGAGGTGTGTGGAATTAAATGGAAAAATAATAATGATAATTATATAATCATAACATGTTATAGGTCACCTGCTGGGGACTTAAATATTTTTTGTAACATTATTCATGATGTTCTAGCGAGTGTCTATAAGAAAAATGTAAATCTTATCATGTGTGGAGACTTTAATTGTGATGCCTATAGAGAATCCAAAGAATTTAATAAACTAGTCGGTGTATTTTCGTGTTTTAATATGCGTCATGTGGTAGGGTGGCCCACCCGAACGCAAGGGCTTTCCTTATCAACTATCGACAATATTTTTATCAATTTCGACAATGATGGACAAGTTGGTGTTTTTGATAATGTTATCTCTGACCACAGGTATGTTCTTTTTGAACTACATCTATCAAAAACTGAGGAACAAAATAATTTATATTCTCTTAAACGAAGTTATGATAAAAACTCTACCGATAATTTTGCATCGGCCCTCCGAGAAGAAACTTGGGAGGATCTATTTTTATTGGAAAATATTGACGATGCTTATGGATACTTTATTACACAATTTTTATTTCACTTTAACGTTTGTTTTCCGCTGCGACGCTATAACATAAAAAATAATCTCAAAAATTGGGTAGACACTGAGGTAACATTATCTAGTAGAAACCTAAAAGATTTATACGTTTTAAAAAATTCATATCCAAAACTGGGAGATTTATATAAAGCTGCGAAAGAGAACCATTTCTTATTGCTAAAAAATAAAAAGAAAAAATATTACCAAAACAAAATTACCAAATCAGATAATCCGACCAAAACTTCGTGGAATATTCTATCAGAATTAACAAACACAAAGTCAAACAAAAATTTTAGAAATAATATAACGATTATACACAATGATGAAGAAATTGTAAAACCGGATGAACTTGCATCCATTTTCAATGACTTTTTTATAAATACTCCCTTAGAAATAAAAAATGAAATTCCACTCCAGAAAAGTCCCATTAATGTAAACCATAAATACAATGAAAATACTTTATTTCTAAATCCATTTACTTCTACTGAATTGTATAATCTTTTAACAGCTAAATTAAAAAATAAAAAATCTTCCGGGCCTGATGACATCCCCATGTTTATTATTAAAAATAATTTACAACTACTACTCAATCCGTTAACATATTTGGTAAATCTTTCTTTTTCATCGGGCACTTTCCCATCTTGCCTAAAAACGGGAAAAGTTACTCCGATATTTAAAAACAAAGATCCACATTTGTTAGATAATTATAGACCGATTACAGTCCCTAGTGGTTTCTCGAAAATTTTAGAATACTCCTTTCTAGACAGACTACTCTCTTTTATTAATAAATTTAATATCCTCACGGAAAACCAACACGGATTCCGTCGCGGAAAATCAACTGCTACAGCCATTCATAGCTTTTATGAAACACTTATAAAATATATCGACGCAGGCGAGTGTCCTGTTGGTATCTTCTGTGATCTTAGCAGGGCGTTCGACTGCGTCGACCACGAAATTCTATTGAATAAATTAGACGGATATGGAATAAGAGGAACTGCACAGAACTGGGTTTCATCATTCCTAAATTCACGAAAACAGTATGTTGCTATAAATCATGTAAGTCAGAATGAAATACGTACTTACACTTCTGAGTCAAGACAAATAAACATGGGCGTAGTCCAGGGGTCTGTAATGGGTCCAATTCTGTTTATTTTATATATTAACGAAATTATTACACTCTCTAACGATGTCCATTTTACCTTATATGCTGACGATACCTCCATTTTAATTTCGGACAAATGTGATATTATTTTAAAGAATAAATGCGAAGATACTCTTGAGCATTTAATAAATTGGTTCAACAGCATTTCATTATATTTCAATAAGGACAAAACCCAGTTAAGCAGGTTTCATTCATACCAAAATAAGACATCTAACATTAGTTTATCTGTCAATAATACAGACACATTTTATATTCAAGCGAAAGAAAACAATAACCTTAAATTTCTAGGGCTGCACATTGAACCATGCCTAAATTGGAAGGCACAATGTAAGTTTCTATCCTCAAAATTATCCTCCATTTATTTTTTATTTACAAATTTAAAATCTGTTTTCACCGAACACCAACTAATTACATTATATTACGCTCAGGTAGAAAGTCGCCTGAGATATGGTATCTGCTTTTGGGGGGACTCAACCCTCTCACATGACGTATTTGTGGCTCAAAAACGAATATTGCGGTGTATTGCTGGCGTATCGAGCACTCACACATGCAAAGATATTTTTAAAAACTATAAAATACTAACATTATATGGTTTATATATTTTCGAAATTTGTTTATTTGTCTTCAACAATAAAAATAAGTTTTTGACTAATAGTACTTATCATCAGGTAAATACTCGACAAAAAAATGATTTACATATACCATTCTCTAGAGTAAATATCACCTTTAAAGCTCCTAGCCGTATAGGTGCAAAAATATTTAACTGGCTTCCAAATACTATAAAATCTATAGAAAAGGAAAATATATTTAAAAAAAAACTTAGGACATTTTTGCTTGATAAATGCCTATACAATACTGCAGAGTATTTTAAATGATTGAACACCTCACCAGCATTTTATTTGATGTAATGTATTTGTGACATATATATGTACATGTATATAGCGCCTCTATTTTTGTTTGTTTGTTCGTTTTGTTTTAGCACTTAAGTCTAAAATTGTGACGTTTCTCATACAAATGTTTGTCTTCGAGAATAAAGTATTTTTGAATTTGAATTTTTGAATTTGTGAGTTACGACGGTTGCAAGCATTTTTATTTTTATGCTTTTGAAATAAAAAAAAAATTAGAGCGCATAATAAAGCTCATAATTAATGTAAAAATGGGGCTCTGAATACCTCTGCGTCCATATCGAGTTGAATGAAAATACGTTGAATTAGTTATCAATGGAGAAGTTTAAATTCCTGTTAAGAAAATACCGTCTTTCCGGCTACCTCAACTTGTAAACCTGAAACCACATCCCTCATCTTGTGGATGCGTCATTCTTGAAGGGTATAAAAATTGTAATTCGAGAGATTTTATTATTTAATATTTTTTAGTACATATAAATATTTTAGACGCCACAAATAAATATATGATCAGTGTAAACAGAAATGTTATCTAACACAGTGTTAATCACAGTGAGTTTGTAGATAAACTACATAGCGATAAGAAAATCTCCAGCATACATGTATATAAGGTTCATTGTTTAAAGGTAATCTGCGCCAATAAATTTAGGGCTAAGACAAATGCTCTAACCGTAAAGCAAGTTTCCAAAACAGTTACTAATTACCCATACAATTTTACAAAAAAAAATGAGATTGTTTTTTGCTGTTTTACCATACCATACCATACCATACCATTGATTAGTGTGTTCCACTTGACAATGAAGCACACTTATAACTTTCTTTAGTTTGTCTCCGATTTGAATTGAATTTTCCTTAAAGATGAGCAAACGTTTTTTTATGAAAAATTATAACTCGAAACATTTCGGTTATTTTGACCTGAAAATATAATTAGTTACTTGATTTTTGTACTTCTTAAAAAGAAGTTTTCGACAATAATAATTTTTTTCTGAAATCCATCGGCAATGTCTACATTTTCGGCGTGATTTCAGATCGAGAAATGCACAATTCCAGTATTTTAGTCCGTTGCTAAGAAACTATCAGAAAACAGACTGGAAAAGATCCGTTGCCAAGCAACGATCAACAAAACCGTACGGGAATGTTACTTTCCCCGGCCTAGGCCGGGAATAATATATTGTGTATTTAGGTGTGAAGGTGTGAAAGCAATACATTCCCGGACGACGATGCAAATTGTTGGCCGAGGCACTATCCGAGGCCAACAAGCATTGAAGTCTGGGAATGTGCTTTCACACCGAAGTACACATACTATTTTTTCTGAAATCCCAATCAATATTATTATAAATTAAGGAAATTGTATTAATGCATAACATTTCTTCATTAGAATCTAACTGTTTACTAATAAATGCAATTTTAATGTGAGTTGTTTGTCTGCGTGTATTTATTTACTGTCTAAAATATACATAAAAACCGTACGGGAATGTTGATCGTTGCTTGGCAAGGGATCTTTTCCGGTCTGTTTTGTGATAGTTTCTTAGCAACGGACTAAAATACTGGAATTTTGCATTTTTCGATCTGAAATCGCGCCGAAAATGTAGACATTGCCGATCGATTTCAGAAAATAGTATATTGTGTATTTAGGTGTGAAAGCAATACATTCCCGGACGACGATGCAAATTGTTGGCCGAGGCGCTAGCCGAGGCCAACAAGCATCGAAGTCCGAGAATGTGCTTTCACGCCGAAATACACATACTATTTTTTCTGAAATCACAATCAATAGTATTATAAATTAAGGAATTTGTATTAATACATAACATTTCTTCATTACAATCTGACTGCTTACTAATAAATGCAGTTTTAATGTGAGTTGGTTTGTCTGCGTGTATTTATTTACTGTCTAAACTATACATAAAAAACCGTACGGGAATGTTACTTTCCCGGCCTAGGCCGGGAAAGTAACATTCTCGTACGGTTTTGTTGATCGTTGCTTGGCAAGGGATCTTTTCCGGTCTGTTTTGTGATAGTTTCTTAGCAACGGACTAAAATACTGGAATTTTGCATTTTTCGATCTGAAATCGCGCCGAAAATGTAGACATTGCCGATCGATTTCAGAAAAAGTAACATTCCCGTACGGTTTTTACTTCCACGTCCAGTGGAAGTATAGTAACGACAAAAAAAATTTTATTGTCGCAATAGGTTTAAAATGTCATGAAACGTCGAGATTTTAAGTTTGAGCGAAAAAAAATTTCTGTCTGTCTGTCGGTCTGTCTGTAACTTTTTTTTGTGCGCACGTTTACTCTGGAACCGTTTAAGATATTGACTTGAAATTTGGTACACGTATGTACTTTAACTAGATCTAGAACTAGATATTTTCATCTTGTTCCGTCGAAGGGTTGGGGGGTAAATTGGGGTAAATTTGGGGTAAATGGGTAAATCAAGCAGGTAAGAGTCCATGAAATTGACATTTAGTATATACAAGAGAAGCTAAGGTCTCAAAAAAATGTTTGGCATTAGCCACCCCCATTACCACACCCACCTCCTTATTAAAGGGGATGAAAAAAAAAATGTGATTTAGTGTATGTACAGGAACCAGAAACCTCAAAATATTTGTTTACTTCATCCACCCCCCACTACCGCCCCCCTATCACCACCCCCACCCCACTACCGATGTGGGGTATCGTTTTATGGGTTTTTGGGGTAGAGGATTTCAAATATTATATTATTAAAGTTCCATAAGCAATTATTTTCACATACAAAGTTTTTTCGTTGTGAGTGACTTGGATAGAGAATCTGGATGTGGAAGTAGTGATTCCTTGGGCAGCGGTTTTTATATATGTATTTTAGACAGTAAATAAATACACGCAGAAAAACCAACTCACATTAAAATTGCATTTATTAGTAAGCAGTTAGATTGTAATGAAGAAATGTTAAGCATTAATACAAATTCCTTAATTTATTTTAATATTGATTGTGATTTCAGAAAAAATAGTATGTGTACTTCGGTGTGAAAGCACATTCCCAGACTTCGATGCTTGTTGGCCGAGGCGCTAGCCGATGTATTGCTTTCATTTCACACCTAAATACACAATATACTATTTTTTTCATAGTTTTTACCAGATTCAAGTGTCCATAGAAGACGCTGTAACTAAAATAAATGAACGCAGTTGGTTCCTTTTGAAAGCTAATAAAATAAATTTTATTTTCCAACAGAAATTTATAATATTTTGTTTATTTAAAAATGATTGTTTATAACGGATTCCGATAAGAACCCTTCTCAGATAATTTTGTTTTTTTTTAGATTATAAACTATTTTTAAGAAAAATAGTATATCAGAAAATTTTGTTTTTTTTTAGAACTATTTTTAAGAAAAATAGTATATATGCCTTTTGATTTATTATTTAAGGAGCTACAAAAAAATGTTAAAATTATTTTTTTTTGCCAGAACGCAATTTTATGGAATATATTTACAATTTCAATTTTCATAGAAACGTAGCCATAACTTTGCCAATTTTTATCGTACTAAGATCAAGTTGCAGGAAATTGAATTGACTTTCAACTTTGTAACGAACGTTTTTTGTAAAACCATTAATTTTTGAGTTAATCACGGAAAATGCGCGTTGAAATTTGACTTTTAAAAATTGGTGAAAAAACGCTACTTCAAAAAATCAGATCTCAGTCGATTGTTGATCAAATTCAAGGTAATTTCATAAATTACTACTAAAGTTGTACATTTAACATTTCGTAGTTTGCAAGATATTTGTAAAAACCCGTTTTTAACACCTCGCCCCAATCACAAAAATTTAGCATCAGCCGGTTTTGGACAACTTTTTTTTACATGTTTATTATTATTTAGATCGCATCGATTTCCAAGCCAAAATCTAAATACACTTTACTATATTGTATGTAGTGCAAATTCACTTCTCACAAATTAAAATCGAAGCTATCTGTGATAATGTAGAAGAATTCACCACCGTTCGTCTAAAGGACGTGACACTATTATTTATTAAGGGCGCCAGACTACTCCTCCTTTGGCTTAGGATGACTAATTCCTACTCTCAGTGGGAGTTCCGTTAAGTTAAAAGAGAAGACCTAGGACCGGGATTCTGTAATAGACGAGAAAAGCATTAGTTCGTACCTACCGTAAATTGCATATTGCTCTCTCCAAAATCTCCGTCTTCTTACAATGCCTTATATCTAAACACTGCTTATTGATCTATTACGTCTTATATCCTAATTACTTCTCTACTGTTCCTACCTTCAGCTTCTGTGATCACACAAAGGCTCCCGAGAGGTTACACTTAAAGTTAATCATTCAATTAAGAAAACCATTTATTAGGGTAATTCAAATGTACAGTGAATATGTGCAAGAACCTATCTAATATGTAAGAATCAGCCTAACAAATATGACAAGGGCGGATGCCTCCTTTAGAGGACGTGTATCTCAACCTCCATGCAGTGTAGTTGCAATTGACGTGGCAAAAAAGATTTACAACTTCCTAGAAGAGTACGAGTACAATTTGACTTGGACTGATGGTAAAATTTTTCTACTGAAATTTTGGTTCGCTCGTGGCTTGCTTTATATTTCCAATAATGGGGTCATCCCGCACATCTAAATCGTGATATTCTAATATATGTGGTGAACAGCTGAGAGGTAATAAATACAGCGATAAAATTTTAGTTTATATTATCAGGGTTTATACTTTCTGGAAAACGGAGAACCTGGAAAAGTCAGTGAATTAGGTTTTAATTCTGAAATCAGGGAATTTATAAATTTATTAAAAAGTCAGGGAAAATTAAAACTAATCAGGTATATCAGGAGATTGAGTTTATTCGAGAGCCGCCATGTAACTCTTGCTTGACAGTTTGAAGTTGCGCAAACTAGTTATGTTATTATTCATTTAAAAGGTTGCTCGTATTATTTTGTTCATAATAAGTAATGTCCTACTTGAATTACCACAAGTGAGTTTGCGTCTTATTTGTTTAATTTTTACTTTTTAAAATATTTCTGAGTATAAGAAAATTGGTTTGTTACAAAAACCGGTAAAGAATTTATAATTTTTTTCAATTGTAATATGTTTAGCACAGTAACTATCTAAAGGTAAAAAATATGTAAAATTTAGAAATAGGCTCATATGTATTGATATTTTTTTCTATGGATAATTATTGTAGTAAAAGGTATCTTCAGATTCTATATGGTTTGGACGCAAAATGCCGATACTTTATTTTAAAAAAATGCGAAGACGCAGTCGACGCACATTGTTTCGGCCATAACTTCTTTATTTTTCTTTACAAGATTTTATTTTACTGATTGTATGTTAGTTAGTTAGTTAGTTAGTATGTTTAGGTCAAATCTTGCAAGTCAATTTTGAACTACTTAACGACGTCTAATTGAGCTGAAATATTGCATACACTTGTAGTTCAGGTGACAATACAATAATATGGTACCAAAAAGTGTGTGTTTTTTTTAAACTATAATTTGATCGGATGGTGTATTCGCTCAGAAGTTGCATTCTAGGAAATGGCGGATGATCCGGTACTTTTAAATAAGGACCACGCAATGAATATAAAACTAATAATTAAGACTTAATTAAAAATTTAAAAATAAAATTAAGTGTAAAAAAAAACTTTTTAAAAACAAGCTTTTATTATTATTTAGGTATACTAAAACGAAAAAAATACAATAAATTGTCTTAAAAGCTTGTCGCGTAAATAGAAAAAAAAATACTTACTTAGGTACTTACAATCTCTGTCAAACAAAATTAATACTTACATGTATGACTCTCTCGCGCGTGACAAACTTTTAAAACAGGTTATTTTTTTCGTTTTAGTATACCTAAATAAGAGATAAAGGAAATGCTTGTTTTTTTTTTTCAAGCTGAAATCACAGTTTTGAAGTCGATATAACTTAAAGAGCCTTTTCTTCTCAAAATTTGATTTTTTTTTTTTAGGTGCCACCCTCTGAAAAGGGTGACATCCACCACCTATAAATTAGCAAGCCCCTGCATAATATATATAGAAACTTTTCTTTGGTGCATTTAGCATTAAAATTGTCAAAAAGTAAATCTAATTCTTATGATTCTATTCCGAATAGTTACTGTACTAGTTTTAATAAATTTGTTCTATTAATAATACAAAATTATGTTTATTCTTTGACAAGCAACAGAAAAATCTTGTGGAATTTTGATTGACATGCCCTGGAAAGCCTGGAAAAGTCAGGGAATTTCGAAAGTATGATTTAGAATACACCCCGTATTATTCACTAGAACTCGTCAATTGAGAGGCGTTTTACGGCAATATATAAGTTCTATGTTGTATGAGGCTTTGGCGCTTCTTTGTGAGAACGTGCTAACGGCATATTGTTATAATTAAAAACCACTTGAATTTCCCCAGCCACTCGAGTAATATCCAAAATAAAGCATTTTTAATTTGAATTAAAATTTTATTGCCAAAAGGACACCACTACGTCACATCAACAGGAGCTGTGACATCATAAATTGCATTTATTGTAAACCTCAAAAATACATATTTTTTAAATATTCCAAGTACTATGTCGCTATTAATAAAATGTTCACTTTATTCCCGTATTTTCAACTAAAATCTTGTTCAATGTAATGTTTATGAAGTTTTAAATACTCTTATAAAGTAAGGCACTTTTTGTAGGTTGGAAATTCAACCTATAATTAGCAGCCCATTTTTATTTATCAACAACCTCGTTAACAACATTGAAATATCGTTTGTGTGAATTTTTAAATATTCTCTTGGGCCAGTGCGGATACAAGCACTAAAAATGAGAATAAAATAAATTTGTTTGAGGTTATGTTAGTTATATTAATGGAACCAATGACAATGACGTCACCGCCAATCAGAGCGCATTACCCTCAATTATTTAAATTTTTTGTCACTTATTTGTTGAAATTTTGAATTGATAGATTGCCCTTTAAATGTTGGGAAATGCTTAATTATAGAATACCTGTTTATATGCATTATAAATAAATTAATTGATTATTTCGTCAAATACTATAGAGTATTTGAAAAACAAAATATTTCAATTCTCTCCGAAATAAGGCAACGTGTCTGCTCAGTGTAAAACGCACTGTATGTAAATAAGTAAATAAATCAAACATTTCTTGAACCGAACTATTCTTGGACATTCTACACCAATTGAGTTATTATGACTAAGGCCTATATCCGGAGAAGAAGCAAAAAAATGCTGGAGGCGCCGTTACCGTTAAAGTGGGTGCTTAAACACACATATCGATCTCGAGTCATTTGTTTCAAATACTTACTTGAAATAAAACGAAGTGCTTCTATTTCCATAGCCATTTAGACGGAACGGAATTTTGAGAATCAATACCCGGAGCGTTGTCTTAGGTCGGGGAGAGTCCATTGTGAAATCCAATAGAAATGTGATGGGATGGGTAACCGAATGCCGGACTCTGCGTGACACCTAAGTGATATTTGGAAAAACTATATTTAGTTAGGTTCAAATGGTTGACATGCGTTCATAAAAAAAGATTAAATTGAACCGTTAAAAAAAATTATGAAATAAAATTTCATCCGGTTAATGGGGCATTATTATAAAATATAAATAATTGAATGGGTATACAAAACGCGCTGTGATTGACGGTAATCGGGCATTATTATAAAACTGAAATAATTGAATACAAAACGTGCTGTGATTGATGGTGACGTCATCAGCTGCATTAATATAACCAGAGACTATACGATAAGACTGCTCACTGGCTGTATTAAATGTATTAATAAGTTTAAACCCAGTCAAATCTGAGAATGATGTAGTGTATACCAGTCAATACGAGATGTCGCATCAAAATTTCTAGAAACCTATCTTCTTAGCTACCGAAATCAAACCACGTGTACCGCGACGTTGCCGTGATTTAGAATTTCTGGTTTGCCTGTTCTTATTTAATTAAAATGTATAAATATCTGAATATACACACCGACAACATATCAGAAGTGTGTACAATAGGTTTGACAAAACATTATGCAGGTGTCAATCAAATTAAGTTCTTTTTTACTATCGTAAATAAGAAATATTTAATGATATATAATAAGTACCTACAGTATTAAAGACATTCGACTGGAACATCAGTCCTAGTCCTAAATATGTTTTTAACTAGACTGAATAACCAGGCAGTATCTGTAAAAAAATGTTTTTCAACCAGTTGTATAAAAAAAAATTAAACCCTGTCGGTGGTTTGAACCTGGGTCCTCTCGGATGCTAGTTCCTAATTTTATTTACATTTTTTTTTTCTTGAAATGTATAGATTTTAAAAACAAAAGTTATTATGATGTTCATATTTTGTTCTCTACAATGTATTTACATTTTTTTACCAATATTAATACGTGACCTTAGGAACATTTATTTAAATAGCTCAATATCCGCTACACATATTTTGCTAAAAATCTAATCAGGTTTAAATTAAATGTTGACAAATAGAACAAAAAAACTGTATGACCGTAAGTTCTTCCGTTTTTATGATACCGAAGTCGAGAAATTTGACCACATATACAGGTGTTCCACTTTTTATGGAGCCACCCCCAATACCCTCATATCTCGCTCATCGCTCATCTGATATTCGAATATTTTGAAATTTTTATGGTTAGTATATATCTATAAAGCGACTATAGACGTAACCACATTTGATTTTAGTCAGAGGCGTCCTCAAAAAAAAAGTATTAGCGATTTTTTTAGAAAAAACTAGCAAGATATTTGGAATCAGTACTTTTAGAAACCCCTTTGTATACAATTGCATCGTAGTGGGTTCAAATGTGTTTGAGATAGGGGACGTCAAAAAACAATTTTTTCAACTAAAAATTTTTATCTGTAAAACGGATCCTCAAATGAAAATAATGTATTCTTCTTTTTTTTTCAGAATAATATAGTATTAGCTTGAATTGATTTTACAACAAAATAATTATTTATTTAATAAGGCAAAAATTCTAATTCGTACATAGTTGTCTTCAGATTTACTCTGCACTCAAAAAATATCGGCGCCTTTGATCTTTACCGCACCATAAAACACGCCGACATTTTTTATACGCAGAATAAGTGTGTAGTCAACTATACCTACCATTTTTCTAACAATTAATCTTCAGTCTATATATACAAAAGAATACCCTGACTGACTGACTGACTGACTGATCTATCAACGCACAGCTCAAACCGCTGGGTCTAGAAACTTCAAATGACGTAGGCAAAGAGGGGATTGAAATTTTAGGCTTTTTCAGAAACGGTTGAACCTAGAAGCGTGAAATTTGACAAAAATACTCTTTATTGGAATCTATTAGACACGAGTAAGACGAAATTTCGAATTTCAGTTTTTGAAGGGGGGTGGTAGATGGTTTAAAGCGCACCCGTATTTTTGAAATCGGGTGAGTCATAAACGTGATTATTCGAGCGATGGACTCTCCTGAGGAAATAAGGAGACGCGTATTCGACGGTTCTCAAAACGAGACCCCCGAACGGGTGAACTGGGAGGGGGGGGGGTTAAGCTTTTCGGAAACATGAAATTTGGCAGAAATACTCTTTACTGGAATCTATTAGACACAAGACGAAATTTCAATTTTCACTTTTTGAAGGGGTGACAAGATGTGATAGATGGTTTAAAGCGCACCCGTATTTTTGAAATCGCGTAAGTCAGAAACGTGATTATTCGACCGATGGGCTCTTCTGAGAAAATAAGGAGACACGTATTCGGCGGTTTTCATCTTCGAAAGGGCGAACAGGGAGAGGGATGTTTTTAAGCAAGAAATTTGACACATACATTTGACACGCCCTATTATCGATTAATATAATTATCCTTTCGTTTAACTCGCTCTAACACAAAAATAGAATAATGAATTGTTACTGCAACTGATGCGCAGTAAGTTTCCTTGAACGTAATGAATGTGCAGTGGGTTTCCTCGAGTACAATGGATGCGCATTGGGTTTCCCCGAGTATAATGGATGCGCAGAAGATTTCCTTAAGTGCGATGAATGCGCAGTGAGTTTCCCCGGGTACTATGGATGCGCGGCGAGTTTCCCCGAGTACTATGAATGCGCAGTGGGATTCCCCGAGAACTATGGATGCGCAGAAGTTTTCCTTGAGTGCAATGAATCCGCAATGGGTTCCCCAGATACCATGGATGCGCAGTGGGTTCCCTCGAGTGTACTTCCTGAGTACTATATGAGTACTCAGTGAGTATGTAGTACTTCTTTATAAGAATAGTATGTCAATGTTCTTAATTTAAACGCGGACGAAGTCTCGCACGTGAACGAAGTTGCGGGCATCGGCTAGTAAATAATAAATAATAATAAGGTGGCTGTAATAGGAATCCTACCGCAAGGTTGTTTAGAACTATATTTAGAAGCAATGCAATAAATAACGTTATGACACCATCCAAATATTCAAATTGCCAATTCGATGATGATAATTTTATTTTTGAGAGCTGTCCTACAGAAATTACTGAAGATGATAAGGAAACTATTTGCCCGCATATCAGCCTTTCTTCGCAGATAGAAAACATTTCAGAAAATTCATCAAATTCAAGTGGAAATGACAGAGACCTAGTTTCTAAAGATACTTTGGCAATTGAAAACTGTTCAGTAGTTTATTTTGCAGGATATTTAGCTCTCAAAGCTATTAAAAAATTTAAATGTAATACCTACAAATAATGTTTTGCAAAGGAAGGCTCGTTTCTAACCAGGGCGCCCACAAGAGGGGGGGAGGGTGAGTAGGTACCGCGGCACCCGGGCCCGGTCACTTTAGGGGCTCGGTTAGACCAGTAAACGTAATATTCGCTCATTAATTATGAGACCTGGACAAAAAAAATTTTTTTCACATTTCTCCCCACCACCCATCAATTATTAAGCGTGGTGGCCCGTCAGTGAGTTTGGTACCGGACCCATGATTTGATGTGGGGGGCCTGTTTCTAACCAATAAACATGAATTACTTATATTGCATAAGCAATACGACACAATAAAGACTGTAAATTGTCAAAGAGGTTTTACAATCTCCACAGATAATTCTATTACAATTTGTTGATGTAATAAATGTTTTTGAAAAAAATATATATGTATATTCTAGAAAAAAAAAATAAAAACCAGATAATGAAAAAGATTTAAAGGAAAATTTAAAGACTACATTTATTGTCAAATGTTTGCTAAATACATTATCAACAAGTAATTGACATACTTTTAAATTGTAAATTAGATAAATACGAAAAATAAAATTCTAAAAAAAAAAATAAAAGTAGTCGAACTGATTTAATTCAATTTTTTTCAGCGTAAAAAAATATGTGTCTTAAATAACTTCAACAACGTAAGTTATCCTGAAATTATAAAAAAAAATAGCTACATTAATCATGACCTTTAAAAAGATATCTGATGGTAATAATAAAAAAAATTACAAATATTTAAAAAATGTAGGGTTCTTTGTGGGCGCGTGTCCCGTATAATTATATGATTGACCTGACTAAAACAAAATATGATGAAAGTCATGATTACTGTAAAAACCTCTATAAATACTCTACACCCATTTTTTAATTTATTTACATAATTTTTGTACAATACGAATTAGTATCAGTAGTTCTCTTCAAAATTCAAAAAAGGTGACAATATCAGTGGCGGAGCGCTGTTGTTACGAGCCTTGGTTCGAATGGTTTTCCGCGGGCCCTCAAACAAACTTTTCTTACACATCCAAACTTTTTATCCAAGTCTCTTACACCGAAAATACTATATTTGCACTCCACTATGTAGAAATGATTGTTTATGGAAGTTTAATAATATAATATTTGAAATCATGTACCCCAAAAACCCATAAAATGATATGAAAATGAAGTAAAAAATATGACTTTGGTTCTTGTACACACACTAAATCACAAAATTTTTTCACCCCCTTTAATAATGGCGGGGTGGGAGTAGTAACAGAGGTGGCTAATGCCAAGAATTTTTTTGAGACCTTGACTTTTGACTTATATTTACTAAATACCAATTTCATGGACTTTCACCTGCTTATTTACTTATTTACCCTCATTTACCCCAATTTACCACTCAACTCTTCAACGCAAAAAGATCAAAATATAATCTAGTGCCAGATCTCGTTAAAATACAAACGTGTATCAAATTTCAAGTCAATATCTTAAACAGTTCCAGAGTAAACGTGCGCACAAAAAAGTTACAGACAGACGGAAATTTGTTTTTGCTCAAACTTAAAATCTCGACGTTTCATGACATTCTAAGCCTATCTGAATAAAAATGTTCAAAAAAATTTTTACATTGCCCAACTTCCACTGGATGTGGAAGTATATATAATAAATTTGTATTGTCAAACTTATACGAGAAATACTTTGAATTTATTCGGTACATCATTCATATGGTCGTGCAAAACAATATAGTGTACTATTGCCTGTGTATAAAGTGTGTTTTCAACCCTCATGTGATTGTTGTTCTCGAATTTGTTTCACACTTGGGCTATTTTATACTTACTTCATACATAAATAATTATAATAATATTTATCGTTATGAAATCCAGAAATGAAAAAGTTTCAAATCGACCTACAATTTGAATAATAAATGCTAATAAAGACGTATTATTATTGTTATTATTATTATTATTATTATTAATATCTTAAAAGTAGTAACGATCTATGTATTTTCACTAAGCATAGGTACTTCCAATATAATTAAAAATTGCATTTATTTACTTAATAAAAGTCACTAATAGTCGAAATATAGGCATATTTATCTCTATTCCGACATCAGAATGAAATAATCGACTATACCTATATTATAATATAATTATTTAATCTATGAATCGACTAATTCACCCGCGTCGCCTGCCAGAATAAACGAAACTGCTATACTAGAAATGCTACAATATCGTTTCATATCTTCTTGTTCCCAGTTGAGATTTGGCAACAATGTGAAAATGTACAACACGTTTTGGTAGATCACAGGCTGATGGACGCAAATAAGTGAACACCAATGACATCTATGTGGTATCAGCAGTGTTAATATTTTATTAATACTTTTCCCTATTCATTTGGCTGGTCTATACGTATAGTCTCTGATATAACTAAAACAGGCTCAAATCTTCAATCTTTATTCTCATTTTTAACATGCTTTTATTAGGTCGACCTGTAACTAACTAATTAATTAACTATCTATCTATGTATGTAAGTAAAAAGTCTAAGGAACTGAATTTCACCCACTTCTAGTTGTTGTATTATCATGAAACTTGGCAGTTGTGTGTAGCTCTGATGATAATACAATATAGTATACTCAATATTATTATATGTTCAAAATGACCGCCGCCTCAAGATGGCGGATTATCATTTTCTTTACAACCCTTGATATAGGTATGAAAAGAAAGAGTTTGATAAGTAAAAAACAAATATGTGATCAAAACTTAAAAATTCAAAATGGCGGCGTCAACGTGGCGGATAGGTTTTATCAATTATCATCGGATTTGACTGAAAATCGGACTCTGTGGGTTATCGAGGTTGCAGATTACAATTATCCGGTCCAAAAACAATTCAAAATGGTGGCGTCAAAGTGGCGGATAAGTTTTGTAATTTATGGTCTGATTCGTAGGAAAATCGATATCTGAGGATTTTCGAGGGCGCAGATTATAAATAATTAGTCGAATTCTTTACATAAATTCGAAAGTACCAAAATTCTCTCCTTAAATATAAGACTAAACTGGAGTAAGTGGTGGCGCTGCTCACCAAAGGCTCGATTGATGGAAGTCAGCCCCTCCTGCTTATTATTATTATTATTAATATTAATAATAGTATACTTAAAGAAACTACAACTACTTTTTTATGCTTTAAATTTTTTTTTAACAATTGTAATAAAGTTTTGTACTTTTTTCCATAATTTTTATCAGATTCAAATGGCGATTAAAAACGCTGTAATTAAGATAAATGAACGCGGTTAGTCCCATTTAAATAATTGAATCTTATTTATTTCGCAATAGAAATTTGTGATATTTTGTTTCTTTAAAGATGATTTATAAGAAATTCGGATAATAACACTTTTGTTTCAAAAAATTTTACTTTTAAAGATTATAAATTATTTCCGATTAAAATAATATATGCTGTTTAACTTATTATTTCAAAACCTACAAAAGGTTTAAATAAACACTTTTGTCAGAACGCAATTTAAAGGAATATTGCAATTTTGATTTTCATAAAAACGTACTTGTTTAAAAACGAATTTGTAAACCTTAGTTTTCGAGTTAATCACGAAAACTTCTATATCGGTTAATTTTTAGTTGAATTCAATGGGACTGGTCTCAACCACAAGGTAATTTCATAATCTTC
The DNA here is from genome assembly GCA_936432065.2 of Rutpela maculata. Taxonomy (NCBI): domain Eukaryota; kingdom Metazoa; phylum Arthropoda; class Insecta; order Coleoptera; family Cerambycidae; genus Rutpela; species Rutpela maculata. Next base: position 348,841,063 of record OW386285.2, on the reverse strand, counting down.
AAGTTGTGTGGATAACACTTTTTGAAGAAATACGTAGTTTTCAAGATGTTTGTAAAAACCGTTTTTAAGCATATAATTTCAGATTTTTCATTGTAAGTGTTTTTCCTAATACTCATTATTATAACATTTTTTTTTATATCGCTAAATATTAATAGATAATATTTATTACATATGTCAATAAAACTTGAAATTTTATCACAACAATGGTTGAGCTCTTTTAGATTTTTCAAGGTTGCAATTGTGGAAATTCCATATGATAAAAAATGCATAAGCAATATGTATTGAATGGTTGTTCAAGTTGTTATTTAATTAATTATAAAAAAGGCGAAAATATACTAGATGTGATATTTAATCTTAGTTAAATTAGGTCGGTTTTCCGCTAATGTATTCGTCAAATACGTGGTGGCCCAAAATATGATTGAATATTTGTTAGAAATCAACAAATAATATGATTTAGGATTTCCACAGTTATTCATTTTTATAACTTTCATAAAGGACAAGGGTAAGATAAGCTATTAGCCCCGTCAATGAACGTTCAATAGAAATGCCGAGATCACAATTTTTGACTTGAGGGCTGTGTTTGGACTATTTAGGAGGTAAACATACCAAAAGTCCCCCGAACATAGGAGGTGTGGGGGTGAAGGGGGCACGAAGAAGGTACCGGTTTTTGGTTTTTCGCTCATATCTCGAAAACGGTTAGCCCTAATTAAAAAGTGGCTATAGGCAAAATAAAATTAAAGCTGACTAAATTTTCTACAATAATGTTTCTATTAATTTTTTTCGTATCTGTTATGGTTCAGTAATGAATTGTATATCTTTTGACTGTATTCTAACTTTATAAATTTATTATAAATTGAAAAAAAAATAAATAATCATTGCAGAACAAAATTTCTTCCATAGATATCGGTTTCACAGCAGATTGAACTCAAATATCGAATAAAAAAATATCTTCACTATACTTGTATATCACTATACTTAATTGATACAAATGTTTAAGACAAAATAAATGTTTGTATTATTTAATAATGTTAGATATATAATTTGGAAGCTACTGATCTACTAACTGATATGAAGTCTATAACTTTTCCATTTATTTTTAACATTGTAAAAATGTCAATATGGTGATTACGATTATAATTTCGCATAAGGTCGTGTATTAATTGATAAATTAAACTATAGTAATAATTGAAGACACAAATGGATGAAGGGTCTATGTGCCATTTTCGAAAAAAACAAGTTTTTTTTATAAATGAAGCTTTTAAGTACACGAAATTCCCCCAGGTACATTACATTTGATTCTAATGCTAAAATATATTATTTATAAATTTATAAAGGATCTGTGTACTGTTGAAGTTGGTAGGTTGTTAAAAACTTTGAGATCAATTATCTCAAAATCACTTTGTTGTTACATTCACTTGTGTCTTCAATTGTTCTAACTGTTTATATTGTATTATGGAGCCAGTTAAAACGTTGTCTTGACAAAATATGAACATATTTTCCAATAGAATATGGAGTTCCACAAGTATCAGTGTTAGACCAACACCATTTCTCTGATCCATATAAACGACTTACACAGTGTGTGCACTGATGCAAATTTCGTTCTATTTGGAAAAGAGGTACCTGACTAAAACTTGTATAATTATTGTTAAAGGATTTATTTTTAAAATAAGTGAACAGAGGTTGTAATTCCAAATTAGCTTATAGAAAATTAAGAAGTTCTTAGAAAGGCCTTTTATCAGTTTTAGGAATTTTTAAAGCCAATAGTGATTTTCAATTCGTATCTCCTTATTTACAGAGATTGGTTGAACAGATGCAACCACAGCCGTTTAGGACATTTAGAACCGAATTCCACATGAGTAGTGCCAGTGAGCATACCTCCACTTACACCACTACAACCCACTACAGCAAACAGTAAGTCTATTTTTTATATTTCTCCAATGCATGAACAATTAATTAATGTCAACGTGATCCCGTTCATTACGGTTTTTACATCACATTGTTTATTTTCAAACAACCAGGTATGTTCAGACAACAAAAACATCAAGAACCGAAAATGGCACCACAATTAAAATCCCGGACGACCAAAACAATTGGCACCGAGACGAAACAGACAAAATTGCAAACGGTCGTCCTCCCGATAAACACACCACTTTGACCCAGATCATCCAGGAACCCCAAAACTGGGGTAGCACCATGCAATTCACTGAAATAAAATCGCTAAAACGCGTGCACAAAGTTCACGAGGGTATCGGCACCGAAAACATAAACGATATTGCCGGTATTATCAATCCCTACACCGGCGAACATATGACGATAAGGGATGCCATAGCGGAGAGGATACTAGATGTCAGGACAGGTAAAATAGTAGCGTCCCCCGACGGTACGCAGATTACCATAGACGAAGCTCAAAGGCTTGGTTTGATAGAAACGCAGATAGCCGAGAGATTACAAAGCCCTTGCGGCATCAAGGAAGACGGCCACGATCTAACTTTGTTAGAAGCCATACAACGAGAGATTTATGAGGCTGAACATGGCTTTATGGATCCTTCAGAAAAAAGGATAAAGGTAACGCATTCAACGACGATTAATCAAGCCATTGATGATGGTAGGGTCGATGTAACATCAGGCACTTACACATTAGAGAACGGCGAAAGAATTGATATTCGAGAAGCCTATAAAAGAGGGTACCTTCTTCAGCATACGGAAGTTAAATTGCAAACTGGAGCTGTGCCGTTGTCCGACGCGATAAATCAAGCTTTGATCGACGATAGAACTGGCTGGATTGTGGACAGGAATTCGGGAAACAAGTACCAAATAGACGCGGCGGTGAAGTGTAACGTAGTCGATGGCGATGTTCGCGAAATTGTAGATCCAAAAACGGATAATAAAATCACCCTAATTCAAGCTCTAGAAAAAAACATAATCAATCCGAAGTTAGGCAAGTACGTTTTAGGTCACGAAAAATTGTCATTCCTCGAAGCCAAACGACGGCAACTGATTGTCAAACCGAAAACTTTAAAAGAAATCGTGGATGATAATCTTATGGACGAATCCGGTAAAATATCCTCCCCTCTCCACCAAACCAAACTGACTTTGCTAGAAGCTGCCAACCGAGGCGTGCTAGACGTAGACTCGATCAAATCTATTTTAGATTTAAGCACAAGCGATTATATTACGTTAAGTGACGCCCTAAAAGAGGGCATCATTCTCCCAGAGAGTCGCTTCAGAAATTCCGTTACCAGCGAAATTTTAACTATACCCGAAGCCGTTAGTCGTGGTTATATAATTTCGGTAGTTAGAAAATCGATATTCGACGTTGACGGCTTTCAACCCCCCGACAAGTCGGATCATATTAGCTTTAATGCAGCCACCGCTAAAGGCTACATTAGTAAAAAGAATAACGGAAGCTTGCTAGTTAGTAAAAAAAGCGGTAAACTAATTCCATTTGCTGAGGGTGTACAATCTGGCGAGGTAAAACCCGAAGTATATGAAATGTTAACCCGTCCTATAGGTATAATAGAAAACCAACAAGAGCTAAACGTTTTAGAAGCAGTTTTTCGCGGATATATCGACCCAAAAACAGGTAATCTGATAGATTTAAGTACAAATAAAGTAATATACCTTAACGAAGCTATTGCGCAACATTTAATCACTCCAGAAGGTGCTGCTATGCTAAATAGCCTGCTTAATTTAAATGTATCCACTAAGATAACCCGTACTCTAGTCCAACGTTATGTCACTGTTACTAGTAAGGATATCAAACAAGAGATAATCACATACACAGAAGCTTTAAGGTTAGGTTTAATAAATAACGAACAACAAACTTATACGGACCCCGTTACTAAAGAAGTTATTCCTATAGTTCAGGCGATTAGTGAAGGAAAGTTAGCTCCGGATACGGAAAGTTCCGAGAAAGTTATCGCCTCTAATAAAGGCGCTATTCCTAAATCTTCCACGGTAATTACGATAGTTAGCAAGAAAGAAACACCCATTCAGACAGAAACCATCAAAACGGACAACAAGACCACTTCAACCGATTTTATATCGAGCGAAAGGAGGGCATTGGAAAAACAGGTATACGAGCTACCAACCGAGGGTTGGTCATTAGCTGATGCTATCTCCCAAAAATTCTACGACCCCGTTAATGGCCTGTTCATTATTCAAGGCACTGACCGCCTAGTGAGTTTCGAGGAATGCGTACATTTAAAATTGATTAATCCTCTGTCAGCCGTTGTCGTGGATCCTGCCAATAAACGCAAAATAAGTGTTACCAGAGCTTTAGAAAAGAAAATATTAGACTCGACCGGTCATTATGTAGCTGATAATACAAAAATCACTATGAAAGAAGCAATAAGCAGAGACTTAATCCTGCTAGAAGAGAGAATGGACGTAGATCAACCCGGCCAAAGATTATTACAAGTTACTAGATTCGAGGGTCAACCAGCCAAAGTAGAAGTGTCATCTGTGGTAGACAAAAACCCACCTGTTTACACAGAAGTAAAAATTTCGGAAACTCAAGTGGCTGAACCAATACAGGTGCAACCGGGAGTTATATACGATCCTGCGACTAACATCGTTATATATCCCGATTCGAATGAGGCATCAAACCTGTTAACTGCCATTCTGGATAACAAAATCCCAGCTGAGGCGGTGAAAATTAAAGATCCTCATACGGGCCAAGGAATGGACGTAAAGGAAGCCATACGACGTAACATTATCGATACAGAAAAGGGCTCTTACACTAACAAGTCAGGCCACAAAATAACCTTGAAAGATGCCGCTAAGTTTGGCATATTGACCGTGGTTGGAGCTCCGGTAGCGGCTACTCAGTCAGTTATAAAGATTATTAAACAGACCTTTGTTGTTGATCCTTCAACCGGCCAGCAAATACCAGCTGAGGTCGCCCTGCAACAAGGGCTCATAGATCAACCGACCTTTGATAAATTACAAGCCGAAGTAACTACCCAAAGCTCAGACTTGCCAGCGCACGCAATGCAAACCACTACGACCGTATCGCATAGCATTCTACATATCACCGATCCTAAAACTGGCAAGACTTATACTTCACATGAAGCATTAGAGCAAGGCATTATAACGCCTCAACAATTAGAAGAACTAGAAGCACAAAGTCAAGAGTCCAGTAAAATAAAGGTTCTAAATACCGCCACAATCAGTTTGGACGACGAAAGTTTGCCTTCTGAAGCCGAGAAAACTAGAGCGCGCATTACAATAGAGCCCACATACAAAGTCAAAATCGGTCGAGCTCAGTCACTGAGCCCTGAGCGGGAAGCTAAAAGAGTCGTACTACAGAGATTGCGCAAGAAGATAGTTAAGCCAAAAGATGCCGTCAAAACAGGAATTATTGACACCGATACCGCTAAGATATTAGACCAGAAAGAAAACTTCACCACTGCGGACGGAGAAAAACTGACTTTACAGGAAGCATTAGAAGCCCACAAAGTAGACGGCGAACAAGGTAAAATTGTCGATCCCCAACGCGGAGATTTGTTAACAATAAACGAAGCCATTAGTCGTGGTATTTTGGATCCTGATGGTACCAATGACCTCTTAGTGCCTTTAAATCGTAGCCTATCTATTCCCGAATTATTCCAACAGGGTTTGATTGACCCTGAGAGCCAAAAAATCGTCCACCCAGAAACTGGTGCTCATTTAAGTATTAGCGAAGCTATAGTCTGTGATATTGTAGATCCTTTAAGTACTTTAGTTGAAAAAACTGGCGATAAGGTAACTTTAAGTAAGGCGCTCGAAACTGGCGTGGTAGATGACGAGAAGTCGACCGTGGAAACGAGCCACGGTAGTGTAGATTTGCAGGAGGCTGTTAAGGACAAGATATTTGACACCATTGTACCATCTGGGCCAGTTGATCTGCCACCAGCTGGTATGACATTCCCTGTTGCTCTAAAACGAGGATTGATAGACCCAGACAAAAAGGAAATAGTACATCCAATCACTAAGGAAACCATGTCCTTATCTGAAGCAATCCAGGACAATTTCATAATGGCTTTACCTTTCCCTACCAGTCCCGAATCCGTTAAAGTTGAGGATGCGTTAGAGTCGAAACTGATCGATACACAAAATAGCACATTCAAAGACCCAAAAACCGGAGAAATTTATCCAATATCGGAGGCAGTTGAAAAGGGATTGTTGGTAATCAAACATCCTACAAATATAATATCATTTAGCCATTCAACGCCTATTACAACCCTTACCGAAACTGTGGACACAATTCACACAGTAACAACTAAAACGATTGAAATTTTATCGGGGTATGCCTTGCTCAATAAAAATGAGGTACAAAATATCGAAACTGGGCAGATCATTTCTATCGAGGAAGCTCGAAAGAATGGAATAATTACTGACGTAAATGAAACTAAAAACAAAACAATAGTTAAAGACATAAAAATGAGCTTTTCGGATGCTTTAAACAAAGGTCTGGTAGACATGAACGCTGGCATATTTACTGACCCCAAATCAGGAGAGAAGGTTCCGATTAAACAAGCCTTGCAAGAGGGAAAATTGTCTGCTATGCCCGAGACAACCCAGGAAATACACGAAACTGTGGTTACCACACATAAGACTAGCGAACTTAATATTGCTGAAGCTTTCGAGACAATTTATAATGAACAAACCAGTACATTCCAGGATCCTACGGACCATAATAAGCAACTCACGTTCCAGGAGGCTTTGGAAAAAGAAATCATAGATCCCAATTCAATCGTTTACGATGTTAATTCCCAAAAACCGGTTACGATAGAGCAGGCAGTGGAGAAGGGGTTAATTGATCCAAAAACTGGAAAAGTTAAGGATGAGAAATCCGGAAAATCGATCGATTTCAAGGAAGCAACCAAGAAAGGTCTTATCGCTGTCTTAGGAGGATTAGCTCTGCCAGTAGTAGCTCCAGTATTAGCAGGTGCTGCAGCAGTAAAAGCAGTCAAAGACTACGCTGATAAAAAGAAAAATCAGTCACAGCAGCTGATAGATGCAGAACAAAAGCCATCAGAGGTATCGAAAGTTGTCACCACAACTACCTCCAGCACCACGAGCACGAGTGAACATTTATTGTTAGCTAAAGAAGAGCTTAAGCCTACTCCTCAAAAAACCGCAGAAGTTGTAACGTCAACTGCAATAGTTGCTGCTAGTGAAATTCTCAAACCTGTCGAACACAAACCTAAGGAATTAGCGGAAGTTTCCGTCGTATTAGAAGAGCCGCAAAAGGTCGAAATAATCCCCATAGGCGATGCGATATCGCAAAACAAAATCGAACCGAAAATATGCCGCATCATCCACCAAAACAAAGAACTTCCTTTCACTGTCCAAGATGGTTTGGACCAAAACAAGATCAGTCCGCTTGACGAAATACAAATTATAACAAATCATAGGGTGTTGCTTCTTGAAAATTATCAGACGGCCGTCATCGTTATCTCGAAACATTTGACGGCTCAAAAATTGGCAGAGCTAGGCTACTACGATCTGAGAGCTCGTATGTTTTTAAATCCGCATACAGGTGCACATATCACCTTTGAGGATCTGATTTACGAGTTGGGCGTTTTCGATCCTGAAACCATTTTGGTGAAAGATTTAACCAAAAAACCTCCGACTTACATTACATTAGATGAAGCTCTAAGAAAGCCGTTGATCGATCGCAACACTGGCTATATGGTGGATCCTAAGACGGGCAAAAAAGTACCCTTTTTCGAAGCCGTCAAGCTTAGATGGATCATACACGTAGACGACAAACCGAAGGAGAAATACCAACCACTAACTCTACAAGAAATCGTGGAGACGGACCAGTTTGACCCTGTTAATGTTGAGGTTACGTCAGAGGGTAAGGTACTGCCTCTTATTAAGGCAATTACAGCTAATATAGTCGACCCTAAATCGGTAACTATAAGAGACCCCAAGAATATGCAGTTGGTTCCTTATTACGAAGCCGTGGACAGATCTATAGTGGATCCACAGAGAGGTTTGGTGATAAATAGTGCCACACAGAAATCTATCAAATTCCCCGAAGCTTTTACCAAGGGTTACGTATTAGCTGTACCCAGACCAGTTTCCTTACAAGCTGTTATTCATAAAGGTCTATACGAACCAGAGACGAGTCAAATTAGGGATCCCCTGACTAAACAACTACTGCCAATAGCTGAAGCTGTAGAGAGACAAATTATCGATGACAAAATCAGTGAAGTTAAAAATACCAAAGCAAATGTATTCGTGCCTCTGGATGAAGCGCTAAAGACCAACCTATTGGACTCTAAAGAGGGCAGACTTAAAGATACCAAAACCGGCGAACTGATACCTTTGGATGAGGCATTACATCAGCAGTTAATTCAAACCAAACCTATCGTTTTCAACTTATTACAAGCAATTCTTCTGAATTACTATTCATCTCGTACCGGACTTATCCTGAATCCTATCACAGGTGACGAAATAACCTTACAGAAGGCCATCGAATGCAAATTAGTAGACCCAGTTACCACCAGAATTAAGGATGACAAGCGAGGGCGTATAGTAGAGATAAAAGAAGCTATACAGACCAATTTAGTAGATGCGGAAAAAGGTGTCCTTACTAGTCCGATCTTGCCCTTGGATCAAGCTTATCTCAAAGGTTATATTCTAAGTACCGTATTACCATGGTCTTTGCAAGAAACCTTGGCTCAAAAAGTGTACGATCCCAAAACCGGACAATTTACCATTAATAACGCAAATGTTACGTTAGTTGAAGCGATAGAAGGGGGCGTAGTAAACCCTAATGTTTTAACCGTTAAAGATCCCAGATCTGGCGACATTATCAGTCTAAACGATGCCATACAGTTAAGATTAATCGATCCTATCAAGGGGCAAGCTGTGGATCCTTTGAACAACACAGAAATGAATCTTTACGATGCGTACGATCGAGGTTTAGTAGTTCCATACAAGAGCCAAATTACTTTACCGGAAGCCGTGTTCAAAGGCTTCTATGATCCAACAACTGGCAAATTCATTAATCCTAAGAACAAGGAAAGATTGAAGACGTCAAGCGCCATTAATCGCGGATACGTTGACATTTCCTCGACTTTGGTAACAATCGACGAGGAAATAGTGACGTTCGAACAAGCCGTCGTAGACGGTATCATCGATACCAATGAAGGTATCTTGATGAGCTACAATGAGCCGGTAGATTTCAATGAAGCCTTTGAACGAGGTTTGTTGGTAGAAGTGCGTCCGCCCATACCAATCAGCGAAGCTATAGCCAAAGGAATATACGACGAAGAGTCTCAACTGTTCTTAGATCCACAAACTGGGCAGTACTTGACCTTGATAGAAGCTATAGAAATTAATCTCATCGATGCAGAGTCGGTGAGCGTTAAAGATACTCGCATAGGTATTTGGCGTAAAATTCCGCTCATCGACGCCATTCACAACAATTACGTTGACGGCAACACTGGCTTAGTCAAGGATTTCTCCAAGGGTGATAATTATGAAGTAACACTACAGAAAGCGTTTACCCTGGGGATTTTAGTAGACAACAAAGCCGCAGTTTCACTTCAGCGCGCCATCCACCAAGGTTTATACGATGAAGCTACATGCAAAATAGTAGATCCGAATACGGATAGAAAGATCACCTTGCACGAGGCTATCCGCAACTTTAACATTAACCCCTTGTTACCCTGTTACTTTGACAGGAAGCAGGGTAAATTATACAACCTTACCGATACCTGCCGTTTGGGAATTATCGACAAACGCAACGGCACCTTTAAAGACCCACATAGCGACAAACCTATAAAATTATCCGAAGCGTTAAACGCAGGCTTAATAGTAGACATAGAGACGGCCAACTTTGGACTTTACGAGGCTCTAGAAATGGGCTTATACATTCCCGATGAAAAAGTATTTATACATCCAGCCACTGGTAGAAAATTTAACCTGAAAGATGCTTGCGAAAACGAACTAATAAACCCCTTAACTTCGTTGGTCAAAAATAGTAAACAAAATAAATATGTTCAGCTGCCTGTAGCTATAGAAACGAAGCTAATAGATGACCAACTGGGCATATACATTTTCCCTCACGGTAAAACCATTGATCTACTAGAGGCTCAAGCTAAAGGCTTAATAGTTACTTCTCGCACGCCTTTGACACTCGAAGAAGCGATCCGAAATTGCCTCTACAGGCCTGAATCTGGTAAAATCGCCGACCCTGTAAACGGGGAATTTTATGATATCTCCCAAGCATTGGCGATAGGTTTTATTGACCCTCAAACGACAGCACTGAAAGACTTGACAAACAATACTGTGAAATCTCTACCGGCCGCTATTCAGGAACATAAAATTGACGTAGAAAAGGGACGTGTTTTAGATTCAAAGTCAAAGAAAACATATAACCTTGACGAAGCGTTCAAGCGAGGTCTCTTGATCACCCTGGATAAGCCATTGGGCGAAGAATTTGTACAAAAAACTGTCGCAGATTCGACCGTCGCGCCAAAACAACCACGCCAGTGTTCTCTAGACGAAGCTATTAAATTCGAATTAGTAGATCCCGACACCGCGGTAACTAAAGATCTTCAAAACGGCAGATTCAGAGCCGTCGCGGATGCTATTAAAGACAAACAGTTGGATGTGATTAAAACGATCGTCTTCGACACGGCGACGCATAAAGTTAAATCGCTGATTGTAACCTACGATCAAACCACAATAATTTATTTGAAAGAACCAGTATCCTTTACCCAAGCCATCGAATTGGGTTATCTAGACGTCACCACCGGGAAATTCACTGATCCTCAATCCAGCGAGATACTTACCTTAAAGGATTCGATCACTCTTGGTTTCATCGATCCGGATACGGCTCTTATTAAAGACACTAATAAAAAGAAGTTGATAAAACTTCCTGAAGGCTTTAGAAAGGGACTTGTCGAAGCAGAAAAGGGCAACGTTCTCGACAGCGCAACGTCTAAATTGCACAGTTTGCCCGCTGCTCTGGATAACGGATTGCTTATAACGCCTAATAGAGGTTTCACTTTGATAGAAGCCATTACTTATGGGTTGTACAACCCAACTACGGGTTGTTTCAACGATCCATTCGTGACCACTAGTATAATAGATAGAAAGAAGCTAACTCTCGAGGAAGCCATAACTGACAATCTAGTGGATCCGAGCAGTACTGTTATAAAAGATCCAGATAGTAGCGCAGTAGTGCCACTCTTGCATGCGATAGAAACGGAATTGGTCGATCCGGTGGGAGGGAAGATACACGACAAAAATGAAAACAAATATTACGATTTCACGAAATCTCTCGAGAAGGGGTTGATCCTGCCAGCCGAACAAAGGGTAAGTCTTTGCAAGTATTTTTTTAATTTTGCGCGGCATTGCGTCTACTAATATTCGCAACAATGCTCGAAATAAGCTTGAGATGGCATGCATGGATTACAAGCTTATGCAGCAAATTATTGAAACGTTATCATTCATCTTGTTTTTGTCCCACCTGGTTTTAATTTCACTCAGGATTAATCTTTTTTTTTATTATTATTATCTAATACATGTATCCTCTAGAATCTGCTTGAAATGGTAGTAGCACAAATAAATGTAGTAGTTACTTGAAGAAGTATAATTTATTTCCTGTGAGCAATTGAAGTTCGGGCGTAAACGCACCACACATTAGATAACCTCCAAATCCAAAGCTGTCCAGAAGGGAATTACACTTCTTGAAAAATAAACACAGACACACATCCATAACCCACCTGCATTAGCAGTGTTGGAGCTGGGAATCGAAGATACGTTAGTATTTGCGTTTCAGTGGCTTATAAAGAACCAAATTGATATTTATTCTTAAAAGTTGGTCTGGTTATTCTATAATACGTATATGATTGTCTAAGTACGGTAACACACGAGCGTCAAATCCCGTTCACCGCAACGGTATTTTGACGTTCCGTGACGTCAAAATGTCGTTGCGTTGCGGTCAACGGAAATTTGACGCTCGTGTGTTACGGTACTTAGCCAGTTGAAAACAATCCAGAAGCACGTCTATAGAGGCCCGAAAGCCAGGTCTTTAGCGATTATGTTAGAGATCCAAAAATCGACAAATAGTTCTAAACGTTATATTATGGTTATACAAATCGCTCAAAATTGAGAGAGTTATGAAGAAATTGAAAATGTGCATTATGATCTCAAAGCATCATTCGATGTACTTAATTTTAAAAATTGTGGGTTTGGATTATTTTCAAATAGCAAAGACAAAAACATAAGCATTTGAGAACAACTAGCCCAAATTTCAAAAATAAATTTCTGTTTGTTTATTTATACGTAAAAAAAACTGATGTATATGGACCCCAAATACAAGTAAATCATTAATTTTTTTAGAAAAATGATAGATCTTTCATCTATTTTCATGATTCGTTTGCCGTTTTTGGTTTGATAAAGAATCCAGTTATTTGAATTTGGATATAACTGTAATTTTGAAAATTAAAAACAAATTTCAAAAAGACGGTTTAAATGAAGATACAATTTTCTGCTCTTAAGTGATGGAAATTTCGAAATTATTATTGGTTTTTAGACGTTTGAATAAATATTTTGCGCTAGAATTTGGCACGAAGACGAGGGGCACATCGCGAAGGAAATCTGAGCAAATGTCAGGAAATATTTTTTTTTCGGATTGGCCCCCTCCCCCCCGCGCATCAAAAGTTTTTTTATCAGAGGAAATCTGGAGAAAATCTCAAGGAAATCTTTTTTTTCGGATTTCTCTCGCCCCCCGCTTTTCAAAAAAAAAATTTTATCAAAGGGGAAATCTGTGTAATCTTCGTCAAAGCAATCTGGTGCACAAAATTTTGGGTGCACGAAGATTTAGTTTAATAAATGGTATAGTTTCACCAACTTTCGTTAAAACTGATACATGTTGATGCATTATTATTAATTATTATATTATATTTCTTAAATTGTCAAAAAAGGCAATTTGTTTGGTGGTTTTTATTTTTGTACTAATTAACAAATTATCAAAAGTTTTTTCTTATTCGAAATTTTATTGCGAACAATTTTGTATTTTTATTTTTGCAACACGAAGATAATAAATAAAATAGCAGAAAATTTCAGTGTTGAAAATTAACTTGTTAAAATTTTACATGAAGCAATTCACAACTGCTTATAGTGCTTATTATTATGCATAAAACAACTTAAAATAATAAAATAATAAAATTGCTGCAGCGAAACAATTTCATTCAAAGTTTATTTTGATTCTACTTAATGGGAATATGGTATTCGGATCTTAGTACAGTAACTAGAGGTTTCAACTTCGGAATAATGTCATATGAAATGGCTTTCGTTCATTTTTGGCAACTTAATAGTAAATGCATCAAAGAAAAGTTTCTATATTATGCGGTGGTTTGTTAATTTATAGGGGGTGGATGCCGTCTCTTTTCAGGGGGTGGATGCCGTCTCTTTTCAGGGGGTGGCAATTAAGAAAAAATTGAAAACATTGGAGCTGAAAGAAAATAAAATTTGAAGAAGAATAGGTTCTATGTAACATTTTATAAAAATTGATAGTCTTTAAATTATAACGATTTGAAAATTGGGATTTTAACTTAAAAAAAAGTATTTCAAAACAATATTCGTCAAATAACTCGAAGTATTACATTGGGCGAAAACATGCTAGAGACAAATAAGAAAGCTACTAAATTGAGGATGAATTTCGTTTTCTTCTAATTTCTGTAGAGTTAATGGTTTCGGAGATATAGGTATCAGAGCTGGGTAATTACTTGTAATTTAAAAATAATTACAATTACAAATTACTTTTATAAAAAAAGGAACTAATTACAATTACAAAGTACATGTCTTTAAAAAAAGGAATTAGCAATTACTTTTCTAATTACTTTTATGATAAAGTAAATTATAGTAACCAAACAGACAAAAAGGTAAGTTAAAAATTTTAATTAAAAGTGTTGTATAATATTGCGTTTTAATATTTATTAGAATCGTTATTAGAATGTTTGACCTTAAGATTAATCAGGAAAAATTGAATAAATATATAGAAAATGCAGCTTAATAGTGGAGTCGGTTTAGGAAAGAATTGGGAAAATTTTTAAGATGGATGCAGACCCTGCGGAAATTATTTGTAATGACGAGAATAATAAAGCCCTAAAATTTTAATTTCCAAAAACGGGTGAAACCATGCCGAAAAGGGGTATTTTGGACATTTTAGGGGTCAAATTTATTGTTTTAATTTTTTTTTTTGATCACTTAAACAACTAGTTAAGAAAAGAAAATGGTATCCTTTTATTCTCAATATTAAAGGAACCTTCAGTTTAAATTTGGGGAAGATATCTGACCATCCCCCCTCCTGATATTAATATATATATACGAAAAAAACTGAGAAAATCAAATTTCGGTTGTCTTGATCAGATCTCAACCGATTTGGCTGAAATTTGGCATGGAAGTAGTCTTTATCACACAAAAACTGTCAACTAAATTTCAGCCAAAAATGTTAAATAGTTTGGCTGAAATTGCAGTTTCAGTCAAATTTTCTGAAATTTTCAAATCGAAATATCTTCGGACCTAAAAGTCGGATCAAAATTTGCTTTGTGGCAAAAGGTAGGCGAGGTATAATATCAAAATACTTGTTTTGAAAAGTAAAAGATAGACCACGGTTACCCTTCGATTATACATGAAGCGGCTACCTGGAGTCACGTAAAAATAAAAAAAAATAAAAATTGTAACACATTCACATACAGAAATAAATACACGCACGCACACACATATATAATATAATATACATTTATCTATACCTAGTCAAAGCAGTAGGCACGACTATACAAATAAAAAATATGTATAATTTTTAAAGTTTCATAAATAATAAATACAATTGTTTTCTGCTTTATACCAGTGCGCGCACACATAGTCACTGAGTACACATATATTATATATATAATGCAAATGACTAAAAAACGACCGAATGTAAAAAAAAATGATTCTTGACTTATATCATGTAAAAGTACATAAAATAACCTACCTTTTGCCATAAAGCAAAATTCGATCCGTCTTTTAGGTCCGGAGATATTTCAATTTGAACATTTCAGAAAATTTGACTGAAACTGCAATTTCAGCCAAACTATTTAATATTTTTGGCCGAAATCTGGTAAATAATTTTTGTGTGATAAAGACTACTTCCATTCCAAATTTCAGCCAAATCGGTTGAGATCTGATCAAGATAGCCGAAATTTAATTTTTTCAATTTTTTTTCGTATATATATATATATATATATATATATATATATATATATATATATATAAAACTGCAAATTCAAATTTGCAGTTTAAAATGTCCAAAAAAACCCTTTTCGGCTAATAAAACACGGTTTCACCCAAGATTTGATAGAAAGATGGTCCTAATAAAGCCATATCTTGCGTCAGCAAAGGATTTTGGGAATTCTGGGATTTTGTTATACTCGCCATGACAAACAATTTCCGCCGGGTCTACATCCATCTTAAAAAAATTTCCAACCTCGCTATTTTATTCACTAAATCGACTCCACTATAATAACTACCTAATAATAATAAGAATGATAATAAAAAACAGTAAACACATTTAGTTTTTAAAAGTTTATTGAATAAAAAACATAAATGTGCATCGGACCACGGCAAAAACTCGTTTTTAGTCAGTAACTTTTTTTGAACTTTTCAGATTCATTTTAAACTATGGAACTGTAAAATTCTGCTTTAATGCATTCTTGTTTGTTAAACCACATACGCATGTTCTTAAAGTAATTGTAATTGGAAAAAGTAATTGTAATTGGAGAAAGTAATTGTAATTGGAGAAAGTAATTGTAATTGGAAAAAGTAATTGTACTTATAAAAGTAATTTGTAATTAGATAGTTCAAATAATATAATTACAAATTACAATTCCTTCAACAATTTTCCTGCAATTACAAATTACTTAATAAAAAAGTACTTAATTACAATTACACGAAAAAAAAGGAATTGTAATTGCTAATTACTTTTTCACCAGGAATTACCCAGCTCTGATAGGTATAAAGGTCTATAAGACGTAGTATTTAGTTTAAATGTTAAATATCTCAGAAATTATGGCACTTATGCCAAATGCGCTAATAACCAAAATGAAAGACTATTAATTAGGCTTTAAAATGATTTTTTCTATTTCTGTAGCAGAAAAAACAAAGAAGTTATGGCAAAAACAATGCACTTTTCCATTTTTTTTTATAAAAACGTCGCCGTTTTGTTAATGTAAGTAGTCAGCAATTAAAAAAAATATTCCCATATATTGTTTTTCGTTAATATATAGTATGACCTAGACGCTCAAATTTGTTCGTCTGCTTACAGCTTGCTTTAGAAAAAAAAATGCATTTTAATCTGTAAAAAGACTTTGTTTCTCTGCAAATATCTCAATAAACATTAGTTGTAGAGAAAATATAGCGGACATCAAAAATGAAGCCTATAAGCTGAGAATGAATTTGTTTTTTTAATATATTTGTGTAGGGTTGATAATGTTGGAGATATTTAATTTTATAGATGGCATTCGACCATTTTTAGGATGAAGTACTTATTTAGTTTAAAATATTGAATATCTTAGAAACTATCAAAAATTCTAAGGAACGAAATTAAAGATAATTAATCAATCTTTAAAATAATTTTTTGTTTGTTTCTACATCGCAAATAATAAAGAAGTTATGGCCGATTCAATGTGCGTTTTCACATTTTTTTTTAACAATGTTATTGCAGTTGCTCAGTAATTTTTTTTTCAAAAATGCTGTTTCTCGTTACTATATAGCATCACCTAGATGCTCAATTTATTTTGTCCGTTTAAAACACTTATTTTAGAAAAAAATCCATCCGCCATATCAAAGCCGCCATTTTGAATTTTTGAATTTTGACTTCAGATTCGTAATCAGCGATCCTAGAAACATAATTATCCTACATTTCAAAAATAAATTAGTACTACTTTTTCAAATATTCAATCTTCAAATTGGGGGTGGTTTTCACCCCTTGAGGGTAAGAGCTTGTATCCGGACCATATAGAAACTGAAGACGATAACTTTTACTACTATAATAACCCACAAAGAAAAATCATTGTTACATATGAAATTATTCCGAAATTTTACGTATTTTTCACCTCTGGGTACTGTACTACCTCTGAAAAGAACTTTTTTGTGTTATTATTCTGTGCAGTTCTCTGACAAACGTGAAATATGATAACTTTACACATACACACCTATAAGATACCTACTTACTTAATTCTTAAAGAACGGATTTTTCGATTGATAATCCGATAAAATACTGAAATGTAAATTGGAAGTAAACGAGAAGTTCATTTGTTATTCCGAATTGACACTCGACACGTTTCGTTGCATTGCTCATACCTACATACCTGTTTGTTATTTTAAGTCATCTACATAAGCTGCACATCTTTGGAGGTAAAATATTTCGTCTTTTTTTGTTATTTGAAAATGTTACATCACGTCTTTTACATTCTACAGAATCGGCAAATGTAGTTTTATATATGATAAAATAGAGCAAGAAAGAAAACCGAGAAATTGGGAAAAGTAAGACGGATGTGCTGCTCCCAGCACGTTACACACTTCGTGAAATCTTATTTTCATCACCTTGTCGTGTGTCAACGTAGGACATCAATTTGTAGACTGTAAAAATCTTGGGTACCTACCTGTCGCTTCTAACCGCCTAAGCATTGTAGTCGTAATAGATACGTCTTTCTTTTCTTAATTTCTCTGCTTTCTTTCTTGCGCTCGTTTACCTCAGGACCCATATACAGGGTGATCTACCATGACATGCGGAAAATTTATCAGTAGGTTGTCCTCACAGAATGGAGTTAAAAAAATGAAAAATTAAAAAAATATGGCCAAAAAAATTATTTATTATTAATTATAAAAAAATTTTTGTAGAAATGCGCCGCCAATGACAACCAATCTGACGTAAGGCAGTACAACCATTTCACTTCCCCTCCCCTTTTATCAGACTTGACAGCAAAGTTGGAGAGGGTAGAAATGACTTTTTCGTTTTAATCAAATCACACTACAAAAATAGCAAAATACGTCGAAAAGACATTGACCCTATGCTAGTGAACTCTACAACAACAAGTAGATTATAAGAGATATTTACTTAAACCCGTCGATAACACAAAAACATCAAACTTTGGCGGCACTTTGTACCTGCCGGTGTCCTGATTGTTCAACCAAAAGCAAAAAACGCGCCAGCTTAACTTTTTATGCCAATTAGGGAAATGTAAACATCTCCGAATATGTTCTTTCCGAAGTAAGTTCATTGCTCCATACTGACCAGACAAGTAAGAGTAGCCTATCTTTGCAGGTTTCAATGCAACGAAAGTTACTAAATTACCTCGGATCACTCTAAAATTTTGCACGGACTTTCCCACATAGAAGACTAGTACACCATTTTATTTTCCGCATCTCATGGTAAATCACCCTGTATAAAAAACTACATTTGTCGAATCTGTATAATTTATTTTATTTGTATGTAAGGTAAAAGACGTCTGGACTATCTGAAATTGCTCACTACGCATTATTTTCGGACTGTAACTTTTCACGAACTTTTCTAAGTTGAGGAAATGCCTGCCGAATATCAGAAACTAGCCGGCACTTTACCGAATTTCCAGATCTCTTTTCAGTTTGGCAGACGAATTTCTGCTGCTGCTGTCGCTGGAAAATCGCACAAAACTCGACTCTTTAAAAGGTTGCTAGATCTAACTGAAGTTTCCCTAGATTTGAAATTAAAGGAGAGGGAATTGTAAAATTATTTTTGTTGGGTAAACAGTGTTATTGTGTGAAAATATAGGGTGTTTTTTTCTAAACTCATACTTTTATTTTGTGGGACTGTAATTTTTTTAGACTGTTATATTAACAATATAACAATTAACAGAATATAGCATCTGCAAATGGGTGCAACTGTTTCCTTGTCTTTCCCTTTCCCCTTCTATGCAATGATTCACATCTAACAGTAGCGCTCTCTGCCCCATTAGTTCGTTGCCAAACTTCGAACACCGTATTGACGATTTGCACGAAAGAAAGTTTGGTAAAAAGTGTCATGGCGCACAGTATAATGGTATCACTGCAATTCACTGCACATGTTGACCAACTGGTCTAATTTCCAAACTTTGCAACAACTAAATACCTATAATATAATGATCATAACATTGTTTTCATTATCTTTGATGTTACACCTACTTCCATTGAATATAAATCATCTTTATTAGGTTGTTTCGTAGTCTACAATATTTAAAAAATGTCGAATTATGCAATTTGTCAAACACTGATTCCAACTCTCAGTTTATTACAAGAGTTGGCAGCAGTGATTGACAAATTGCATAATTCGACATTTTTTAAATATTGTAGACTACGAAACAACCTAATAAAGATGATTTATATTCAATGGAAGTAGGTTTAACATCAAAGATAATGAAAACAATGTTATGATTATTATATTATAGGTATTTAATTGTTGCAAAGTTTGGAGATTAGACGGTCAATAAACGGTACGGTTACCTCAATCAGCAGCTTGAGGACGAGACAGACGCGGGGGGTGGGAAATCAAATGAAAGAGACAGACATATCTGATTTCCGTGCAAAAGACAGAGATAAAGATTCCGGTAGGGTCGACAACCTACGTCACCTGTAGACACTACAGGCATCTGATATGTCTGTCTCTTTCATTCGATTTCCCGTCCCCCGCGTCTCTCTCGTTCTAAAGCTGCTGATTGAGGTAACCGTACCGTCTATTGACCGTGGAGTTGGTCAACATGTGCAGTGAATTACAGTGATACCATTATACTGTGCGCCATGACACTTTTTACTAAACTTTCTTTCGTGCAAATCGTCAATTGTATTAAATGGTTCGCAACTAGAAAGTAATGTTTGTGTACGAACCGCTAGAGTTGGTTAGTTAATTAGTTAGATTTGGTTATTCAATTGTAACGATTAAGTTTTTTATTAAATGGTTCGCAACTTGAATTTAATCTTTGTCTATCTACTGCTAGAGGGCAACAAATTTGACGAAATAAAAATCATTAGAAACGGGCGTTTTCAATCATACCTATTATTACCCTATAATTTTCATAAAACTTTTCACTAAATCACTAGATTGAAAAAATATAACCAGATCTAATGAAATTTCACTAGACTTGGCAACACTGGGTCTGAGGTCCGAGTAACTTAGTGCCAACTCACCCATATTCCTTTTTTGAACAAAAATAAAATGCCCAAATTCAAATAAATACTGAATCACTTCTTTAGTGAACAGGGGTCCTATTCTCCAGCTTAGGAGAAGTGAATCGGGGTATTTTTTCTCTTTTTATTTCATTATGTTTCCTATTTCTTTCTCTTTCCTTTCTCCCGAAATGATCATTCTCTCGACTCGAGAATAGGGGTCCAGATTACCTACACCACTTTTCGTTTGATAACTAAATGGTTCG
This sequence comes from Rutpela maculata, assembly GCA_936432065.2. Lineage (NCBI taxonomy): Eukaryota > Metazoa > Arthropoda > Insecta > Coleoptera > Cerambycidae > Rutpela > Rutpela maculata. The sequence goes on along the minus strand of OW386285.2, from coordinate 348,820,625 downwards.
AATGTGGATGCAGTTCTTCTTCTTCCCAAAGACTTTTAAAGATCTTTGCATCTTCCTCTTTTTTGCTCTAATAAATGCTTTATAGATTTACCTATAGTCTCTTTCAATATTGTTGAAATTGGAGTTGTAATTTCACTATTAAAAATTCTGGATAACTTCTCTGTCATTATATTGTTTAATTTACGGAAAAAAATACAAACATATTAATTGTTCCAGTGAAGTAACGAAACCAACATATTAAAGATAAAAATTACAAAATAAAAATGTTTGTAGGTCGAAGTGTGGACATTAATATTTTGTCTTCGGGCGATTTTTTCTTGAATGAAATTGATGCAACAAGATCTCAAAAAATAGAAAAATAAAATAAAAAAATATAACATCAAAATAAATACCGAGATGTTTTTGTGTTTTATTTGAAACATTACGCAAGTGATTCATTTTTAGTCTAGAGAAGCTACAAGATACCAACAAAAAAATACTTCTTCAAGTACACTTCAGCAAATAATTTGTAATACAATAAAATACTGATATATGTTCCTATTTGACCCTTGATGTGACACTGAGACCGAAAAACCAAAACACTGAATACTCTAATTTACGCTCGTTTCGCGAAATAAGTTGGCATCATGAGGAGATGAGCAATTATCTTCATGTGATACCAACGAGATTGGTGAAAAGTATATCTAATGTAGCATTTGGTGTTTTATATTTGTAAAAACTGTTTCACTCAGTGTATCATCTTTTCAATCAATATTTCTGTTTTTTAAAATCCCAAGCAGGCAGTTTTAAGTAAGGATACGTCAATTAATTATTAATCTTTTTAATAAAATATCTTAACTGCATCTTTAACAAAGAAACTGACGATTTAATAATTTTTTACAGCTTCAGCCCCGTGGGAGCTTTTCATTTTTGTGTGGTGGCCCTCCTGCATTCAAAAAAAGTGCATTGAAAGGCATCTCGACTGCCGTTTTGCACATCATTTAACATAACGGATTGGCTTACATAATGTGTTTGTGCTTAACATATTCAGTTTTTGAAATTCCATTTTGTCATTCACGCTAGCTGTTACCTAGTCTCCCAAGTAGTAGTTCGTTTTTTTGTTCTTTCTATTAGATCTAGGAATGCGGAATTTCAAAAACTGACCAGTGCTAAATATCGACTACTCCCATCATCATGGTTCAATAAAACTTGGAATAACTAGATTTGTTACTAAATTGTAATATCAATAATAATAATAACAGGTTTAAATTTCCTTAAACTTAATATTTAACATTATCTTAAGTTGTAACTTAATTATTAGAGAGATTAATTTAATATTAACTATGGATATGTTGTTTTTGAATATTTTGTTGATGTTTCAAAACGATACCTTGATCGTAATTTAAATACCACAACAAAATATTTACCTCTGTCTGGTTTAAGTTTGTTTTCTTTTATATTTCTATTATTTTGTGTTTTAGCTCTTAAATTATGAGTTTGTTCACAGGTTTTTCATAATAGGTAACATTATCGACATGTTATTTTTTTACTAACCAAATTCATTTTTGTGTGTGCGCTTGTGAATGCATGTGTTAGGTTTAGGGTCTTTAGCTTAACTGCTGAATGCCTGCCAAAACAGATATTCTGGCTTCAATCAGTGTTTTGTTAATACTTTTTGTTATCATGCCCTCAGTATAAGGACATAGAGATTTCTTCTGCTGAAAAACAATATGTACAAATTCGTGAATGGCCTCTGACTTTGCTATTGCAGGGCGTCTAATCAAAATCTAAAAGTTTTCAAGACGTAAATTAAGCTGAGCTCATGCTACGCCGCTTATTGCCTTCGTACATCTGTATAATCAGAGGCTATTTATGATTCAGCAGATTGTAGCATAAATTTGATTGTAGTCAACAGTTTTTTTGTATACAATAAGTTGTTTTGAAACTGAAAGGAAACTCTGTGTCCCACCAAAAACTAACAAAATATATGAAAACTTGCAGCAAGCCGTAGAAGAAAAATACAAATTATGCGATGAGACTCTGTCAAAACTCCTTCACTGGATTGGTGAAGTGGAGGAACGCATTGCCTCACAAGATGTTATCCATGAGGTAGAAGAGGAATTGAGAAACCAAATAAACACCATGAAACAAATCAGAGATGACCTAGATCAACATTCAGGTCAGGTATCCCACTGTGGTGACCAAGTTAGGCAACTAGTTTTAACAGCCGGCGATATATTGTCGAAGAGCGAAGTCTCCGCATTGGAGAAGAGCGGACGTAACCTCAAGACTCGTTATGACAAGGCTGCGGATCGCACGGATAAGCTCTTAAGACGTCTCCTGGCATCGAGAGATGAACTGGCCAAACTAAAGGGAGAACTTAATGTATTCTCAACTTGGTTAAGTAAAGCTAGAAGGACTTTGGAAGACAAGGAAAGAGCTTTGAGTGATCTGCAACGACTCGACTCCAGTGCAGATAGCACAAAGGAATTCGTTAGCGATGTTATTGCTCACCAAGCTGATCTAAGATTCATAACTATGTCTGCTCAGAAATTCGTGGATGAAGGAAAGGTATGTATCCTCGACTTGTTATGATATCTTTGAAAAGTATCTTCGATCATTGTTGCCTGTAATAGAGTGTGTGCATCATACAACGCACATAACCTCAAAGTGTCAGTTTTTGTAAATTTAAAGAAGTATGTTTATATTTATTTTTGAAAGTAATTCCACCATTATACTTAAAGAACTCCAACAATAGCAATACATAGAATGTATTAATATTGTTAATTACTAAAATAAGATTTTTTTCTAAGTAAGAAATGAAAAATGTCTTGTAAGAAAGGGTATTATTGTTTATTTTGTTTGACAGAGTACAATTTATTTTTACAAAGTTGCCAAATCTTATTCAAATATTATTGCAATTACAGAAATAGCCAGCTGTAAAACGTGCTGTCAAGAAACATTGCTTGCAAGAAATTGCCACTGCAATATCTTGCTCGTGAGAAAGTTGCAGACTGTAAAGCAACTTTAAAACTGGCACTAATGTCAAAAATAAATATAAACAATAAAGCTTATTAAATTTACAAAAACCAAAAGTTTGATGTTAGACGAATTTTGATGTATGTGCCCTATTGGGTTTAATCCGTTCAATAAATAAAGGTGTTATTTATTTAAAAAAGGTATTTTCAATTGAATTAATTTACATTCTGAGCCCCTCAGATAAAAAAATAATTTGATGAATCAGTTCAATTAAGGAGCGCACTTTTTGAGAATCACTAACATTTTTATCCCATTTAGGAATATTTGAACATATTGAATGACTTCCGTACCTCCTTACCTTCTCGTTTACCACACATTGAGCCCTACTCCTCTCAAGAATCTCCAGTACGCAGTGAAGTATCTCTGGTCACGCAGCAATACCGTGATTTACTACACCGTGCCAACAATTTGTCAGACCGACTTTCTGGCGTTGGTGGCCGTCAAAGAGAATACTCTGATGCTCTTGACAAAGCCAAACAGTGGCTCAGAGATGCTGAGCCTAGAGCGAATAAACTACTCAACGAACCGATTGGAGGTGATCCCAAAACAGTCGAGGATCAACTGCACAATGCTAAAGCTCTCAACAATGAATTTGTGGCCAACAGACGACTTATCGACAATGCCAAACAGGTAAGTAATATTTGTAATCCTCATCCACATTTTATTTAACTGTTGTTATTGTCATAGGCAACCAGTGCTCTGCTGAGATCTCTCGAAGGTCAAATTTCGCCATCCGAAATAAACCGATTGGAACATCCAGTGCAAGAGGTGGAACACAAATATAATCAACTTAGTAATGCCATTGCTAATCGCTGTCAAGAACTCGACACTGCTTTGGTGCAGTCGCAAGGCGTACAGGATGCCCTTGATGGTATCATCGACTGGTTAAACCAGGCCGAAAATCAATTCAAAAATATGCAGAGACCTGCCTCGCTTATTAAGGAACGCTTAGAAGAGCAGCTGCGAGAACATCGTGTGTTCCAGTCAGATATTGATACTCACATATCGTCTATTGACTCCATTTATATGTCTGCTAATGAATTAATAGTATCAACAAGCAATGCTCGGGTAGCCAAGAAAATTGAGGGCAAGTTGAATGACGTAAAAGTCCGCTTTGAGAAACTGTTTGATCGAACTCAAAAGAGAGGTGTTTTTCTATCAGAAACTGATCAAGATTTGAAGGTCTTTAATAATCAAGCCGCCAAATTCGAGGATTGGTATAACAGCGTTATGGAAATAATGGATTCTAGAGACCTTAGCAAACTGCCTATCGAGGAGTACACCAATCAAATGAAGAAAATAGCAAGCAACCGTGACGATAATAGAAATATGTACGAGGACACAATTAAAATTGGAAAAGATCTACTCAAGCGAGAAGTCACTGACACTGCCAACGTCAGAGACCGTGTAAAATCAATGGAGCACCAGTGGAAAGAACTTGAAAATCTATTGGAAGAAAAAGTCAAACTATCCAAATTACGCTCTGAGCAACTTAATGCATATGAAACTTTACGAGTACAAGTTACTGATTGGTTAACCAGAATTGAAACTAAGGTGGCTCGCCTTGACGTTGTGGCTATTGAAATAGAAACCTTAAAGAAACAAAACGAAGAGTTGAAGCCAATTGCCAAGGAATACAAGGATTATTCTCCCACTATCGATAAGATAAACGAAATCGGTACTGCTTATGACAATTTAATACGTGGAGATAGACCAGATTCACCATCTAAACGTAAAGGCTATAGCCCCAGTAAACGTCCCTCACTTACATCCGGTCGATTGTCATCTCAAGATGGCCGTTCACCATCGCCAACTAAAGGAATCAGCCCACTTTCTCCGGGAGGATCAAGCGGATTCTCATCCCGAAGGTCCAGTCAAGATGGTTTCCACCTCGAAGAGCTCTCTCCAGTTCAACAACAACTCGCCGAAATCAACAATAGGTACTCTCTTCTTGGCGTTAAAATCAACGATCGCCAGTCTGAAATTGATTCGATTCGTGATGAACTCAAGAAACACCTTGACAATTTGAGAACCCTTAGTGCCTTCTTAGACAAAGTTCAGAGACAATTACCTAAAGATGTTGTACCAAACACTAAAGACGAAGCTGACAAACTTAACAAGCAGATCAAACAAGTTTTGGAAGAAATGTATGAAAAGCAGTCGCTCCTAGACTCAACAAAGAGCCAAGTCAAAGATCTACTGAAACGCAAACCCAGTGCTATAGGAGCTGACCGTCTTAATGATGACCTAGAAGACGTTGTTTCGCACTGGAAGAGCCTGAGTGATCACTTAAAGAACAGAATTAAGTTCATGGAAGATATGAAGGAATTCCATGATACGCATGACTCATTGACATCTTGGTTGTCTGCCAAAGACCGCATGTTAACCGTACTTGGACCAATTTCAAGTGACTCACGCATGGTTCAGTCTCAAGTGCAACAAGTTCAAGTATTGCGTGAGGAATTCAGAACCCAACAGCCTCAATTACAGCATCTTATTGACGTTGGTGATGATGTCTTAGGATATCTAGATACAAGATCGCCAGATCATCAAAAGGTTAATAACAAACTTGCTGCCGTCCAACAAAGATGGGCAGACTTATTAGGAAAGCTTGAGGAACGTGCAGACTCGCTTGGTGCCGCTGCTGATACAAGTAGAGAATTCGATGCCCAACTTACCAGGCTTCGAGACGCATTGCAAGGAATTTCCGACAATCTAGATGAATTACCCCTCGATAAAGACCCAGAGGAACAATTACGTAAAGTTGAGAACTTGGAGAGGCAGTTGGAAGGTCAGAGACCACTTCTAGCTGATCTCGAAGCCAATGGGGCACACCTATGCGATGTTTTGAGTGACCCAGCCTCACGAGCCGATATTCAAGGTAAATTAGCTTCGGTAGGTCGACAGTATAATGCCTTGCAGAAGAAGTTGGACCACAAGAAAGCCGAAATTGAAGGATCGCTCCGTGATGGCCGCCAGTTCGAAGAATCCTGTGCCAAAACTCTTGGGTGGTTGTCCGAGGAACTCGGTTCGTTCTCAGAACGGCTCCTCATTTCTGCCATAAGGGATGTTTTAGAACAGCAGCTTGCACATCATGAACCCATTTACCGTGACGTTCTTGCCCGTGAGCATGAAGTTATCATGTTACTAAATAAGGGCAGAGATATGTTGTCGAGAAACAACCGCACAGATACCAGGTCCCTACAAAGAGATCTAGATAAGATCCAGCAGCAGTGGGAAAAACTCCGGAAAGAAACTGTTGACAGACACACTAGACTGCAAACTTGCAAAGAGCATTGTCGCAAGTATTACAAAGCCCTTGAATCTTTCTTACCTTGGCTAAGACAAGCAGAAGATAAATTAGACACACTTAGGCCTTCGTCTTTCCAACGTAAATACATTGAAAAACAATTGAAGGAATTGCAAGCATTCCGCAATGAGGTCTGGAAGAAATCCGGTGATTATGAAAATACTCGTTCACTAGGCGATTCATTCTTATCTGCTTGCGATATCGACAAAGATGATGTAAAGAATGAATTAGCTGATTTGAAAGATAGATGGGACAAATTAAACAACGATTTGATCTTACGTACTCAAGCTCTAGAGGACCAGTCCAGGAAATTAGCGGACTTTAACGAAAACCTCAGAGATTTACAACATGGTTTGGAACGTTGTGAAGACAAGTTAGCCTCACATGACGCTCTGGGCGGTGCTGCGAGAGATCCGAAACTGTTAGACAGGATTAAAGCTCTTAGAGAGGAAACAGCCAAATTGAAGAAACCTTTGAGTGCTGTTCGACAACAAGCCAACGATTTATGTAACGAGGCTGCAGAAAATGGTATAGATGCAAACCATCTCAAAGAAGAGGTTGACAGTTTAAGTGACCGCATAGACGAACTCACCGGTAAACTTGACGATCGCTGCTCAGATTTGCAGTCTGCTGCCACCGCTGTAACTCAGTTCAATGAACAAGTCAAAGGTCTTTCTCATGATTTATCTGGCTTAGAATCCGAGCTGGATAATATGAAACCACCAGGAAGAGAACTGAAAATTGTTCGTGGCCAAATCGATGACGTTAACAAATTGCTTAGTAAAATAAACAAAGCAACTGATGATGTAGTAGATGCTATCAACTCTGGTGAAAGACTTGTGGATAGTGGATTTGCCCCTGACACTGCACAAACCCGACAACAGGTCGATACTCTTAAAAAGCAGCTTGGTAAACTAGACGATCGTGCTCACAACCGTGAAAAAGACCTCGAATCGACCTTGAAGAAACTCGAGGACTTCTACATGGCTCACGCCAATGTTTTGGATGACCTCCAGGATGCCTCAGGGGAGTTACGTAAATTGAAACCGATCGGTTCTGAAGTTGACAGCATCAGAGCACAACAAAAAGACTTCAAGAAGTTCAGAGCTAATACCATCGAACCTCTGAGCAAAAATATTGACGACGTTAACAAATTTGGCCAAGGGCTTATCCAATCGGCAGCGTCAGGTGTTAACACAGCTACTCTTGAAAGGGACTTAGAAAAAATGAATGGTCTGTGGAACGATCTTAAAGAAAAGATAAACGATCGTGAAAGGAGGTTGGATATCGGTTTGTTGCAGTCAGGTAAATTCCAAGAGGCCTTGGATGGCTTAGCTAAGTGGTTGACAGACACAGAAGAACTTGTGGCCAATCAGAAACCTCCCTCGGCCGACTATAAAGTGGTGAAAGCCCAATTGCAGGAACAGAAGTTCCTGAAAAAGATGTTGCTAGATCGTCAAGGCTCAATGTCATCGTTGTTTGGTATGGGCAATGAAATAGCCAAAGAAGCCGAACCGTCAGAAAGGAAGGCCATCGAGAAACAACTCAAGGACCTCATTGGTCGCTTTGACGCCCTCACTGAAGGTGCACAACAACGTACCTTAGACTTGGAACAGGCCATGAGGGTAGCCAAGGAGTTCCAGGATAAATTGGTTCCCCTACAAGATTGGTTGGACCGCACCGAAAAGAAAGTCAAAGACATGGAGATTATCCCTACCGATGAGGAAAAAATTCAGCAGAGAATTCGTGAACATGACGCTTTGCACAATGATATTTTAGGAAAGAAACCTGATTTCAGGGAATTAACGGAAATTGCCTCCAGCTTAATGTCGCTCGTAGGCGAAGATGAAGCAGCAGGTTTGGCAGATAAGCTACAAGAAGTCACAGATCGCTATGGAAATCTCGTCGAGGCAAGCGAAAATATCGGACAACTATTAACAGCCTCAAGGCAAGGATTGAGACATCTTGTACTTACGTATCAAGACTTAGCAGCTTGGATGGACCAGATGGAACAAAGGCTCGCCCGCTACAAGGTGCTCGCTGTACATAATGACAAATTATTGGAACAAATGGATGATCTAACAAATCTTTCTGAAGACATCGCCGGCCGTCAAGCCGACGTAGATGGAACGGTAGATGCTGGAGTAGAACTCATGCGACATATATCTTCTGACGAAGCGCTGCAACTTAAAGATAAACTCGACTCATTGCAACGCCGATATAACGATCTTACAACTAGAGCCGCAGATCTTTTGAAACATGCAGAATCTATGCTACCTTTGGTTCAAAAGTTCCATAACAGTCATATTCGTTTGGTGGACTGGATGCAAGGTGCCGAATCAATCTTGCAATCTGCTGAACCACGTGAGGGTGAAATCGCCCGTTTAGAAGTAGATTTACAAGAACTCAGACCAGTTCTTGAAACCATTAATGTACTTGGTCCACAGCTGTGTCAAGCAAGTCCAGGAGAAGGTGCTGCAACTATTGAAGGTTTAGTTACCAGAGACAACAGAAGGTTCGATGCTATCGCTGAACAAATTCAAAGAAGAGCTGAGAGAATCCACCTAGGAAAACAGAGAGCTCTTGAGGTTACTGGAGATATTGATGAACTTCTGGAATGGTTCAGAGAAGTGGACGGACAACTCAGAGATGCTGAAAAGCCTTCAGCAGAACCCGATCTAATTAGAGTCCAATTAAAGGAACACAAGGCGCTCAATGATGACATTTCTAGTCAGAAAGGACGTGTTCGTGATGTTCTGTCCACCGCCAAAAAAGTTCTACGAGAAAGTCCACCAAGTGAAGACACTTCACTTATTCGTGAGAAAATGGAGGATTTACGTGAGGCTATGGACACCGTATCAGCCTTGAGCTCCGACAGACTAGGCATTTTAGAACAAGCCTTGCCATTGGCAGAGCACTTCCACGATACGCATAACGTTCTGGCTAACTGGTTGGCAGATATGGAAGAGCAAGTGTCCATGCTTACTATGCCCGCCCTTCGACCTGACCTTATTGCCCAACAACAAGACCGCAACGAAATGTTCCTTCAGTCAATCAACGAACACAAACCTTTGGTTGATAAACTTAATAAGACTGGGGAAGCCCTTGTACGTCTCTGCAATGAAGACGATGGCAGCAAAGTCCAAGAGTTGTTAGACAGTGATAACGCTAGATATGCTGCTCTCAAATTGGAACTTCGTGAGCGCCAACAAGCACTTGAGCAGGCTTTACAGGAGAGCTCCAAATTCTCAGACAAACTCGAAGGCATGCTTCGTGCCCTCTCCAATACCGCAGATCAAGTCAACAATTTAGAGCCTATCTCGGCGCACGTTCCAAAAATACGAGATCAAATCGAGGATAATGATGCCTTGGCAGGTGACTTGGACAAAAGGAAAGAGGCATATGCTGCTGTTAGACGTGCAGCAGACGATGTTATTAACAAGGCTGGCAACCGAGCTGATCCAGCAATCAAGGACATTAAACGCAAACTCGATAAACTTAAGAACCTTTGGGAAGATGTACAGAAGGCCACACAAGACCGTGGTCGATCCCTTGATGATGCATTGATCGCTGCTCAGAAGTTCTGGAATGAATTGCACGCCATTATGGCCACACTGAAAGACCTTGAGGACTCTTTGGTCTGCCAGGAACCTCCGGCAGTGGAGCCGAAAGCGATTCAGGAACAGCAAGTGGCATTACAAGAAATTCGGCAGGAAATTGACCAGACGAAACCTGAAGTCGACCAAGTGAGAAGTTCAGGAGAGAAACTTATGAAATTGTGTGGCGAACCCGACAAACCTGAAGTTAAAAAGCACATCGAGGATCTCGATAACGCATGGGACAACATCACCGCCCTTTATGCTAAACGAGAGGAGAATCTCATAGATGCCATGGAAAAAGCAATGGAATTCCATGAAACATTACAGGTTAGTTTTTTGTTGATATTAAAATTTGCCAGACTAGATTCCTCAATGATATTTTAACTTCACTTGAAAATTATTTTTTCAGAATTTACTTGATTTCTTGGACAAAGCCGAAAAGAAATTTGAGAAAATGGGACCACTTGGTGCAGACATAGAAGCAGTGAAGAAACAAATCGACCAGCTCAATAGATTCAAAGCAGAGGTAGACCCTCACATGGTTAAAGTAGAAGCTTTGAACAGGTTAGAATCAAAACACTTATCTAAATATTTTTTATACATTTAATTGTAAATATTGTTTTCTTTTCTGTGGTATTTTACTTTAAATACACCAAATTTATATTTGTTAAATTATCAACCTTTAAATAGAATATTTAATGGTGCAGTTACTAACTCTTGTTTATTTTTCTATCATTTTCTGTTCCAATGGACTACAGGAGTCTTATAAGGCAAGAATACTTTAGATTTTCTGCATTGCTGTTGTGTTAACGCAAGTTTTGTGGCATGCTTCCTGTACTTTTGTTTTTGTCTTCCTTTCTAATGAAAAAAAATTTTTCCAAATTTGCATCCGGATTTTCCATTTAAAGTACATGTGAATTTGCTTTCCTGGATGCTTACTGGATATTTTTTAATACTATTTTATCGTGATTTTTCTTGTGTCTGCTTTGAAAAGCTTTTCTTTGCTATGTGTACTTCGCTTAGCATAGCTTTACAGGTTTGACTTTAACCAAACGATGGTTTGGATAATCCATAACGAGATTTTAATAAGTTGTTTTCAATTTAGGCAAGCTCAAGAATTAACAGAGCGAACATCAGCAGATCAAGCCGCAGCTATTAAAGAGCCATTATCTGCCGTCAACAAACGATGGGACGACTTATTGAGAGGTATTGTCGAAAGACAGAGACAGTTAGAAAATGCCCTGTTGCGTCTTGGCCAATTCCAACATGCCCTTAATGAATTGCTTGTTTGGATCACCAAGACAGATAGGACTCTCGATGAACTAAAACCTGTTGCTGGAGATCCACAAATCCTGGAAATTGAATTGGCCAAATTAAAAGTTCTCATAAATGACATCCAAGCTCACCAAACCAGCGTGGACACTCTGAACGATGCAGGACGACATATTATTGAGAGTGGCGAAGGTAAGCAAAAAAAATTTAATAGTGGAGTAAAAATAAAGTTAAAGATTGAAATAAAGAAAGTGCATGGGGAAGGGATTTTTTTTTTTGAAATCTGAAGTACACATATAAAGAAGTGTGACTGTAAGTTTTGGACTTCGGGTGAGGTTGGGAACATATTCCTCCAAGCAATTGTCGTTGCCTAGGAATATTTGCAGATCTATGCAGCTATTCCAAATTATTTTTAATGTAATTTTTAACTTTTTTATAATTTTACTTTTATTTATTATTATTTATATTTTATATTATTTTAATTATTAGTTTTACTTATGAGTGTATATTAGTATTTCTTTTTAATTGTAGACTTGTTTTGACGTGTTTGTTCTACACCCAACAGATAGTACAGAGTGGAAATGATAGAAACCATAAGAGGAGTACCTCTAGGGTCGGTGTTGGGACCATTACTCTTCCTTGTCTATATAAATGATTTACCTAAATCTTTAGAACAAGGGAGATGACTCTCGGCATATCCTCTATAGGATCGCTGAAAAAACAAATAGTCTACTAGTTTTTACTATCAGAAAAATAAGGAACTCAATAAATGAACAAGTTGCTTTAACAACCTAACTCTCACTTTTTCATTTACTTCTCATATACCTGAATTTGTCTTGGGGGAATGTGGCACAAAGTCACTTACAAAAATTATTTGTAATCCAAAAGCCAGCAGTAAGAAGTATAATCAATGCCAATGGGAACAAGACAATTTCTGTAGAACTAAAAATTCTGTCATTGTTGTCCGTTATTGTATATCAAAATTTACTTGTGAAACAAAATCTGCAAAATTATGTTAGATGTAACGAAATCCATGAATATGATATGAGAAATAATTTCAATCTGCTAACACCACAAAATAAACTTCATAGAAACAATAACATTGAAATCACTTTGTACAATTTTTTGCCACTGCTCTACCAAAATCTACCTAGATTTAATATTATTCATATGTGTACTTTAGATTCCAGTAAAAAATTCCTCTCCCCAAACACTTCTTTAAGAAATATATTTTTCGTTTAAATAGCCGAAGAAGCTAGTGCGACCCAAGAAAAATTAAACACCTTAAACACTCAGTGGCGATCACTTATGCAAAAGGCAGCTGATAGACAGCGTGAGCTCGAGGACGCACTCCGCGAGGCTCAGCAATTCAACGCTGAAATTCAAGATCTCCTGGGTTGGTTGAGTGATGTGGATGGTATAATAACCGCCAGCAAACCGGTGGGAGGCCTGCCGGAAACCGCATCTGAACAACTTGAAAGGTTCATGGAGATATACAACGAAATAGAAGACAACAGGCCCAAAGTGGAAACGGTCCTAGCCCAAGGTCACGAATACCTCAGGAAAGCTGCGACTCCAGCCTCCAACTTGCAACAAAACTTACGTACCCTCAAACAGAGATGGGACAACGTCACTGCTAGAGCCAACGACAAGAAAATCAAGTTGGAAATCGCTCTTAAAGAGGCCACCGAATTCCATGAATCTCTACAAGCGTTCGTCGACTGGTTAACGAACGCTGAAAAGGTCCTCTCTAATCTGAAACCAGTGTCTCGGATACTAGACACCATACAAGGCCAAATTGAGGAACACAAGATATTCCAGAAGGATGTTAGCGCCCATCGTGAAATTATGCTTGCCCTAGACAAAAAAGGAACACATCTGAAGTATTTCAGCCAGAAGCAAGATGTCATCTTGATCAAGAACTTGCTTATTAGCGTGCAGCACAGATGGGAAAGGGTGGCGTCTAAATCTGCAGAACGCACAAGAGCCCTCGACACAGGCTACAAAGAGGCTAAAGAGTTCCACGATTCCTGGTCCGGTCTGATGAGTTGGTTGGACGAAACCGAGCATTCCCTGGACGAATTCTTGTCGGAGGCTGTTGGCAACGATCCAGAAAAAATCAAGAGTCGTCTGGCCAGGCACCAAGACTTCCAGAAAGCTCTCTCCGCAAAACAGGGCACTTATGACGGTGTTATGAAATCTGGAAAACAACTCAAGGATAAAGCACCAAAGACTGACGAAAACACCTTGAAGACTATGTTGACGGAGCTGAAAAACAAATGGACCAGCGTTTGCCATAAGAGCGTTGAAAGGCAAAGGAAACTAGAGGAGGCTCTGTTGTATTCTGGCCAGTTTAAGGATGCCATCGCTGCCTTGGTGCAATGGCTTCAGAAAGCTAGAAAAGACTTATCGGCGGACAGTCCCGTTCACGGCGACCTTGACACAGTAAGCCACTTAGTAGACTTGCACAGACAATTTGAAAAAGAATTGGACAAACGTAATGATCAGATGGAGTCTGTGATGAGAAACGGCCAAGAACTTGAGAGGACAGCTAGTAAACATGATTCCATTCAGATCAGAGGTCAGCTTAACGAATTAACGGAATTATGGGAAATTGTCACCAATCTGACCCATGTTAAAACCGACAGGCTCCGAGATGCTTTGAAAGAAGCCGAGAGGTTACACAAATCTGTAAATATGATACTTGATTGGTTGTCCGAAGCCGAAATGAAGTTGAGATTCGTTGGAAATACACCTGAAGATGAAGCTACGGCCTACGAACAGCTGAAGGCCCTCGACGAGTTCCGAGCTCAGTTAAACGAGAAAGAAATAGAAAAAGACCGAACCTTAGAACTAGCCCATAGCATATTAGGCAAGTCCCACCCAGACTCGATCAACGTCATTAAGAATTGGATCAAGGTCATTCAGTCACGATGGGAGGAAGTTTCTCAGTGGGCATTGCAAAGACACCAGAAGTTGTCTCAACATATGCAATCTCTCCGAGATATGGACGACACTCTCGAGGAACTCATTCAGTGGCTGCTTGGTCTTGAGAATACACTGATAGCTCTGAAGAGAGAGGAGCTGCCGATGGACATACCTGCAACTGAGCAGCTTATCGCAGATCACAAAGAATTCATGGAGAATACACAGAAGAGACAGGTAGAGGTGGACAGAGTTTGTAAGGCCAAGCAAATTAAAGCACACGGACCTAAAGATCCTAAGAAATTCGCCAAAGGCAAAGGACCAATGTAAGTTGTTTTTTTTATTGCTAGGTACACTTTCTATTTCAGCATGATAATAGTCACAGTTATGCTCATTGTATGAAAGTAATTTACTGAAATATTGACTTGCTGCATTTTGATGCAAGTTAATTTTATACATTCACTTCTATATTCTCCTCTACACACTTACACTCTACATGCATTACCATTTGTGCTCACAATACACACCAAAAAATTGTTGTATCGCTTGTTTTATGTTTTATATTTTATGTTGCATGTTATTTATTTGTTTTTGTTTGCTTTGTCTTATCACCAGTCGTGGATCTCAGCACGATATTCGCGAATCATCACCGGACATCTATTATGGTTCACTTGGTCGCAAGCAAAGGTATGTCTGCCTCACTTCCTCCTCATCCCTTCATCTTAAGTTGCACAGTATATAGTTATGCATATATGGGTTTTTAGGACAATCAAAATTGACAGAGACAATGGACAAAATTTATGGCCTTCAATGTCAGACAAAAATGCTGAGTAATGTTTGTTACAGAACCATTTCGAAAATTTGTACAAAGAAAGTTTTTTTATTTGTAACTAGAACTTGAATCACAGTGATAAAAGACATCAACACTAGAGTTGGCTCGAAGTAGGGTTTTCAATCACCAATCCCGGGATCCCGGACGAATTTGTGGTCCCGAAAATTCCGGGATTTCAAAAATCAATCCCGCGCATTCTTCGGGACTGGAGTATGCTCGGAATTCTCGGAAATATTGTTGTTTTCAATCAGAATTCGGTATAAACGGCTATACTGAGTTGTTTGCTTCATGTTATTGTATAATATAATATATAACCAACTTAGCAAATATAAATGTCACATACATCATACAATTTAGAGTGAGATCCCAGAGCCGCCAGACCTACGTCATTTTAGCAAAGCTAATATTTTGACAACAAATAGTGTAATATCTAGTTAAGAACGTATGCGTATTTGCTAGCTTGAAAGCGGGGCGCTTTTGCAGAAAACAGTACAAAAGGTACATAAAAATTTTCTCACCTACGTTAAAGTATGATAGCTGATTTATTTTTCAAGTGACATACTAACGACATGGTGTAAGCGTCAATCTCCTAATCTTAAGGTCCGAGGTTCGATCCCTGAGCGTTCTCAGCTTTTTTTTTTTCAACAAATATTAACTTAAGGTGGCGATTACCAAGAAAGAGACAACCGATAAGGAAATATTTATTATTTTTGGCCATAACTTTTTTCTTAGAACGTATATTTAAAAAAAACTGAGACTACCTAAGTAGAACATGGATTTAAATTACATGTGAATAAAAAATAGCATTTAAAAAAATATTTGTTTTCACTTACTACAAGTAAGTTCTCTGACGATGGTTGAATAAACTGAAAAGTAAGAAAAGAGTAATTTTATTATAAAGACCAATAACTCAGGATATACCTTTTTTTTGTGAGGAGGGAAATCCGTCATGGAGACCTGGGACTTAGGTTCTATCGTCCCAGGTAGTGCCGGACTTCAATAGGCTAAAACTCCCCCCCCTTTCAGTGTTTCCGAGTGCCCCAGATTATGCTAATCTCCTATTTCGTAGTTTTAAATCTCATTATTTTGGAAATGACTGGAATTATTGAGTGAAAATTCTTAGCAATTGTCTTGTTACGGTTCTACTTATTTAGTCTCAGTTTTTTTAAATATACGTACTAAGAAAAAAAAGTTATGGCCAAAAATAATAAATATTTCCCTATCGGTTGTCTCTTTCTTGGTAATCGTCACCTTAAGTTAATATTTGTTAAAAAAAAAAAGCTGAGAACGCTCAGGGATCGAACTTCGGACCTTAAGATTCAGAGGTTGACGCTTAACACCATGTCATTAGCCTGTCACTTGAAAAATAAATCAGCTATCATACTTTAACGTAGGTGAGAAAAATTTTTATATACTTTTTGTACCTGTTTTCTGCAAAAGTGCCCTGCTTTCAAGCTAGCAAAAACGCATACGTTCTTAACTAGATATTACACTATTCGTTGTAAAAATATTAGCTTTGCTAAAATGACATAGGTCTGGCGGCTCTGGGATCTTGGACTATTTGTATACTACCAATAAATATAAAAAAGTAATTTCACAAAAATGTATAAACAGAAACTCATAAAATAAATGAAGAAATTCAGAGCAGTATGATGCTGAAGGAAAGATCGATGATAGAGTCATTAAGCATATAAACAGTTGTAAAACAAGAAATGGCATTATTTGAAAACGGTTTTTTTTAGGAAAAAATTTAAAAATTGCATATCAGAATTTAACAATTATTCCCCCCACAAGTGTAGAGTCGGAGAGGGTCTTTTCTATTGGTGGTGGGCTCTGTACAAAGATCCGGTCCAGACTAGGGGACAAAACATGAGATACATTAGTTCTTCTAAGATCCTTTTTTAAAAATAAATTTTAAACTGTTCGTTTTTGTTACTACTACTATTTCATTCAAATAAATAAAACACATTTAAAAATTCCCGGGATCCCAGGAAATCCTGGGATTTGGAATTTTGTAATTCCGATAATCCCGAAAGCTTAATCCCGTCCCGGGATTGAAAACCCTAGCTCGAAGTGATGTGTCACTGCTTAAAAATGTTTAGCCTATTTTCTCTGTTTTTTATACCTTTGAGTATATTTAGACCATTGTTTTAAAGATCATATTTGCTTATATATGTTATCATTCGCTGTCAAGATCATGAGAAACATCAATATTTAGTTACCATATGACCATGGGAATATTTTCAAAAGTTCTTGGTAGACCAGTATCTAAAATCATAAAAATTCCAAATAAATGTCTTTCACACTTTTAGGTAAAATTACATAATGCCTGATTTTTTGAATTTTCTTTTCTTTTTAACTTTTGTTTCATTGTCTTTGGAAAACATAAACTTTTCTCAGTTTATCAGAATAGAAATCATGAGGACAATGAATGTCAAATTGTTCAGGCTAAATCATTTGTCACAGTTTGTTTTAATTTTGTACTCTCATGCACAAAAAAAATGGCACAAGTCTTATAAAGTATTTTTGCTAAAATCTAGTTGTGTACAGCTGACTTTAATTTTTGTGACATTTTCAGTTATTTGTCAAAATTCATTACAAGTGTGCAAATAGAGACAGATTTACATTAGTAAAAAATAGTTGTCCTATTTTTTTTGCTCACGACAGTACTTCTCCATTTGAACAAGACAAGAGAAAGAACATCTAGAAAGCTCAATGTGTCCCTCTTACTTGCGAATGTGGTGATGGTTACGCTAGGTTATAAACATATTCCTAGCTTATACTCTACAATAGCATCTACCATTGACTTCTAATGCACCCTCGACACAAAAGTAAATTGAGTTTTCTTGCTGCTTTGTTCTCTCTTTTCACAAGTCACAAAACTGCACCTCATACCTGGTCTATCTTATATGTCTATGGGTAATGTATGTCTGTTTCTCATTACTGACTTATCTGTTAAGATGTTTGTGCTGTTTGAGAATAATTTTTTTTTGGCGTTTAATAACTTAAAACTTGTTTTGATCAATTTGGAAACATTCCTATGGCGCATTAGTATTATACGTTTCTACTTATTGCTTGTGAATTTTAAGATATTCATAGTGAATAGCATGCTTTGCATTTTGTTTGACGAATGTTTCCCTTTTTTAGCTTCAAAGGATCTAGAAATGACTTGCTGCGAGGAAGGTTAGATCCCAATCATTTTTGTATGCTAACACATTTTAACACATTTTTTTCCCTACTTATTTTTTTAACAAGTGTTTTATTAATTTTTATACCATATTATGTTGGTTTTCACAAGAATATGCATACGAAGTAGCTAGAAATGTATTTTTTTATATCAGAAAATAGATATGCATATTCTTGTTTTAAAAACCGAATTTTTTGTAAGTTATTTTTATTGTGACTAAAAATGTTTTACCCTTTTTGTTAACAATTGGTGAGTGGTTAACATAGAGTAGTTCATGTTGATAAGATATAGATGCCAAATATTATAATTGAATCATTTGGAGCATTGGAAAAGAAAAATATAAATCATTTTTATTAATATGAAATGGATCTCATATAGATTGATGCCACCCTTTGTTCATAAAATTTGTATGATTCATTTTAAAGTATATGATCATTTTTTACTCGTATCATGATCTATCACAATCGTATTGACTTAATTAACTATTTTTGAATTGTAATATAACATATTAATCGATAAATTAGAATGAACAACTTGTTAATTGAAAAATTCAACTACTAAACTTGCAAAGTAGTATTGCTAGTGAGGGCAAAATAGTATCGCTAGTGATTGCCAGTGATAGTTACGTAGTATTTTTTTGGTATCTAGTATTTCTACAAAATAAATCAAACAAATGTACTGTTCTTTCTCTTTTTCTTAAATTTTTATGAAGAGAAGATTGTTGTAGGGTATTTGTTTGATTTTTTTTTTATATATTAATAGTTTTTAGTGTGTAGAAAATTGTGTTGAGTGTTGCATGTTGCTTTTTTCCAACAGCCGGGTCAGCCCAGGACGAGAACTTAGTCCGGATCCACAATTGCCCCATATCGGGCCAAGATTCCCAACTGCTGGAAGGTACACATTTTCATACATTTTTTGGGACTAACCACACAACCACACACTGATATACTTCTAGGTGTATACCGCACAACAAAACAGTACTAAAAAGAGTGATATTAAAAGATTAATTCATGAGTTTTATAGATTTTTTTAGATTTTCCTCCCGCATGACATTTGTTGTGACACACATACTGAAGTAATTTCCATACACAACGATCAGAGAGAAGTATAACTGAAATAGACAAAGCCTGTAGTAGATGTAAAGTGTATATTGGACAAATATGCTTACAATTCTAACTAGACTTAAAGTACACATTACCAAGCAGTTTTAATGATTTCCTGATTTTCAGCATGGCAATGTTGCTAGTGGTGTTTGTGGAAATTACGTCAGTATATATATTTCTGTAGTATATCTTTACAAATTAAAGCAACTATATATTTTGTGTGATGTATGATATACATACGAATTGCTAGTTCTAGACCATCACAAAATATTAAAAAATTAGTCTTTTAAATCCTCGATGAATAATTGAAAACGAAAATATGTACATTTCAAATATGTAAAGAGCATGAAAACTTGTGTTTTAACGAATTTTTTAAATATTCTAATGCGAAATACATTTTCTTAAAATATTTGTGCCAGTGCGATGTTAATATTTGCATGCAAACACTTGAAACCATGTCACTTTACCTTCTATGCAAATACTTATTTATTTTTCCTCAAAAAATATAGCGAGCCTGAATTCCGCGCGCCAAGAGTCAAATTTTTGTATGACAAGTGGCGTCATGTATGGATGTTATCTTGGGAAAGACAGAGAGAGCTTTATGACCATCTGGCTTATCTGAAGGAAAAAGAAAAGGCTGATAACTTCTCTTGGGATGATTGGAGGAAGAGGTTCCTGAAGTTCATGAACTACAAGAAGTCTAGGCTCACGGATCTCTTCAGGAAGATGGACAAAGACAATAATGAGCTGATACCAAGAGACGACTTTATCGAAGGCATTATTAAGACTAGTAAGTGTTATATATTCTAGCGTACTGCGAGCAGAGAGAAAATGATGTGTTTCTTCTAGAATTTGACACCTCCCGATTGGAGATGAAGCATGTTGCCGATATGTTCGACGAAAACAACCGTGGATTGATCGACTGGAAGAAATTCATCGCTGCACTCAGGCCTGATTGGGAGGAAAAGACCCCCGAGAATGACGCTCAAAAGATACACGATGAAGTCAAACGTTTGGTTATGTTGTGTACTTGTAGGCAGAAATTCAGGGTGTTCCAGGTTGGAGAAGGCAAATATAGGGTATGTCTTATGAGGGAAATGTTGGCTTTGTGTCGGAAATAATATTTATTATGATTTTAGTTCGGCGAAAGCCAAAAGCTTCGACTTGTTCGCATCCTCCGAAGTACCGTGATGGTACGTGTAGGAGGAGGTTGGGTAGCGTTGGATGAGTTCCTTTTGAAAAATGACCCCTGCAGAGGTACGTATCATTGTTATTCGTATTCGATAATGTTTATTGTTATTACACCACAACATATTTTGTTAGAATTTTCATATGATTGCCTGCTTATTTTAATATTTGAATATAAAAATCAATTCAAACACAAAAAAAATGCCGATTTTTATTCAATTAGTTATTGTTTTGGTCCTTTTCCAATATGATGGTTTTTCAATGTTTGAATAATTTCACGTTTTTGTGCCATGCAATTGAAAATTCTAACAATTTTTAAAATAATGACACTTGTCTAGGGTCTATAATCGAAAATAAAAATAACAGGGGATATTTAACAAGAATAATAATTAATTATTACACAAAATACTTATTTATCTTTGACTTAAAACTTAAATATGTTTAACCTGCTTTGCATACCCAAGAACTAAGCACCTATTTTAACAGTAAAGAAAAAATCAAAATTCCTCAATGTTCATTAACAATAATTATTCATGTATTAATCAAAATAACATAAAACTGCGACTCCAGAGGAAATCTAATTAAAAAGTAACAGTTAGCTTTTTCATTTTTATTTTACATGTTTCATATGATATAACAGGGAGACACTAAAATTATTGACGTAGCAATGTAAAAGACAAAAGTGATTTGGTGTGCTATGACTTAACAAGGATGTGATAACTGTGACTGACGCTCGACTAGATTGAAAATGCCATGCTATGTCAACAATTTTTGCTCCCAATCTGTATGTGTGTTAAATTGTTTGTACATTATGGAAAACTTTATCGATAAAAGTTCTGTTTGTTTTAAAACAAAGTTCTAGTGGCAGAATTCTATTAGTAGTCTTCGTTTGATAGAAGAAAGTTAATGTTTTCTCTCAAGTACCTTACTGTCAATTTGCGAAGAGCAACAAATATCGAGAAATATCGTTGGTAACCAATTGTTATGCTTGAATTTCAAACTTCAACAGTCAACTTCAGCTTCTTTGAGATATTTTTCTCATATATTTTTTCTTTTAATTGGGCATTCAAAAAATTTAGATAACTCGAAAATACCTCAATAGGCTATTCTCACAAATTTGGGTAATATCATATTTGGATACTGCATGGAAAAATAAAGGACATGTGTTTTCTACTTTTCTGAAACACGCACTATAATCCTGTAAAAAATTAAAAGAATTTAAAATTCTTAGTATGCGGTACTAACTTACTTATCTAAGCCATCTGATTGGTCAACCATCGTTTGCGTCCCATGATACATAAACTAGGCACTACTGATGTGCAGGATATTGTGTTATGCATGTTGACTTCTGATTGGTTAGTTTAGGTTGTCAAAGATCAATTGCCAATGACAAGTCGTAAAGTATAGTGAGTGAACACAAAAGTATCGTATGTGATGTGACTTTGCAACGCTTGTCAAATAAAGAAGAAGAAAAACAGGACATAACCTCTTTCGTCTGTCATTATTTATTTATACTTGATGTGTATACTGTATTTACTATTCGAATGTGGTCTCAGTAGATTGATTTACCCTTGTTTATTACTTGTGTGGTCTTATGTTTTTATTGTGAAACTGAGTACCTAATCGAACTAGTTTTCAAAAGCCAATACATTAATCTAAAATTAAAGTGTCATATAAAGTGGAACATAACCTCCAAGTTCACAGTTTCGACATTTATGTTGTTGTGTTGAATACGTTGTCAAGTCGTCTACATTTTTATTCATTTCTATTGGCCTATAATTATTTCATTACAATAGCCATTTTATTTACCTATCAAGGAGGTAAAGAAAATGGTTATGTGTCTTATGAGGTATCCCCAAACTTTATGATGGTAAATCTTTTATGATTAGGTATTTATTCGTCGAATATCTCAGAATCTACCTGAAACGTTACTATTCTGTCAAGCATTATTTGCCATCATTTCTTCTATGTCAAAAGTTTTCTTTATTTAGAAAATATATATCAATGGTATTAATATAATGATATAAAATTCCCAAATTGGATAATGGTAAATTTCCTCAATAGTGTTAAAACAAGTGAATATTGGCAATGACACCTTCAAGAAATATGCTTGAAATTTCTCCTCGAATGTCTCCCACTTCTAACCAAATGGACTAAAACCAATCAAAATTCTAGTACGTCACTATAAATTTTGCTAGTGGTGGAAAATTTTCAAATAGCTATATCACTGTAAATTATTGGGATTAAAGGACTGGTATTCAGTAACAGTACTCTCTTTTGTGAGAACATGTTTTTAGGACATTATCAACTTATTCTTTAATGTAGAGTTCTGTTTCAGATTTTAATATGTTGTAAACTACTGTTGATAATTGTCTTCATACATAAGACAGGACAACCTTAAAGGAAGAAAACTTCCATGACAGACAAATTCATCCAAAATAATAGAGATGTTCAAATTTTATATCTGAGGATAACTTGAGAGTTATTGTATCATCACTTGTTTTAGAACAAGCAAAAATTTTTATCGATATTAAAAATGTTTAAAAAGTTAATTATAATTTTTCATAATGTGCAAACTTTTTGCCACAGTTAAAAATATTCTCATTACACCTCACTTAACCATTCAAAGTTTTGACACCCGATTGGCTATATACATGTGATATTTAAACCAATGTTATGTTTTCAAACAAAATCAGTGGTAATAGGTAGTGAGTAAGTTCATACTGATTTTGTTTGAAATTTCTTTCGCTTATTAATTCACATTTACTAATAGATATTTTCTGTTTCCTTCTCCTAAAAAATTAACTCCCTGTCACAATTTTGATTTAATTCTTCTCCGTTAATTTTACAAATTAATTTGCAAATCACCTATTTTTGGTTGCGCTTTCAATGTTTATTTGTCGCTTATTTATGTTTTAACATCGTCATGACCGTATATTGTCGCGTTCTGAATATAGTCACGATAGTTTTACCGTTACCTCACCCCAATATACCTGAACAGCACGAGCCTTGGTGCCCCCTTGGTAAGAAACTGCACGTTAACTTTTGTATCTGTTCCTCCCTTCTTTGTTCGGTTAAAAAATCTGATCCTCATCTCATTTTATCGACAGTATGTATGAGTATAAGTGTGCATGTGTTCTTAGAAGAGCGATCAAAGAACAATGCCGACTTCTACATAAATGCTACCTTTTTTTGCTAAAGGGAAGTGCAGGTCGAAGTTATGATTTACAAAAAATTAACAGTTGGTTTGGTTTTCTTTATTGGACTGAGCATGTCTTTTTATTTAATAACACAAACACTACACAACATTTTTACAGTGGTGATTTTTTTATTTTAATTTTGTATATTTTTTTTTAGTAAATAGATATTTTTCATCACTGAATATGACGTTTTAAAATTTTGATGTTATAATTTACTGAGAGGGGCGACATCTTAGTGGAGACTTGTCATCTGACAAATCGGAAATCAACAGTCAATGTGCCCGATAGTTTGCAGATATGAAGAAACAATTTTTCTGTTGGAAGTGTTTTCTTGGGAGAATGGCTCTCATGTTAATATGTTGATCCTTGCCAGATAGTGCTTGTCAATTTAATATTGGTCACGAATATTAAAAAAAAAAAGTCATATTCAGTTGATAACTGTATTTTTTGTATTATAAATGCACTTTGCATATTTAATGTAACATTTTTTAACAAGCCTCCCCCTGTGTTTTTTGGTTATCAAGAAATACCCAGTTTGAAATATTTGGTTCCTATAGTGGAGAGAACGTGCAGAAAAATTATTGAACAGAATGGTTAGCTATCAAATATTAAAAATGAGCTTGTTAGTTTGAGGTTTTTTAATTATTTTTCATTCACAGATGTCCAAAAGAACAAGGTGATAGAGGACCTCTAAGAGTAACAATGTGGGGGTTCGATTTTGGACGGTTTAAAAATTACGATTTTTTTTTTAAATTTTTTCGAACGTATTCCATCCTACACTGAGAATTTCACCGCTGTGAAGAAAATAACTACTGCAGTGAGGTGATTTCTTTTATCAGTGATAGCTAAATAGTGTACATGCCTGACCAAACATTCATTCAATTACCATTGCAACAATTGAATTAAAAACATTTTTTTGGAAACTGCTATATTCTAATGTTGTCTAATGTACTACGGAGAAAATGGCCACTATTTGAAAACTTCTTTAGTACGTGCCTAATTAAAATTATAAACCTAAAAAAAGGTAAAAAAATTATTTACAGCGAAATTTCAATGCAAATTTGGCACTTTCTTGGAAAATTCCTTTTTGGGGTTCGAAAAGCACTCATTTAGACTAATTGTATTTTTGGTGTCTTATATTTTTTGACGCCAGTTCTCTTTCACTTTGGCATTCGTTTGCATACACTCTCTTTGTAATAGCCTCTCACGAAGGAATCAATTAGACTCAAATCGGGTGAATGAGTGGCCACTTTATCGGCCTGCGGCTGACAATCTATTAATTGGGATGTTTTGTTTAAATGCTAATTCTTAATGTAGGGTGAACTATGCCCGAAAAAATAGAAAAAAAATTCATAACTTTTAAACCGTCCAAAAGTGGACCCAACTACAAATGCATGCAATTCTCATGTTACAATAAAACAGATGAGTAAAGGAAACTTTCCATTTGAAAGTTCACGAAACAAAATTTTGATAAAAATGAAAGTTTTCAATAAAATATTGGAATATTTGAAAGTTTCCAAAATTCTGGGAAAGTTCCTTTAGGAACTTTCGGAATATTCAAATATTTTACTGGAAACTTAAATTTTTATCAAAATTTCGTTCTGGAAACTTTCATATGGAAAGAAAATTTCCTGGAAACGTTTTCTTTGCCCATCTCTGCAATAAAATATGGTTCTTGTTTATGAGAAAACTTATTGAAAAACAAAGGGTTTCACTGACTAAAGGAAATGCTGTACACAAGCTGCTAGCAGATATCAATAAAAAAAAAATTTACTTTAACATTGACATTGTCAGTTGTCATTCTTGGCTAAACAAAGCTAATTGGATAATGTGGGAAAAGATGAAAATATAAGGAGCAAACCTTGTTAAAAAATGTTAACTCTTAGTTGCATATCATTTTCTAAGTTAGATTTTGCTTATTTTGTTTTGTTTGTTTTCTCTCCTTCCTTCTCTCCACCAACTCCCACAAATGTATATATCATTTATCTTCTTCGAAACCCACGAAAACGTTTACACGTGACCTCACAAATCCTGCTTTCCATTATTTCCCGTATTCCTCCTATTTCACCACCATAGCTAAAGGACGCACGAACATAGAGCTCCGCGAACAATTCATCTTAGCTGACGGCGTGTCGCAAACTATGACGGCGTTCAAGCCCAAAACATCGGCCTCTAGTCCCGCCTCTGGTTCCTCTGCATCTTCACTACGCACTCCTCAAGGGCCAATCACAAAGGTATTGCACCAAAAAGCACCTCATTGTATCTCGGTCTTATGCCCAAGGAATTGGGTTTGGGCAGAAGGGAAAATGCATTTCGAAATTTTTACGTAATCAAATAGTTCAGCTATTCACGCTACTACATAGAGTTGACTATACTATTAAATATACTCATGTTATTGCTGGTACTAAAATGGATATGGATTGCTGACATTTTTGTTTAGTCCAGTTTCAATGATACATGGATGGTTTTGGTTCTTGGCCGCCTATATAGGAGGATCAACTAAAAATGCGTCGATAATATGCAAAGAGCTCTTGGTGCCATTATTAAAGGATCGAAATACATTGCCACAACATCTAATGTGTTATTGAAAGCCATGGCTCTACTGGTCTCTGAATAAACCTCTGTTTTGAATTGTATATTTTGTGTAGATGGTCAGTGTTTTTACCGTGCATTTATGTTTATTGTGTAAAATTTCTAAATGCATTTTTCCTTTGAATTTCCCCAGTACATTTATATATTATGTAATTTATTTGAATCGTCTGCACTGTATTTAGTTGTCATGTCACTTGCTTTTGTAGATCTTAGACAGCACAGTAAGTACAAAGCATGCTTTACTTAATGCACATTGGTTCGGAAAGCTTTCTTCTAAAGGTAAGTGTAGATTTTTCTTTTTTTTTTTGCCTTTTTTTTGTCTATAGTACCCTCGGGAGGTACGGAGTTTGATGTTACGAGAAATACATGAATATAAATATTTATAGTTTTTTTATGCGTGATTTTGCGTTTCAAAAGTTATAATATGTATCATTCAGTGTCCGTATCACTTACCATTTCATGTTCGTTGTTCAGCACTAGCTGTATTTTAGCCAGTATGCACTTACACTATTAGACGTTTTAGCTAAACACATGTTCACGCTACTTTTTTTTTATTTGTACCATATTCATTTTGACTTTTATTTAGCTGTATAAATGTTGTTATCGAATATTCATTAACACTAGTTAGTTTCTTCTGTTTATGTATTAGTATTACCAAACAAATCTTTTTCTATTACATTCAGAACTAAATATCCCCTTATATACCCTTTTCCAAAACAGCACACAGCTAAACAGCTGATGCATAATAGTAAATTGACAGTTTGTGTAAGTGTACCTTGTTTCAACTCCTTTCTTTAGTTTGGAACCAGTATACATATATATTTATATATATATTAAAAAACATCCTTGGTTATTTTCTATTAGCTAGAAGAGTAGTTGTTTTGATTGGTTTTCCAATAATGAGCGTTTTAAAGTATTTACCTAATTAGTGTATTAGCGTGCCCAGATTAGGGCAACAATATACAGAAAGTAGGTATTTTCATAATAAATAAAGAAGTGTGTAAATTGTGATTTGCATAATACCTAAATAATATTCTGTAATCATGATAAAAGCAAATAAATAAAAATAATTAATTGTAAAAAATAAACAACAAAACAACTTATCATTTCAGTACTAAATTAAATTTTAACAGATTGACTGTCATGAGATTCAATTGAATACATATTAAGTGGGTCCAAGGTGCCATGCGTATGTATTATAATACACAATCTAGTTTATGCATATAGAACAAAAAATACTCGTGGCCTGGAGGACCTAACTACTGAATTTGGTGTGGCAGTCAACGTGTTAAACTTCATGATTACACATGGTACTGGTACCAAACTGAGATGTAAGTGAAATCTGCATAGGAGTAGAAAATGTCACTTGCAGGAACTCGCTGCGATCTGTATGTTACAGAGAAATATAAAACGGCAAAGTCTTATTACGGTTTTGGAACTGTGTATATATGTACCAAATTTTAGAGATACACACCACTCACATAATGTACACATGAACTTTCCATAGCTCACTTTCTCTTACATTTTCGCATGTATCTAGCTCACGAACATTTGGCGGAATTGATGCCTATTTTCGATCAAATAAGGGCGAGAGGAGAGTGTGGGAACGCATACCCCTTGCATGTGGGATCCACGGCCGGGCCCACCTTACACATGGCCCACGTTAATCCTAACACCTGCTATTGGGTAATATGTCACAGTTTTTATTTGTTGTTTTACACCTCGGGGTGTGGGTTTTTCTGCAGTTTAGACTAGTCTTAGTTGTTTAAGGTGGAGTTTACTCCATATTTTGACCAATTGTTATCAGGGGCGTGGAATATAAGACACACACACCCAAATTTTTTATTAAAGTAACGTTCTCTATGAACATCTTATGAATATTGTAAAGTGACCTGATCAACTGATTTAAGAAAACCACTGATATTTTATTTTATGCAAAATAGATCCAGCATGCTGTCAAAAAGATTATGTGCCCTGAGAGCGATATAGTGTATTGTATTGGCGAATTATATTCATAAAACTAACATATAGCATTCTATACCTAGTTGCGTCTTGAACTAAGGTTAGGATTCAAACTGGTAAACCTGTGAGGTATTAAATTCAGTATAGGGTTTTCATAAATGATTACAAGATGTCACCTATATGTTGGCAGCTATAAAATGGTCAGTAATAAGTTAGACAGAAAATGGCAAAATTAATATTTCGTAAAATTAATATAATTTCTGAGTCTAAGCTTTTATGTTCACCTTCGCCAATAATAGGTTAAGAGAATGTGAGTCTTTCTTTTTATACGAAGATAGTTAAAGTACAGCATACTTACTCCTTTTCTTTATTCTCTATTCACTAAACACTGCCAGCTAAACATCCACTTACATTTTGACAGATGAGATTACTTTGGTGTCAGTTTGTTTCCCCTCTGTTTTGTGTATAAGTTCACAGCTAACTATCCTTAGGACGTCGAAAAATTTTCCTTCTGAATTTGGTTGTTGACGAATTTTCAAAAATGGTAAAATTTAGTAGTTTAGACGTAATAATTTCATTATATATGTAATTCAGAAGACAAATTCAAAGTATTTTAGAAAATTCGACGGAATAAAATAAAAATATAATCTAGTTCCAGATCCTGTTGAAGTACATACATGTGCCAAATTTCAAGTCAATATCTTAAATGGTCCCAGAGTAATCGTGCGCACAAAAAAAGTTACAGACAGACCGACAGATTTTTTTTTTTCGTTCAAACTTAAAATCTCGATGTTTCATGACATTCTAAGCCTATTTGAACAATAAAAATTTTCAAAATTTTTTTTGTCGTTACTATACTTCCACTATTTCAATGTACTCCAAGAGTGGCAGTGACATCATAAGTAGTTAGTTAGTTCTTAACCAGGGTGTATTAAATAGGTGGTCCGACATACGGCACTTTCCTATGATAATAATGGCTTCATAAGTGCATGCTTCCTATTTAATTTAGTAGATGGTGCGAGCTTTAGCGTCCTACAAAAACCTGTATATAGGTACATGAATTTCCTTTGCTGCATATAGTGTTGCATATATTCACAACTGAACAGCAATTTCAATTATGTAAAGGAACAAATATTCACCAGTTTGAAATTTATATAGGTATGGTAAGAAAATAAAACTTATGTAGAATATAAAAATTTATTTACAACAGTACTGGGCGTAATGAGCTGCAATATTATAAGAACAAAATTTACATAATATGTTTACAAATAGTTCCTTTCTCCAAAATTACTGAGCATTCTCTATGCCCCCAACATAAGTTGACTTTAATTGCACATCAGAATGAACACTTTGATAATAATATTTGTACTTCCTAAGCAAGCGTTGTAGATTCAATTTTCAGAAAAATATGCTGCAATTCTTCTACAGTGATCGGTTTACTGATTGATGTTAATGTCTTATGCAAAAAATAACCTCTGTTGTAGGACCAAACATGAGACCAAACCTAACCTGAAAATAGAAATTATACAAATTACTTGAAAAACTAAATTATCATTTGAAAACAAATACTATCTAAAAAGCACTTACCATCTTAAAACATGTTGTAATTAATTTATCATGCTGTTCTGCCTTATGTAAATACTAAGCTTCTACTTTCAATACATTTATGAATACCCCAATTCTTATTTGGTAATTTGACGTCACATTCTTCAGACAACATTTTTTCTAGTAAGTGTAAATACAAACTCTCAGAAATAAGGATAAATTATACTATCGTGAACACATCACTCATTTAATAACTTCTTAATTTTTTTAGCGACAACATTTTCTGAATAACAAGTATCTAATTTGCTTGGAAGTGCACCACCTTTCTTCAACCTTTTTCTTTAAAACTGCCGCTAAAAGCATAAAATATATTTAAAAAGACGTTTTTATATCTATAGGTTATGTTACAAATATTTATGTAAATTTAAAACTTACAGTGTATATAACAACTCCATTTTCAGACTGTGAAGTAAAACTACTTTTTATACTGCTGGAGCAAAAATGTTTTTCACAAATATGTGGCTTTTTATTTCAAATATAGCTGAATTTTTTATATTTAGCGCTAGCGTATTGAATGTATTTCTTCGAGGTATTTGATGTCAAATGTCACTGATATTTGGTTTGACTACAAGATTTTTCACTAAAAACGAAAGGCCGGGAATGTATGCAACACTGTATGCACATATGTACAGAACCTGCAAAATTATCTTTCTATGCGTAAATAATGACGGACACTATTGCTCCTGCCATCTATTACATTATGTACAAAGTAAGCACTTATGAAGCCACTCAACGGGTCCTTGTCGCACCACCTATTTAATACACCCTGTTCATAACTTACATGTAAAACTCAAGTTGACAAATAAACAAAGTAACCTCATCTGTCAAAAGTTAAGGTGACTTAGGGCCGTTACTTTCAGTCCCGACTAAACCCGATTAAACGTTAACGGTGGGTCAAACCAATTCAGTTACCATGGAAACAATTGTACTTTCAATGATTTAGCCGACGGTTAAAGTTTAACCACGTTTAACGTTGACAGAAAGTAACGGCCCATAATCACACAGTGGAAAATAGAGATAAGTAAGCATGCTATACTTAACTGTTTGTAAGAGTGAAAGGCCCACTTTTACAGGTATAGTTAAAGTGCAGAGTACTTAACTCCATCGCTCACTTATACATCGTTTAATGATTAACTTCTCTGCAGACTGCCGTTTTGATGGTATCAGCGTTTGCAATGCATTTATTTTATTAATTGATATTGTAATATAAGATATTGTCACCTTTTACATGTGTCAACGATTTTTAAAGAAATGTCATTGTTTAACACAGATTTTATTCAAATATTGACTTAGTGTAACAACCTAATTAAATATATAATGAAACGAACACCTCCACTCAAGTAAATTTTACCATTTTGAAAATTCATCATTTTTGTTCTCGTTTTTTCATATTTTGTTTCTCAGTATGTTCTGCTCTTAATTAGTTCTTCGACATTCTGTTCTCACCTTTGTTCTGATTTATATTTTGTTCTATCTCCGATTAATTATTGGCGTTATGGTAAATAATGTCCTGGTTTTATGAAAAAAAGAAAAAAACGCTTTTGGCAATGTTAAAAAATGAATTATTCTCCAAAACTCTTATATTTCAGATTCGTGTTTCATGGCTAAAGAATTGTGAATTTATTGTAGGAGGGTCATACAAAAAATTTATAATGACACTGGTTTTTATCAGATCCAATTAATTTCACAGTAATACAAATACACTTTTTCGACTTGGACTCCATTTCCTTGCCTTTTCCCTCTTCTTAAACTCGTTGTCTTAAACTAAGCTAGTGACATTTCTTTACTACCAACTTATGTGACAACATAATAAGAAGCGCCAAATTTAAAAATAAATACCTTATACAGGGTGTCTGGAGTAAACGTACAAATATTTTGCATGGTAATAAATTCGCCCAAAAAAAGTAAGGTAATTCTGCATTTTAGCGTAACATCGGAATTTTTGCGAAATTTTTTCAGGATACACTAATTTGGGGTCGTAGAACACGAATCTGAAGTCAGTTTTCGGCGCAAATGCATAGTTTTTCCAAAAAAAATTTTTCAAATTTTTCACCATAACACTCACTCTCCGTCACTGTAAACATTAAAAACCCTCCATTTCGGCCGATTTCATGTTATGTTCACCGTGTAAAGTGCTCCAAGTGTTCCAAGCACACCAAAAAAATTGCTTTTTCATAAAAAATAAATTATTATTTACCAAAACTCTAGAAACCAGAAAATGAAAAATCATCAAACTGTCAAACTAATGCGCATGCGTATCCTCACTTTATTGTGTCTAAGATATCGAGCAAAATCTATGATTTTGAAGTGGTATTTGCATATTTGTGGGCGAACGATGATGTCACGGTTTTTTGCAAAAATTTAGTAAGTCAAGGTCGTTTGGCGAAAGTTACTGTTTGGGCATTCCTAGGAGGGCAAGGATTATTTTCGAATATTGCAAAAAATGCATTGCATATGAATAATTTTGAACGTTTGTTTTTGGTTTTCCAAAAATTTTTGCGCAAAAATTTTTGGAAAACCAAATACAAACGCTCAAAATTATTATTCCAAAAGTTTTTGCGCAAAAACTTTTGGATAATAATTTTGAGCGTTTGTTTTTGAAATTTTTTGGAAACCCAAAAACAAACGCTAAAAATTATTCATATACAATGCATTGTTTGCAATATTCAAAAATGATCCTTGCCCTCCTAGGAATGCTCAAACAATAACTTTCGCCAAACGACCTTGACTTACTAAAAATTTTTGTAAAAACCTGTGACCATCATCGTTGGCCCACAAAAATGCAAATACCATTTCAAAATCATAGAGATTTTGCTCGATACCTTAGACACAACTTGAAAGTCAGGATACGCATGCGCATTAGTTTGACAGTTTGATGATTTTCCATTTTCTGGTTTCTAGACTTTTGGTAAATAATAATTTATTTTTTATGGAAAAGCAATTTTTTTGGTGTGCTTGGAACACTTGGAACACTTTACACGGTGAACATGACATGAAAATCGGCCGAAATGGAGGGTTTTTAATGTTTACAGTGACGGAGAGTGAGTGTTATGGTGGAAAATTTGAAAATTTTTTTTTTGGAAAAACTATGCATTTGCGCCGAAAACTGACTTCAGATTCGTGTTCTACGACCCCAAATTAGTGTATCCTGAAAAAATTTCGCAAAAATTCCGATGTTACGCTAAAATGCAGAATTACCAAAAGTAAACTAGTTTATAAAATTTTTGCTGTACTCCAACGACAAATTAATTATTTTCTAAAATGCAATATTTTCAGGCTAGATAGTACCTATAATATTGACAAAATCGCCGGTTAAACCAATTTCAAGGTCTCTTTGTGACCTACGTTTTCCTTTTTATGATGTTGATTGCATCGATAATGAGAAGTGGAAAAACGTTAGATAAGTGCCGACCTGTTTTAATATTACTACTGTCTTCCTAGTAAGGATTATTCCCCCCCTGCCGGCAGCTGCGGTTCAAAGAGACATGTGTTTTAATCCCTGCGTTTGGCCATAGGCTAGACCGTCGCTTACCAATCATACAGTGTTGTCAATGTGTTTGATTTGTCTAATTTTAAGGTATATTTATAGTGAAACTTATAAAGGTGATGAATTAATAAGCGTTCATTGAAACTATTATTAATTGAATTACTACAGTGGTTATATAAAACATAATAATAAACAAGAAAAATATCAGCGTCATCTTTAAAATACTTTTTTGCAGACACTAAGTTACTGACATCAGTAACATTTTTTCTAATGAAACCTGTGGAATAATTGTAATATTTGTGAAAAAGTGCTGAAATGACAATGAGTAAATTAACTTTAAATGTAACTAATCCCAAGTGACACAAGAAGCTGTAAAACGGCTGCCACGATGTTCTAACAGGTAAGCTATATAGCTTATAGCAAACCACCATGACAGTATAATAAACTTATCGAAGAGATGTCAATATTAAAGTGGTACAACATTTTTGTGGCTCGTAAAACACTTCCATAACCATTTACCTGTAACTATTGTACTGAAGTATAAAAACATTACAGCTGTTTATCTGTGCAAACTAAATTACCGAAATGTTGGTTTTTGTAATTCTAAACAATTTGGCTCTAAATGCTGATAAATACTATGCAGACTAACCTCTTAATACATTTACTACTGGATCTTATGTACCTATATAGATCATAGCCATGAAGCCATTTATAGGAAGTTAGAAATAATGTCTCTACGTTTTTATCTACAATTTAATTTGTATCATAAAGACCACTGTGTGCTAAAATTATATGTGGCCGTAATTTTTTCATTAAATGTGGATGAGATACCTCCTTTGGGTACATGTGCCTCATATCTCCTCATTATTAGGAAATTAATTGATATGATAAACTGTTTAATTAGGATAATCTATTTTTCCCAAAAACTAGTTTTTAATCACGAAATTATCACAGGATATTGCTATTGTAACACATTTTTCATTCCCTGGATTAGTATGGAAGTGAATAAATGCACAAAATTAAAATGTTATTCTTGGATTATTTCTATTAGACCACTTAAAAAAAATTGTCTCACATTTATTTTGATGCTATATTTTAAGAAACAAACGAGGTGTGACTTACATTCGCAAATTACTTGCCTACTAAAATTAGCCTAAATTTTCTGTGGCGGAGTACACGAATCTTATTTTTATAACTTTTGCCATTTTGCAAATTTGCATTAATTGAGTAGAGCTGTCATAAGTTTCATCAATACAGTATTTTTCATCTGGTGCCACATCTTTAGAATTACGGGATAGCACTTGGGGATGCGATATTTCACATGAAATAGACTCACTTTCCATGGTTATTTTACTATCTACACCAGTTACACTATTATTGGTTTGGGTTTAGACAGCTTTAATACTGGCAAGGCGTTTTTTTGTTTTTCAATAATATGATGTATTATTCTTCATTACCCTTAGCTATATGTGTACTATGACAGCTTTATTAGTTATTATTTAGCATTTTATTTGGCTGTAATATGATATTTATAACTAAAAATCAAGTCAATCTACTTCTGCCACCTATTAGCTGTTCCTCTTAGTGTTGTCTCTTCCGTCTTCTGTTTATAGTTGTACTTTCTATACTGAAAACATTGCCGATTTCTGAATAATTTCAAATTGAAAAATAGGTTTGAGTTTATATATTTATAAGAATTTTTTACTTCTTGTGGGCCAACGTATCAAAATGTTTTTGTACGTTCCCCCCCCCCCCCCGCTCTTCAATTACTAGGCACGGGGGCCTGCCAGTGAAATTGGTACCGCAGCCCATGATTTGATGCGGGGGGCCTGTGTACTATTAGTAATATTTAAGTGAAAACATAACCTTAGATATGAAATATTCTTAAAAGGCACTGTTCAAAATGTGACAAATATAAATTCTTTACTTAATAGGAATTATCTTGCAATCATTGTTGATAACTCTATATAACCATCATCTGTTAGCACATTTAATGTAACCTACAATTTTATCACCATTTCATATTTTAGAAGTGAGTCAAAAGGGACAAAAGCTTTTAAAAAAATAATATCAGAGTTCTTTATTGGTTGTGTTAACAACCAAATGGCCATCGACTGAAGGCCCTTCGATCAGTGTAGTTCATACATATACTTAGTTAATTACATTACCTAGCATGTGATTGATATAGATAAATACTTTAAAAAATATTGCCTGAACTTTGTTCTATATTCAAAGGGTCATCAGCCAGGGTACCCTGAATCTAA
Source organism: Rutpela maculata (assembly GCA_936432065.2). Classification (NCBI taxonomy): domain Eukaryota; kingdom Metazoa; phylum Arthropoda; class Insecta; order Coleoptera; family Cerambycidae; genus Rutpela; species Rutpela maculata. The sequence continues at coordinate 348,785,081 of OW386285.2, read as the reverse complement.
AGTCTTTTTATTAATGCAGATTAAGCTCTTGTAATAAGTAGTAAGTATTAGTAAGTGTTAATCAGTTTTAACACTTTTAATTTCGTATCGATTTAGTAAGTAGCTCTCTACTTAACCAATGCAATCTGTCTTAATCGGTAATTCCTCACAGGAATTCAATTATTTTAAATTTCTATTAATTGTAGATTAGCTAAATGAATGTTAATTAATAAAAAAAATTCATTTTTTTGGACATATTATTTTTTCTATAATGAAAAACCAATTCAGCACCAATAAGACAATTAAGGATGATAACAATACATGGTTCAGTATGAGGACAATAATATTTATCATTAGTTGCGCAGTTGCTTAGAGGAGATTGAGACATATCTTGCCATTAGAGAACACATCACACAATCTGTGCTACCTCACTACATAAATTGAGCCTTAATTATATTAATATTATATGTTATATTTTCCAAACTTATTTGATCGATGCTGTATATTGGCTGTGAAGCATTGTGTGTAAATACATGTATGTTCTATGTCATCATTTTTATTTTAGTTTCGATGATTTTTTCACCTGACAACAATTTCTCAAAATATTGTATAAACATCCGTGTTGTTGCATGCGCATGAGTGTGTCTTTTTTCCTTTTATTTTGGCAAATTTATCACCTGTCGGTAACCCACCTTAAGTTTTCGTGAATTTAAAAATGTAATAATTTTCCCCTGTATGAATGTTGTGGTACTACAAAAAAAATACTGTCGTACCCTTTTTGACTGTTTGGATTCTCTAGTTGCTGTTATTGGCCCAGAGAAGGATCACCATAAGCTTTTGTATCTGTCCCAAGTGCCAATGGTAGGTATAGAACAGGTTAGTAGATCTAAATTTAAACAGGAACTACACCTATGCATTAGGTTAACTGTCCAAAACGTCTGAATTTGGAAACGTTTTGAACATGTTACTTGTTAGTTTTGGAAAATAGATTTATCATTTTGTAAAACGAAATTCAAAAATTGATTTACCTATTTCCGTTGAAGATTATATTGACTTCGCCAGAGCAGGTAAGCACGATATTGGTAAGTATGATTTTTCGAAAACTTTGTGTTCGCTTGTAGGTTTGAAACTCCCATTTGTTTTGCACAAAGGACCTTCTGATAGGATTTGCTCTACACTTTGTTTACCACATTAATACAAGGGAGGGAAAAATTGTCTCCATTTCTCCCATTTCCGAGATCTAGAATATTTTAAAACTATACTGAGCAGCCATAAAAAATCGGTGAGTGTTGGTGATATCAAAAGTAAATTACTGAAACGTACGAATTTTACCACTTGTAAACTAAGAAATACTTCTGTTTATTAACATTTCAGTTGTAACTATGTGAGTAATACTGAGAGAAATTATACATTCTAACATTCTAGGTAAAAAAAGAAAACCGTGAATATAGAGTTTACTATAGCTTTAATAATAATGTATCAATTTAGATACAATTTTGGAAAAATATCTTCTTTATGGATGTTATCCACTACAGAAAATTTCAAGTCAAAATACTTGTCGAAACGTTTAAAAAAAGATACATTTTTACAACTTCACAAAATTATGTCATTAAGAGGGAGCAACGCAATCAGATCAGAGGGGAGTGGGCGGAAATTAGCCAATAAAGTACAGAGAGCTGTTGTGTTGGTTGTCTAGTTTTGGCATTCGTACTTTCTTTATTATTGCTCTACCTACTTACAATCACTCTTGAAAGGTCAAAAACACATTGAGACCAAGATTCAAATACACGAAATGAGGGCGTATAGGTTATAAATGCAATTTTTGCAATCATTTTTAATTATATCGAAGTGACTGACTCCATCTACTAAAACAGCATTGTACTAAAAAAAAAAATTCCAGCAAAAAGCATTTTTTAGCGAACTGGCTCATGTTATTAAACTGATCAAAAGATATTCTTGTGAGTAAATGAATTCAACACTTCTATTGAAGAACATTTTTAGCTAAAACTTGTTTATTAGCCAATGTGAAGAGAGATCTTCCAATAAAAAAGTTTTAGCTAAAAATGTTCTTCAGTAGAAGTGTAGTATTCATTTACTTACAAGAATATCTTTCTTTCAGTTTAATAACGCCAGCCGTTTAGCTAAAAACTGCTTTTTCCCAGTCAAGATTTTTAGTACGGTGCTTTTTAATAGATGGTGCCACCTACAGCACTACAATAGGGTATCTGCGTCACGTAACCAACATAACGTTAAATTTTAAATTTTTCAAGTTTATTCTCATTTTTAGTGTTTGTATACGCATTTTTAGCTTGAAGCCGTACTGGTTCCAAACAAATATTTAAAAATTCACGTAAATAATTTTTCAATATTGTTGATTAATAAAAATAGACTGCTAATTACAGGTTAGATTTCCAACCTACAAAAAGAGTCCTATTTTATTAGGACAAAGTATTTAGAATTTCATAGACATTACACTGAACTAGATTTTAGTTGAAAATATGGGAACCAGGCAGAAATTTTAATAACAGCTGCGTAATACTCTTAAATCTTAAGAAACACATATTTTGGAGGTTAGCTGTGACATCACATGCAGATGACCTATAATAGTCACACTGACTACCCTTCGCCCCACTTCAGCTTTAGCTTTACCGATGAAACTTTATGATTGGTATTGCCCCCTGTTAAGTCCTAGAGAAACATTCTTTTTTAAACTTTAGGTTTTTGAGAGTACTTTTATTAAAATTAAACAGTTTTAACATTGTTGAAGAATTTCAAGTAAAAAATGCCCTTTTATATTAATTCGAGATCGAGATATTTTTAGCATTTACATTATTTGTAAATGAACAATAATTAGTTTTTTTTATAGGGGCTAATTATAGTTTTTTTCTAGCGTATACATGCAGAATTTTACATGATAAAGTGTTGCTAGTTTGTGAAGAGGTCTCGTGCCTTATTATACTCTTCACAAATACAAAAACAAAGAATATATTGCATTTGATTGGCACATTTCAAAAACCATAAATATCGCTCGTAGTGATCGAATTCTGAACAACTTTGTCCGTCTGTCTGTCCATTTCGCCAGTCAAGAAGGCATCATTGGGTGACGATTAAAATTATATGCACAGTAATTAAACCCAAAAAATTAAAGTATTCTCAAAAAACTTCAAAGAGTATAATACTTAACAATTGTACAGAAAATTCCAATAATCTGGCGAAGAGTACTTATAATGTTTAAATCTAGTTTTTTAATTTATGTCATCGGCAATTAACTTATAAGTTTAGATAGATATTGAAGAAAAATACAGGTGTATTAGTGCTATTTACGTACAAGATAGTAAATAATAATTTCATTTCCTTTAACCCAATATATCGTCTGTGAGGTAATGTCCGGTTTAATAAAACTTTTGTTATCGTTACATTATTTTTCGCAACAACCTTTATTAAGAGCTCTATCGCAGATTTCTTATGGCTAATTCAGTACAAACAGGCAGTTATAACACCAAAATGATAAATTTTTAAATAATTTAGTCCATGTGTAGATGTCATTCACACAGTTATGCAATAAACTCACTGTCGTCATTTCACTATTTTTTCGCACGATATCATAAAATTTAACAAAAACAATTATTTTAATATTTGGGAAAGCACTACCTACACAGCACATTTTTAACTGAAGGTCCTTTGAATTCATTACATCCTATTTTTAATCTAGTTTCTATGAATGATAACACAATTAAAACAAAGTTTATTTATTTAAAATAGAAGTTGAAGTAGCATTTTCTTAAATATGAAAATCGTATATAGTTACTTTAATGTGGGCTTGAAACTGTTATTATTTCATAGAAACTCAATACACCTCTTGCTATTGTTCTCGATACTTACCACATACTTTTGTCTCCATAGGTCCGAGAACGTTCTCAGAGATCAGTGCCAATGGGAAGTCTTCCACGTGCCTCCAAATCCTCGTTATCGGCCGGTACACCTGATTCATTATCCGATAATGAAAGTGCAACATTCCGTACACCTCGTAAACCATCTTATAGAAGTAATTTGACTCCGGGAGGATCTAGAAACAACTCAAGACCAGCATCAAGAACGGGCAGTAGGCCTGGCAGCAAGCCACCATCAAGACACGGATCTAACCTTTCGTTGGATAGTACAGGTTAGTTGGGTGCTATATCGAATTGAATAGAATAGAACTTTATTATAATCATATCAGGTATTTTATGTTATAATTACAATTGTCTGAGTTATGTTCTCACAGTATGTCAATGAACGCCGTTAATCGATTGTCTAGAGTTAAACCTAAAAATTTAACAGTTTCGGATGCAACTGGTTTAGTGGAGAATACCATTGAATGATTTTTTTAATACTTCTATTTCTTGATGATTTCTTCACTATTTTCCTTAATTTGTTTAGCAAAAGTGGCAACGCTTGCGGTAAAAAATTAATATTAAAAATAGTAATGGGTCTAATACACTGCCCCGTGGAATGCCGTGTTTTATAGGTAATAAGTTACTTATTTGATTTTTCCCTGATACGCACTGTTGCCTTGCAGATTTATTGAAGGTTTACTCCATGAAAACCATAGAAAGTTAGTTTCTGTAGTAAGATTGGCCCAGGTACACAATTTAATACATTAAATTGATCTAAAAACATTAATAGTGTCGATGATTTCATTCCGAATATAATTGGCTATAATTGACCAGTTGAAGAATAGTGTCTGATGCACTTTTACCCTTTCTGAAATCAATATGGGAACTGTTGAACATTCTATTATACTCAAGAAACTTGGTAATCCTTGTAGTAATGTTTTTTACTATGTTAGCCAATATCGGTAGTAATACTATAGGTCTACAATTTTAGTGCTTTCAGTATCATCTGACTTTAGTCAGTTTTAATTTATCTGGGAAAATACCTCTCATCGAGTATCAGATTTACCATGTAGGTTATGGGAGCCATGGTATGGAGAGTTTTGTTTCATCTGCTTAGAATAAGCAGTTAGCATATTATTCGATTGGATTTGGTAGATTATTAATGTAGATTAAAAATAAGACAGGGCCTATTATAGAACTTGGTGGTACTCCTGTTTTGACAGTATTTCTGAATTTGAATCAGGAAGAGTTTCTATAAGCTCATCAGCAACATTATGAAATATTCATTAAATTCGTAGGTTCAATGTTCACTTGTATTTTATTTTCGGTTTTTTTTTCAACTCTAAACGTGCCTTTATTTTTTCAGATGATACACCTTCTAGAATACCCAGAAGAACTCCAACTTCTGGTTATAACTCTTCAACACTTTCCTCAGCTAGAAAAAATGTAAATGGTTCAAGCTCCAGACCACGCACGCCTTCCGGTTTGGTGTCTCCTGCTAGTCCAGCCACAAGGTAATATTCTTTCTGGTTATAATTACTATAGTTACATGGTTTGAGGCATAAAAATATACATTAAACAAAAAGTAGTTGAAATTTTTACTTATTTAGTTTATTAATTTAAACAATTAAACGTAGTAAACTTAACAGTTGCAATGTTATTGGTAAGAGTATATATTGGTCTGTTAATGATGTTAACGTAAATTAGTAGTTTCATTTGGTGATAGAGCTGAAATATTTACTTAACCTAACAAATTTTTGTAGATGATAGTTACTCCTGGCGAAGGTTGAAATATCGCCAGATGATGGCAACATGGTTGCCAAAACACTCATCAAGTGTATTATTCAAATGTTTTGTGTTAGGTTCAGTAAATATCTTGCAAAATTGGTCATTATTAATTTCTTGTCTAAAATTTCTCTTAAATATGTACTAATCCTGGGCATGTTCTTATAACATTGGTAGATCAACGGGGATACCCAGAGCATCAAGCATACCTACATTAACGGGAATATCCTCAACGCCAAGGTAACGAATAATCAAATTGGCTTATTGTGAAAGTTTTCGCAAATTTAGTTTTGTGTATATAAATTGGCATTAGGGTTACAAAAATTTGTAAGATACGTAGTGTGGGATATTTGTCTCAAAAAGAGAGGTTGTAGAAATTTAACGTTGCATGGGGGATTTCAGAGTAGAAGGGCGCTGCCAACTAAACCAAGTTTTGGATTAAAAGTTTTAATATCGATTGTTCTTTTACACAAAATTTCAGGAATAAGCCTCAAAGACAGAGCATTTCGTTTAGATTGAAACCAAAAGATGAACTTAAAAATGGTTGTTGTCCTGATGATTAGGTTTCTGTATTTAAGGTATTTACAGATTTACCTCCGTTTTTGGTGGGGTATTAACAAAATATTAACTATATACCTAATAATACAGGGAGTAGCTAGATTTATTTTACAAAACAGTGGTTATTCCATGGTATATTTCTGCATGCAGCCTTTTTTTTGAAGGAAACATTTGAATTATTTTTTATTCTTGGTTAGATTAAGATTAGATCTAATGTTTTCGGGTTATATAAATTTCTTAGTACAGAACTGAGTTGAAAAGCCTCTTTACATGTTCCTTAAAAGTCCCATGATCTTTCAAAAATTAGATTTCAACAAAATAAAACAAAAATACATGTTTCTTTGTTTTCAATGTTTTATTGCAATATAATTTTGGTGCATCATTCTGAATGACGCTGTTATACAGGGTGTCCCGAAACTCCCGCCTTCCCCTTTAGGTGCTAATTCTCCATGCAAAAATAGTAAGAAAAGTTCCTATAAACATGTGTCCGGAAATGCTTCCTAAGGGAGCTACGGCCCTCTAAGCATGGCACAAAAATAGGTGTTTTTACTAATTATCTCGGAAATGATTTGGGACAACTTTATGAAACTTGGTTAACTTTTTTCGATTAAAGATTATTGTTTCACGCCTACTTTGAAAAATAAATAATGCGCATTTAGCAAACGAATACGCAATATTTCGTTTAGACCGCTTTTACTCGAAAACGGCTTGCCATATGGCTAATTGTAAAGAGGCCCTTTTTTATGCAGAATTAACCAGGGAATCATAATCAGGGATTAAAACACTAAAAATGTCAAATGGAAAAATTAATATGTTGAAACAAAGAACACCGACCCCTCGTTTCTCCGCCCCTGGATAAAATTAATTTTGGCTAATACTGTAAAAAAATAACCTTTAATAATCTAAAAAAGTTAACCAAGTTTCATAAAGTTGTCCCTAATCATTTCCGAGATAATTAGTAAAAACACCTATTTTTGCGCCATCCTTAGAGGGCCGTAGCTCCCTTAGGAAGCATTTCTGGACACATGTTTATAGGAACTTTTCTTACTATTTTTGCATGGAGAATTAGCACCTAAAGAGGAAGGCGGGAGTTTCGGGACACCCTGTATATAAAGGGTATGTCCAGTATTGCTTTTTTATTCAAGTGTGTCATTTTGTTAAAAATTACTGTTAATTATATTCTGCCACCGGGTGTAATTATGGGTATATGTATAGGCTAAACAACAGTGTTGGAATTTAAGTTTTAGCTATTTGCAGAATTGTACTCTGGAATATACCAAATTTTTATAAGAAAATATTTGTTCTTCGGAATATATTGTTGGCAAGCCCTAAAGATTCGTGATAAATGTTTTTTATGGTGTAATATGTTCCTTTGTTAATTGGTTGGTATTAAAAGGTCTCGCATACCAGTTTATAAGGGGAAAAGTGAAGATACTGAACCAGAATCACCTTCTACTTCAAGCTCATGCTCTGTGTCTTTATCTTCGGGGTAAACTGTTTGTTCTCTTTTGCATGGTTTTTGTTTGTGTTTGTCACTAATTCAAAGTCGTACAAGTAACTGAAATCTGGTAGATAGTTTAAGTAAAAAAGTTTTTTTTTTTTTAATTTGACACATTCACTGCTGATGGGATTTTGTTAAGTATCGCCTGATGCTGAGTAGTTTTTCACAATAGAATATACATAGGATCAGATTGCCATATGGCGACACCAGCACTGCGCAATATACTACTGCTTCGCTATATGGCGACATCAGCAGTGAACGTGTTAAGAAATATAAATTCTATGATTTATTTTCATGTACGATTTTGAAATCGTGGTAGAATTTAGTTGTTTTTAGATGTGTTACAAATTTCTTAGTGTTTGTTGTCTACTTGTAACATAGGCGATGATTTTGAATTATAATGAAGTGTCTTTCGAATTGTGTGTGACTAATACTATTTTTCTTATGCTTCTCTAACAAAAAACAGAACAAAGTCTTCACCGAGCAAATCGAGCAAGTCGAAAATACCTATTACTAGGTAAACATTTTGATAGCATGTCCATTTTGACTTTTCTTTAGTTGCACAGTTTCATTAAATTCTTTAACATCATGCAATCACTTTATTTTCATATTGTTAGACATATCTGCATGTATGTATGGGTATTTTGTTCTATTTATTTTTCATATACAACATAAGTTTATTTTTTGTATTTTGTGCATTTTCATTAAAAAATCTTTTTTATTCCGACACACCTTTTACAACAAAAGCTGGGAAAGGAGGATAGTAATAAATGCACGTGATCTTTCCCGGCACAGATATAAATAGATTTATTAAAGGTCTAGATTTTCACTCAGACAGATTGATGTTATTTGAATTAGACATTAATGGTTATATAAAAATTGTGGCATTATGTCACAGCCCAGAGATGTCATTTTGTGATGTTAAATACACATTTGACGATGTTGCAGAATAATTAACCATTAACCTAGCCATTATATAAAGGAAAATGCATTTTCAATTATTTTAGAATGAAGTTTGCAGTTAAATTTTTTGTTTTGTTTATAAATTCATTAAAATCACCAGCATTCATTGATATTAACATCATCTAAAAACAATCCATGTAAGTATTTACATAGAAGTGCATAAAATCATCCCAACATTACAAAACGATGTTACAATGTATATCAAACTGACTGCCGGCACAATTTGGTTACAGAGAAGTCATTTGTTTATTGTTGACCAATAACTACCTAAAAAAAAAAATGTTGAAATGACATTGATCTGTCATCTAGGCAATTGCTACTTCAACAAAGACATTTTACAAACAAACTTGCTACCAAAACAATTTTAAAAATGTTTGTATAATTTAATAATAATTCTTTTAAAGGAATCCAGTATTGAAAACTAGAACTTTAATAAACTATATTATAATACTCATCAATATTTAAAAATTAGGATTGTCTGGAATTAGTAAAGTTGTAAGTTGTCGGTTTTTGGCGATAAATACATAACCTTCTCGTTGTGTTCCACGCATATCTATAGAGATGTCAATTTCATCGCCTCAAGAAATTGACATTTTAATTCGAAAGTGTGACCACATCATATATACAGTGTGTCTCATTTAAAATGAAGACGCCCGGATATTTTCATAATTTTTTGAAATCCAGATTTGTAGTCCTATATAAGACGTATATTTCGAGACTACCAACTTAAATTTAAGTAACAAACTGAGACAACGGCAGCTCCCCAAATGGGGCCCATTCCCGATATTTTGCTTCGCATTGAAGATATCGAAAAAAGCCATTAAAAAAAGTTGTTCAGAATCTAATTTTGAGCCCCGATATTTTGCTTCACGTTGAAGATATCGAAAAAGTTATTAAAAAAAGTTGTTCAGAATCTAATTTTGAGCCCCAATACCAAATTTCATTAAGAAATTCGCATTTTTAGTTTTTTCAATATTTTCCCGCAAAGTCCATACACGGTTACAATTTTGGTTTTCTTTTCTCCTAAAATGTATTTTTTGTCAAATCGACACTTGTTCAATAATTTTTTTTGCAATTCCATGGCATCCTATTAAATTGAAAACCAAAATTGTAACTGTGTGTGGACTGTGGAAAAATATTGAAAAAACTAAAAATGCGAATTTTGTAATGAAATTTGGTATTGGGGCTCAAAATTATCCGGGTGTCTTCATTTTAAATGAGACATACTGTATATATAGTATCAAATATGGCAGAAATGAGTCATATGTTTTTTAAATATTTTCTGAACATACAAAATTGGTCCACAATATTGGGACATCGATATGTAGATGTGACAAGGTATTGAAACCTTCGAGAAGGCTAGGTAACTTATGTGTGCATTGTTTATTTCTATATTTGTGGTGACAGCTTCATTGAAACCTACTGCCTAATGTTCATATTTTTGTATTTTTAATATGTTATAATATCCATTCAAGAAATATGACGCAAAATTATGTAGTTTTTAATATACATTTTGTGGAAGTAATTTTGCATTAATTTGCTTTGAATTGATATTTCTTGAATATGTTTGGAGTAATGATATAACTGCACTGAATTTTGTTAGCGTGTTTTGTGATAAGTACATCAATAATGTGTCTGGGTGTATAAAGTTCAAAGTAGGTACTTTTCTGATCTACGAAAATAGCAATTGTTTCTTTCGAATATTCAGTGTAGTTATATCATGTTGGGTTTTGACCGCTTTTTTCAGCACCTACATTTCAATGTAAAGGATGTTTATAATAGTCTTGATTAAATATTAAGTAACCTATTTTAACCTAACTAACTGGCATGTATATGTATTTTTTAACCAGGAGCGCAAGTTCAAACAAAGTAAGGCAGGTGACAATTGGTGTTGCTCCAACATTATGGACAGCCTCTAGGTAACTTAACAAAATAAACATTTTTTTTAGCTTAGCAACATCAATTATACCATTACATTTTATTAGGTACATTGTTAGTACCCTTTGATGCCGTGATTACCATTACTACTTATTTGTACATTTAACAAAAAAATATTCTTGATTGTTCTTTGCATATATTTATCTTTCACACAAATTCGTTTGCATATCAAACCATGTTGATGATGATTAAAACTTATTTTTAATCATCTCCAAATGATATCAACATGATTGGCAAAATGCTCATTGAATATAAGATTCCAGTGTAGTTTTCAAATGTTTTCGTGTTTGTGGAAACTGCTTCACCATCTATTCCTTCATACCTTGACATCCACATCAAGGCAACCTTGTTGTTTTTTGCCAATGGCTTCATTACTGTTTGTGAACATTCCCGGATGACTCATCTGAAAGGTAAATAAACTTTTGCTTTAAGAGATCTGAAATGATGAAGATTCTTGTTCCTGTTGTACATTCTCAAGCTTAGAAATTTATCTTACTAAGCATCCTTCTCAGTGGCGGTCTGGACAGGTCGGCTAGTTGGCAAATGAGGGCCGCGTGTAACGAGAGGCCATTTTGGGACGAAAATTTTTTTTCGGATTTCTCTCCCCTCCCCCGCTCATCCAAAACATTTTGGGACGACGTTTATATACATGCGAAGCAAAAATATTCAAATCGCTGACGAACTGGGTTTGAATGTTTATTGTAAAATGCCGACTAAGCCCTAGACACACAGACCGCCACTGATCCTTCTTTCCTGTTGTAGTGTGTTTCCAGAGCTCCTGATAGTTGAAGATTACCATTTCAAAAGTTCATCCAAAGCCGAACCTAACTGATGTGGAATCTGTAGGTTTGACCATTGATTGAATCAATCAAAATATACTTTATTGTACAAAACAAAACCATTACTTAATGACATAGTAAAGAGAACAAGGGGTATAAAACAAGTCAATGAAATAGATAACAAAAAAAAAACAGAAAATAAACAATACAATAAAAACTATTTAAAAAATAAAAATAATAATAAAATATTGAGCAGACTTTTAACCGGCTTCCTGAAATTGTTATTTAAATTAAAGTCTGAAAATATTATTAAGTAGCTAATTATACATCTTATAACCATTGTAAATACTAGAGTCTTTGACCAGGAGGGTTTTTGGAATTGGTAAAGTAAGTTTATTATTTTGACATAAGTGACGTAATCGGAAAAACTAGTACTGACATTCAGCGGCCATTTTAACATGCTTGCCGCCCCCGGCACTATTTTAAGATGCCGCCCCTACTCTTAAAATGTGAATTGCAGACTATTGTCGCTCTCATCAAAAAACAAAGCCGAAAGGCCGCCTTTGATAAAAACATTGAACACAGGAGCAGGCGAGCAGGACATAATAAATAATATCTGTTCTAAATTCTAACTACTGTACTAAGTACTACAGAGAGATATTTTACTTATTTTGTTTAATGGCTTATTTTTTACAATTTTCTTTAGTTCATTTAGATGATAAGAAATTGAGCGAGTTGTTTATCAATTGTTTATTATTTATCAAACCCGAAATAATTTATTTTGTATTTCGTTTACGGTTTACTTGCTTAAATGAAACAATAAATAAAAAAGTATTAGTCTTCTGAGGACCATCACCATAAATTAGGTATGAAAGAAATCCCTTCTGGCTGCCATCTATATCGCTCGATGCGTTGTTTTGGCTTCAATGGAACTGTCGTATCAGCGACATAAAATTCATAAAAACGACTAAAGGAATATTTAAAAGAAACAAATTTTGCCGCCCTTGAAATTTTGCCGCCCTTTGCATTTTGTGGACCCAGTGTGCCCAGTGGTGAAACCGCCACTGCTGACGTTACTTTTATCCTTACGAATTAACATACTGTTTCCAGAATGTAAATGGAAATCACTGTAAGAATTTCATGAGCCAAAAACTGGTTTGCGTGAATTGTGAATTCTCACTGACGTAGATATTGAATCATATGCTTGGTTTTTTAAATTTCAGATCTCAGTCGATATTAAGTCTAAGAAATTTTGAGCAACACTTATTTTCAAGTATATGGTTACCATAGGGATGTCTAAAATTACAAGGATGTCTATAAGATTACATCAGAATGCAGAGATGGGTAAAGGAAACTTTCCAATTTTCAAATGTTCAAATATATTATTGAAAACATTCATTTTTTTCTCAACATTTCGTCCCGGGCACTTTCAAGTGGAAAGTTTCCTTTACCCATCTATGAATTCAGAAGGTCATGTTTGTTTTGCTGAGGTTAAAGGAAAGCAAGTTAGAGGCACCAATCTTTGACCTTATACCTGAACACATTTGTATTTACTATCTTTGCTATGCCATATTATAGCAGCAAATAAGGTGAACATTCCTTTAGCGGCTGTTTCAGTCGTGTCATTAATATATAACAAAAATAGAATTGGGCCAAGTACAGAACCTTGAGGCACCCCAGGACTAGATTAATTTATTGATAACTACTTCGCTATGGTTTAACAAATAAGACCTAAATCAGTTGAAGGTAATGCCTTTGAACTCAATAGTCAAACTTCTGTAACAATTTTTCAAGCTGGAGCAATCAATGGCTTTTGACAAATTACAGAATATTGCCACAGCAGACTCCCCACCATTGATTTCAGTGTAAATCATCTTTAAAAATAAAAACATAGCTTAATTTTTCAAAAAAATAAAAATACTATACTTTTTTGAAAATCAAATTGGTGATTACTTAATAACTTGCAGGACTTCAACAACACTCATTTTTGAGTAATTTTGACTAATACGCAGCTATAGAGATTAAAGTTAGATAAGGTCATCATAGATAAGATCATTTAAATTCCCATCTTTGTAAAGCGGAACTGTTTTTAAAAATGAAAGAAATGTTCCTCGTTCAAGTGATTGATTCATTGTTGAGAGTCTGGTAAGTTTTTAAATATTTTTACAGATTTCGTTGACTGTTCTAACCGAATTTCATTTAGAACTGTCAAATCACCAACCAAATATTATCTGTAACAAATGGCAATAGGTCTGACAACTCTCAGATACAGGGACCGAAACAGAAATGTATTTCGGTTCGATTTCGGTTAACTGACGTACACCATTTTCGATTTTCGGTTACGGTTTCGGTTTTCAGAGCAGCGTTAATTTGGTTTTCGGTTTCGGTTTTCAAAGCAGCGTCAATTCGGTTTTCCAAAATCTCACATTCTGGTTTTCGGTTACGGTTAGGAAAAATTCGTGATTATGGTGCGGTTTTCGGTTAGGGTTTCTATTTAAAGTAAATTAATGCGTGCAGGGACCGAAAACGAAATTTATTTCAGCTCGATTTCGGTTACGGTTACCTAACGTACACCATTTTTGGTTTTCGGTTACGGTTTTCAGTGCAGCGTTAATTTAGTTTTCGGTTTCGGTTTTCTAGAATCTCTTATTTCGGTTTCGGTTAGAAAAAATCGTCATTACGGTGCGGTTTTCGGTTACGGTTTTGGTTCGGTTACGGTCCCTGCTCAGATATCACCAGTAGTTCATTCTTAGTTTAAGTGTCCAAGATTTGCCCAAGAGCCTGTGGTATGGTTAGAGAGCTGCTATTATCCTTTCGATCACCTTTGTCAAATGTGTATTCCAAGTGAGTGTTTGATCCAAATGTAAAATGTAAGAATTTGGTACCTAGCATTTAAACAGTGTTTTCAGTAGGCCTCACACTTACATTTTCCCCATACCTTTCTCAATTTTTACATTCTATTCAAACGTTTCCCTAAAAAAGATAGTGGAGCCATCTTCTGGAAAATTTTCTTGAACATCTGGGAATAGGTCATTTTTTTTAGCCATCAAAAAGGTCATAGCTAAAATTATTTCATCCGGTATTGACCGGAAGCCCCATTTATTTCAATTTTTTTTTAAATTGCAATTTCTTGTATTTCTGGTTGCTTTTTTTTTTAAATATCTCAGCTTCTATAAGTCAAATTAGGCAAAGTAAAATTCAAATTGTTCGTTATAAATGTCTGATGCCTAAAACATTAAAAAAGAATTGCCGATTTTTACATTTTTCCTGTTATGAAATTTTTGAGTCATATATCCTATGTTATTTCATAACATATGAAAAATGTTTCTAATGGAAAGAAATATCAAAATTTAAATGGTTTTAATTAAAATTGTAATGGTATAATCGTAGCTTTTGTAGTGAACTAAAAACCAATTGTAATGTGCACATGTTCAGTTTTAATGTTTCTTTTTAAATTTAGGACAAGAACCCCATCTGGATCTAACACACCAGTTCATCCCGATCAGCAAACGGCCGTTTCAAGGCTGCAACGACGACCGTCTGGTGCGTCGGACACCCCCACGGGCCAAGCCCGAAAGAAAAAGTCATCAATTTCAGATCGGGAGCCATTTAGGTTGTAGTTATTTAGGTTTTTAACTTATTCCAAAACTTACAATGACTGACATATAAGTTATAGCTTCTGTATTTGAAAAAATTGTTCATATTTTTGTATAAAATGTAATTTATTAGTTCTAATGCCTTTTCGTCTAGCGAAGATCGCCAGTTTTGCTAGATGAAGATGCTTAGATTTTTGCAATTTTCCTCTAGTTAAAAAGATATATCGCACTCTGTTCTAAAAATAACTAGTATAATTGAAATTTAGCCAAAAGAAGGAATTATGTTATTTATTTTTTTGTGTGATTGATCTTCAACTTTACTTATTGTAAGTATTTTCCGATTATTTTTGTAAATTAGTTGCCATATTTAACAAAATCGAATGATTATTTTTTATTTATTTTGATTTTTGTTTTTTTACTGATTTTCGATTTTGTTTCTTACTTACGAAAAAATATCTGTATATTGGTTAAAAAGGGACCATTTTTTTTATTTTCTTTATTTAGGTTTTACTAATTCGCCTAACCTGCTTTATACCATATGTTTATGATATTAATGTTTTATATATAATTTTTCTGCTAGGAGGATATCTAGCGATATAAAAAAGTGTGATTACCAGTTGTTAAACTTTATCTTTTATAATCGCCAGTGTAAAAGACAGAGTTGTAACGATTTATTTATATGTATTGCTTTTGTATTATTTAACTATTATAATTGTTATTTAATAAAAACTAAATTTTATTAATATCTATGGCTTCTTTTTCTCCTCCATTCTATTATACAGGGTGTTTGGCAGAGGGGCAAACGGGAATGGTGGATAGGTGGGGCCATTTAGAAGTTAGTTAGCCATTAGGGCTAACTAACTATCCAAAGTATCACCGTTTTTGAGATATTATTTTATTTTATTTTTTTGAAAATTTCCTTTTACCACGTATAACAATTTTTTTTATGGTTGTAACAGTTCAAAATAATTTTTATTTTTTTCTGCAATGTATCTGTGTTCTAACAAAATCATATGAGACGCTGATAATTAAGGAAAAAAATTATTATGAGCTAACAGAGTCCCCAGAATTAATAGAAAGAATCATAAAGTTCAACAAAAAAACGAAAAGCTATCAAGATGTTGCTCTCAAAACTTCTCCCTTGAATGCCTTTTTTAACCATATGCGACATGCAATAAAAATTTTTTTAATAACATGAGAAAATTGGTGGTAATTTGTTTAAAAGGATATTTGTCCGAGTTACATTAGGGGAAAAATAAAGTAAAAACAAACAAAACATTTTTTGTAAATTTTTTATTCATTAATTTTGCTCAAATTGCGCTCCCCCATTTCTTATACATGCGCGACATCTTTGGATTTCTACCGTTGTTGTACGGAGCCGCATCTCATCTCATTGTTGCAAAAGAAGCGTTAATTCATTCAATTAACTGGTTTTGGTTGTGAATTTCTTGTGAGTACACAAGTTCTTTAGCTCGTCCCCAGACGTGGAAATCAAAAGGTGTCAGGTCTGGGAACTGTGCGGGCCATGGAATAGGGCCACGTCTACCGATCCACGAATTGGGAAACACATTATCTAAGTGCTCCCTGACGGTTATTCTGTATTGTGCCGGACAACCGTCATTTTGAAAAACAATAGGCCTGTCTTCTTGAAAAATCAGCAGTTCAGCCAATAATTCCGGGAGGTCATTCTGTAAGAAGTTCAGTAATTATCACCATTTAGGTTGCCCGGCAAGTAGTGCGGTCCGTTAAGGGACCTTCTGATCACACTGCCCAAACACTGAATTTTCATTGAAATGAGGTCGGCCCGATCACGTGGATTTTCGCCCTTTGTAGCCCAATCATGTAAATTGTGTAAATTTATGATTCCTTCCCTAGTAAATGTAGACTCATGCGTCCACAAAATACTTTTTAAAAAGTTTCTGTCATCAACATCTTTATGTAACCAAAAATGGCAAAATTGTATGCGCCTTTCATCGTCACCTTCCTCGAGACCTGGAACAAATAATTAGGATATCCATGAGATGTTTTTATTGAGTATCGCAGAAAATAAATTTCAATTTAGCTAATGAAATAATAAATTAGTTTGTTACTATTGAGTCAGAGAACAAAGTGAAAGCGAAAGTGAATAATGATTAATAAATGAATGTTTTATATGAACTTTGATTTTCCGAAAGGTTAGGTAAGTATGTACTAAAAATTACCTTGCACCAGAGTGTAATGGAAAGCATGTCATCGATTTTCACAAAGAACTGACCACACTTTCCATATGTTTATGCCTAAAATTGCAGCTACATTTCTTATGCTTCTGGTTGGATCCCCATTAAATGCTTCAAGTATGTTTTCATTGTCAGCAACAGCATACTGTCTTGGGTGTATTCTGGGTTCTCGGAAATTCAAATTGCCTGTCTCCTGTTAATGTCTGTAGGTATTTGGAAATGTGTTGCGGCTGGGTACTCGTTTACCAGGATGCTGCTCCTCGTAAATTATTTCTGCTTCACGTGTAACACCATTCATATTCTCATATTCTTCGTTAGTGTACGCAGCCATTGTTACGATATCGAAAAGATGCAAGAAATATGTTTAACAAAATAATGAAAACAATTTTATTGCGAAATTAACCAACACTAACAACAGCACTAAGAAAATGAAACGAAATAAAGTTAATAAAATGAAATAGTTTCTCGAGTCACAGACACATCCACCAGCAGAAATAGTCAACACTAAAATAGGGAAGCAGGCAAGTCCTCGGATCGTATGTACCCCATGAAAGACAAAGGCAGTAGAAATATTTTACCTGCGTCAAGAGGGTTGTTTACCTGCTCGCTACATGTGTATTTCTGTATCTCACAACCGAGTTACTTCAATCGTTATTTGTTATTGTTAGTGTGCCCTGTATCCTTGTAAACAAATTAGCACCAATTTTCTCATGTTATTTAAAAAGTTTTTATTGCCTGTGGCGTACAGTTAAAAATGACATTAAAGGGAGAAGTTTTTGAAAGCATTTGAACATCTTGATAGCTTTTCATTTTTTGCAAATGCAATGGAAAGTTGAACTTTATGATCCCTTCTACCAATATTGGGGACTCTCTTAGCTCATAATAATTTTTTTCTTTAATTATCAGCGTTCCATATGATTTTGTTAGAACACAAATATATTGCAGAAAATAATAAAAATTATTTTGAACTGTTACAACTAAAAAAATGTTATACATGCTAAAAAGCTGATTTGAGGGAAATTAAAAAAAAAAGTATATCTCAAAAACGGTGATACTTTGGATAGGGGTCATTAGGGCTAACTAACTTCTAAATGGCCCCACTTATCCGCCATTCCCATTTGGCACACCCTTTATCGAACACCTTGTATAAAGATAAAAATTCTTCGTAATAAATACTTGAAAATATCTGAGTATAGCAAGTTGTTTCCCTTGCGTGACAATCCCAATTTTGATTGAATTATGAATAACGCTATCTGTAACACTCATACTTCTGTCACGGGCATGGTAACTGTCTGGTTATTTTTTTCTAACAGCAATCTAACTGTGTTCTTTGTTTTGCCCATAAAGCTACTATATCTCTCGACCAAACGAGTTGATACATCCCCGATTTCTCGTCGCTGTTGGACAGACAAAAATTATTGTCCACTACTCTAATTGGTTAACCTACTAAGGTAGTTACAACGGCTCCAAATAAAATAATTTCATCAGTCAAATCATCTTCATCCCAAATTAGTTGTAAAAATCTAAATAATCAAGTGGGGCATGGTAGTTACAACCATGACCAAGATGGTGAACGACAACTGTGCGTTACAAGGTGCGAGAAGACCAAAGAGAAGCATATATTAAGTTCACTACAATGACGTTTTCCAGAGTGATTTTTAGAAAATAATTTGATCTGAAATTGACGTCGCAAACTATCGGTCAAGTCATCTCCATGATAAAACTAGTTGGAAAATGTAAATGTGATCCTTTGGCATGATCATGGGTCACCACCATGTGCCACAGAGATGAACAGATAGATATTTTTTATTTGTTCCTCTTTAGTAGAAATACCCCACTGGATGAAGATCAAGTCAAAATTACATTAGAAAAGAAAAGAAAGAAAGAAAAGGAAATTTAGATTGAAAATTAAATTAAGTAAATGTCATTAGAGAATAAAATGGTTGAACACTAACAAATAGTAAATCCAGTACAGTCCAAATGACACTAGTAAATAAAAATTATGATAAAGAGGTGAACATACCTAATTATAGTAAGAATATAAAACCAAGTTCACTACATTGAATTAAATTGCTTCTCACAAAGATTTTTGAAAAATAGTTGTAACTGAAACAGATGTCACGAATTATCAATCAAAACATGTCAAACCAGCCTTAGAAACATAAATAGTGAAGCATCTGACAATCATGAGTCACAAGTCATGGGCCACGACTGTGTATAACAATCGTGTGTCAAGAAACATAGAAGACCAATGAAGAAACATATACTGGAAGATCAAAAAATGCTATTATGCGCTTTTTTCCATCTATTTTTTTGTGACAAAATACAATAAGTAGTTTTTTTTTTCAAGCGGCATCGATTGCTTCGATCATTAGCCGCAAACTTAATCCTTAGCTCCATATTTCATTTGTGTGTTTATATCTTTTTAAATATACCGCTGGATTTGAGGAACACTTGTAATTTGTTTATTGCATCTTTATTATTGTCTAGTATGCGTCGCAGATTGTTCTCCAGATTAGTAGCTTGACGAAACTGCACGTACATTGGACAGAGTCTACCAAGATATGCTCCACTGTGAGTATTACTCTGCATCGTTGGCGTCTTGGAGCTCTTTCGCCTCTTAGTAAGTGTAAAGATGCCATGTGCATATGTGCGATTCTGAGTCGCGTAATAGATAGATAGATACGTCTTTATTAATTCATGTAAGAAAATTTAGAATACCCAAAGTGTGTGGAACACATCAAAAAACAAGGATACAATTTAAAAGAAGTACTAATATCCATACATAAGTAAAATTAATAGTTAAAATAGTATAAAAAATAGTTACGTATTATGAACAAGTTAAAATATACATTAAAAATAATTTGGAGAAAGCTGAGGTTTTATTTATTTATTATTTTTGTATTTTATTTTTTAATAGAGTGTATCATTGAAATACTCATCCAGTGTGTAGTATGCTTTTCCCAAGAGCATAACTCGTAAACTGACTTTTAAGCGTTTTAATGATAGATTTGTGTACGATTCTGGAAGTTTATTGTACACTTTAATGATTGAAAATGGTACTTTTTTTGTACATATGTAAAATTTGCTTTAATGTTTAATAAATCATTTTTATTCCTTGTACCATACGAATGAGTTCTGTCATAGTCTGCAAACAAGGGGATATTTTTTACTATAAATATCACAGCCTCATATATGTACTGGCTTAGTAAGGTAAGTATCTGTTGTTCTATAAATATCGGTCTACAACTAACTGACTGTTTAATATTCAGTATATTTCTGAGACATCTTTTCTGTAATGTAAATATTTTATACAAGTGATTTGTGCCTCCCCAAAGAATTATGCCATATCCGAGTCTAGACTCTATATAAGCATAATAAGCCATGTAGGCTACCTCGACACTAACATTTCGCGATATTACTTTTAGGGAGTAACAGTACTTAGCTATGTTTTTTGCAAGCTGATCAGTATGGGATTTCCAATCGAGCCTTGCATCTATTGTGATACCTAAAAAGGATATTTGAGACGCAGTGTTCAAAGTAATAATACCGTTAGTGAAACTTTTTTCAACATTAGACTTACTATTTGAAAATGCTATAGCTTGCGTTTTATCTTTATTTAACCTAAGATTTAGAGGAGTATAGTGTGTCCAATGCAGAGAAAATTTTTTGCACCAGGATAGTAGGATCTGGTGAGTTAATAATTAGTGAACAATCATTTGCATATTGAACTGTATGTTCTTCAAGTACCATGGGTAGGTTGTTAGTATATAAGATATACATTAACGGTTCTAATACTGATTCCTGTGGAACCCCCCTTTTTATTACCAGACTGTGATTTTAATAAATTTCCAGTGCTATCTGTTTCTACTACATACTGCACTCTGTTACGTAAATAAGATGTCAGTAATTGTAATGTGTTGCCCCTAATTCCATACTTTTCAAGCTTTTCTATTAAAACATTATGGTCCACACTATCGAAAGCTTTTGATCAGTCTAAACTTATAGCCACTGTATGTTCTTTATTATTTAGTGAATGAATTATTTCGCATAGCATTTGATAGCCTGCCCTAACAGTAGATTTGTTTTTTCTAAAACCATTTTGTGTGTTATTTTATAGTTCACGATTTTCTAAATAATTTATTATTCTGGCATATATTATTTTCACAAAAATTTTACTTAAGTTCGAGAGCAAGGCTATGGGCCTGTAATTGTTTAGCATATTTTTATCACCTTTTTTATATATTGCTTTCACATAAGCAATCTTAAGGTTTTCTGGAAATATTCCAGTGATAAATGATAAATTTATTATGTGGCTAAGTGGAGTTGATATTTCCTTAGCAACATATTTTAACAGTTTTACCGATATTTCATCTGCACCTACCGACTTAGTATTTTTTAAGTTTTTTATTACATTATATACTTCTTCAGGATAAGTAGGTGATAAAAACATATTCGTTTCTGTGTGTGGAATGTGATTTTCAAAATTAGCATTGGAATTAATATTTGGACAATTATTTATGAAAAAATCATTTACATTATTCAGTATTTTCTGTTTATTGCTTTCTTGTGTATCAATACTATTCAAAAGAGACATTTCACTGTTAGTTTTAACCAATTCCCATACTGCCTTGCTTTTATTACTTGCTCTATTTATGTATGAAATATTTTTGAGTTTTTTTGCCTCGGATATGACATTTTTTAAAATATTGCAGTATGTTTTATATGTGTCATCAGATACTTTACCTTTTATTTTTTGTCTGTATAACCTTCGTTTCGTCTGCTCTCTTCTCGTTTGTTATAGTGGGGCTTTCCATACATTAACATTTGCCTGTATGGTTTTGTATGCTGTGTCAACTTCATTCCACTTGTTTTGCCACTTTGTTTGGTATATCTTTTTGGTTTCTGCTATGACATCTTCGGCTCTTACTGGGATACCAGCATCCTCTTCATTGTTATTGGCTGCTAGTTGAGCAGCTGTGTCTGCCTTTTCATTTCCTGGAATTGCTATGTGACTTGGCATAAATATAAAAATAACTTTCTTGTTTATTTGTTTTAACCAATTCAACGTTTTAGGTTAGTGGCTCAGAACTAAATATGTTATTTATTGACTGCAAAGAGCTGAGGCAGTTTGTGCATATGAGAAAAAGTTGTTTTGACGAAAACTCACAGTGATGAAGCGCTTGCCAAATTGCATACATTTCAGCCATATATATATACTGGCTATTTCGGGTAAGGACCACGAGTGTACTGCATTCCCTAGTACAAATGCACACCCCACACCATTTTCAGTTTTGGATCCGTCCGGGTATATTATTTCTGCGTCTGGGTAGTTGTGCAGTACACTAAGAAAGCATGTTCTTAAGAGGATGGTGTTTGTTTCCTGTTTCTTATATGTTGCACATTCTAGGTTTTGATTTGGAATTTCAAAAAGCCAGGGAGGGTCAGACAAGAATGTTTTGCGGTATATGTCTGGATATACAAGTTCCCTTTCTAAGCGGGCCGTAAGAGGCTTAGTGCCATATATGTCATTTTCGGATTCGAATAAGGTATTGTAATTAGGATGTTGTGGTTCAGTTTTTATAGATATTGCATAATTGGCCATTAGTCGTTCTCTTCTTAGGTTGAGTGATGGGACGCCTGCTTCTACTTCCAATGCTGGTATTGGGCTTGTCCTAAAAGCTTCCTTGGCTAGTCTCAGACCTATGTTCTGGATGATATCTAGTTGTTTAAGTCTTGAAGAGCGTGCTGAGGTGTAGACCATAGATCCATAGTCCATTTTGGACATTATAAGAGTTTTATAGACAGTAAGTAACACATCTTTTTCAGCTCCCCATGTGATACTAGATATACACCTCAGTAAGTTTAGAGTAGACTTACATCTATTTACCAGGTTTTCAATATGCTTATTCCAGGTCAATTTTTTTATCAAAGGTCAGTCCTAAAAATCTTATAGTGTCTACGTTTCTGATGGGGATGTTGTTAACTGTTAATTGGGGTTCCCTATGTTCAGATCTAAGGCGACAAAAGTGAATGGCCTTACTTTTTGATTCGGAAAAGTGGAAACCTTTTTGCTGTGCTTGTCTACTTATGGTATTTATAGCTCTTTGCAAGGTATTTTGGATTTCATCCATAGATGGCGCTGAGAAACATATAAGTAGATCGTCTACATACAGACATTTTGGGATAGCAGCTTCGATGGTGGACACCAGATTATTGACAGCTATCGCAAAGAGTGTAACACTTAATATGGAACCTTGAGGTACTCCATTTTCCGACACGTAGGTGTTTGACAGGTTACTACCTACACGAACTTTGAACTTCCTATCTTTTAAAAAGCTTTTTATAAATACTGGCAGTCTGCCTCTTACGCCCTATTCATGCATTTTTTGTAAAATGCCATACCGCCTTGTAAGGTCATAAGCTTTCTCGAGGTCAAAACAATAAGTATTATTGTCTATTTTATTATGCTTTACATTTTATTGACGTTTCTTGTAATACCCATTTTAACGGAATAAAATATTATCATTGCTATTATTGGATGACCAAAAGTATATACGAAAGTCGCCACAATGATGAAAATGCTTCTCTGGGCGATTTTTCGTAAATAATTCGTACTGAAATATCCACCACGAACCGTCAATCAAGTTATTTCTGCCAAACTAGTTGCAGAAACATAAAGCGAAGTAATCGGCAGCAATATGAGTCACAATCGTGAGAGACAACTGTGTGTCACAAAGCCTATAAAGTGCTTTCCAGAGTGGTTTTTGAAAATGATTTGAACTGAAATGGGTGTCACGAAATAGGGATTATTCAATGACAAACT
Organism: Rutpela maculata; assembly: GCA_936432065.2. NCBI lineage: Eukaryota > Metazoa > Arthropoda > Insecta > Coleoptera > Cerambycidae > Rutpela > Rutpela maculata. The sequence goes on along the minus strand of OW386285.2, from coordinate 348,761,065 downwards.
AGTTATAAAAATGTGAATTGCGAAGCGAGAGGCAAGATCGTGAGTCATAATCATGAGATACGATCGTGAATGACAACAGTGCATCACGAATTGGACAAAGACCAAGAGATGTACATAGCAAGTTTACTAAATGACTAAAGTGCTTCCCTGATCAATTTTTGGAAAATAATTTACACCGAAATATGTCAAACCATCAAACCTATACCAAATATTAAGTCTATACCAAACTAGTAGAAATGTAAAATGAAGCTTTTGGCATGATGGGGACCGCCAACCTTGCATCACAAAGATTATCTTATTTAAATCAAGTTCACCTAAATGATTGTCAAGTGCTTTTCTGGATTTAACATCCATGAGCTACAGTGATTAAAAATGTTTTCCAGAATAATATTAATGATGGTGCAATTTTTTTGAAATCCAGTAGTTCCCAGCTAAGCCCACAGGCTTTATTCCCACTCGGCATGCAGAAGGCAAAATTCTATTGTTGAACAATATCAGCACATTTCGATATTAAATTAAACAACCATCTTACGGAAAAGTAATATATTACTTCATATATTACAAAAAAAAACAGTACAAAACTCTAATAAATAACTTAAAGTAATTACATTATGCACTACAAATAAATAAATAACACACCAATAGACACACTAATTTAAAATAAATACTGATAAAGAGTTGAAAATCATAGATTGCGAAGGTACACTTAGTAAATGCTAAAAATATATTTATATGGATACAGAAATATACATTCATTTAATGACTATTAACTGGCACCAAATCCATCATTGTACTTGACTTATGATGGAAAGCCAGACGGTTAATACTGGACAAAATTTCTGCCGATTTATATCCGAGAGGATCAATAGGAACATGCAGATGACATTATATACATACATTTTTAATAAACTTAGACAGTCGAGGTCATTAATATATATATATAATGTATCTATACAGACACTTTCAAGCACACGTTTTACTGGAATGTAATGATGTTTCGGTACGTGAAATCGACTTGGTCTAGCGGTATGTCGCAGCACTTTTAAAGGTCAAGTACAAAACTAGATGTTGTAGGTGTTAACATTCTATTACATTAAAAAACACAGGTTTAAATCTTCCCAGAAGAGGAAGTATTGGGGAGGATCTTAAATATAAAGTGCACATCGAATTTCTGAACTTTTTCACGCAGACTTACATGCATACGAAACTATACACTGTCTACATTACGTAAAGTTTGGAGAAATGCATAAAGTCAGGCAATAAAGACATTAGAAATCGAAAAATTAACAAAAATCTCAAAAGTTTTCTAACTTTACTGCCAGATTAAGTAATGAAACTAATAGATCTCACTTTGCAGTCATTTCAGAGGCATTGAACGTTGGAAAATGCGAATTAATGAATTGTTTGACCATTTTCCATGAGAAATTGCAGTGCTGCAAACTGAGCGCAATGTTCAATAATGGGTTTCCTGTGAGTTAATAGATTTTCGATCAATTAGAAGATCAGGAACATTGGAAATTGACAACAATTGAGGTATTTATTAATAATTGTGAGGTACAAATATGAAATTGCTGCAAATTGTCCTGGACAGTTCCGTAAATTTAGAGTCATCTGTGTCGCATATGCTATATACATTAATTTACATCAGTATTTTTCAAAGTGTGGGTCGTGAAGCAGTTCTAGGTGGTCGTGAGTGCATCAACGTTTAAATACTTTCAAATTAATTACATCAAAATTAATATGAACTTAACAGTCATTAGGACAGAGTTACATTGGCTCTTGGCTCCGGGGTCACGAGAGTTCTTTTGAGTCGTTTGGGGGATCGCAGTTTCAGTAAGTTTGAAAAACGCTGATTTACATAAACAGTGTGAAAATTGTTTATTTGTCTGCAGTTTGTGAAAAAAATCTCAAAAGTTGCAAAATCAGCGAACAAATTTACAACCCTTTTTATCTACCAGTTGTTTAATTTGCAACCACTTACAAGGTCCTACATTTTTAATTAACGAAGAAAGAAATTATGCACACACTTCTTGCACTGTCCAACTAAAGGCAAAATGAAAATACCTACATTATTGCAAATATGCATTTGCAACTTCATCAGAGTGATGCAAATTATTGCAAATTAGTAATCATAATAATTATCGTCGATAAGTTATTGCAAAAGTTTTGTGAAAACTTATTGTGTTATAAGAAAAATTTGCACGCTTTCTTAAGCTACGCAAGACATTTAAAAGTTTACTTAGGTGAACAAGACCTTTGGTAGTGCTGTAGCCAACCATGGCCTCATTGTGTAATATTTTATATATAAGCATTATTGAAAAGTCTTGTGTAACTTGAAAAGGGATGCAAATTTGGGCTTAAAACATCTATAAGTGGTCTACATTGGCCCTCCACTTTGCAAAACATTTGCAATAACTTTCAGACTGAGAATTACCATAATTTTATCTTGCAATAATTTGCCTCACTTTGATGAGGTTAGAAATACACATTCGCAATAAGAAAGACGTTTAAAGTCTCGTGTCAATTTTGCAAAATGTTTGCATTTAGTTGGAATGCAAAATTTCTTTTTTCGCTAATTAAAAAATCTTCTAGACCTCATAAGTGGTTGCACATTAAACAACATGTAGTGAATGAAGACCCAAAAATTTGCACCCTGATTTCGTAACTTCTGCGATTTTCTTCACTGAGATACAGACAAATAAACAATTTTGGCACTATTTATGTAAATTAATGTGTGTTGCGTGCAAAGTAAACGGCTGCAAATTTATAAGACCATCCACTGCCCAGAACAATTTGTAAAAGCATTCTACAAGTTTACCAAAGGGTCGTCAAATTTGTATTGAAGTCAGTACATCAAGTTTTTAGGATTCACTGAAAACAAAATTAGACTTCGATCTACATTGGATAAACACAGCATCGAGAAATGGTTAGAATTTAGCAAGCCTCGTGCAATTTCCATGCAAACAAAGAAAAAAAATTAGAAAACTTGGAACTGTAAAAACCATTATAAAGGGTAAATTTATAATAATTATCCTACAATTAAAATAGTACATGGACATTTTAAATGATACTGATGATGCTGATATAATTGGCGAAATTGCGTCGAGTATAGTGCATGTTCTGTGTATTGGTGTTTGTGCAAACGTCAATGTCATGCCAAAGGTTTCACCATTGACTTTGACATTGATGATTAAATAATTTTCAGAAACGCCAAAACGCTGAACTCTCAAGTTAGAATTGTCTGTTGATGATTCTAACTACATTTTAATTATCTCAAGATGCTGCCAACTTTGTTGGGGGAACACACGTCAAGTATACTATATCGATGTCTGGGAAGGCATATTTTAGTGAAAAATATTTAATCTCTTCAAGGAACTTGTGAGTGCAAAAATAAAAAGTGTTAAAATGTAGCGTTGGTATTCATGTCAGAATTCCATGCCCTCAAACATTTACTTCCCACATGTATTCTTTTAACAGCATTAAAAAGAAATTGCAGAAATCTATATACAGCATTTGTATATCATGACGCCACAACTAACCACAAAAATATATATTTCTAAAAAATTTCAAGTATCATGACTTATTAAAATTTATGCTTGGCTCCCGTATTTTCAACTAAAATCTTGTTCAGTGTAATGTTCATGAAGTTTTAAATGCTGTAATTGCCAATTAAGAAGCCGGCGAACGCAGATAAATTTCACTGATTCTTTCTAAAATCATACGGGATTAGTGTAATAATTTATTACATCAATTACGTACGGTTTTAGGGATTTATTTGAGTCCGGCAGCTTCTTCATAATTGGCGATTACAATACTTTGTTCTAATAACATAAGACACTGTTTGTTGGTTAGAAATCTAACCTATAATTATCAGTCCATTTTTACTAATCAACAATATTGAAAAATAATTTCAGTAAAAGTGAGAATAAACCTACAAAAACTTAAAATTTGAGGGTATTAGTCATATGATGCACCTGCACCATTACAGTAAAAGCATACATACATTCTAATAATCACATTCTTTCCTCTAGTCTAGAAATCTAACCTATTCATAAAACAAAAGTCTGCTAGTCTAAAATGAGTATTTGGAAGAAAAGTCTATAGTTCTTGGGTGTTCGCTTACTGATCCTTGTCTTTGTCCTTAATGTTGGGGAAGAACGCCTCTATCGGCAGAATTGGGTCATCGGTAGATATTGTGAAGTAACTAGGAATACGCCTGCTGGTAGGCGAAACAGATTTGAACAATCCCGGTGTTTCGTACTCGTTCTTAAACGAAGAAGTCAGTTCTGATACTCTCTGAGAATAATCGTCTTCGTTCACGTCAGTCGTGGTCGACTCACTAACCTCAGTCGTAGTTTCTACAAATTTCATTTTAGGATTAAACTCCGTGTTTGTTTCGGCAGGACCTTCTTCATCTTCGGTTACCGTCGTTTGCACACTAGTAGCTTCGGTAACTTCAATGTCGTTTCCGTAGGTAGTGGTTTCATCAGTTGTGTTCTTATTAAGTTTGCTATAAACCCTATTTTTCAAAGTCAGCGGTGGTGGACGTCTGCGTGCCGAAAACAAGTTTGGTTTTATGGAAACTTTTGATGTGGTGGAAGAGGATTCAGTGGTGGATCTAAAGCGACCGAATGGCCGCAGTCTAGTGTTGACAGATTTAATGTTTTTCTCCGTGATGATATTATCCTGTGGGCTATCTGTGGTTGTAATGCTGTGTCTCGGTTCTTTGGGCTTAAAGCCACCTCGTCTTATTGCCGGCTCAGTTTGCTCTTCCTCAGTTTGGTAGCTGGGCTGGGTTGTGGTTTTAGGGGTGGGTCTTGTTCTCAGACGACTGGGGAATCTGAAAATAACAAACAGTAACTTTCTAAGTAGCAGTTGTGTTTGCAAATTTTTTCTTGAATGATATAAATATAGTTCACCAAAATCTTAAAGCCAACCCATTTTGTTAGTTAGTACTATCACTTTAAAATGGCAATTGATCGGTTTCGACATATTCAAAGACCAATGAATTGATTTTTTTCATTATCATTCACGGTTTTGTCTGCCAACTCTCATACTAAACCTAGTTTTGAACAGAAACTCGAATCTTTAGTCAACATAGACTATAAAGTGTGGAAATATAATAATTACCTCAATCTTATCCCCTCGGTTGTCTTCACAAAGTCAGTGGTTGTAGAGGCGGTAGTTGACGTGTACTGGTTCAATCTCTGACGGTAGTCTTTCACACTAAACCTTGGTCGGCTCGACGAGTCATATTTTGTCGGCCGTCCTCTAATTCTATGTGATTTTGTTGTTGTTGCTTCTGTTGTTGTCGTCGTAGGAAGGGTTGTCGCCAAAGTTGTTTCACTATTTTCTTCATTTTGTTCCAGTGTGGGGGCTGAGGTGGAATAGTCAATTTCATTTTCTGGAAGATGAATATTGGCCTGCAACAAGCGTTATATTAAAGTCTTATTTATTGTGTGAGAACAAAATGAGATGATAAATCAATCTGTAATTTTTTGGTAAACTTACTAGAAAGTGATGCAAAAAAAAAACAGCAACAAAATCTAATAAGTTACAATAAATTAAGAAAAATGTTAGTTGATTATAATAAAGTTGACTGCATTGAAAAATGTTGAACTAATATTTCAAACTATTCTTTGTGTAAAAGGATTTCTTAATAAAATGTTATAAATGCACGTTGATGTGTAAACATAAATTACTAGAGAATGGCTCAGTTTATCGAAATGCAATAAGAATGCCGTTTTTATTTCTAATGATTTGAAAATTATTTTTTATAAGAATTTTTAGAAATATGTCAAAAAATTAAGAAGTTAAGGGTAATGTACTGACAGCCACCCTCTAAAACTACCTGTTAAGCAGAAGAGAGGGTTTGACTGATGTTATGTAAACTAGTGTTCTGAAGGGCTATATCTAAATTTTACTATTTCAACATTAGTATTGTGTAATTTTAAATTGTAATATGCAGTAGTAGCATTTTAAAATATTGAGCCGATGCCAATGTAAGGTAGAAGAGAAGAGAAATGAACAAATAATATGCTGAAAAGAAACAGATTTAACCTACGCTGTTGCCACTTTTCTCTTTAGCTACTTTTTGTCGTCGGCGGAACTCTTAACATACTGAGATGCCTGGCCTCAATGTTAATATATTGCTTTCTTTCACGTACATTATTTTGCTATTTATATATCACTCTGTCTTATTATAGGGATCGACCCAAAATTTCTAGATGCCACTAGTGTATATAGTACTGATTTCTTATTTGTATAATATGTAAATTATAGCATCGATATATCTATCTAAGACGTTTGACTCCAAACCCAAAAGGGTTGACAAACATGAAGTATGTATCTGTTGAAAATATGATAAGATGAGAATGTTGTGTTATTATGAATATGCACTCACCGTGGTATCTTGCAATGTGGTGCTACCAATAGAAGACCGCGTCCTATCATAGGCCTGTGTTTTTTCTGTTACTTCATCTGCATCATCATAATTAGGTTTCTGTACGGAATTTACCTCATTACTTACAATTGTTGTTTCATATTTGCTCTCCTCCTCATACTGAGTCGGTTCATGATGTCTTTCCGGTGACTCGTACTCTAATCTGCTCGATTTCGTAGTGAATTCTTCGTCGGTGCTCTGGAAACTCTCCTGAGGATATTTAGTTTCAAATATGCCTTGAGTTTCATGCTCTGCAGATTGACTGTGTTCTGTGATGGGTTCAGTCGCCTCATTAGACATCATTGACATATCGTTATCGTTCGTCTTGTGATTGGAAGGCATTTCTGTGACTGCTGGTCGGATTCGTTTGCGTACTGGTGAATTTCTAATTTCACTTTTGCTGCCATTGCCTGTTAAAACAAATACAAATTAACATCTTAATGTAATCCTTATTCCATAGAGGTATGTTAGGATCTGTTGGAAGTGATCATTGAATGTAGAAAGCGATTTAGTAGTGCTGTTAGAATATTTCAGCAGATGTATTTAGAGAGGGGGGTTCCAAGCAAATATATGTATAGGTGATTCAGGATAAGTGTTTCTGTAAGTTTTCCAAAAAAGAAGAAGTTACTACTGAAATATTAATGATGAAAGAGTATTGAGATATTTTGAGCACAATCGAAACCACTCGTGATGGATGTTTTAGTTTAGAACACGCATTCCTCGAGCTCCGTGTTAACTGCTTTAAATTTTAAAACTAAAATCATAAAAGAAGTCAGTATCAGATAAGAACAAAAAGGAAAAGCACAAGCATCAGAGGCTAAGTTCTTAATTTTTTTTTAAATTCTCAACTTCCTAGAAAATATCATCTGGACACATCTGGTCCGAAAGTAAAGTTCATGAAGAGTCTAATGGTGGTTCAAGACCTGTCAACAAAAGAAAGTTTAGTCAGAAGAGAAGAATACAAAATAGGCGACTACTCCTAAAATAACGAAAAAACTGAAACATCTAAGGATAAATCTGATGAACGAGTTACAAGGGCAATTCTACTTTTCATCAAGAAAAATAAACCAGCATGGAGTCTGACCAAGAAGATACATACATCCATCATAGTGCTAATGATGGCACACTGGGTTAACGAGCCATGATGATAAAAATCAATAGAAAAAGTCAGAAGAACTGAAAGAGACTTCCTTCAACTACTTGCAAAAACAAGTAACAATAGAAAACATCAACATTAATAGGAGGGCAAACAATAATATAGTGGATAGAAACATATGAAATGAAGTATTAGAGGCATGTCCAAAGAAGGGATCCAACAAAATAAAAATAAGGATTCATGGGGATAACAACTGAGATCAACATGAAAGGATTAAGAACAAATCACAATGATATATGCACTGTCAGAATCAGAAACGGAGGAAACAGAAGACTCAGAAGAAAAATTCTAGGAGAAAATACAAAAAATGAGAAGCATAAACTCTTCATATGATGAAATGCTGCAATGCATTTCACAAACACTTTCCATTCTATATTCTTGTATTATGACCATGTGGCTCTATAGCTGCTGGCTACAAGAATGACCCAAATCCAAACCAGCTAGTGACTTTCGCAGAAAAAGATCGAAAACACTCGCATGTGATGGAGCTAGGCACTTCAATTTATCGAAATCCTCAATTCGTTACTGGTGGAAAAAAACTGTATCATTTGTTATAGCTTATTCAAACCTGCATATATTACATATGAAACAAATTATGTGACAGTGAGATTCTGTAGAAAGTATTGGTTGGTTTGGCAGTATTTATACCCTATAGTTCAAAAATAAGTTTATGCCCGAGAGAACACAAAGAAATCACCGGATCTGCTTGAACGTCTTGGGAGTTTGGTATGGGAGACATAAGGATACGAAAACAGGTTTTATTTTTTAAACTCGAGCATTACATGGATACTGCTCAGAGTGGTTAAAGAATAAAATTGCGACACATTTGGACAAAATTCTGAAAAATGGCTCCATTGCCTGACTGCCCAGATTTCTACACCTAATACCGTTGGATTTCATTATATCGAGTCACCTCACAAATAAAGTTTTTAGAAAATCAGTGAAAGAATGGGGATGGAATAAAACAGAGAGTAAGGAGGCAGATTCAATTGTTAAATAAGAAACTCAATATTTTCTTTAATTGAAGAGACTCAATCAAAATGGAAAATGATCAAGTACTGTTATATTAAGGCTATAGTTTTTATCTACCGTGGCCATTCAACAAATGCATTCACAAGAATAGACTATTTTTCATCTCATCTCCCTCTCTGTAACACCTTGTAACTTTTGTGATGTTTGCAAACTTCCCACTTCCCTATTATACTTTTGAAAAATATATTCTGTTGATCAGTTTGCTATGAGATAACGACTTTGAAATGCAAAACATAAATATTTTCCAATTCAAATTTTTTTTGTCAGAAAATTTTATTTTTATGACCTGTAATTTATTTTGTCACTTCTTCAGTAATCTCCTTCCCCAAGAAAAGCGAATGTCATGACGAGATTATAAAATTATATATCAGAGATCTCCTAGTAAAAAAATTAGCACCATTTACCTCTGTGCCTATAGAGATGTCTTCCTCTAACTCGTTTCTCAGTACTATCCTCATTCTCACTGGTAGGTGTTGTTGTTCTATAACGAGATGGTCTTTCCTCGCTGTCAGAGCTGCTGCTAGTCCTGTAACGATTCGGCCTTGGCCTGGGCCTCCGTAGTGGCCGTTCAGTTTCAACAGACATTTCTTCATAGGTTTCCTGGGTCTTCTGCAACTCGTAACTTGCAGTTGGCGGGGGTTCTTCTGTAGTAGTCGTAGTACTAGTGGGCCTTCTAGGCTGCGGCCTGCGCCGCCTCGTCTTGGTTCTTTGTGGTACTCTGACAGTCGTCGGTACCATTGTTGGTTCCACCTCTTGAATAGCCTGCTGCATCGTGGTGATTTCATTAGAAATTTCATCCAGCGGCATAAGATTGTTCATTGACGAGTCCTGAAGAGGTGCTGGCATCCCTAATATGGGGTAGTGGGTGGAGACTTCCTTCACGTCGAAGAAAAGTGGGTTTGTTGTGAGCGCCTCATTTTTAAACCGATTCATTTTTGTGCTGACCTTTGAGAAAACCGTCGAAGCTTCACTCTGCGTTGGAGAGGTTGGAACAACTCCTTGGGGCTTGTAAGGAGTTGGCAAAAACGGAGGCAGGCTTAACTCCACCATTGACTGTGCAAGTTGAGGCCTAGCTGTAGGCAGCCGTATCAGTCTTTGGGGTAGTATTTGCTGAGACTCTGGATAGTTAAACGTGTATGGGTTAGGGCTATCCACCCATTTACCCTCCGTTACCTCATACGTCTGTAATTTGGGTAAGTCTGAAGGCCTCTTCACTGAATGGTAGTCATAGTCGATGTAATCGTTACCACTTGGGTTGTAGTTGGTCGGAATGTTGCTGCTGTGAAACACCTTGAGTTTTTCTTTGGTTACTTGTACATCAATAGCCTGTTCTTTGGGTTTAGTGAACTGCTTTTGGAAGGAGAAGTTTTGCTCAAACTGCAGCGGCAATTGATGCACCAAATTCTCTTGAGGCTTCGGTGGCTTCAAACCAAACTGTTGGACGTTGAAATCACCGAATTGAATGGATTTTATGAAAGGTTCAGTAACAGCTGCCACATTGTCGGTACTGGCTACTTGGGTTGTTTTCAATTTTTCTTTCTGCTGTTCAAATCTAGACAACGGCGGTGGGACTAGGTTCCTGGTGTAGTCATCGTTTTGATTCTTAAACTGATATCGGATATCGTTAGATTGAGTGGGAGGTTTGGAAAAGATGAAAGCTGTTACGGGATGGCTTTTGAACTGTTGAAAATTATCGCTGGATTGCGGAAGGATGAATCTATTGGTAAAATCTAGCTGGGTGTTTGGCTGGCTGATAGAAAAATGATTGATGCCTGGTATTCCTAGTCCTTGAGTTTCTCTTGTCTTCACGTTGCTCTGCCCTTGTTTCATAAGTGAGAAAGATGCTGAAACAAATTAAAAACTTTTTTTCACCAAAATAAAGTTACATAATTCTAGGTTATCATGGTAGTTAAGTCTATTCAGAATTATCTAGTATATGATTTAATATGCTGCCTAGACTATCAAAATGAATATCACAAAGGTGGGATATTTTATTAAAATTATTATACATTACATAAATTGAGGATCTTGATAGGATGTTGTCCTGTGGTTATCACAATAAAAGGTTGTGTCATATTGGGTGCGAGTTTAGGTACATGGAAATTTATTTTACCCAACAAGGAAAGGCAGTCAATATTGTTATAATTATATTGAATAGATATTTCATGGTAATTAACATATATATAATAAATATATAAATAATAAATACATTTGCAATATTATATTTATATACGTAATAGCACATTTGAAAAATGTTCCAGACTGTTTTCGGCTAAATAAGTATTTTTTAAAGTTAGTTTAGGACCAAAACAAATATTTTATGCAATCGATTTACTTTTATCAGAGGGGCAAAAGTTTAATCATTTTTAACATTGTTCTTTGTTTTAAAAAAAGTTACAAATTTTAAGACGACTCTTTCGAAGATCATTACTGTAATGTATTTAAATATGCCGCCAAAATGTTACTAGGTAAAATATAAAATAAGTTGGCAACATCCCCCTTCTCGGGTCGCGTGCGCCGACGTCACAGATTTTGAGACCTTAGGAAAAACAAACAGCTGTCATTGAGAAATTCGCCGATTAAACGTGTCTCTTTAAAGTGAATTTTGCAGTATTTGTGCCATTTAAAAACTTGTTGTTGGATTATTTAACATCTACAACTATTCTTAATACTGTTATATAAACAATTTTGTTCGTCAGGATGACGGTTAATTCGTATTTTGCAGAATTGTCTCCTGATCTAGAGGTTAGGTATACGGCTGCCATCGAATTAAATCCTTATATTTTGAGAAAAAAATACTTTACTACAAATATTGATGTATTTCCAAATGTTATACATAGGGATGTTGCGAATTACTTGATTTTTGAAAGAATTACGTAGACAGAAGGACGAATTCAAGGCATTGAAAAGTCTTGAAGATGTTTGTGGTTAGGTGAAAGAAGTACTCTGCAAGAAATTTGCAGGATAAAAGCTTGTTACAACGGTAAGAATTAGTTATCAACCATTTTTTTCATATATGCTTGCCTAATTAAATGTTTTATAAATAATTACTAATGCAGAAATAAATTTTTCAGGATATGAACTCTTAGCATCATGAATAAAAGCCATTGACTCCTTGGACTATTGCAGATTCAGATGGTTCCTTAATGCTCACTGGGATTGGGTTGCCAGTCTAGACAAAACATGTTCACCACTTAACAGGAAATCTTTCCTTTTAGTTTTTTAGCAATGAACATGGCTATGGTTGGTGATTAACCGCTGTAAATTTTGTGAAAAGACACTATAAAATAAACAATGAAAGACTGACGTACCTACTGTAAACTATTTGAAGTATGTAATAAGATGTACACAATTTCTTCCAGCGGTTAACCCCTTGTCTATACCTTATATACCTAAAGATTGGACTATGCAAACCGTTGTAATTTTTGTCAATTTTTTATTATAATATATTATATAAAATGTCTAACATGTATTTTACTATTTTATGTAGGCCAATTGTTAATTATGACTTGTATTCTCTTAAATATACTCTCCCTCCGTGCAGTTCATGCTTCGCTCAGCTAAAATTTAAAAAGAAATAGTTATTAAAAATAGAGACAAACCAATATAAAACGTTAATTTTCTTTACCATGGATTGTTTATTGCTTGTTTGAGCAGCAGTTATTACTCTCGCAATCATTCTTGCATTAACATGCAACAACTTAAAGCATTTCTTTTAATTGCCCGGAATTGTTTAACCTAACCTCTTCTGGCTGTAAATCGATGTTATTTCAAAAAACTGATGTCTGGGATTGCCACACTTCCACAATTATTAATACAATAAAAACTAGCCATTTTGTATGATATAATATCGATAAAAACTCTAGGATTACGAAAAATTTAATTCTGAGGTTCAGTCAGTCGCCATTTGACAGCTAATGACAGCGGTTTGTTTTTCCTAAGGTCTGGGACCTGTGACGTCACGCGCACGCGACCCGAACATGAAAGCAAGTGGCTGTTTAAGTTTTGCTGTATTGAGAATAAAGTTAGTTATTAAAGTAATCTTCGTTTATTTTGGGCCATCCATCACATTTTTGGCGACGAGAATCAAAAGGGATCAAAACTGTTGACAAGGAGTTGATAGTATTAATTGCAAGTAGAACATTTTGAATAAAAAGAAACAATTTTTGAGGTTAAGCATGCCGGCAGACGAGGCGGGAGTCCAAGGTGGACAAAACGAAGATACAACAGGGATTCAAGGAGGGTCACCACAGCAGCAGACGTTATATATTTCTTCGAGTAACATAGGCAAGGTGCCAGAATATAACACTACAGAGGATTTTAGCCTTTACCTCGAGAGGTTGGAGCAATATTTTATTGCGAATTTCATAGACGACGATAGAAAAGTAGCAGTGTTATTAACAGTTATAGGGTCACACACGTATAAAATTTTAAGAGATCTTTGCGATCCAGTCCTACCAAAGAACTGTCTTTAGGAAGAGAATTGAATTTTACGAATCGAGACAGAATCAAACAGAGACGATAAATGAATGGTACGCTAGGATAAAGAATATGGCAATTCCATGCAGTTTTGGGAATTTATTAGAAGAAGTTCTCAAGGATAAATTTATTACGGGCTTAAGGAAAGGAAAAATTTTGGACAGACTGTGCGAAGAGGAAGCTACAAAGAAAGTACAAGAACTGTTGGAAATCGCAGTGAAGAAAGAAGCGAGTGCGAAGGAACAGACGGAGGACATCCACAAAATAAGTTTTAAGAAGACACAGAAAAGAAATGTGGAAAAATCAGAATATCAGAAGAAAGTCAAAGATGATGCGTCAGGTTCAGGTACAGATATTAAGACGTGTTTTGCATGTGGCAAACAGAACCACAATTTTAGCCAATGTAAATTTAAGTCTTATAAATGTAAAGTATGTTCAAAGGTTGGGCATTTAGCTGTTGTTTGTAAATTTAAAAAAAATAATTATTTAGTGGAAGAGAATAAGGATGTTTCCGAACCGTTAGACAGTATATCAATATTTTCATTAAACACGGATACAAAAGTAAAACCTATGGAGATTGATGTTTTGCTAAATGAAAAAAAAGTTAAAATGGAGTTAGACACCGGAGCAGGGGCTTCTGTTATTTCAAGTACTCTTTATAGAAAATTATTTTCAGATATTAATTTAATAAAAACGGACATTAAAGTAAAAACCTGTAACGGTACTGTTTTGAAACCATTAGGTGTTATTAATATTACAATGACATACAATAATAAGAGTAATTTGGTAAAATTATTAGTAATCGAGAGTGATTGTCAACAACCTTTATTTGGAAGGGATTTAATGCAAGTTTTTAATATAAATTTTGTTGAATGCAAGATGAATAAAATAACTGTTGAAAGAGACGAATGTTTGAATGAAATTTTAGAGGAATTTAATGATGTTTTTGCAAATAAATTAGGTAAATATGCTTTTGAGCAAATTGAGTTGAAGTTGAAAGACAATGTTTCTGGTATTTTTAAAAAACGGTAAACAAATATCTAGAAGATTTTAATCACCCTTTACCCAGAGTGGAAGATTTATTTAATGCGCTACAAGGGGGCAATGAATTTACAAAATTAGATCTGACATGTGCATATAATCAATTAGAGTTGGGAGAAAATACTCGAGAACTATTAGCGTGGAGTACTCATAAGGGAATTTTTAAAGTAAATCGTTTACCCTATGGTACAAAACCAGCGTGTCAAATTTTTCAAAATATTTTAGAGAAAATTTTATTAGGCTGTAAAGGATGTATAAACTTTTTAGATGATATCCTTATTACAGGAAAAGATAGGGAAGAGCATATAGAAAATTTAAAAGTGGTATTAAAAAAATTAAGAGCAGCAGGATTGACTTTGAATAAAAATAAATGTGAATTTTTCAGTAAAAGTATTAAATATTTAGGACACATAATAAGCAAAGAAGGTTTAGAAAAAGATGTAAATAAAGTTAGGGCAATAACAGAAATAGAAAGACCTAACTGTGTAAGTGAATTACGAGCTTTTTTGGGTTCAATAAATTATTATGCAAAATTTATAAAGAATTTGAGCAACATGTTAAGTCCACTGTATAAATTATTGCAAAAAGATGTTAAATTTGTTTGGGATTCAAAATGCGAACAAGCTTTTAAAAACGTGAAAAAAGCAATTACTTCGGATGTAGTGTTGATACATTTTAATCCAGATCTAAAAATAAAATTAGTCTGCGATGCCAGTAAACTAGGATTAGGTTCAGTATTATTACATAGAATGGAAGACGGTCCAGAAAGACCAATAGGTTTCGCAAGTAGGATGTTATTAAAAGCGGAGCAGAATTATTCCATGATACAAAAAGAAGCTTTAGCGTTGTACTGGGGAGTAAAAAAATTTTCTCACTTCTTAATGGGGCGCGAATTTGAACTTGTAACTGACCATAAAAATTTATTGTCATTATTTGGAGAAAATAAAGCGCTACCAGAGATAGCAGCAGGTAGAATTCAAAGTTGGGCTGTGTATTTGTCTGAATTTAATTACAAATTAAAGTTTACAAAGGGCGAATTAAATGAAGCAGATGGATTTTCACGGTTACCGATTAAAGGAGATGAAAATGATTACGAATTAGAATATTTAAACTTTCTAAATGAAATACCGATTGACAATTATAAAGTTCGGATAGAAACAAGAAAAGACGAAAGTTTGGGAAAAGTGAAGTATTATATAGAAAACGGTTGGCCAGAGAAAATAAATAATGATGTCAATTTAAAACATTACTTTACGAGACGAAATGAATTATATATACAGGACGGATTAATTATGTGGGGTTATAGAATTGTCATACCATATAAAATTCGAAAATGCTTATTAGAGGAACTACATTCTACTCATATTGGGATAGTAAAAATGAAGTCACGGGCCAGAGGGTATTTTTGGTGGCCAGGGCTTGACAATGATATTGAAAATTTAGGTAAATCTTGTAATATTTGTTTAACATTTCGACCAGAACCGGTAAAAACAATATTAAAATTATGGGAAGAATCAAAAACAGCTTTTGAGAGAGTACATATTGACTTTTTAGGTCCAATAAAAGGGAAAATGTATTTTTTGTTAACAGATTCATATAGTAAATGGCCGGAGGTTTACGAAATGGATCGTACTGATGTAAATAGCACATTGGATAAATTACGTGATTGTTTTGCAAGGTTTGGGTTACCAAAAGTAATTGTATCCGATAATGGTCCACAATTCACATCAGTCGAGTTTAGAATTTTTTGTGAGAAGAACGGTATAATTCATAAAACGGGGTCTCCATACCATCCACAAAGTAATGGAGCAGCCGAGAATTCAGTTAAATCCTTTAAACACGGCTTATACAAATGTATAAAAGATAGTAAAAATTCTAGGTTATCTACTTCATCATTAATTTCTAGATATCTATTTACCTATCGAAATACAGTTCACTGTGCAACAAGAGAAACTCCTACTTATAGATTAATGAATAGACAAGTTAGGACAAGTTTAGATTTGTTAAAAAATAAAACAGATGATTATAGAAATAAATTAGTGGAAAATTTTAAAGGTAGCAGGAACATAACATTCAGAGAGAATGAGTCAGTGTTTGCAAGAGATTATAGAAATCCTAATAAAAAAGGGTGGAAAAAGGCAAAGATAGAGGAAGTATTAGGTGAAAGGACATATTTTGTTAGATTAATTGATGAAAATATTGTGTGGAAAAGACATACAGATCAGTTGATAAAAGAAGGTGATTTTTATGACAAAGATAGAAAGGTTGAGACTGATAGGGAAATAAAGGAGAAAGACTTAATAAATACTGAAATTGACAGGTCAGCGATATTTGGACATAATTTTAGTACAGAGCAAAATAAGATTGTGAACTTAGAAATAGAAAATAAGTTAGCTAAAAATGTAGAAATACAGGGAAACGTAGGGAATGAAAATGTAGAGAATAACATTGTAGACTCTAGTAGTAAAGTAGTTTCAAGTGAAGAGTCTATTCCAGAAAGTGTTAATGTTACGCCGAAAGTGGAAAGTGACATAAATGTAAGGCCAAAAAGAATAATTAAGAAACCTGTAAAGTTGGATTTGTAAGAATTATTTGTTTTGATTTATTTTGCTTAAGTATGTTCATATTATTAGTTGTAAGTAGCAGGAGGATATATGTAATGTATTTAAATATGCCGCCAAAATGTTACTAGGTAAAATATAAAATAAGTTGGCAACATCCCCCTTCTCCATAGAACATGAAAGCAAGTGGCTGTTTAAGTTTTGCTGTATTGAGAATAAAGTTAGTTATTAAAGTAATCTTCGTTTATTTTGGGCCATCCATCACAATTACCATAGTTATGTATTGTGCGTTACCTGAAGTTGGTGGGCGAGCAAATACTTCCTCACGGTTGCTGTAGGCAGTTGTTTGTACTCTCACTGGTTTTCGCTTCGGATTTTGGCCAAAATGAGACGTTGTCGGTTTGATTTGGGGTCGTTTTGGACCAAATTGGCCAGGTCTGCCGTGACTAGAACCGATCGGTATATGAGGACCGTGAGCACTCGTTGGAATAGTGTGATAAGGTCCAGGAGAGGTAAACTTGGAGTGGGGTGGTATTTTTCCTCCTGAAAATAATAATAATAATAATAATAATATTTTACTGCACTACATAGTGAAATATACACAGAAATATAAGAAAAGTATGAGCCACTCACAATAGTTTACGAGATTAAGTTTAAGAGGGACATTTTTAAAATTTATTATTTTACAAAAAAATGTCTAAGGGATAAAATTTTTCATTTATTTAAAACGATAAAGTCTGTACTCAAAACTTCAGTATTAATAAGTGTGTTGTTAAAATCAGAAACTACAGAGTTTTTTTTAGTTAGTAGAAGTTAATCCAAAACTTTCCTTGAGGAGGCAGTCACTTCAGATAGGTACATTCAAAGGATTTAGAAGGAACATAAAATACATAAGACTATTGTGAAAAAAATTAAAGGATCAGTCAGGCGTTGCCACTGTGAATATCTATTGAAAGAAAAAATAGTATACACTTTTAGTATATATTTTTAGTCATCTTTTGGAGCTAGGAGATGATGGTAATATCTTCTTTTGTTTACGGATGGGTAATGAAATAATGAGAAATAGAAATTTTCGTCATAATACTGTTTTCCAACAATGCAACATTTTCTACCAACAGGACAAGATGGACGAATGTATAAGTCACACGACTATGAAAAATGGTCTTCATACATATTGCAAACTATATTTTTCTTACGACTGTACTCAATTTCCATATTTAAATAAATAAATTTCAGGATTAATTTGATCCACGAAATGATATAATTTGACGTTTCCAGAGCGAAGATCGCGAAACAATTTCAATTGTTTTCATTGCGCTCTTATGATACAAGCATATAAGGAGTGTGTGAAAAATTACTTTTCACATGCTGTTAGCATGTGAAATCAATAATTTTCAAGCTTAGTTAGTAGTGTATTTTTAAAGACTTTTCAAAGCAGTCATAGAAAAAAATCTAATACATGAGCATTGTGCCATTATGCTTTGGAAAGGTATACTTAGCCCCATCCCTTATCATATCAATTCATAATTTTATATGATTTAAAATAAATTCTATTTTTAAAAATGAATTTAACATACTCATAAATAATTAATGCAGAAATTGTTAACAATCTTAAAGTGAACTTTACCGGAATCTAAGTATTTTAAACAGCTTTTTATTGTACTATGAAAACCCTATTAATTTCCACTATACTGTGACGAAAACTTGACATCATTAACCAGACTATACATAATATACAACGTAATTTACCATGATATGTGGAAAATAAAATAGAGAAAAATAGAAAATAAAATAGTCTTCAATGTGGGAGAGGAGAGCCCCTGCAAAATTTTAGAATGCTCTGAGGTAATTTAGTATATTAAAAAGGGTTAAAAATTATGAAGATATGCTACTGTATCTATGGTCAGTAATAGGGCGACGAACTTACTTGTGAAAGAACATATTGGAGATGTTTACATTTCCTTAATTGGCATAAAAAGTGAAGCACCGCCGAAGTTGGTGTTTTTGTGTTATTGACGATGCACGTTTAAGTAAATATCTACTTGTTGTAGAGTTCACTAACATAGAGTCAATGTCTTTTCGATTTATTTTGCTATTTTTGTAGTGTGATTTGATTAAAATTAAACAGTCACTTCTACCCTCTCCAGCTTTGCTGTCAATATAGTGTCAATCCCAAGTCTGATAAAGTGATATGGTCGTACCACATTACGTCAGATTGGTTAAAGTCATTAACGGCACATTTCTACAAAAAAATAAGGTCATTTTTTTGGTAATTTTTTTTTAATTTTTCATTTTTTTAACTCCTTTTGGTGGGGACAACCTACTGATAAATTTTCCGCATGTCATGGTAGATCACCCTTATATACACATACTCTTACTTTTGCACGTACACTTACCCTGTTTCTGGAAATTTGCTCCATTAATATTATTACTGACAGTATCTGCGGTCGTTTCTCTTATTTTATTCGATACTTTTTTAGGTGCTACCGTAGATAATGGTACAGCGGGTGTGTCCGCCTTTATGATGTCGACTTCTACAGTTTGACTTGGATTTCTGTAATGAGTGATTTCTGGTGTTTTCATTTCGGTTTCAAAATCAGATGGTTGCCTTCTTGATCCGATAATAGGTCTCCAACCATCTGAAGACATCGATATGGCATCCTAAAACAGGTTCTCGTTTAGTACTTGGAGGAAAAAAGAAGCCTAATTCTATTTTTAAAAATGTTTAACTTAAATAATCCATTTGGATTTTTTTTATGCTCGATTACGAATTATAAGCCTGGCCGCGTTAAGTGCAATAATTATGTATGGCCACAAAACGTTAAAGTTTCAATTGCAACAAACACCAACTGGAAGATTTATTCTCAAAGGAGCTCTCATGCCAGCCACTGCACACCACTTGCAGACTGTAGTTTCAAGCTCTTGGCTCTTGTCAGTGCAAGGTAGGCCTGGAATGACTAGAATGAGACCCTCGTATCACTCCTGCTACATGACGAGATCTATAAAAGCACGATATTTAACAAAAGTGGTAGGCTCCATCTAGCGGCTGATGTCTATTGCAATCAAAGTAGCAGTAACCCTGACATGGGCATAGTTAGTAGGTATACTTTTAGAGGGCAGAATATTTACTAGTGTAATATTTTGTCGAACTCCTCTCTACATTTCCTTAAATATATAAGGAATAAAAGAGCTCCTTTGAGTAGGAATAAGTATTTCCACTGGTGTTTGCTGCAATCAAAATTTTAGAGTTTTGTGGCAGTACATAGTTATTGTGAAGATGCCCTAACGCAAATGTAAAGAATGCACATACGTGAAGGCCGTCAGCCGAAAAGTAGGGTATGACAAGCTCTCTCCTCGTTTAACCACCGTGGTAAAAGTTGCCCACTGTGCCAAGTTTAAATTGTATCAGTGTGTGTGAGACTGTGATAAACTGTGATAATAAACGATATTATTTTATCTTGTTATTTCTATATCCAGCCACCTGTTTAAATATTTCAGATATTGCACTTAACGCGGCCAGGCTTGTAATTCGTAATCCAGCGCTCGGGGTGGTATTAGTCCAAAGAATAGCTGTTGGTTACAGTCTGGTTTTTATTCCGTATATATTTAAGGAAACGTATAGAAGAGTTCGGGAAGATATTACACTAGTAAATAGTCTACCCTCTAAAAGCATACCTTTCATTCTATACATTTATTAAGACATACCTGCATGAGCTGACCATCTGTAATTGATAGTAGCTGCGCCAAAAGTGTAGTAACTGCAAAAAAATTAAAATTATTTATGTATATTTCACAGAATACAAAATGAGGAGAAAGATATGACTCAACTAAGGAAACAGAGCCCACCAGAATTATTGTATGTTTAGGGTTTTAAAACTCCTATATTATCTAGGAAACTGAATAATGCATTTTCACTAATATAGGAGCCCAAGTGATATCTGAAGGTATGTATTTTTACACCTAATTGATTTATTCAAATTGTATGCTATAAGTGGGAAATTTTTTTAATAATCATCGTAGAAAAACATTTTTGTACAGAAATCTGTTTCATAACATGATGAACTCAAATATCAAATAAAAAATGTTTGTGTGTCTGTATATCTGTATGTACGAGTGTGTTTAGACCGTTTCTTGTAAACACGATAACTTCTCTTAGACTTAAATATTTTATTTCAAAGGCACATGTGTAAAATAGCATAGTAGAACACGCCCTATTGAAATCGGGCCATATCCGTCATACCGAGCAACCACCAGTTGCATGCAAACTGTCATGATTTATATAAACTGTGTTATATTTAAGTTTAGAGCAAAATGTTGGTAAGGTTTTTGGTTAAGCACAAAATATACGAAGATGCACGAGATAGAAAATTGTATAATATGTATACAGTGTCTCTATAAGATTCGAAAGAACTTTACACTTAGAAATATGTCAATTTTACTTTAAAATGTTATTGAGGTTTTTGACTAAGCATACAAAAATATATGACGATGTACCAAATATCGAAACTGTATACAATGTGTCTCTGATGTTCGAACAAGCTTTACGTAAATTAGGAAATATATCAATTCAACTTTACAATGTTAATATTAATGTTTAATAATTACACTATTACGAACCGAATGAAAGTTGTAATCGGGCATTGCTGAATGACAATACTTTTTAAACACGATAACTTTCCTTAGACCTAAAATTTTATTTCTTTGTAGCATACGCAAAATAGCAATTTAGAATATTCTCTATTGAAATCAGGTCATATTTTATATAAACTACTACTTTTGGCGCAAAGTGTTACTAAAGTTTTTGACTAAGCACAGAAAATATCGAAATTGCAATATACACTGTGTCTCTCATATACTATAACGAACTTTACGCAGACTGGGATATGTCAATTTAAGTTTAAAATGTTATTGAGGTGTTTTTAATAAGATTATTGTGAAACAAATTGAAGGCTCAGTCGGGCGTTGCCAACTGCGAATATCTGTTGAAAGATAAAAATAGTATACAGTGTGTTTCAGTTAACATTCCCACAGCCGATATTTCGGAAACTAAGAAATATATTTTTATTCTGTAAATGGTAATAGATTTCTATGGTGGAAGTGCAGGAAGTGCAATTAACTATTATAATATTATCACCAGAGATGGCGCTGCAGTTTAAAAATATTTTTCGATCAAGGAAGGTTTGAAACATATGCCATTCGATCAAGAATTACATTTTGAACAAAATTGAATGTTTTTATTCCAAAATCTCAGATCTGCAGTAGTTTTTGAGTTATTTTAATTTTACTGTCTAATTTTTAATTTTTTTTTAATTATTGCTGTAATTTTTTTAATCTTGATTTTCGGATGTAGGTTCTTAGTAATTGTTTTACCTGCTATAAGAGAATTATTTACTGGAGGGAATTTTTTTTTAAAATAAAAAGATAAAGAAAAAAGTATATTTAATCATGGCGAGGAAAATGCAAGTCAATCGTTTGGACAAGGATGAACTCGAATATGAATTGTCAGTCCGAGGCATTGGGTTGGGAGTCTGTGAAGACATGCGACGTAGGTTGACTTCGGCACTACGATTGGAACGCGATGGAGAGAGCCTGCGGTACCCGAAATACCCATATAGTTTTGAGCAAGATGTGGATGCTGTTCAGGCAAAATTAGATGGGATGGTACCACTGGTAGACAGTTTCAACAATGCACGCAGTAGTGGTGAAGCACAAAAGTTACAGACCAAACTTGCTCATGTATTCGGAAGGCTAGATAACATGGAAACCGAGGACGATGAGGAGCGGAAAAAGAAGTCAGATTTATTGGCTCTGGCGTTGACGCTCATGGAGAAA
Source organism: Rutpela maculata (assembly GCA_936432065.2). Lineage (NCBI taxonomy): Eukaryota > Metazoa > Arthropoda > Insecta > Coleoptera > Cerambycidae > Rutpela > Rutpela maculata. Next base: position 348,738,522 of record OW386285.2, on the reverse strand, counting down.
CTCGATGCTAAGATCGAAGATTTTGGCAAGGAATTTTGAATGCGTCGGGGTCATCTGCAATTGCACCTGTCGGAGACCCGGTGACTGGAGCTGCCACTGGAGCTATCGGTAAAATGATACCACCACACAAGTGGGACCTAAAAAAATTTTCAGGAGATACCAGAGGTCTGTCCGCTAATGCGTTCTTTGAGCGCGTAGAAGAGCTTCGGTTAGCTAGAAACGTGACAAAGGATACCCTTTTGGATTCGGGCATTGATTTATTTGTGGACAAAGCCTACCAATTTTATAAAGACTGTCGTACTCGAGTAAGTAAGTGGGACGAATTGGTAGAAGAATTTAGAGCGGAGTACCTCTCTGCTAACCATAACGACACTTTATTTGAAGAACTGCAAAAGAGGACCCAACACTCTTCTGAAACGATAGGAGTTTACCCTGCTGTCATGTCCAGTTATTTTAACCGGTTGGGTTGTCCCGTATCTGAGGATGCTAAGCTCCATATTATATTGAAAAATCTTCACCCATTTTATCAGGATCGACTTAGGGATCCCTTACCAACTACAATGGCAGAATTGCGTTCTGTGTGTCGCCGTATGGAAGCGAGAAGAGATATAATGAACAGTTACGTAGAACCTTCTGGTCGACGGGGACATGTTGTCGAAAAGGACTTGGCATTTGTTGAGGTAACTGAAGAATTGAGTTCCTTAGAAGTTAGTCCTAAGCAAGTAGGAGGAAATGGCAAGGAAATCGTCTGCTTTAAGTGCAAAATGCCTGGACATAGAGCCGTAGGTTGCGCTAGGCCTGATGGTAATAAATTCTGCTTTAAATATAACAAGGAAGGTTATACGGTTAGGAATTGTCCGGACTGTGTGAAACAGGGAAACGGAGTAAGACGCACTTAGGAGGTCGAGGTAAGTGTGTTGAGTCTCCACCCTCGACCAACAAATTTCAACCGGTCTTGGATTATATCCTAGACCACGCACGCAATGATGAACGGCCTTACCTAAAGGTAAATGTATTTGGGCGAAAGTTATTAGGTCTCCTTGATTCGGGAGCTTCTTCGACCATTTTAGGAAGTAAAGGATGGCAGCTGCTCAGGGAATTGGACCTCAAATTGGATGTTTCCAAGAAAGTCAAATGTACTGTAGCGAATGGCCAATCCTGTGAGAGTATCGGCGAGTGTGAGATACCCATAAGTGTTCGAGATCGCTTGAAACTCATTAAAGTTCTAGTTGTTTTGGAACTCCCACACACTCTAATATTAGGAACGAATTTTTGGAAAAGTATGGGCATCGTACCTGATTTGAGACATGGTGAGTGGTATTTATCAGCTGGGTTGTACGGACGTAGCCGAACACGTGATAGTTACCAAAGCACCCCCCATCAAGCAAAGGTATTATCCAGTGTCCCCTGTAGTCACTTCCGATTTTACAGGAAATTACTTTAAATTGAGAAATTTAAATTAAAATAATTGAATAATTTGCAATTGTGTATTTATTAACTGTCAGTAGTTTAATTTTCGTTTGCGTGTGTCCTTTTAAGAATACGTTTGTAAAATTTGTCCAAAATATGGCCCATATCAATGTTGACAAAGTTAATATGTTATTGATTTATGGAAAATGCAATAAAAATGCAAAAGCTGCCAAGCGTATGTGTATCAATTACAATTTCCAAACAGACCACAACCCGATTGCAAGACTTTTTTCAATTTGTGTAACAACATATTACAATATGGTAGTTTTAAAAAATTGAAACGTGAAAGAATACGAACAGCAAGAACCCAAGAGAATACGGCTTTAGTTTTACAAACCGTTAAAAATGAACCCCACTCATCATTGCGACAAATAAGGACCTCCACCAATGTACCACTGTCGTGCCAAAGAATTTTAAAAGAAAATAAGTACTTTTCATATAAACCACACTTATGACATCATTTACTGCCTACGGACTATGATCGTCGCTTAACCTGCCTTGCTGGGTTTTCTGTTCTTTATGAAGGAAACTGTAATTTCCGTAAAAATGTACTATGGAATGACGAAAGTAAGTTTCACAGTAACGGCACAATTACAAAACATAACTGTAGATATTGGTCGGAAAACAACTCAAGATGGATGATTCGAACAAGAAACCAAACTGTGTTCAGCGTAAATGTATGGTGTGGTTTTTTAAATGGTTATATTATAGGTCTGTTTCTATACCATGAAAATTTAACTGGTGTGCGTTATTTAAGATTTTTAGAAAATGAGTTACCAAGACTTTTACAAAATGTTCCCACAACAAACCTGAAATTTGAAATTTGGTTTCAGCAAGATAGCGCCCACAACTCTAATATTGTTGTAAATTATTTGAATGATACGTTTCCAAGGCGCTGGATTGGCACCTCAGGACCGGTTAGATAGCCGGCGCGTTCTCCGAACTTGACCCCCTCTGGACTTTTTCTTGTGGGGATATTTGAAAGTAAAATATATCAAGAACCAGTAGGAGATATGCGCTGGGGCAATTAATAGACATACATTGTTAAGGATATGTAACGAGGAATTGTTACATCGCTTTGACATGTGTATTCAGGCAGACGGAAGTAATTTCGAGCATCTATTTTAAATATTGTTGTCAAGAAGTAATTTCCGGTAAAAGGAAGTGCTATTAAAAAAAATTTCCCACCAGTAAATAATTCTCTTATAGCAGGCAAAAAAATTAATAAGAACCTACATCCGAAAATCAAGATTAAAAAAGTTACAGCAATTAAAAAAATATACATAACACTGAAAAATTAGACAATAAAATTAAAATAACTCAAAAACTACTGCAGATTTGACTTTTTGGAATAAGAACTTTTTGTTTAAAATTTAATTCTTAATCGAATGGCATATATTTCAAACCTGCTTCCTTGATCGAAAAATATTTTTAAACTGCAGCGTCGTCTCTGGTGATAATGTCATAATAGTAAATTGTACTTCCTGAAGAAGACATTAACCATAGAAATCCATTACCATTTACAGAATAAAAATATATTTCTTAGTTTCCGAAATATCGGCTTTGGGAATGTTAACTGAAACACACTGTATACTTTTAATGCAAAATTTACAGGATGGACACGAAAAAAATAATGAACAAAATGTGACGGCGGACAATAATATTTGAGAGACCTGCTATACTTTTAGTGACAATCGGAATGGTCATGTTAAAAAAGTAATTCATTAAGAAAATTACAACGGAAAATAATATTTAGAGTATATAATAGTTGACAATAATGCCAAGGAACGAAACTTGATATATTTTTAGTGAACAGAAAAATATACAAAAGAATATGAGCATATACAAGATATCAACACTGCAAAACACACACTATGTGTCTCTCGGATTCGAGTGAACTTTTAGGGATTAGATTATATTATTTTTTTGATATTGCTTTACTGTTGTTAGAAGGTGATTTTTAATAGTCCTATTATATGGAACAAGTGAGAGTTGTAGTAGGGCGTTGTCGACTGCGAGTTCTTATTTGAACAAATAAAAATAAAAAATATTTTTTTTACATTTTTACTTGCGAGCAGTAGGTATACACAAATCATGTCTCTCTTTTCAGAATTCGAAAAAATGTATGTCGAGGCAATTTTCATAAAAAAATATGTTAGAAACTAAGCAATGAGGAGAGGTGAGGTACGGTACCAGTTTCAGTGACTGGACTCGATCGGCGAAGTTAAGCACGGCCGGGCGACTCCATCACTTGGATGGGTGACCGTAACTCATCTCGCCGTCCTGGTTAAGTGATAAAGTAGCATTAGCTAAACTTCGCGAGGACGTTAATATAAATAAGGCATTAAAAAAAATACAGCACTTAATTAAATAAAACTCTCTGTAACGACTAATTATTGTTTGAAAGATTGATTGTTTGACAGGTTCTTTTTGTTTATATGCACCAGGGACCAAAACCGAAATTTATTTCGGTTCGTTACGGTTACCTAACGTATAACATTTTCGGTTTTGATAGTAGCAACAATTTGGTTTTCAGTTATGGTTTCGGTTTTCAAGGCAGCGACAATTCGGTTCTCGGTTTACAAATCCGCGGCAATTCGGTTCCTGTTAGAAAAAATTAGTAATTACGGTGAGGTTTTCGGTTACGGTTTCGGACGAATCGATTTAGATATGGTTTTCACCATACAATTTGGTATTTCCACATTACGGTTTAAAGATTTGAATCTTTGATTTCACCATATTTTTTGAGCTTTAAATTTGTAATTACGGTGCGGTTTTCGGTTACGGTTCGGTTTCGTCCCTGATATGCACACTTGATAAATATGTTTCTTTATTTACCCTGATAATGCTGCCTCAACTCCTACTTATAAAAATTATTATTTCAAAGGGCTACACACAGGGGCGGCTTAAGGTAAATTTTCCACCCGGGCGGGAGCACTTTTTGGCGCAGAAATTTCACGGACGCACTACGTACTAAAGTGCAAGGATATCCTTTCGGACCCCGCGAACGCTCTCCTTTTTAATTTAACACATGCATGGAGTAACATATAACCGTGTATACACGGTGGTCCAAAATTGTCTCTGGGATATTTATGTGTGGCTGATAGTACATACAAATAAAGGTACTCTATATTTATAATCCCCCTCTTTAAAGGGGGATTATAAATATCAGTTTTTCGGCAATATTTTCCGATCGCCTTAAAATATATGCCATATTTTAAATTTAGATATGGGCATCAATTTACATAGTACCAGTCAAACCTTTTTCTCTGCTTTAGGGGTAGTTTTAGGGGGATGGCTATCAATACTTTTTAATTTTTACATATTTATAAAAATTCTTGTAAAAAAAATATTTTCATATCACTGGAAACAAGGTGTTCTTGTTACATTTAGATAAACCATTCTCAAGTAATTTATGTTTACACATCAATGTGCATTTACAACACATTATTAATAATAATTACTTTGCAATAAGTATAATTTTTTTGTCTACACCATCTGAACGCTATTATAATGAGGGGACACAAGTTTATTTAGAAGAAGGTTGCTTTTTATTGTTTTAATATTTTATATGAAACAAATTACCGTTTATTATACTCTTCGCAAAAACGAAGAGTATATTGTATTTGATCGGCACATTTCTAAAATCGTAAATATCGCTCGTAAAGAAAAAAATTCATTGTGTTAGTGAACGAATTCTGAACAACTTTCAAAATGTCCGTCTGTCCGTCCGTCACGTTTCTTGTAAGCACGATAACTTAAGAAAGAAAAGTCCGATTGTACTGAAAGTAAGTAAATGTTAGCTAGAGGAAGAACCCTATTGTTTTTGAAGAAAATCGATCAGTAAATAAAAAAGTTATTAATTATTTAATTTAAAAAAAAATATTCTCTTAATTTTTGTCGCTTGTACTAAAATGGAAATCTTGCGAAATATTATTTCCATAATACATTTTTTTTGTTTATGAATTTTACTAATATATTTCATAGAAGTACGAGTTGAAATATGTATGATTGTCGAAAAATATATATATCACAGACAATCAATTTTCGTAGCAATATGTGGTGGTGCAGCGGCTAAAGTTTCGCGTTGCAATCCAAAGGTCCCGTGTTCGAATCCCACGCAGGTTGGATATTTTTTTTTCATTTTTTTTTCATATAATTTTTTTCACAACAAAGATGGTATCACAAAATTTAGGATGTCCAAAACTAACATTATTTACAAGAAAACTGCGAAGAGTATCCTATAGAATGTGTAACAATTATATATAAAAAGCTCAGAAAATTGGCGAAGAGTACGTTTTTAGCTTGTTTATTTATGCACTGTAAATTATGTAAGATGTGAAATACATACAACTAATGTTGGTATAACAATTTTTTGAATATTCTGAATTTTTTCCGAATGAAAAGTGCACGTTGCCTGTCTTCAATTATGCAAAATCTATAATGATCAACTTCGTGCCAGTCAATAATAGGACAGGAAGCTTGAGGTATAAGTTACATTTTTTAATTATTTAGACGGTTTTAATGTTATTCGACTGTTCTGCATTATTACAATGGGCCCATTCACCATTTTTAAATTTTTTTAAATTTTAGAAATCTAAAGTAGAACACTTTTTAAGGAAATTTCCAAATTTTTAGGTTTTTCTTCGGACGTTTAAGCCCTTAAATAAATTGCCAAAGTTGAACCGCGCGAAAACGGAGCGGAGCTTCGCGTGACGTCACTTTATAGATGCTGATCAGGTGACAGTCCAGATTTAATAATTAAAGGTATTGGAGGCGAAATAAAACAGGAGTTTAAGAAGAAAAGCTTTAATGCAACTTTTCATAAAAATTGATAGTCTTTAAGTTATAATGACTTGAAAACTGGGATTATGATTTAAAAAAAAAAAGTATTTCAAAACAATATTCGTCAAATAACCCGAAAAGTATGATATTGAGCGAAAACATGCTAGAGGCAAACAAGAAAGTTACTATATTGGGGATCAATTTTTTTTTTTTTTTTTCTAATTTCTGTAGAGTTAATGGTCTCGGTGTTCTGGAAGTATAAAGGTGGCGTCCGAACGTCTATAAGATTAAGTATTTAGTTTAAATGTTAAATATCTCAGGCTCTATGGCACTTGTCAAAAGCGGTCAGAAAGAATGAAAGACTGTTAATTGGGCTTTCAAAAGGTTTTTTTTTCTATTTCTATAAAATAAAAAACAAAGAAGTTATGACAGAAACAATGTCCTTTTTCAATTTTTGTTTATGCAAAAAGACGTCACGAATCGGCGAACCGCTTTGTACTAAAACCCAATCTTTAACATTGAGTATCTAAGGTCTAAGGATTGGATATACTAATGAAACTGAAATTTTAACAGCTTATCTAGTTGATCGAATTCTATTGAATACCCTAAAATGAATAACGAAAAAATATTTTCGGTAACAAGCCCATTTAAACTGTTATAGATTCTATCATTTGATATTATTTTCAAACGAAAACTATTATTAAATTAAAAAAGGTATAAAAAAAAATTATGAAGTTTTGCCCTTAAGCGCCCCGGGCGGTCGCCCGGGTTGCCCGGCCCTTAAGCCGTCCCTGACCCTACTAACCACCCAATTGTTGGGTGTGGTATTTACGTAATATTTACAACTATTTACAAACATTTTCCACCTAAATAATAATAAAAGTTTATTTTTAAAAAGTTTTTTTTACATATAATTTTTTTCAGATTCTACATTAGTTGGCGGTATCGTTATCAGATGATCATATATGCCAGCTGAAGGTACATATTCGTGTTGCCTTCATTTTCGAAAAGTGTTCAGTTCTTTTTTTTTTAATTTGATGATATCAAATCAGTTTCAGGGCGTATTCGAATTGGGTGCATTGCGTTTTCTAATATATTGTTAAAAATGTTTTCCAATGATTTTTCTGTGCTGTGAGGAGAATATTATCTTCTGCATAATCGTCTTCATCAATTACCTCTGGAATTTTTTGGAAACGTTTTATAAGATTCTCTAATATTTCCCTAATGACATTTTTTTAGGAACCTGGAATAGTGCGCGTCTAATTCTTGCTCACTGAAATTGTGCAAGTAGGTATAACTTGTATAATTTGCTTTAATATGAAATTTAAAGAAATATCTGATAAATAAATTCGTATCACGTCAGTACAGTGCCTTCACTGTGACTTTAAGTGGTTCCAATAGTTTAACCAAATCACCAAAGTTTATATTCCGAATCCAGTATCAAAGTGACATTTTTAAGCCGATCATTGCTTTTTGAACGCAATTCCGGAGGTAACTAAAATGTTATAGAATTAAAATACTGTTTCATCTTGTTTTACAATGCCCGGGATCCAATCGACTATGATCCCGGGATTTTCGGGTTCGGGATTTCAGAATTGCAAACCCTAGTCGTGATGCAGTGGTCAAAATGCCCGAAAACGTGACCAAGACTCTTAGGTGTTTTTCAATTTTGCTAGGCCGCTGACTTCGAATTTGATATACATTTATGTTGAAAACAAAGAAATGTAAATATGAAGAATCATACAATAAATATATAAAAAAAAATATATATATATAAAAAATATTGACATTTTGTATGAAATACTAGTACGTTATTTTGTATTTTTTAAATAGTAACAAATCAGTGACCTCAAAAACTACTATACACTGACTTTCAGCTGAAAAAACTATTTTTTTAATAAAGAAGTCGGCCATATTAGTGGAGTGCCGTTTGATTTATACGTAGGAACCCGGTTCCTATGAATAAACTTTAATGAAACTTTTTGCATTGTGTTGCTAAAACCTAATACTAAAATGTTTATGGATTAGAAATTGACGTTTTTTTTTTATTTAAAAGTTTATCGAGATCTTCTACATAGTCGAGTCAGTGAAGCCTAAAAATCGTTCAAAACCTCTTAATTCTCAGCAACAGCTCCGATTTTGATCATTTTTTTAAAATGTGTGTTTTTTAATATTATTCAAAATCAGAAACATCCCAATTAGTGCAAATAATTATTTGTATTGTTTAAACAGTGATAACAAAACATTCAGTTGTTTTTATTGAAAATTTAAGTTAAAAAATATTTCTCACAACTTTTACAAAAAAAATCTATTTTTTTATGTTTTTTTCCTGATTATCATGAAAAAGTTAGTTTAGTTCAGCAGTGGCGCAGCCAGAAAATTAATCTGAGGGGGGGGGGCGGCAATAGAACCGGCCTACCCAGAGGATGGGGAAAATTTTTCAGAAAATGGTTGAAAACGGATGTGTATGTAGATTCCTCTATTAGATCATATTGGCATTAATTACAAAATATTTATTTCAAGGGATAATTTAGATACTGCTGTGTACTGCTTCTTTATTTTTTGGCTCATGGAAGACGGCTAGAGGGGCGGGGGGCGGGCCCCATGGCTCCCCCCTGGCTGCGCCCATGTAGTTCAGTGTTTGAAGGTTTTTCGCTCAGAATTCTTTCGGATAGAACTGATTGACGTGAAATTTGGACAGTAATTAGGGAATGGCTCAAGAAACAAAAGTTATATAGTGCCGATGCGTGCTTGTACCCTGGGAGTGGAAATTATATGATCAATCAAATAAATGTTCTATGAAATTTTTTCGATTGGTCAATGCCTTTTGAGTTATTCTTGATTGAATATGTTGATTTTTCAGCTAAAAAATGCATGTTTTAGAACGATTTTTCACTAATAACTCGAAAACTTTACGTTTTACCAAAAAAAACTATTATGAGCAAAAATGAAGCCTGTAAAATAACAAATCGATTGTTTTTCTTTTTATTTCTGTAGATGTAATACGAACCCAGTTATTGCTCGATGAAGGTGACTTCTTGTTCCCTGAAAACTGAATTCGATCCTTTCAACGTTAAATAACGGAAAATTTTTGGAGAAAAGCATATAAGACATTTTTAAAAGTACTTGAAAGGACCTTTAAAATGAACTTCGGTAAAAGCCGTTAGCATGAAAACTAACGGAGTTATGATGAAAATAAAATGGTTGTCAGTTTTTTTCGGAGAAAAAATCATCAATGAAACCAATGGCTTCGCCGCAAGAACTGAAATTGAACGTAATTCATTTACAGTTTACTTTATTTAAGTACTGACAATATGTTCTAGAATTTTGACCGGTTTAGGATGCCTATATTTGAAAAAAGTTTGATTCAAATTTGAAATGATTTTTGAAATTTCTTTAAAAATTTTCATTTTTGCACAATAATTCAAATACAAAAGAAGATACGTAAAAAATGTTACAGTACAAATTTTAGAAGCCGGTAGGTAATGCACAATATTACTGTATGGAGCTGCTAAAGAGATACAGTTTGAAAAATTGAGCCGTGTCGAAGACTCATCAGCGTTTCTCGAGCAGATGCGCTATGATTGGTTTATCAATGATAACTTTCTTAATTTTTAAGCTATCAATCGCTCCAAAAATCATTTTACAGGGAGCTTCAAGGGCTACAAGGCATGTAAAGTTGAACTTCCTTGAACCTTTTTGTGGTTTTTGAGTTTAAAGGGCTCGAGGAAGGTGGTCATCGCACTTAAATGCAAACTTATAACGGTGATATCTTAATTAATTTTTATCCTAGGGAAATAAAAAAAAAACAAAATGTTCAGTAACAAAAACCTAAATATTTGTACTTAGCATTTTTTACGTATCTTCTTTAGTTTTTTAATTATTGTGAAAAAATGAAAATTTTTTAAGACATTTCAAAAATCATTTCAAATTTGAATGAAACTTTTTTTTTAAATAAAGGCATCCTAAACCGTTCAAAATTCTAGAACATATTGTTAGTACTTAAATAAAGTAAATTGTAAATGGATTACGTTCAATTTCATTTCTTGCGGCGAAGCCATTGGTTCCATTGCTGATTTTTTCTCCGAAGAAAAGAGACCATTTTATTTTCATCATAACTCCGTTAGTTTTCATGCTAACGACTTTTACCATAGTTCATTTTAAAGGTCTTTTCAAGTATTTTTAAAAATGTCTTATATGTTTTCCTCCAAAAATTTTCCGTTTTTCCGTTATTTAATGTTGAAAGCATCGAATTTAGTTTTCGGCGAACAAAAAGTCACCTTCATCGAGCAATAACTCGGTTCGTATTGCATCCACTGAAAAAAAAAAACCAATCGATTTGTTATTTTACAGGCTTCATTTTTGCTTATAATTTTTTTTTTTTTGGTAAAAAGTAACGTTTTCGAGTTATTAGTGAAAAATAGTTCTAAAAGATGAAGATGAAGAAGATGAAAAATTAACATTTTCAATCAAGAATAACTAAAAATTGCATAGAATATTTATTGCTTAGAATTCATTCCCCTATCAATTTCTGCAGTTACTTTGAACATAATAATTTCCACCCCCGAGAAGGGGTAAAAGTACACATCGGCAATATATAAACATAGGTATTAGGTTTTAGCAACACAATGCAAAAAGTTTCATTAAAGTTGATTCATAGGAACTGGGTTCCAAGGTTTTTTAGTTTTCACGCCTTACGGCACTCCACTATATTGGATCCGTCTTTTTTTAAAAATAATACCAAATTCGAAATCAGTGCCTTGGGAAACCATATAAACTGACTTTCAGCTGAAAAAACAATTTTTTAATAAAAAAGTCGACCGTATTGGATGCGTCATTTTGTTTTCTTAAAAAATAATATCAAATTCGAAATCAGCGACCTCGAAAACCTGTATATACTAATTTTGAGCAAAATTGAAATAGATCTAAGAGTTTTGGCCACGTTTTCGAGCATTTTGACAACTGTGTCGCCCCGCTTAATATCGATGCATACATATTAATTCAGTAATATTACGGTTCAAATTGCGATATATCCGACAAAATTCATAAAGTTTTGAAAATTGGTGGAAATAATCAGGACAGCATATGTAATAATAAACCGAAAAGTTCCCACCCCTAAATTGTGTGCTTCATCGCCTACGACATAGTATTCACCCCAATTTTCGCTTTTTTAAAATTATCCATGAAATGGTGCATTTTACGACAAAAATACCTATGTACAAAAGTGTTCTACAGGAAATTCTCTACAAAAAAGGTTTTTAGACCATTTCTCCTCAAACGAATAGTACGTTGGTAAATCAGGGCCGTAATTAGCGCAAGTCATATAATTCGTTATCTATTTACCATCACCGAAATGTTCGGTGGGAGAGCGATTTATTTTAGCTTTATACAACTGTACCTCGGCAGAAAAAAGTCTAGATGAATACAGATTTATGTCTTTTAACAGACTAGTTGGTAAAGCCAGCAACACTGTTATGTTGTCAAAACTTCCACCAACTTCTGCTGCCGCTCGGCAACACTGTTATCGAGTTTTTCACCAAATTCAAACATGGAAAAACGTGACGCTCAAAGCTACCGATTGGGGGTGGAAAAATGTTGGCGGTATATTAATCCCAATAATGACTATAAAAGAACCAGCTCCCGAATTTGTTTTAACGCTTATTTCATGTTCATGTAAATTAGGGTGCGAATACAGGTGTAGTTGCAGAAGAGCAGGCTTGCGTTGCTCTACAATGTGTTATCATTGCCATGGACAATGGACAATCATGCTTGAATGTTGAAACTGTGGAAGACGACCAAGATTTATAATTAACATTTGATAATTAGTGGATTAGGCCTACAGGGGATACCACTTTAAAAAAAACGCGCCAAGTACTTTACCTCTAGGGTGGTGTGGAAATAAGAACAACACGGTCTTTTTATAGAGGAGAGGGGGTGGAAGTTGTATATTTATTAAAATTGTAAATAAATTTTAGTGCCTACTGCTATTTTAAGCGTTAAACGTTAAACTTTAAGGTAGATCGTACTGTAGAGAGTGCTAGTCGGAACCAACCCTTATGTTTGCGCCATATTTCCCACGTTATTATTAATTTTAGGAAAAAAGTGGTAAAAACCTTTTTGATAGAGAATTCTCCAAGGAACAATTTTGTATATAGGTATTTTTGTCGAAAATTACAGCGTTGCCGAGATAATCTAGAAAAACTCAAAATGGGGGTAGAAAGGACGTCCTGGGGGATGAAGCACACTATTTAGGGATGGAAACTTTTTGGTTTAGTAATCCTTATGCTATTCCCAACATACCCACCAATTTTCAAATCTTTATGAATTTTGTCGGAATAAAAACGTAATATTCCTGAACTATATCGCGTGTTTTGACTGCAAATTATACGGAAACTACTATAGAGCAGCGATTTCTTAAGTCTATCGTGTCGTTTTTTTTTTTTTGGCGTAGAACCAGTTCAAACATATTAGGTTCCTTTGAGTATGTCATCGGGCATATGAAATCATATTTTACGACATTTTTTTGTGGTCTCGAACTTTTTAAATCAATAAAAAGTGAAAAAAATGTATTTTTAAAGAAAATTGTTTTTTTTTGTTTCCTTTAAAACTATTAAAGGTACCGAAATTTGTTTTGTGTCAAATTAAAGCACACACTGTAGCGCTTTTACCAATATAAACGGTTTGGGCACAATTCGCACTTTCATTTTTCTAAAAATCAAATAAACTAAAAATACATATTTTGTGTATTGAAATCTTCACCAATCGATAAACTTTTTTATTTTTGAAAATATTTGCATACATGCAGCGAAGAAAATAAAGCCTAATAATCACAAAAGTTTTTGAAAAAATATGTTTTTGGTTAAAGTGTACCGTTTGGCAACAGCGATTTTTTTTATCAGCGCTAAACGCGACATTGGGACGCAATTAATACACCTCGCATGCAGGTTGGTCAGATTGGTCGCGTAGAAATAGCGTTAGTTGAATCTAGATTAATATATGGCATTCTAGGTTGGGGTGGAGTTGCTTACTGTCATCTAAAAAATTAGATATCATTCAGAAAAATGTTAAAAAATATATATATTTATTGGAGCTGAAATAGAATCAAATTTTAAGAAGAAAAGGTTCCATGCAATTTTTCACATAAATTGATAGTTTTTAAGTTATAACGACTTCAAAATTGCGATTTTAGCTTAAAATAAAAGCTTTTAAAAAAGGTATTTTCAAACGGCTTTCGTCAAGTATCTCGAAAAGTATTACTTTATCGAAAAAATGTTATAGACCAATTACAGAAAGCACCCTACAAACTGGGAATTAATTATATTTTTTGTTTATTGATGTAGGATTAATAATTTCGGAAATATTTAAGTTTATATTTGGTATCCAAGGGTTTCGAAATTACCTTTAAAGTTAAAAATGCATTTTTTTCTAAAGCAAGTGCTTTAAATGAGCAAAAAAGAATTTGAGCATTTAGGTAATGCTACATTTTAACGAAAAACTGTATTTGAGATAATTTTTTTAGATTATTGGCTAATTAGAGTAACAAAACGAGTAAAAAGTAATTTGAAAGCGCAATTAATTGTCTTTAATTTCCTTTCTCAGCATGCGTCACAATTTCTGAGGTATTTAACATTTAAACATTTTTTAAGCACTTTTTTAACATTTAAGCATTTTTTGTCTTATGAACGTTCGGATGCCATTTGTAAACTCATATCTCCGAAACTATTAAATCTATGTAAATAAATAAACAAGAGAAATTCATTATTATTAGTTTATTAGCTTTATTTTTGGTCTCTACACATTTTTGAACACAACTAATATTTATTGAGATATTTGGAATGGGAAAAAAAATACGTTTTATCGAAAATACCTTTATAGTTTAAACTGTATTTTTTTAAAGCAAGTGCTGTATACGAACCAAAAAATTTGAGCATCTACGTTATGCTGTATATTAATGAGAAACCGCGTTTGAAATTATTTTTTTTTTTTTAATTACTGGCTAATTACAGTAACAAAATGGCGACATTGTTATTAAAATAATGTGTAGACGGACATTGCTTCGGTCATAACTTCTTTGTTTCTTATGCTACATAAACAAATAAAAAAATAGTTAAGAGCTTAATTAATAACCTATTATTGTATCTATTAGTATCCTTGGCGTAGGTGTCACAGTTTCTGAGATATTTAACTCTTACTCTAAATAGTTATCTTACGAACACTTGGATGCCAAATGTAAACTTAAATATCTCCGAAATTATTAATCCTACATCAATAAACAAAAAATATAATTAATTCCCAGTTTGTACTTTCTGTAATTGGTCAATAACGTTTTTTCGATAAAGTAATACTTTTTGAGATACTTGACGAAAGCCGTTTAGAAATACCTTTTTTTAAGCTAAAATCGCAATTTTGAAGTCGTTATAACTTAAAAACTTCAATTTATGTGAAAAATTGCATAGAACCTTTTCTTCTTAAAATATGATTGTACTTCATATATTTTTTAAGTGCCGCCCCCTCAAAGGGGGTGACATCCACCCCCTATAAATTAACAAGCCCCCGCTCAATATAGAAACTTTTCTGTGAAACATTTACTATTATACTGCCAAAAATGAACGAAATCCGTTCAATATGACATTACTTTGAAGTTTTTTTTACCTCTAGGTACTGTACTATTACCACCTGTCTTTTTATTATTAAAAGGAGACTATTTAATATTTATTATACAATTTCTTAATATTAACAACATATGATCAATACTACTGTACAATATATGAAATATTGAACAATAATATTGATCCCCTAGATGCTTTTGATCACTACTGGTTTTGTACCTATTGATATAAGTTAAACTATTATATTATACACCCCGACCGGGATCGTCAGATCGTTGCAGTCGGCAGGCTTGCTACAGCCGAGCGCGCAAGAATATGACTTTGGCCCGTTAAAAAAAATCGCTGACTCAATACTATGAACGGGACATGAAAAATTTTTATCCTAAAAACTTTTTTCAACTATTGGCTTCAATTTGTACGCAGCATGTATATACAAATTTTCATAAATAAACTTTTTTCTCGATTGCCTAAAATTACGTTACTGAAAATAACAAGTTTGAGTTTCCTATTATTTTACCAACTTAAAAAAAAATAAATCGGGTTCACGTGGGACGTTGTTCGAAGCGCTATTGTGTCTACTTTAATTTAAAAAAAAAATAGCTTGATAGCACAAATATTTTCAGAGATATAGCGGTGGAGACGTTAAAAAACATATTTCATTAAGTCTGGTTTGGTTCTACGCCGGTTTTTTTTTTCTCGAAAACTAAGCGACTTTACTTCCAGATTTTACTCTACTACTAATAATCCGGGAGACAGCGACAATTGCGACATAAAATTTTTGCCGATTTTTTTAACATTTTTTTTAACATTATTCCACTTTTTCTGTGCCACAAATAGTGAAAATGGTTGTCTGTCAGGGTAAGCACGGGACAAGGCTTGTTAGGAGTGTTTCAACTATTAAAAAAAAAATACGATCAAATTTGATGATAAGATGATTTGTGTCGTTGGTTCTGTCCTCAGATAAACAAAGAAATATATGGATAAATAATACTTTCCGTCTCCACGAAAGATATATTACGTGTTCATTGTTTACATGTCTATCGAGGCGTTCATTGGTTCTCTTTCGAAGGACGTTGACCGTCGTTTACATTTTCTTGTGCCGCCATATTGTTTTATTGCTTTTAACGCTGTTTTTATCCAGTTATAAACAATTTTGTGTTGATTTTGCATTTTAATCACGTTTTATACGGTTCAAAAATGACTAAGGATTGTTTAATTTACTAAAAGACCTACAAAAGGGAGTAATCTCGTTCGTTTTATATGCAAGCATAGTTGTGTACATAGTCGTAGGTTTGGGTTATAGTTAGGTTTATTGTCTTATTGTTTTGCTGATCTAGCAATAAATAATTTTCCCTTCTGCCTCTCTCGTCTTTACACTCAAGTAAAAAACGTAAAAAGACAGTTGTGTGATTATCAGATAGATAGATAGATTAATAGATTTAGATTTATTTCTCTAAATTTAAATGTTACATAAGTATACCTACCCTGCCAAAAATTCCACATAGAAACTTATAAAAAAAAAGTGATGCGGTTTTATCGTTCCTATAAGTTATATTAGTATTATACAGACAGGATTTTATCTGTTTTATTAAGTTTTAAATCGGTTATGAAACAGTAATTCCGAATGAGCTATTTGGAATTATCATGTTGCCCTTTCATGAGTACTTATATGAAATATACATCAACAAATCTACAGTTTAGTGTCTGCAAATGCACTCTTGCCCTTATATCTGTAAACATATGGAATTACAGATACAACTTTAAAGAGATTCTAAACTTTTCTATAAGTAATATCATAAGAGTTCCAGTCCGTTCTTTCTCCAGTATCTATCGTATGTAACACACCATTTATCAATATGTTTTTATTGTAAATTTCAACATTGTCTTTTTATTAGTATTAATGTGGATATACATGTCAACAAATGTACAGTTTCAATTGTATATTTTACAGATGTATTTTTATTGTAAACTTCCATTTTACTTTTTTATTAGTATTAATTTGGATATGCATGCCGACAAATGTACAGTTTAAATTGCATATTTCAAATAGAAGTACTAATATAGTGGTAAACACAAAATACTGCAAAGTCCTCATTTCCTCGGGTGTTCCTGTTCTAGCCTAGAAGCAATGAATGAGTTAGCAGTGAAAGAGACTGCTTTACTTTTAATTTAACAAACACACGTCAGTTCCTTAGGTCACATTAGATTAGATATGAATTAGCGACACGTATATAGCTCCCTCTACTGGAGCCCGGAGTAAAGTTGCTGCTGAAATTTCTATCAGTTTATACCAGAATGGAGCAGCAAAATGAGTCAAGCCGTATTAATTTGTAAATCCAAACATTTACTTATACCACATCAATGAGAATTTATGAGAACAGTATCTAATGTAAAACGTGCGGCTTTCCGTGGTTAAATGGCAAGTGCTTCTATAAGAAACGAGCTGCATTAGGTTAGAACAGTTTTGATTTGCAATTGAAGATTACAAATTATAATGTTTGAATAGGGATTTATGAGATTAGTTTCTATGAGTATTAATGTTTTTTTTTCAGTAATATATTAAATGTGTTTTCATTTGTTTGAATGGGTAAAAAGAAAGGTCAGTTTTCAACTGCAATTACAAATACAAGTTTAATCACTTCGAATGGGGTTATATGCGATCAAATTCTAAAAGTATTTATGCTGTTTTCCGAATATAATTGTGATGAGGTTTAATCAGTAAGTAACAAATTGTTCACTACTTGTTATGATATGGTCGGAAATTCAAGTACACATTTAGTATTCCTTCAAGAGGATTGATGAGAGCAGTTTCTACGAGTATCTATTTGTTGTTCCTCTAGTAAATTATATAAGTCTTTATCAGGACAGACTCGGATCTAATTTAAATATGAAAATTATATCAGAATAAAGCCACCAAATATATTAAACAGTATCTATTTGTAAATCCAGACATTTACTTATACTATCTCAACGAGAATTTATGAGAACAGTATCTAATGTAAAACGTGCGGCTTTCCGTGGTTAAATGACAAGTGTTTCTATAAGAAACGAGCTGCATTAGGTTAGAACAGTTTTGATTTGCAATTGAAGATTATAAATTATAATGTTTGAATAGCGATTTATGAGATCAGTTTCTATGAGTATTAATGTTTTTTTTCAGTAATATATTAAATGTGTTTTCATTTGTTTGAATGGGTAAAAAGAAAGGTCAGTTTTCAACTGCAATTACAAATACAAGTTTAATCACTTCGAATGGGATTATATGCGATCAATTTCTAAAAGTATTTATGCTGTTTTCCGAATATAATTGTGATGGGGTTTAATCAGTAACAAATTGTTCACTACTTGTTATGATATGGTAGGAAATTCAAGTACACATTTAGTATTCCTTTAAGAGGATTGATGAGAGCAGTTTCTACGAGTATCTATTTGTTGTTCCTCTAGTAAATTATATAAGTCTTTATCAGTACAGACTCGGATCTAATTTAAATATGAAAATTATATCAGAATAAAGCAACCAAATATATTAAACAGTATCTATTTGTAAATCATTAGAACAGTTTTGATTTGCAATTGAAGATTTTAAATTGTGTTTGAATAGGGATTTATGAGATCAGTTTCTATGAGTATTAATGTTTTTTTTAGTAATATATTAAATGTGTTTTCATTTGTTTGAATGGGTAAAAAGGAAGGTCAGTTTTCAACTGCAATTACAAATACAAGTTTAATCACTTCGAATGGGGTTATATGCGATAAATTTCTAACAGTATTTATGCTGTTTTCCGAATGTAATTGTGACGAGGTTTGATCAGTAACAAATTGTTCACTACATGTTACGATATGGTCGGAAATTCCAGGTACATTTTTAGTATTCCTTCAAGAGGATTGATGCGAGCAGTTTCTATGAGTATGTATTTGTTGTTCCTACAGTAAATTATATAAATCTTTATCAGTATGCATTCGGATCTAATTTAAATACAAAAATTATATCAGAATGAAACCCCAAATATTTTAAACAGTGCCCACCTGTAAATCCAAACATTTAAAGATAATATTTTAATAGGAATCCGCCAGAACAGTATCTAATGTAACGTGTGCGGTTTTCCGTGGCTAAATTTTAAAATTATTTGCAATAAATAAGCTTAAACGGATTCGAACAGTTTTCATTTGCATTTCCAGATGAATAGTTTTAATTGTTAAATAGGGATCTATGAGGTCAGTGTAATGTTTTTTTTCAATAAAATGTGTTTTTATTGAAAAAAAAACATTACACAAAGACACTGACCTCATAGATCCCTATTTAACAATTAAAACTATTCATCTGAAATTGCAAATTAAAACTGTTCAAATCCGTTAAAGCTTATTTATTAAAAATACTTTTAAAATTTAGCCACGGAAAGCCGCACGTGTTACATTAGATACTGTTCTGATTGGTTCTCATTGAAATATATCTTTAAATGTTTGGATTTACAAGTGGATAGTGTTTAAAATATTTGGTTGTTTCATTGTGATATAATTTTTGTATTTAAAGTAGATCCGAATGCATACTGATAAAGACTTATATTTACTATTGGAACAACAAATACATACTCGTAGAAACTGCTATCATCAATCCTTTCGAAGGAATACTAAATATGTACCTGGAATTTCCGACCATATCGTAACATGTAGTGAACAATTTGTTACTGATCAAACCTCATCACAATTATATTCGGAAAACAGCATAAATACTGTTAGAAATTTATTGCATATAACCCAATTCGAAGTGATTAAACTTGTATTTGTAATTACAGTTGAAAACTGACCTTCCTTTTTACACATTGAAACAAATGAAAACACATTTAATATATTACTGAAAAAAAAGATTAATACTCATAGAAACTGATCTCGTAAATCCCTATTCAAACATTATAATTTGTAATCTTCAATTGCAAATCAAAACTGTTCTAACCTAATGCAGCTCGTTTCTTATAGAAACACTTGCCATTTAACCACGAAAAGCCGCACGTTTTACATTAGATACTGTTCTCATAAATTCTCATTGAGATAGTATAAGTAAATGTCTGGATTTACAAATAGATATTGTTTAAAATATTTGGTTGCTTTATTCTGAAATAATTTTCATATTTAAATTAGATCCGAATCTGTACTGATAAAGACTTATATAATTTACTAGAGGAACAACAAATAGATACTCGTAGAAACTGCTCTCATCAATCCTCTTGAAGGAATACTAAATGTGTACTTGGAATTTCCGACCATATCATAACATGTAGTGAACAATTTGTTACTGATTAAACCTCATCACAATTATATTCGGAAAACAGCATAAATACTTTTAGAAATTGATCGCATATAACCCCCATTCGAAGTGATTAAACTTGTATTTCTAATAGCAGTTGAAAACTGACCTTTCTTTTTACCCATTCAAACAAATGAAAACACGTTTAATATATTACTGAAAAAAAACATTAATACTCATAGAAACTGATCTCATAAATCCCTATTCAAACATTATAATTTGTAATCTTCAATTGCAAATCAAAACTGTTCTAACCTAATGCAGCTCGTTTCTTATAGAAACACTTGCCATTTAACCACGGAAAGCCGCACGTTTTACATTAGATACTGTTCTCATAAATTATCATTGAGATAGTATAAGTAAATGTCTGGATTTACAAATAGATACTGTTTAAAATATTTGGTTGCTTTATTCTGATATAATTTTCATATTTAAATTAGATCCGAATCTGTACTGATAAAGACTTATATAATTTACTATAAGAACAACAAATAGATACTCGTAGAAACTGCTCTCACCAATCTTCTTGAGGGAATACTGAATTTCCGACCATATCCTAACAAGTAGTGAACAATTTGTTACTGATTAAACTTCATCACAATTATATTCGGAAAACAGCATAAATACTTTTAGAAATTGATCGCATATAACCCCATTCAAAGTGATTAAACTTGTATTTGTAATTGCAGTTGAAAACTGACCTTTCTTTTTACCCATTCAAACAAATGAAAACACATTTAATATATTACTGAAAAAAAAACCTTAATACTCATAGAAACTGATCTCATAAATCCCTATTCAAACATTATAATTTGTAATCTTCAATTGCAAATCAAAACTGTTCTAACCTAATGCAGATCGTTTCTTAAAGAAACACTTGTCTTTTACTCACGAAAAGCCGCACGAATTACATTAGATACTGTGCTCATAAATTCTCATTGATGTGGTATAAGTAAATGTTTGGATTAACAAATGGATATGGCTTGACTTATTTTGCTGGTCAATTCGTATATAAACTGATAACAATTTCAACAGCAACTTTACCTAACTCTTATAGAAACTTATTGACCGTATAGATTCTCATAGATACTTATTAATTTTTGATAATTTTCAATACGGATTGATGAGATTTTTTTGACAGGGTATTTAAATTTGGTACGAGTATTTCAAACATTACAGAATGTTTACATTATTACATAATAATAGACTGTATTAACTTTTCAAAATAATAATGCACTGGGTTCGATCCCCATCTTCAAAATTGGCAACGTTGATATGTAATGGATGTATATATCTGCGTTTTTCTAAATGTGTAACCCCCTTCTGAACAGTCTTGACTTTGAAATTGTTGAGGTTGCCTGATATATGTGCTACGTTATGTTGTTATTCCGTAGGCTCCAAGAAAATATTACGCTTAGAAAAAAGTGACTCGATGTCCTACAGGTAACTAACCAAAATTTGAAGCATTTACAATTACGTATGCTTTAATCGTTTCAAGTTTGATGACTTTTATGTAACCCGGACAGGAAAAAGATGTTTAAGAAAAATGTTTGTTTCCTAGTAGTTTTACCAAGAGACTCATTTCACTTCCGTTATCGTATCAAAGGTGTCTCATATAATTTGCTTTTTAATACTAACAACAGTCGAGTCGAGGCTACTCTCTGCTTTATCTTTGCTTTTACTGGAATTAATTCAGAATCGATACCTACAGACCCGACGAGAGAGGAGAGGTGTGGGGGTGATGCCCCCGGGCTTGTCTAGGGGGCCCGGAAATTTTAAAAATTTTTTCGGATTTCTCCCTCCCGCTCATCAAAAAATTAAAATTTTTTGAGGGTCCATATTTTCTCTCCACGGTCCTGCCAAGATACCAATATAAATTAAATTTACCAAGTTAGAAATTTAACTGCAATTTATTATATTTTTTTATAGCCATATCAGATTGAAATAATTTGATGCGTTGTATCGAAAACAGATTTGTTAAGGAATCTGTATTATCTTTATCGTAACTATATTCAACAATATTAAAATTAAAAACTGGAAGTAATGGTGCGGGAGCTAAGTGGCTTTTTCGGGCACTCATCGTTACAAGCATTTTCTATGCGCTGATTAATTCTATCGAACTTGACTAAATTAGGGATTGCAATACCGGTTAACCGGTTAACCGGTTAACCGGTTATTAGGACAAAAAACACATGATGATAATTACCGGTTATTTTAATTTTTTACCGGTTATTTCGGTAAATTCTAAACTTACGATATGTCACGTATTCAACGTTTCTATTTATGACAGTGACTAGTATTCACTAAATACAGAGTGACTGAGCATTTTTAACAATAAATAAATAATATTATAAAAAGTAAAACCCAGACACCAAGCTCTAAAGAATACAAGAGAGACATTGACAATATCGTGCGATAGGAAATTGAATATTTCACTGCCGCAAATATCCGTGGAATACATTTAGAAGTATGTTATTACCAATTCTTGTTAACTTATGGACCCACCAATTTCGATTGAGGAAGGACATCTTCAGCTGGTGGTATTCTATGCACAAATATCAGACGACTAACAGATATAGCTTTGAAAAACTAACCCTTTTGGCCATTTTTAAAAAATATTGTATTTTTAGATTAGGTATTCAGTAAATGCCCTATTTGAGTTTATGTTTGTAATTTTTGTTATTTACAGAATAATTATTTATTTAAATTTATTTCATTTATATTTTTTCCTTTTCATATAAAAACCTTTGGTTTGTTCATTATATTAAATATACGTATATAATAGTATATTATTCAACGAACATATAATGATGGCTATTATTCAAGGGGTGAAGTTTAAGACACGAGCCGTAGGCGAATGTCGGAAATCACCCGAGTAGCCATTATATGCGAGTAGAATACTATACTTTGTCCACGACTATTAGATATTTTTGCTAAATTGTTTACTGAAGAAATTAATTAATGAATTATTTATATTATTCTTTTTGAGTAATGTATGTAAAATTATTGTAAATAACGTTGACGTTTAAATTTAATTTGACACATAACGGCCTACTCAATCAAATTTAGAAACGAAATTGTATAATAAAAGAGGGTTTGTTTCTGAAACGCTAAATAGTTATCTATTCATAAATTTGATAATAACAGTAAAATTGTTCACACAATTGTAGCTATGACAGTTAACGAATAATTATATTTAAGGTTTCAGAAACTAGCCTTAAATTCTACTAAAAAGTTGCGAGATTGCACTCGAATTGAAAAAATACCTGCCCGTGACTTCTTATAAACAACTGACTGTCCTTATTATTCACTAGTGAATACTGAAATCATTATTCACTGCAGGAAAAATTTTTTTTATCAAATTTAGATAATTTTGTACATGGAAAAAGATAATTACCATTTTCGCCACCCTAATCATTCATTCTAAAAATTACCGGTAAATACCGGTTAACCGGTTATTTCCATT
Source organism: Rutpela maculata (assembly GCA_936432065.2). Lineage (NCBI taxonomy): Eukaryota > Metazoa > Arthropoda > Insecta > Coleoptera > Cerambycidae > Rutpela > Rutpela maculata. Next base: position 348,714,890 of record OW386285.2, on the reverse strand, counting down.
TTTATTTACCGATTTACCGGTTATTAAAACTTCCGGTAAATTGCAATCCCTAGACTAAATAGACTTCTGGCATATGTCAGCCCGTCGAGTTGGCCATGGTTCAAGATATAAAAATCAGTGAAATTATATCATCGTTACAAAGCCAAGTTTTGTTTATTTAAATGTTTTGAACACAGAAAAAAATTCCCAGAAAGAAAATGTTTAGGATTTTTGAAGAAAATTGGATATTTTTTCGCATATTTCATCTCAGAACTCTAAACTCATCGTTACAAGTTCTGGCTCCTTTTTAAAACGTAAATATAAGCTCCTTCAACAATAGAATAGCCTCCCCGTAAACAAAGTCAACAAAAGTACCATAGGCTCTTAAATATACAGGAATATAACACTTTCGGCTAACTTGACTCCGTACCGTATCTCAGATGTATTGTATCATTATTACCTTTCTGGCTGCGCCTCCTGACGGCCCACACTTTCTGGCGATCATATTTTATTCATTCTGAACATAAAATGTGTACACACAAAAAAATGAGCCTTGTAACGATGACATGATTTCACTGATTTTTAAACAGTGTTCGTGACGCTCCTGACAGGAGGTGCCCCGCCAGAAGTCGATTTTATGAATCGTTATCATCCATTAAACCATAAAAATATCTCAAAGTTCATAAAGCGATGAGCTGCCAAAAAAGCCACTTAGCTCCCGCTCTATAAGGTAGTGCATTATGTAGAGTATATTTGTTTACAATATAGAGATTTAAAAGTAATATAATGATGTTATTTTTGTTTTATGTATATGCTAGGTAGCGTATGACCAGATTCATTATACAGTATTGGAAAGTCTTGGATTAGGCATGCAACAGAGCTGCCCACGCACATGTGGTGAGGAAAGCAGGTGGCACGAGTAGGATGTGTTATACGATAAAAAAAAATAGCCTAGTTGTTTCGCTCTCGCTTGCTCTTATTGTCATACCTAATCAAACGCTTGCCGGTTCTGTAGAGTGATAAGTATGTAAACTTTTAGATGAATATGTTATACTGTAATATGAAAAAATACTAGTGGGTTTCATTTATATACTAACATATATAGATGTTTTTATTTTCTTGACCGTTGATATCAAATTAACTTGATGCAATTATATCCTGGGTTATCGGTCTTTATAATAAAATTACTCTTTTTTTACGTTTCGGTTTATTCAACCATCGTCAGAGAACTACAGTTAAGTGAAGACCAATATTTTTTAAATGCTATTTTTTATACACATACAATTTAAATCCATGTGTATAAAAAATAGCATTTAAAAAAATATTTGTCTTCATTTAATTGTAGTTCTCTGACGATGGTTGAATAAACCGAAACGTAACAAATATAATAATTTTATTATAAAGACCGCATAACCCCAGGATATACCTACATCAAGTTACTATCCTAACCAAAAGTTATTTTTTTTTACTCAGAAAATGTAGAGTAACTTATCGTTTAAAAACCATTTAACTTTGAGAATTGACAGTTCAATACTTTCATTTCTCTTCAATAACACATTTTGTAAAAATTCTAATCAAACTACTCTTTTTGTCTCAATAGAGTCGTAGTACTATTATTGTCAGATATAGTATTAAGTAATAGTCGAGAACATTAATCGATTATTTTAAAAATTTTAACCCTTATCTGTCTACGCCTCTGATTAGGCGACTCCATAAACATAAACATTCCTCTCCACTCTGCCCCTTAGAAGGTTATCCTCCCTACACACAACTTCTGTGTACTTCAAATGAGATTATTTATCCATATTTCTCTGTTTATCTGAGGTTCTGTCTGTCTAGCGAGTTCTTTTTTCGCTCTGTCTCTCTCGTAGCTTAGACGGGTTGGAGGTACAGCGTAAGCGAAAATGCGCGGAGGAGCGCACTCATTCCAATGTCATGTACGCACCCCAAAACCGATAAAAAAAGAGAGAACTATCAGCATCGGTTGTATATTGAGACAAAACCATTGATAGAAAAAACAACATGGTGTTGTCACTCTTCCCCGGCAGACTGCTCAGTCCAGGAATATGCGTCTATGGTATCAACCGTAATCTCACAAATTCTGTCATTCGTGTTTGCAGTTTTATTTCGTATGTTATTTAAAGGACAAGGCGTATAATTGTTGTGTGCCCCAATGTTCATCTGTTGCTAACAAAAACAAAGACCTGATGTTTCATAAATTCAATCAATTCAAGCATCAATTTGTAGCAAATCACCACACAAAACAATGTAGAATAAGGATAGCAATACCTAACATTGACGCTAGCATCTCTGTCAGATTTTAATGATACTGAGTTATGGTAAATGCTCTATTGTATTAGTGGAGTAAAAAACAGGGGAAAAGTCGCTTCCTTCTCGAGTTTTTTTTTAATCTTAGAACAAACCTAGATATATACCATTTCGTTAAGTAGGTCGATGTTCATTAGAAATCATGAAATACGACATTTTTTAGTGGTCACGGACATTGTTATTTTTAAAAAGGTGTGAAATTTTTTTTTTTTTAATCTTGTTTTTTTGAACATCTAATGCCATAACTCAAAAACGAATGGAGCTATCCACATGAACTTTTTTTTGTTATAAAACACACACTTAAGCGCTTCTATCTGTGTATAGTATTGTTAACTAAAACATTTTTAAGTTTGTTAAAAACTTAAGATAACCTTGAAAGTTCAGAAAATACGCAGACAAACTTTTTTGTTTTTGGAAATTTTGTATAACATGCTGCGAAGAAAATAAAGCCAAAAACCAAAAAAGTTTTTGATAGCATACATTTTATTGTGTCTTTTACAGTTTAGGTACAGTGATTTTTTTTAGAGTGCGCGAATTGCAGAAATTGAATATTAATACGCCCGCGTCCACTAAAACTAACTAGTCTCAGGGCTGTGTACTATCCACGTTATTCGTTTTCGTCGAAGGTCAAATTATAAAACTGCTGCTCAAGGAATCACTACTTCCACATCCAGATCTTCTATCCAAAAATTTGAATGTGGAAATCATTTTTTATGGAACTTTGATAATATAATATTTGAAATCGTCTACCCCAAAAACCTATAAAACGATATGCCCCATCGGTAGTGAGGCTGAGGGTGGTGAAAGGGGGGTAGTAGTAGTGGTGGATAAAGTAAAAAAAAAAATTGAGGCCTTTGGTTCTTGTACACACACTAAATGACAATTTTATTTTTTTCGCCCCCTTGAATAATGGGGTGGGAGTTGGTAATGTCGGTGGTTAATGCCAAAAAAAATTTTGAGAGCTTAGCTTCTCTTATATATACTAAATACCAGTTTTATGGACTCTTACTTGCTTGATTTTTCTATTTACCTCCATTACTCCCAACGCTTTTACTGGATCTAGTTCCAGATCTCGTTAAAATACATGGTACGTGTACCAAATTTTAAGTCAATAACGTAAACGGTTCCAGAGTAATCGTGCGCACAAAAAAGTTACAGACAGACCGACAGACAGAATTTTTTTTGCTCAAACTTATTCGATATTCTTTCTCTTATTACCACTTGTATTATATTGTACAACGTATGGTCATTGTGCGAATTGTGCGTGGATTATCTACTTAAAAAATATTTAAGATAAATAAGCAATCTAAGTTTCATTGTAAAATGGAATGAATTTTATGTGGCGTAGTAATAGAGGAAAACGATAAACTTGTGCACAAGCCATGGAAACAGAGTTTAGAGACTATAATTAGGAAATTAAAAAAGACTTAATTTAGGATGTTTTTTTCTTTTTTGTTACCTAATTTAGGCGAAAATAACACGTTTACTCAATTCACAGGTCTACAAAAAAAAAAAAAAAAAATTCTTCTCCGAGGACTAAACCTATCATGCCTTAAGTATTTTTGTGTGCTGAATCCGAATTTTCAATTAAAAAAATTTTCTACCGCGTAGATTTCGAGTAAATTCCGGTTTTTATTGTCAAAAAAACCGTATTTTGACGCTAAAAACCGGGATTTATTCGAAATCCATGCGGTAAAAATTTTTTTTAATTGAAAATTCGGATTCAGCATACAAAAATACATAAGAAATGATAGATTTAGTCATTGGAACAGAATTTCTTTTTTTGTAGACCTGTGTACAAAGTGCACCTGTGCTGCCACAGATCTACAAGAAAAAAGTTCTGTTCCAAGGACTAAACTTATCATTCCTTATGTATTTTTGTGTGCTGAATCCGAATTTTCAATTTAAAATTTTTTTTACCGCGTAGATTTCGAGTAAATCCCGGTTTTTATCGTCAAAATACGATTTTTTGATAATGTTTGACGTTTGCTCGAAATCTAAGTGGAAAATTCGGATTCAGCATACAAAAATACTTAAGGCATGATAGATTTAGTCTTTGGAGTAGATTTTTTTTTTTGTCGACCTGTGTTATTGTGTGGATCTAGGGTAAAAATGCAATGCATGGGAGTTTCGGATAGGGACTCTGACGAAACTGAAGAAACTGTCTTTTTTATTTAGCTCCAATAATAACGCAAAAAAAGGAAAACTCGATAGTTTACTTTTTATCAAAACACTCCAAAATTGTTACTTTTCCTAAACTTCTGTTTATGGGATTTTATTAACCCCCTAGTTGCGCAACATTTTTTCCATTTTACTGTAATATTATTTTTCACCGTTTCGGAGATAGCAATGCAATGCATACTCCATTTAAGATTTTTAATTCCTTTTTGCCACTAACCTTAGTCCTTAATGTGTCATTGGAAAAAATAAGTTATCCTTTCAGATCCTAAAACGTGATAAAACAGTCCTAAACATAAAAAATAATAATGAAAAGTTCCGTTACACACAATACATAATCATTATTATTGTAAGTACGGCGCGCGTACGCTTCGACAATTCCTCCATACTAAAAAATTCGTAACTAGCAAACTATTGCTAATAATGAAAATATTTTTTTTCTAAAAACTTTTTTAGTCTATTGACTCCATTTTCTTCACAGCATGTTACACAAAATTTTCAAAAAATTCCTCGCTTAGTGAAAATTTGATGGCGTATTCTCTAAACTTTCAGGGTCATCTACGTTTTTGGCATGTTTACATTTTTTTTTATTAGCAATTCTATGAATAGAGAGAAGCGCTTAAGTGTGCGTTTTATAACAAAAAAAAGTTCACATCGATAACTCAATTCATTTTTGAGATATGGCAATGGATGTACAAAAAAACATGATTTAAAAAAAAAATTAAATTTTACACATTTTTTTTTAAATAAGAATATCTGTGACCACTAAAAAATGTCGTATTTTGTGTTTTTATATGTAAAATGATGTTGTTGCTAATACCCACTGAGTCTGAGCTCTTGTTCTAAGCTCATAAAAAAAAACGACACACTTTTACCTCTTTTTCGCTCCACTATATCTAAATAAAAGATTAATTTCTTTTCAGATATCCTTTGGTACACTAATGCACATGCACAAGCACTCATATCTCAAAGATGGACATATTGTGCTAGGTTCTTGACGTCAAACGAAGACGATTTAACCAAAAAAAGTAGGGTAGGTAGTTCGTTTTCAAGTTACAGGATGTTACATTCGAAATTATTTAATTTTTGTCTCTATTGGGTAAAACATAAATGTAACTATTTATCAAATTTTTCCTTTCATTACTTAGATACGCCAGTGATATTTTTTAGCTTAATTATTTTAGATAAGATTTCATTCAGTTCTGCTATTTTACGATAAAAATAATATTTTTGTTTGCCATTTTCCATTACCTTGTTTATTTTTTTTTAGGTAACTACTATTATAGTTTATAGCCATACTTGTTATTGTTACTTTAGGTTTAGTAGATATTAAAATATGGCCATATAATTTGTTAACTATCACTAATTTTGTTCATTAACATTGTACTATTTCGGAACTGGAATACTTAATAGACAAAAAAAAAAAAATTAAGAAAATTTACAGCCAAGCGATGTCCCAATCTTTTCGAGATACTCTGTAGATAAGTAAGAGCATGTTTATATTTTATTACTTATTACTTATGATGTGTTTTCACTCATTACAATTATTGTAATCATGCACAAAGAAAGTGATTTCGTCGAAGCAAGTTTCGAAAACCAACAGCTGTCATTTTCTATAATATATTTTAATAGTGTTTTTTATTAACAATTTAGACTTTATGACTACAGAAAAGAGAAATAAAAAATGTAAATAATGCAACGATAGAATTTATTAAGTGTATTGACGTCCTTTTCGTTTCTTTTAGATTAAGCTTTTCTCTTTTATTAAGCTTTAAATACCTGCAAAAGATATTTTATATTTTTGTTCTGGATACAGTTCTCATTTTTTAAAACTTAGATTGTAGTACCACTAAAACGGAGAGTGTAGTTAAATAATTTTGTCTGAATTAACCCATGATACTATGAAATACCCCTTAGTATCATGGAATTAACCGATTTCAAATCTCAATCGATTTTTTCTTTTAAATATTTGTTCAATCATCCTGTTAAAGATAGTTTGACAGGTTTTTTTTTTGTTGAAATGGAAATTACCCAACAAGCAAAATTTAAACGTTATACAATACATATATTTTGTTTTATTGCAATTTTATAAATGCAATAAAATAGCAATAAAACAAAATTGTTGCGGAAATGACAATTACAAAACAAATTTGTTTATTGGGTACTGAGTGGGCACTACCTACTAGGTATTTTAATATCAAGCAATTGGTTGTGCAGTTGGCACCACTGACATTATTACTTTATTTTTGAATTAAAACAGAGTTTCTCAGAGACAAGCATAGAGTCTAGTTCGTTTTTGGTTTGATTGAAAAGCACGAGTTTCGACTGATAAAAATTGGTATTTTACTTTTAATCCTTGCAGAAGATGCGAATGTTTTTAAATGGAAAGAATCGAAGGGGATCTGGCCAGACTTTAGAAGAGTGAAGCCAGAAAATTGGGTAAGTGCAAACTACTCTATTCAATTTTTTATTTCGGCAAGAGGCCTGGATTCGTCAAGTACTTTAACTTATTTCTTCGATATATTTTACTTGAATTTTATACAGTCCAAAATACATTAGCTTAAACTATTTCTATGAACTATTTCTCAAACTGTATATGATAGTCGGAATTCCATTAAAGTTGATCATTTCGCCGGAAATGAATTTAAATTGGTAATTAGGCATTTTAGAAGCAGCTGATACCGAATCTGATGTCAAGAGTTAATAATTCAAAATGGCGAATCCAATACGACTATCACGATTGCAATATTTTGTAGATTTGACACATGGCGGTATTAGGATTCTCTGATAGCGAGCCTGACGTTAAAGCTAAACGATTCAAAAGGACGGATTTTTTTTTATTGTGTAGAAGCTAAATAAAGAGACCATTAAAAAGGTTGAACAGAAGGTAAAAGTAAACTTAACCGCCTTCAAAAAGTCGCTAAAAATTATTAAATAAAATTTCATTTCATTTAATTAAACCTTATTACCTAATATCTATATTGAGGTCGGTGCAAAAAAGAACAAATAACGAATTCAAACGTATTTCGACTTCAATATCGGCATTATATTATTAGGAAATATAGCCCTGTCAATGAACGTTCAATAAAGGGGTCTAGAGGGAAATGCCGAGATCACAATTTTTGAATGTGCTGTGTTTGGACTATTTAGGAGGTAAACATACCAAAAGTCCCCGAACATAGAAGGTGCGGGGGGTGCAGGGGGCATGAAGAAAGTCCCGGTTTTTGGTTTTTCGCTCATTTCTCGAAAACGGTTAGCCATAATCAAAAAGTGACTATATGCAAAATTAAAGCTGACTAAATTTTCTACAATAATGTTCCTATTAATTTTTGTCGTATCTGTTATGGTTCAGTAATGGATTGTATTCCAACTTTATTATAAATTTATTATAAATTGAAAATTATTTTTAATAATCATCGTGGAAAAAATTTGTTTTACAGATATCCGTTTTATAGCAGACTGAACTCAAATAACGAATAAAAAATGTCTTTGTGTCTGTAAGTGTGTGTGTGCGTATAAATGTATGTGTGTGTATACCGTTTCTTGTAAACACGATAACTTCTGTTAGACTTAAAATATTTAATTACAATTTGGAACATATGTAAAACAGCACAGTACAATAATTACTATTGAAATTGGGCCATATCTGTAATACATATCATATCATATCATAACCTACAAACTCCTCACTCTTACTAAATCTTACTAAATCTCTTACGTAAAATAGGTTTTATTTTAATTTCAGAAAATGCGTTCTTTGGATTAAGCATACAAAAATATGAAGATGTATAAGATTTATAAACCGCAATATACTGGGTGTATGTTAGGTTCAAACCAACTTTATTTAAATTAGATGATATATCAATGTTATCCTAAAATTTGGAACATGATGTTTTTAATAAGATTATTATATTGTGAGAGTTTGTAGGCCTCTGGTTATCACCATGTATTACAGATATGGCCCAATTTCAAGGGATTATTGCATTATGCTGTTTTAAATATGTTCCAAATTGTAATTAAATATTTTAAGTCTAACAGAAGTTATCTTGTTTATAAGAAACAGTATACACACACACACACACACACACACACACACACACACACACACACACACACACACACACACACACACACTTACAGACACAAGGACATTTTTTTATTCGATATTTGAGTTCAGTCTGCTATGAAACGGATATATGCGATGATTACTAAAAATGTTTTTCAATTAAATTGAAAAATTTATAATAAAGATAGAATACAGTTAAAAGATATACAGTCCATTACTGAACCATAACAGATACGAAAAAAAACTAATGGAAACATTATTGTAGAAAATTCAGTCAGCTTTAATTTTGCATATAGCCACTTTTTGATTATGGCTAACCGTTTTCGAGATATGAGCGAAAAACCAAAAACCGGGTCCTTCTCCTTGACCCCATGCACCCCCCGCACCTCCTATGTTCGGGGACTTGTGGTATGTTTACTTCCTAAATAGTCCAAACACAGCTCTCAAGTCAAAAATTGTGATCTCGGCGTTTCCCTTTAGAAACCATTTATTGACAGGACTAATAAGGTTCAATTTATTTGGCGACCGGTAGATTTTTATTTCAAAATTTTTAGCAACTTTTTTGAGGGTGGTTCAATTTCATTAAAAATAAATATATACCTAAAAAACCGCTGCCCAAGGAATCACTACTTCCATATCCAGAAGATTCTCTATCCAAGTCACTCACAACGAAAAAACTTTGTATGTGAAAATAATTGTTTATGGAACTTTAATAATAATATAATATTTGAAATCCTCTACCCCAAAAACCCATAAAACGATACCCCACATCGGTAGTGGGGTGAGGGTGGTGAAAGGGCGGGTAGTAGTGGGGGTAGATGAAGTAAAAAAATATTTTGAGGTTTCTGGTTCTTGTACATACACTAAATCAAAAATTTTTTCCATCCCCTTTTGAGACCTTGGCTTCTCTTGTATATACTAAATACCAATTTTATGGACTCTTACCTGCTTTATTTACCTATTTACCCCAAATTTACCCCAATTTATCCCCCAACCCTTCGTCGGAACAACATGAAAATATAATCTAGTTCCAGATCTCGTTAAAGTACATATGTGTACCAAATTTCAAGACAATATGTTAAACAGTTCCAGAGTAAACGTGCGCACCAAAAAAAGTTACAGACATACCGACCGACCAGACAGACAGACCGACAGACAGACAGAATTTTTTTTTTTCGTTCAAACTTAAAATCTCGACGTTTCATGACATTTGAAGCCTATTTGAACAATAAAATTTTTTTTGTCGTTACTACTTTTTGTCCACTGGATGTGGAAGTAATTATTTCTTTTCCATCGCAATATTGAAGCATCCTGAAGCAATAGAAATGAAGGTGGTATAACTATACCGACGTTCTTGGGGTCATTCCCATTCGATTGCAAAATTGCATACTGTCTAATTAATGCAAATTAATGCAAGAAGTTACATATAAAATAACATTTCAAATCAAATGAAAGGTGAAATGAAATCACTCGACTATAAATCGCATACATCATAGTATCGCAATATGTATATGCTTTTTTATTAGAATATTTTAACAAATTAATTATTATTTACCATTTCCATATTTCATGTCCTTGATATATGGAAATAAAAAACTTTTTCGATTTTAGACACAGATAATCTCATCCTTATTTGCAATATCCTCTCTGTAATTGCATCATGGTATTGTGCTGGCCAACTGATAGTCTAGGAGATAGCTACATATATGGGGCCTGGGATATAACATGTTGGCATTACTGTTATGATTTAGCAAATATTTTTTCATTTTATTTTATCTTATGTGAGTCAAACCTCCCCCCTGGCGGTTTTGGCGCTAGCCGCCCCCGAAAATATTCAATTGTGGAACAGAGCATAACACGTTGGGGCTTGGTGTTAGTTGAAGAGGGTATCTTGGCCATCAACATTCGATATATGCCAACATTTTATCTCCGTCCCATTGGCAGCACTGGCCAAAATTGGAACGTGGTATAACACTTTCTGACCAGGCGGAAAATTTTCGTTGTCAATGCTCATTGCTGGAAAACCATATGCCAACATTTTCTGCTTGTCCATTTTCCAGATTTTTTGGCCAAAAATTGGACCTTTGGCCTAAAACGGATTAAAACTGGTGCTTTTTAAGAAAGAATGTTGGCACCTTCTCAAACTTGTAATTTTTGTACCACAGAATAGTCCCTGTGAGTGCCAACATTTTTTCTCAATGTAAACCACCCCCAAACATACCGATTATTATGCCAAAAAGGATTAAAAAATGACACATTTAGTGAGTAAAGACCGAGAAATTATCTTTTTTAACATAACAAAGTATTTGAATGTTTGGGGGTGGTTGGGGGGGGGGGGTTACATTGAGAAAAAATGCAAATACTATTTGCTAAAACATAACAGCAATGTCAACATGTTATATCCCAGGCCCCATATATCTAGCTATCTCCTAGACTATGACGTACTATTTGTCCAAGAAAGAGAAGGTTGGGGAGCACTCTACAATCATAGCAGAATTCGCACTAATAGTGTGACCGTCAGAGGAAGAACAAGTAGAATTAAAATTTTTTTAAAACTCCGACCATGTCGTATCCCGTAATGTACTATCATATATAAAGAAAACCACGTCGATAACGGGTGAAATATTAGACAGCTACTTGAGAATAATTAACTCTTTATTGATGATGTGCAGCTCTCTGAATGACTACGGAGATGAAACCTTGTTAAAAACCTTTTCGACAAACTACTTCTTCAAATAAATCAAAAAACCGCTGCCCAAGGAATCACTACTTCCACATCCAGATTCTCTATCCAAGTCACTCACAACGAAAAAACTTTGTATGTGAAAATAATTGTTTATGGAACTTTAATAATATAATATTTGAAATCCTCTACCCCAAAAACCCATAAAACGATACCCCACATCGGTAGTGGGGTGGAGGTGGTGATAGGGGGGTGGTAATGGGGGGTGGATGAAGTAAAAAAATATGTTGAGGTTTCTGGTTCCTGTACATACACTAAATCACAATTTTTTTTCATTTCCTTTAATAAGGAGGTGGGGGTGGTAATGGGGGTGGCTAATGCCAAAAATTTTTTTGAGACCTTAGCTTCTCTTACATATACTAAATACCAATTTCATGGACTCTTACCTGCTTGATTTACCCATTTACCCCAAATTTACCCCAATTTACCCCCCAACCCTTCGACGGAACAAGATGAAAATATAATCTAGTTCTAGATCTCGTTAAAGTACATATGTGTACCAAATTTCAAGTCAATATCTTAAACGGTTCCAGAGTAAACGTGCGCACAAAAAAAAATTACAGACAGACAGACCGACAGACCGACAGACAGACCGACAGACAGACAGAAATTTTGTTTTCGCTCAAACTTAAAATCTCGACGTTTCATGACATTTTAAGCCTATTTGGACAATAAAAATTTTTAAAAATTTTTTTGTCGTTACTATACTTCCACTGGACGTGGAAGTAATTAAGTTTTCTATCTAAATCACTGGCGTATTCGCCAAAGACCTTATGGAAATTGGCCCCCGGTTAAATTGGCTAAACTTTTAATACGTTTTAGATTTCGACTTTCTGATCAAAATCTCTCATAGGGTCAACTCGATCCTACATCTAGTTTCCAAGATACAGCTCAAGAAATGTATAAGAATGACCCCTTGTATAAAATATTATTTTGGGTATTCAGCAGATAACTTTCAAAGAAAACATTCGTTCCTTTCATATTTATTGATCTAGATCTTACCAAGCTAGAATATCAACAAGGGTCCCCTTACGAACAGACTTGTCAATTTCTTTATGCATGTACTACATCTAACATTCAATATGAAAAACAAGAAAATAACCATTCTTTCTATATATTGATCATGCCAATATATTATAACAAATCCTCCCTTACAAGGAAATCTTTCAAGCATCTCTAGCCCTACCTAGAGGATAGTCCATCACAAACAAACATTTGTTACATTTCAAAGCCAAGAACTACTAAAAAGCACAATGAAATATGGGTATAAAATTTCACTCACATGTCTTAATAAATAAAATATTTCATTCAATGTTTGACTGATCAAATCTCTGTAAAACCGCTGCCCAAGAAATCACTACTTCCACATCCGGATTTTCTATAAAAGTCACACAACGAAAAAATTTTGTATCTGGAAATGATTGTTTACGGAACTTTAATAATATAATATTTGAAATCCTCTACCCCAAAAACCCATAAAACGATACCCCACATCGGTAGTGGGGTGGGGGTGGTGACAGGGAATGCGAGTGGGGGGGTGGATAAAGTAAAAAAATATTTTGAGGTTTCTGGTTCTTGTACACACACTAAATCACATTTTTTTTTCATCCTCTTTAATAAGGGGGTGGGGGTGGTAATGGGGGTGGCTAATGCTAAAATTGTTTTTGAGACCTTAGCTTCTCTTGCCTATACTAAATATCAATTTTATGAACTCTTACCTGCTTGATTTACCTATTTACTCCAAATTTACCCCAATTTACCCCCCAACCCTTCGACGGAACAAGATGAAAATATAATCTAGTTCTAGATCTCGTTAAAGTACATATGTGTACCAAATTTCAAGTCAATATCTCAAACGGTTCCAGAGTAAACGTGCGCACAAAAAAAAGTTACAGACCGACAGACAGACCGACAGACAGAAAATTTTTTTTCGCTCAAACTTGAAATCTCGACGTTTCATGACATTCTAAGCCTATTTGAACAATACAAATTTTTAAAAATTTTTTTGTCGTTACTATACTTCCACTGGATGTGGAAGTAAAATTGCGCACCTTTTTCATTCTCTTCAGAACTCATCAGCAGAGATATATGTTCAATTCAAAAACATAACTACTGTCAAAAAATAAGAAAATATTTTCTTGTAAAAAAAAGTGACAGGAAATACTTATTTACTTGACACATCAAAAACAAAAAAAATCACTCTTCTTTACAGCCTCATAGCTCGTATAGTTTTTAAAAATAAAAATCTTGTATTTCTGCTTACATCATTGTTATAAAATATTATTTTGGGTATTCAGCAGATAACTTTCAAAGAAAACATTGATGTAAGCACAAATACAAGATTTTTATTTTTAAAAACTATACGAGCTATGGGGCTTTAAAGAGTGATTCGTTTTTGTTTTGATGTGTCAAGTAAATAAGTATTTCCTGTCATTTTTTTTACAAGAAAATATTTTTAGTCCGGTCAAGTTAGCCCTAAAAATAAATTCCCAAGAAGCTGAAAATTTACATGAACATTAGGGATACCATTATAATGAAGTTGTGAAAAGTCCTCATTGATCCCGTGTGTGCAAAATATTTTATGCGAGGTCAAAGTTCGCAAAAATGGATTTTTTGAATATTTTAGCGAAACGGTTAGTTTTATGATAAAAATAGCTTAGACAAAAATTGTAGATCTTTCAATTCTCTACAGAAATGGTCCTTACACTTTTTTTCCTAAAATTCACCTTTTTTGAGAAAAAGATATTCTAAAGTTATATTCTCCATAATATGCACACGTTTCCAAGCAACCTATGAGGTAGTGTACTTGGCGCGTCTTTTTTAATGTGGTTTCCTTGGTAGGCCTACTCCACGGTCTTGTTATTGAAGTTTAATATAATATTAGGTCTTCTTATTCAACTTCTTCTTCTTCTCTTCCTCCACCTTCTTCTTCTTCTCCATCTTCATCTTCCTGAGTTCACGTAAATTGTTCAAACAGCGATACATCAGTTGTTTCGTCGTTGATGTAAGGATCATCTTCTGTTGGAGATTCAGTATTTGAACACGACTGGCCTTGACAGCTGGTGCATGCTGGTGAACAAAGTAAGCCTACTTTTTTGCAGCCGCATTTCGAATTAATTTTTGCAGTTGCAAAAAATAGTATTAAGGAGCTTTTCTGGTGCCGGTGGAAGTAGAGTGTGGATTGGTTCCAATACATTATTAATTAGCTTCCAACCCCATTCTTCTGGGTCCAGTTGATTACCAAGCCACACTTGAACCTGGTAATATACTCGATAAAAATGTTGATGAGCAGAAGCCGAGGTTGGAGGAAGACAAGCTAATTGAACCCTTTTTTTTATTACGTGTATGTTTTGCAAAAGATACGTAACGTAACTTATCTATGGAAATAATTTTTTTTGGAGCTCCATATACAGAAAGATGAAAGCGAATTCCGTTGGTGATTAGAGTTTCTGGAGCAGAGTTCATATCTTCAACAGCTTTTGCACATGTAATTAAATCTTGTTTTTCAAATAATTTGAAAACTGTTGTTTTACCCTTCCGGAACATTGCTGATGTTGTATCACAGCCAGTCATAGCATGTAAAAATAGAATATGATTTTTACATTTAGGATAAGCCGATAAACTCATATTTGAAAATATTTCCGATGGTTGTTGAGCCTTGCCTGGTATTTTCAATTGGAGTTCGAGTGGTAAGTAATACCAACAGATCAACATCTTCACCAACAACAACATTGACATCAGTTGGATTGAATTGATTTATTGCAGTTTCTATAATGAGTACATCAGCGTCATTGTCAGCTTGCTTGACTAAAATATGTTCAGTGGTAAATTTTTCTTTTAGCATTGTAATCAACCGAGACTTATTATGAATGTTTGACAGAAATTGTTGTTGACTAGTTGGGAAGGTCATAAATTGGTCAAAGAGAATATCAGAAGATGCCGATGTTTTTGCCACACGGCGACGTTGTTCTGCGGCTTTAATATTTTTTGTAGAATCGGTATAACCATCAAATACTACGATTACTCTTTGGCCAAAATGTCTGCGTATATACTGAACATATTTATTTGAGATGTTGCTGAATGTGTCTTCTCGATCCCAGACCACACGGTGCAATAAATATCCTCTATCGATAGTATATGTAGCATTTACGTTGTCAGTATCAATGTTTACTTTTTTAAAACAATCATAAATGGCTGATTTTTGCACAGAATAGTACATAGGCAGCGTAGTCATGCATATTATGGAGAATATAACTTTAGAATAGCTTTTTCTCAAAAAAGGTGAATTTTAGGAAAAAAAGTGTAAGAATCATTTTTGTAGATAATTGAAAGATCTAAGCTATCTTTATCATAAAACTAACCGTTTCGCTAAAAAATCCAAAAAACCCATTTTTGCGAACTTTGACCTGGCATAAAATTTTTTGCACACACGGGATCAATGGGGACTTTTCACAACTTCATTATAATAGTATCCCTAACGTTCCTGTAAATTTTCAGCTCCTTGGGAATTTATGCAAGGGTGAATGTCTATTTTGACCGGAGTATTTCTTATATTTTGATAGTAATTATGTTTTTGAATTGAACATATATATCTGCTGATGAGGTCTAAGAGAATGAAAAAGTGCGCAATTTTTACAGAGATTTGATCAGTCAAACATTGAATGAAATATTTTATTTATTAAGACATGTGAGTGAAATTTTATACCATGTTTCATTATGTTTTTTAGTATTTCTTGGCTCTGAAATGTAACAAATGTTTGTTTGTGATGGAGTATCCTCTAGGCAGGGCTAGAGATGCTTGAAAGATTTCCTCGTAAGGGAGGATTCTTTATAATATATAACATATTGAATGTTAGATGTAGTACATGTATAAAGAAATTGACAAATCTGTTCGTAAGGGGACCCTTGTTGATGTTTTAGCTTGGTCAGATTTAGATCAATGATATATGAAAGGAACGAATATTTTCTTTGAAAGTTATCTGCTGAATACCCAAAATAATATTTTATAACAATGATGTAAGCAGAAAAACAAGATTTTTATTTTTAAAGACCGAAAATTCCGAATTGTAGCTTTTTTTTCATATATTTTATATTTTGATACAGTCTAATAACCCTTTATAATATTTTGCATTAAAATGAGTTGTTCTGTTAATAAAAATAGTGTAGAAAAAACATTGAAAAATTCTACATAAAAATAACAAGTGAAGAAGATATTCGGTCAAACTGGCTAAAACTTTTTTTTACATAAAGCATGTGTCTTACTGATCAAAAAACTTTCGGACATGGCTCCTTTGACCTGTAATACCCCATCAATAAATTAAAAGATCGAGCGAAGATACAGAATTTTACAAGTATTTATAGCTGTATCTCGAAAACTACAGTCTGTGCTAAAAAGTCTGCACCATATGGGAAACTCTGTTGTTATTGACTTTCTGAAAAATTCCATTCTTGATAAAAGTTAGTGCATATTCTCAGACGAGAAATTTGTGTTAGTCCTGGCGCTTAGGTCGAAATGTTAATTTTTTTGAAATTGGCTCAAGAGTAAACTACCTTTATTTTTGAAGATATCGAAATATTTTATTTTCAGAAGTTGCTTATAATCCCATGTTATATCCAGATATGAAATCTGGTTGTTCTATTTTAAAAATAAAATATTTACACTTTTTTTATGCATAATTCCTAAACAGCATTTTTCAATATTTTTCTTGTTCCTAATAATTATCTCTGTTTAATAGTTTCAACCTAAGTGGTGGATTAAAATCCACTTTGAAGAACTTTTAGCAGTACTTTTTTGATCAAATAAATATTTTGGGAAAAAATGCTGAATTTCCTGGTGCATAGTTAGTTGTTCTCTTGTTTTCCAATGTTAACTCTTCGAAATTTTTTAGAACGAATCGCTCTATAACTAAATAACAGAAGGGGAAAATGTCACTAACTACAGAAGAAAGAACTAGGATTGGTGCCTATTATGCTTTCATGGACATAAACTTAGCTTTTAAAAAATTTATTTTTGGAAAACGTTTTTGCTTATTTTTAACACTGTGCGAGTTAAATGAAACTCTTTTTAAGCGATTTGTATTAAAACATGTCGAAAAAGTTAACACTACAAAAAAAGAGAACAACTATGCACCAAGAAATTCAGCATTATATCTCAAAATATCTATTTGATCAAAAAAGTACTGCTAAAAGTTCTTCAAAGTGGATTTTAATCCATTAATTAGGCTGAAGCTATTAAATAGAGAGAATTATTAATAACAGAAAAATGTAGTTGACGATTAAGCGTAAAAAAGTGGAAAATGTTTATTTTTAAAACAGAAGAATCAAATTTCAAATCTGGATATAACATCGCATTATAAGCAATTTCTTTAAATAGCATTTTTAGATATCTTCAAAAATAAAGGTAAGTTTACTCTTGAGCCAATTTTTAAAAAATTAATTTTTCGACCTAAGCTCCAGGACTAACACATATTTGTGTAGCCCTTTTTTCGTTTGAGAACATGCACTAACTTTGTTCAAGAATAGAATTTTTCAGAAAGTCAATAACAACAGAGTTTCCCATATGGTACAGACTGGTTGGCGGACACTAGATGTAGGATCTAGTTGGGCCCATGAGAGCTTTTGATCAGAAAGTCGAAATTTACAACATATTAAAAATTCAGCCAATTCAACCAATAGTTAATTTCCATAAGATCTGTGCCGGGTATTTTGCGAATATGCTGGTAACAATAACAGAGCCCCACAAAAAAAACTATGTTGTACCAAAATCGAGACCATCATACCCCCACGTATTTTGGTGCGCTGAATCCGAATCTGAGGTCCAAATTAACTTCTATCGTGTAATTTTTTTGTAAATCGCGTGTTTTTTTCGCATTTTATCTGGAGTTTACTGCAATATCAAAAGCTTAGAGCTTTTGCAGTCTCTAAGAATAACTTTTATGATAACTTTAGGTTCTTTAAGGACGATATAAGCATAATTAATCGAAAAAAGTACTGTGTACAGGGTGCCTCAACCTCGCATCGTACAAATATCCTGACTTTCTAATCGAAGATATCGAAAATTTTCAAAAACAGGATGGCTGAGGGCACAACAGTGTACAGTTTATATGGTTCTTGAGGTTAGAAATGAAACCCGAGCCAATCTGACAGTTCTGACTTCGGATTCGGATTCGGCAGATCAAAGGGATACATTGGTCTGATTCGTCGGACAAAGCACTTCTTTTTATTTGGGGGGAGTTTCTTGGGGTTAGGGATGAAAAACGAGCCAATTTGAAAATTCTGACTTCGGATTCAGATTCAGCGGGTCCAAATTCATAAGGATACACTGATCTGGTCCACCGGACAGACCATTTTTTTTGTGGGGCTGTGTAATTAGAAACAGAAAATCTCGCGAAGGGGATCAGCTAGGATTTTTCGGTTTGCATTTTTTTACCCTACAGATATGCTGAAAGCGCTCTGTGAAATCCGTTTTTGGATCCATTTTGGTCAAACTTTCTGCAGCTTGAAGACCACTGTGGGTTTGTTTCTGCATGTACGACAACCACAAAATACATTTTGACACGTCATGTGATCACTGGTTTGGCGGGAATGTAAAAAATAGTCGACGGTGGTCCGAATAATGGGTCAAATTGACAAGATATTGAAACATTTTATTGAGAGAAAGTGCTTAAAATCCAACGAGGACCTCATATATCAATAAGATTTGAAAAAAAAATAATTAAAAAAGAAACAGATTTTTACCCGTACCATTAGTATGAAAAATCATAAATTCTTTTTTACTTTGAAATAGCTTTATTCAACTAAATTACACGAGTTTGTGTCAAAACTAATGAAGTATTTGTAAAATAGACACTTCTGAAAATAAATTAAAGAAAAAAAAACGGTCTGATCGTGTCGCTATCGGTAGCCAACCTATGGAGGACACTGTATATGTACAATCACTACTTGAATATACTTCTAGCATATGGTCTCCCTTATATTATTATCAAATTAAATAAATCGTAGCTGTACAAAACAAATTCTTAAGATCATATGCTTTTGAATTAGATCTTGCTTTGGTCATGGTTACATTAACCCATAGTGCCTATTGTATGATTTATCATACAGAGGTTAGGTTGTCTCTAATGAAGTGTAAACAAATCGGGTGTGATAAATTCAGTGATTTTATTCATCTAAAGTGTTATTTACATATATAGACAATAAGCTTAGGACAAAAATTCGATATTTTTATACTTAAAAGTAAGTTATAACTGAGCGTTCTATAACCGGTAAATTTCTACGCAGCAGAAAATGAGCTCACGGTAAAGATTATGTTTCACAATTTTCATTTGGAAGTAATTTATTTGACTTTTATTCATGTAATAATTCTTTATACATATTATAGGATGTAATTATACCATTTCATAGTCATATCAATTCTTTCTGTAATTGCAGCAGCGAAAAAAACTTTTCGTATGATATATCATATGGTAGGCGGTATGAATGTTAGTTTTGTTTCAGAACTTCTTTTTCATTGAATGAGGCTATGGAGCCTTATTTTGGCCGTAACAATATGAAGCAATTTATAAAGGGAAAGCCTATTCGCTATGGCTTTAAATTTTGGTGCCTCAAAACCCCCCAGGGGTACTTGAAATTCAACCCCTACACAGGCAGTGGGGATAAAATCAAGGGTGAAACTTTGGGATCCAGTGTCACCGAGAAACTTTGTATGAGATATATTCCCCCGCATTCGACCATATATGTGGATAATTTTTTCAACTCCTTAGCATTACTTGAGTTTCTGCAAAATAATGAAATTCAATGTATTGGTACCATCTCTCCTCTGACCGTATAGAGAAAGCTCCTTCAAAAGAACTGCAAAAAGAAAAACGAGGGACTTCTCATATTCTGATTGACTCTAATAGTGGTATTCAACTCACCAGATGGCATGACAATGGTCAAGTGAATATCGCAACAAACATCAAAAACAAAGACATTTGTTTGACAAAAGGCACGTGCAAAAGATGATCTAAACAACAAAGGAAGGAAGTTAATGTGGATCAAGCACTTATAAGTCTCTATAACCAAGGAATGTTCGGTGTGGATATGTTCGATAAAATGAGAGACCTATCGTATATGAATCAGATCTCGCAAATGGTATTGGGCAATGATTTGCTTTTGCTTGAATGGATCGGTAATCAACATGTGGCTTCTTTATCGTTTTTTCTATCCAAAAGTGTCCCTTCTGCAGTTTTTGAGGAGAATTGTTCTCACAACTTTAACTGCCCCTGAACATTTAGCTGGCCCTAAACCAAAATATAGTAGAAATATATTGAAACTATTGAAAGAGGTCAGGTATGATAAAACTGATCACTTGATTGATAAAATTTCTACACAAAGACGTTGTGGTTATTGTACAAAATTTTCTTGTGTCAAATGTAACACAGGATTACATTCAGACATATGCTTTCGAAGATATCATACCCCTTCTATGTGATATATTCTGCTATTTTCTCTTAAATTTATTGAATATTTTGTATTATAATAAATAATATTTTTTAATAATATTCTACATGTATATTCCTATGGTATGATATATCATACGTCAAAAAAATCGGTGAAAATGCACAGTAATAAATAAAATGTGATTTGGGGGGTACTGACAAGCCCTAAATAAAGGTCAGTCAATATTTTTTTCAAAAGTTTTCCAAAAAAAATTACTCGGGCTAACAATATGTATATTCCAAAATATTTTAAAACTGTAAACCATTGTGTCCTCAACCATCCAGTTTTGAAATTTTTCGATATCTTCTAGAGGAAAGCCAGAATATTTGTACAATGCGAGCTGAGATATTTATGCTTTTGCTTTTGCTTTTAATATTTATTTTCGATTAACAGTGCCTATATCGGCCTTAGAAAACCTAAAGTTGGCTTCAAAGTTATTTTTAAAGACTGCAAAAGCTTTAAGCTTTTGATATTGCAGTAAACTCCAGATAAAATGCGAAGAAAACACGCGATTTACAAAAAAAAAATGACACGATAGAAATAAGTTTGGACCTCAGGTTCTGATTCAGCGCGCCAACACGTGGGGGTATATAATGGTCTGGTTTCTGGTACAACATACTTTTTTGTGGGGATATGTAATTAACTTTCCATTGATGATGTGCAGCTTTCTGAATGTCTGCGGAGATGGAACCTTGCTATAAACCTTCTCGACAAACTACTCTTTCAAATAAATCGAAAATTAAGTTTTTAATTTAAATCGCTGTTTTTTTTTGTTTAAATCCCTGGCACATTCGCCATACTTGCGAATACGTTGGTAACAATAATTAACTCTTTATTGATGATGTGTAGAGCTCTCTGAATGTCTATGTAGATGAAACCTTGCCATAAACCTTCTCGACAAACTACTCTTTCAAATAAATCAAAAAGCAAATTTTTAATTTAAATCAATGATTTTTTATTTAAATTACTGACGCATTTTCCAAATTTGTGAATATGCTGGTAACAATAACTCATTCTTTATTAAGGATGTGCAGCTCTCTGAATGTGTACGGAGATGGAATCTTGCTATACACATTCTCGACAAACTACTCTCTCAAATAAATTGAGAGTTACAATTTTTATATAAATCATTCGCCAAATTTTCGAATATGATGGTGATAATAATTAATTTTTTATTGACGATGATATATAAACAAAATACTCTTTCAAATAAAGAAAACCGCATCAAAATCAGCTCACTCGTTGAAGAGCTGTAACGGCCCAGACATGTAAACATACGCGTCAAACTTATGACACCCTGTTTGTGTCAGGGGTTAGAAATAGGGCCCCGTGTGTGTTCCTGAAAGAAACAAGTTGAAAAGTTATAGTATGGGGTGGGGCAATAGTGCGTCGGACTTCGATAGTTGAACTAATTCAAAATGTATATGAGGAAATAGATGCCAAAAATTATGTAATGGGAGTTTTCTTTGATCTCTCAAATGCTTTTGACACAGATTTGTCTTTTGTTTTACACAAATTAAATATGCTAGGTATTAGAGACAATCTAAATAAGTGGATTGTATCGTAAGTCACTGATAGGAAAATTAAAATAAAAATAGAAAACTCTCTTTCATATGAACATGAGCTAAATATTGGAACACCTCAGGGTAGTGTGCTGGGTCCTCTGATATTCCTGCTATATGTAAATGATCTACCACACTATATAAACTCTGCAAATGTTTACATGTATGCAGACGACACATCTTTTATAATTACCGCAAAAACTCCTGAACAACTAGAGAAAAATGTGAACGATCTTTTACATTTGTTCAGTGATTGGTGTTTTAGAAATAGGCTTATAATAAATTATGGTAAAACAGTTTGCATTCATTTTACTACAAAACAAAAAAGAACGGAGTATAATTTTAATATAAATTTACATAGTCATTCTGTATCGCTTCAACCAGAAATTAAGTTCCTGGGAGCTATAATTGATGCGAATCTCAGCTTTACAAGTCAAGTGAAACATTTATGTAAAAAATTGGGACAATCCTGTTTCGCTATTACAAATTTAAAAAACAGTTTGGACAAAAAATCGCTCCTAAATGTCTATTATGCCTTAGTATGCTCTCAAATTTCCTATAATATAATTTCATATGGAAACAGTACAGACATGCAAAGAGTATTTATAATGCAAAAAAGAATCATAAGATTAATATTTAATTTAGGTTATATAGAATCCTGTAGAGATACTTTTAAAAGAGAGAAAATATTGATTGTGTCATCTATATATCTCTATAAATTGTTAATTTACATATATATAAATAAACATAAATTAAAAACTTACAACCACTGTTATCAAACTCGCAACAAAGACGAGATATATATAAGTAGAGATAACCTTTCTTTATATAAGAAGTCCCCATTATGTGCATTAGTTATTTATTCAATAAATTGCCCTCAGATATAAAAAATTGCATGCCAATAAAAACGTTCAAACAAAAACTAAGAATGTTTCTAGTCGATAATTGCTTTTATTCCGTGGAAGAGTTTTTGGAACTCTAAAGGGGTCTACACACGATCCAGCGGCAGAGACCCGACATTATCGGTACACTTTGAAGATAATTGGAATTCCAGCGGACCAGTTCACTTTTACGAATGAGTTCAAAGCGTACCGACAATCTCGGGTCCCTGCCGCTGGATCGTGTGTAGAGCCCTTAAATTACTGTAGTGCTTGTTTTTATATAGTTTTACTTGAAATGTGTTGTAATGTTTTTATTTGAAATTTTAATGAATTAAATTAATTAAAGTTAGGTAATTTAAATTATATTTGTCCATATTATCTTGTTATCTTGTTTTTAGAATTAACTCCATGACAATATCTATACTTATGTAAATAAGTCACATCTATCTATCTATGACACATAGAAATTTTTAAAAAATATACAGGCAAACTAGATAAAAAGTCTATTACCGGAAATTATTTTCGAATATACAGGGCGTGCTAAGACAATTGTGCAAGGTAAGTGTCTTTTTTTTAATGGAATGCTATCTATGCACTATATTTTTTGAAGCCTCTTTCTAGAAAATCTGGCAACGTAGCATTGTTTTACGTCCTCTAAAATATAAATATCCCGAGTTTTGTGAAATTATCAGATTAAACAACCTTCATACTTTTGCTTTCAATTTATGAAAATTATCATTTTACTGTAAAGATCTAGAAAGGTTTTAAAATAAATGAAAACTGTAAAATTAAATGCAAATGCGCTTTTAAAATGATGTTTCTATTGTTCCTAAAATTGCCGGTTGGTTAGATCTAAAAGCAGATATTATCATCCTTTATATTTTGAATTGTCTTTGTAAACGATTTCCTTCGCGTATCCCCAAAACAGAAATTCTTTGTATGATCTGGGGATGTAGCAGGCCATTTAGTGAGACCATTTCTTCCAGTCCATTGAAGTGGGTAGATTATTATTTATGTGGTCCCTTACTGTGTTTAAATAATGTGGTGGAGCGCCATCTTGCTGAAACCACAACCTATTTCGAATCCTTTCAGGAAGATTCACCAATAAACAGGCAGACAGTTCTCCAGAAAATGAAGATAAATAGCTCCAGTCAATGCACCGTCAAAGAAATGTGGCCCGATTACATGTTCTCCAATAATTCCTCTCCAAACGTTTATAGACCATATGTGTTGGTTATCAACTTGCCTGAAAAAGTGAGGATTTTCCGAAGCATAATAATGGAAATTGTTATCAAATCTGTTTTTATGAAATGTTGCCTTCATCAGTGAATAAAACATTATTGAAGGTGACATATTGCATTTTACCTCTGGCTCAATTACAAAATTGTAGACGCCTTTGAAAATCGTCATCCCTTAGTTTC
Source organism: Rutpela maculata (assembly GCA_936432065.2). Lineage (NCBI taxonomy): Eukaryota > Metazoa > Arthropoda > Insecta > Coleoptera > Cerambycidae > Rutpela > Rutpela maculata. The sequence goes on along the minus strand of OW386285.2, from coordinate 348,690,252 downwards.
TGGTGCACTTGAATATAATATGCATGAAACATATATAAGATTCAACCAACAGAACGTCTACTTATTATTACTAATGAGCTCACTTCTCTCTGACTAATATGAAGATTTTCAACGCCAGTTGCCAGCGCCACAGAAAACTCATTTCCTTCGTTTACATGTTTGGTTCTTTAACTTTTTTTATATTCTACATTTCCAGTTTCCACATGGAGGTTTTCGAAGCTGGTAACATCTTCTTCTTCTTTCAGGATACCGTTGCTTATAAATTCTATTGGCAAGCAAACAATATGTCCGATTTGCCCAAAACAAAAGTCATGTCTATAAGTTCCGCTTTATTAAAATTCATTTTGTAAAACTCCAAATATTTTAAAATTAACACAAATGAGAACTAATAAGTGCGATAAATGTTGGTTGGTGCAAGACAGTCTATACCGAACTGAGGTTTTATTGTTTGTCGAATAAAGAAACCAACAAAATTTACAGGAAAACTATTCCCAAAAAATTGATGTGCTGGACGATATCAAGACACAAACATTAAATGGACTCGTTAAAAATTTCGTACTGTTCTTATTGACAACATGTCACTATTATAATTTTTTCTGTCGAATTATTTGAAGAAAAATTGTTTTAAAATTATTCTTGAATTTTGTTATTATTACTCAATAAATCGAAAATGGTTACAAATAGCTATACACACTAAAAATGTTCGTTTTTCGTTTCTACATCACATCGTCGAAAAATATACAGGGTGTTCCATTTGAAAAAATCAAGAAAATTCAATTAAAAAGGTTCTATATTGAAAAATCATTTTTGGCCACCCTATTTTTATGAAGTGAAAATGATTCAAAAACATTAATTAGATATCTCGTAACTAATATTCACATATATTTTTTTAAAACCCATAATAATTGTGACTTTAGTGATTTCTTCAATATGCATCTGCAGACAGCACCGGATACAGAGGAGCCGAACTTTGAAGCCGATTCGGCAAATCGGTCACCATTCGGCACACTTTCGGCATTTGGCAATTATGTACATGAAATCATAAAAAAACTCAAAACAATGAAAACTCAATACCATAAATAGTTATTACTTTTCTAGTAACCCCCATCTTGTATTTGACTTAAATCATCCTGGCTGGCATCAGAATGGCCAAATCTGCTTGAGCGTTGTATGTATATGAGTATATATGTATATCTACAGTGCCCTGTCATAATTGCTGGAAACGTAAACAGGACACTTCGATTCATCAAAAGTCTTCAATCAGATTTACATTTTTCTTTGTATCCAAAAAATTAAATGACCATCTATTCGCGTCAATATAGAAAAATTAAATATTGAGATGCTTTCTGGCAAAGGACCAATCGGAATAACTTTTTTTGCGAATTGTTTATTGGGATCTAAGAAACATTGGTAAAAAGAAAAACAGGCAGCTGGGACTTTTCTATTAATAAACTAGCAATTTCAAAGCACTAAACAAATTAAGTAAATTTTTTAATTTGCTATCTCGGAAAGTATTTGAGAAAATCGACTGAAAATGTATACTCGGGGGTTTTCGCGGTCGCTGATTACGATTTTGAAGTGAAAACTGGAAAATTCAAGATTGGCGGCTATAAAGTAGAAAAACTATATATATATTTTTTAGTATATTATTTAATATTTTTTTGGGTAATTATTATTGTTTTAATTTAATATGTAATTTTTAAAATTGAAAATAACGGTCTTAAAATAGTAAATATTTAGTATACAATTTGCACTTTGTTTACGTGCATTTTACGTGGAAATTACAGAAATAATCAGCGACCTCAAAATCCCTCGAGTATACATTTTCAGTCGGTTTTCTCAATTTGTTTCCGAGATAGCAAATTAACAAATTTAATTTAGTGCTTAAAATTGTTTGTTTATAAATAACAAGAGGCCAGCGGCCTGCTTTTTCTTTTTACCAATGTTCCTGAGACTTCAATAAACAATTTGCAAAAAAAATAGGACGATTGATTAATCGGCCTGGCAGTGGATTCACTGCCAGAAAACTTCTCAGAAAATATCTATCTTGACGCGACTAATCATATTAGTTCAATCAATAAAGGAGATTTAGAGTGCGTGAGCGATTCCTTTAGGAAGTTGTTCAGGGTGCTTAGGGAGTAAACATACTGAAAGTCCTGACGTCTAGGAGGTTAGCCGGAGGGGGGGGGGCACACAAAGAAAGTCCCACTTTTGTTTTTTTCGCTTATATCTCGAAAACGGTGCGTCGCAGGGAAAAATTTTCTTATACCAAATAAAAGCTCAAATTCTCTACAACTTTCGTTTTATATATTTTTTTCGAATTCGCAACCGTTTTCGAGCTACAGGCTCCGGAAAAGTGAAAATTTTCGAAAAACAGATTTTTACCTGAAAAATAGAAAATTGTATTTTAAAGATGATAAAAAAAAGTAGGACCTCCGGTGCTTGTAATTGGCATCAGGGTGTCCCCTACATGTTTCCACCCCCACTCTTGAGGGGGCAGCTCATTTCCGAGCCACTGCTGCACTGGGTGGTAAGTGCGCCGGGAATGCTGTTTAGTTGCGCTCTCAGTTGTTGGGAGGGAGCTGATATTAGGCTTAATATTGCCATTGACCTCGTGAACAACTGGAAACGGTACTGGTTGAGGAATGCCTGTCTTGCTGGTGCCCCATACCATTTGAGGAAGCAAATCTTCCCAGCCTCTTTAACCTCGCCTTGAGTGGAGGAGGGGGTTGTAAAAGATCACTGCCGCTTCCTTGATGATTTCTGAAGTACAATTTTGAGAAGCCCACCTCGTTTTTCATTAAAGTTGAAGAGGTAAAAATCTGTTTTTCAAAAATTTTCACTTTTCCGGAGCGTGTAGCTCGAAAACGGTTGTGAATTCGAAAAAAGTATATAAAATGAAAGTTGTAGAGAATTTCATGAGATTTAATTTTGTAATTTTGTAAATTTTTCCAAAAGTGGGACTTTCTTTGTGCCCCCTCCGGCTCACCTCTTAGACGTCAGGACTTTCAGTATGTTCACTCCCTAAATACCCTAAACACCCTAAACAACTTTCTAAAGTAATCGCTTAGGTCCCTGCTCACGCACTCTACACCACCCTTTAGGTCATTCGTTGACTGGGCTATATATAAAGAAAATAAAGGAGCAAAGGAGTAAAAGTCATTCGGCATTATAACAATTTCGCACCTCCCCCATAAAAATTGCTTAAAACCGGCCCTGTCTGCAGATGTCATTATTTCAACAAAAAAATTCATTTCATCCAAGTGGTTGGGAGATCAGGGGCGGCTCAAGGTAAATTTTCCTCCCGGGCGGGAGCACTTTTTGGCGCCCTTTCCTGAGGTCATCACGGACGTACTTCATGCTAAAGTACAAGGACATCCCTTCGGACTCCGCGATCACTACTTTTTATCGCCTCATGGAGGGGGGTATTATTGAAAATCCGAAAAAAAATTTTTATCGACTCTTGGGGGGGCTATTAGAAATCTGAAAAAACATTTATCACCTCATGGAGGGGGTGATATTAGAAATCCAAAAAAAAATTACACCCTCTGGCGCTCCTCCGAGCAGGCGCCCCGGGCAGCCGCCCGGGTTGCCCGGCCCTTAAACCGCCCCTGTGGGAGATAATCAATAATAATGTAGGAGAGATACACATAGCATTCCATTTTAAAAAAAGACACTAGATCCTGTAGAGTCGTCTTAGCACGCCCTGTATATACGAAAATAATTTCGGGTTATAGACTTTTTTATCTAATTTGTATTTTCTTAAAATATTTCTAACTATCATATAACTCGAGCTATCGAAGTCCGATGCACTATTGATCCACTCTGTAATCCACTCTGTATAACTATTCTATAATTATTACTAGGTGGAAAACGATCGTTGGCCCATTTGAAAACAGTGCAGACATGCTACCTTGAACTAAAAGATAATGCATTTATAACTTATATTAAAGTCAGTTATTTTTTATGGGGCTGTGAATAGTTAGAGGCGCAAAAAATTAAGAGATAACTATATTATATTGTTATTTTTATATACTAATAAATATCAATAGCCTTCAAAAATGGAAACACAAGAGGGTATTTTATATCCCCTTTAAAACCCATTTTGATTTTTCTTCCTAGCTTGTATGGTTTTCGAGCAATTCAATTTTTTCTATAGGCCACGCGCAAAAAATTTCAAATAAACGAAAATTCGCGCGCATTAAAAATACAAATTTTGGAATTTTTTTCAATATCAATTTTCTCGAAAACCAACAAAATTACAATAGGACTTTTTTTAGGAAATTAGTCAAGTTTCCTTTTTATGATGAGCAATTTTTTTTATATCTTCAACGGTTAACGAGTTATCAGTAAAATAAGGCTTTTTTTACCGAAGGGGTGGTTTTTTTGAGGGGGGGAGGGTTGCGCGGCACCCCCAGGATGGATTTTTGTGGTTTTGTGATGTATAACCCCTGCACTAACAGTTACTGAAGGAAAATCTCAGATAACATTTTTTGCGAGCTTCTGGTGTATTTTTTACTTTATCGACTGGACTATATACCAATACTACATGAATAATAACGTTTATTTTCGAAATAATTACAAAATATATTGTATATTCTTTGGGCCAGTCCGGTCTGAGTCACATCTTTATGTCGATATTTTATCTTTGATGCTCATGCCTAGCCCATTTTGTAAATAAACGTATCGTTATTGTTGCAATAAGTGCAAATAAAACTCAATTTAATCACTTTATCACCATGAGAAGATTGGTACAGCCACCTTTCTCTTCCTTTAATTATTTCTAAAACAGTTACATATCTGTTAATTACGTCTGATGTTAGCGTCTTGTTTGATTTATAAATTGCTTATATCCCGGATACGTGTGTTATATTTTCTGCGATTTATTTGAAATCGTATATTGACGCCACATTTGCATCTTTACGTAGTTTCAACATAGTTTCTCATAACTTGTTAAATATCTTCTAATTTATTACAAACCCCGCTGAGTATGTGCTCTATTCTCGCCCAGTGCGCCAGCGTGTGTTTCACAAATATGTTTAGTCCAGGAGATCTAAATTTGTCTGAGTAATGAAGACGGGGCCCTACAGTTTATAGTGGAATCCGAACCACTTCTTGGGGATAATTTCCTAAGAAAAATTCTGATAAAAGCCATTTTTAATTGGTCAATTTAATCGCCTCGTCTATACTGCCTATTGAATTTCAAAATGATCCGTCGAGTAGTTTAATTATTATAAATTAACACCTTCACGAGTTTTTGCGGACCGTTTCTCTCGTTCTCAGGGTCTGTTGGATAATAAAAAATAAAAGAATAATTTTTTCAGTTAACTCGCTCTTACTCAAAAAACGGAACATGAATTGGTCCCAAATTTTTACCGTTTTATTGTTATAGAACATGGCAAAAATTAACTAAGACAAATTTCACGTTTCAAGGGACGCTTAATAGCAGGTCAAAGTAGATTTTTTGAAAACTACATCGAAAACCATTTTTTCTACAACATCGAAATATGCCCATTAAAAGATCGTAAATTTAATCATAAACAGCTACATTTTGCACAGAATATCATATTGCATAGCGGACCTGACACGTTATGATTCATACTGCATTTATTGCCTAGCAACTTGCCTAGGAACCGTTTAATTATGAACCATTATGTGTTAGGAGGGCGGTTCGCTCTGGCTAATGTGACGACTGGAGCGACGGCGCGGCGACTTTGAGAATACGTCAATATTTTTATGGTTACATTACGGATATTTGCATATTTCTTTTTAACAATGTTTATTAGAATATTAAACGTGATTATTAGGTTGTCGTAGAAAAAGTATAGTATGCAGCTCTCACAAAATGGCAATTTTATGCTTATTGCATAATAATATACTTTTTGTAACGTCATATCCTAAAATGACATTTATTTGACAGTTTCAATGAATCAAAACAATGTCATTATTGACAAGCGTAAAATAAAGAAAAAAGAGTGAAATAAAGAAATTTCATTTCACAGTGCGAAATAAAACTTATTGGTTTCTATGGAAACAGAAATAGAGTTTAGTCAATTTTTACAAAATTATATTGTTTTCTAATTTCCAATTGTTTTCTAATTTCGAATGGCGTTACAACAAATTTTGTACATAACTCGAGACTAAAATGTGTTTTTTTACTCGTGTGGTTTATAAATGCCCCACTTGTAAAAAAAACACCATTTTAGCCACTTATATAAAATACTATTTTGTAACGCCATATCTTAAAATGGCATTTATTTGACAGTTTCAATAAATCAAAACAATGTCATTATTGATAAGTGTAAAATAAAGAAAAAAAAGTGAAATAAAGAAATTTTATTTCACAGTGTGAGATAAAACTTATTGTTTTCTATGGAAACAGCAATAGAATTTAGTTTATTTTTACATTTTTCTAATTTCGAATGGCGATACAAAAAATTTTGTATATAACTCCAGACTAAAATGTGTTTTTTTTTTACTCGTGTGGTTTATAAGACTCGCTATCGGCTCGTACTATAAACGCCCCACTTGTAAAGAAAAACACCATTTTAGCCACTTGTTATATAAAATACTAATTATGTAACGGGTACATAATACCTATACACTGTGTGTAGTGGCAGGCTGGACATAGGGAGTTAGAATTTCAACATTGCGTGTGCCAGCTGGCTGAAATGAAATAACTGAGAACGGGGATGCTTCAGTGGTCTAGCGCCGACTCTTTAATCTATGCCGCCGATGGGCGAGTTTGCTGTTACCTGGGTTGTCATATCTCTCGCGCTACGTGGAAGTACATGCCCAGTCCGCAATTACACGCACTGTATAACTTATTGGATGAGTTTTTTGTTCATGGCTGAGCGAGGCTAATAAAAAAGGCCAGGAAAATAAAGTCCGATTATGTATGAGTTGCGTACAAACCTTTATGTTCGACTGCTAAAATTACATGATTATCGAAAAAAAAAAATCAGTTTATATATTTGATGTCTATAATTCTATGACCAGAGAAAATTTGACAAATAATTATTATAAGAAAATTTGATATGTCTCAAAGTGTACTTTTACTGTTGACTAACAAACAATTCGTGTTTGCAAAAAAGTTTCAAGAGTTTGATAAAATGGAGTTATCCAAAGAAAGTGAAGTATCTGAACATATCAAACCTTGCAGCATATGCAAAAGAAACACTTTTGCCAAGTAAGTTCACATCCCTATACGAAAATACATATAAGGAGTATCATAAATGGTGTATAAAAAATAAATACTGAAAACCACTGAAGATAATAACAACACTAACTGTGTTATTAATATTAATATATATAATTTAATAATGTTACATTAATGTTTTCATAAAATTTGTTAAGTATTTCTTTTTTTAAATAAAATATTTCAGATAAAATTAAATTTATTCATTGAAATATTTTTACATTGTCATTTTTTAAACAAATATTTGTTATTGATAGATGTTGATTGCTGCTAAACAAAGTCATCATAAATCAAGTCTGTACGGTACGTACAGTCGAACATTTTTTTCTTCAAACGTCAGAAAAACATGACATTTCTTCACTCATTTCATGACATTAAAGTTTGAAGTTTTAGACGGCTGTGCGTTGTCATTAACAACGGAGGTAATAGTATATTATTCAACGAGCGGTAATGTAGGTAATAACTCACGCAGATGAAAGTTTGCAGTACGAGCCGTAGGCGAGTGCTGTAATTCATCAAGTGAGTTATTACCATTACCGCAAGTGAATACTATACTTTATCTACGATTGTAACAATAAATATTAAATTGAGAAAATTTTATTTAAATTACTCAATTTATTAATAATATTAACTGTAAAATTTAATTTTTGTTCACCCTTTTATATTTGTTGTCTTTGTTGTTGTTGTTTATGTTAGAGAAAAAAGCGACGGAAAGCTCATTCAATTCTCTTTACATAAGCTGTCTACAAATTTTTCGAAAAAACCGATAATTATCGAGATATTCGAGGAAATGTAAGAAATTACACGTTTTCCTTTAGAGTGTATGTAAATCTTAAAAAAATAATTTTTCTCAGAAACCTTTGTTTCGAAGGGCCAAGATTAACGGAGCGTCAAAGTAGTACGTGACATTAAATGAACATCGGATATGAAATCGATTTCAGTTAATTACCGATTAATTACGGTGACAAAACAGAGAAATTCTACTGAAAAAAAAAAGTTCCAAATCCCGCCTCCTCTAATTCCTTCATTTTTGTCGGAATTCAAAAAATAAAAAAAATTGTTTTAGAAAATTTAATTCTATTTAAGTTAACTAGAGTAGTCTTTTGGCGTAGGAGCCAAGATTAAAAAGTTGCCAACTGTAGAAGCTCAAAATTTGCGATTTTTGGCCGTGCATGGCCAACATTTCAGTAGTTATCTCCGAAACGAAAAAAAAAAAAAATCAAAATTGTGATAGTAGGAAAAGATTTGTAATGGAAAATACTCGTGACCTTGTTTTTTATTTCGAGCTAACTCTCACCGTTTCGGAGATATCTGCGAAAAATAACAAAAAACAGCTTACATTTCGGAGTCGAAAAAATTGCAAAAACATGCAATCTTGACACGTTCATATTTTTCGAAAAACACCATTGGGACGGCCGTACGATATCGCGACGTAAAGAGGAAGCCTCTCAGATAAACCTGATCGTAAATTGCACGGCGAAATTCGAAAATTTGGCTCGGCACGAACGAATCAAAAGTAGCATTTTGTGACATTTCAGAAAATCTTTATAGACATTAACGGGAATAATCTGTCACTACCTCCCTGGCTCCACCTTCATGTGTCGCGCGTTACGTCGATTGGATAGGCTAGGCATGAAGATAAAGGTGATTGGCTCTGTACCTAGCGTGAGTTATAATAACTCACGCATTATAACTCACGCTGTTTGTTTATGTATACTATTAATTGTTCAAAAGCAGTTCATTAATTAGTATGTAACCTAATAAGAGTAGATAAAAGTACTTTTTCTGACACTGTGGGGGGCAGAAAAAGTAATATCCATATTCCATAGCAACGCGTATTTTAATTAATACGCCGGCCATGCGATATTAACACAATGCTTTTTTGGTGGTCAAATTCGATTAATATTTTTTATAGCTAATCGACGTTTGAAGAAAAAATAATCAGTTGTCAAGCCACCATCAAATAACAGCCCGGGAAAGTTAACTTTCCGGGACTGTTTTTTATATATAAAAGTTACTTTCCCGGCCTAGGGTAGTGGGTTTCCAGGACAGTTTTTTATATATGTTTTAATATGTATATATATTTAATAATATTGATTGCGATTTCAGAAAAAATAGTATGTGTACCTCGTAGTAAAAGCACATTCACGGACTTCAATGCTTGTTGGCCGAGGCGTTAGTAGGTCTGTTACTGAATGCTGGTTATTTAATAGTTTAGGGAGGTACAAAAAGAGGAGGCGGGTGTGGGAGAGTTCCGTTTGGGGTAGACTCAATTCGATATTGATAGTAAATAATTAAAAAAATGTTTTTCAGTTATTATTGTCCAAAAATAAATTAGGCCGAAAACCGGCCTTATGGGCCCTCCTCTTTTGCATTACTCGTACATAATTTATGTGATATATTAATTTTAATTTGTTGAATGAGTTTTTTATTATTATCTAATTTTTTAATAACTTCAACTTTAATCTCCAATCAATGGCAGATTTACATGAGGGCACTTAGACGTGCCCAGGGCCCCCACGTAATTGGTGCACCCGAATATATAAAAATGGTAAAAAAAAATTAGGAATAAATAAGAAAATTACAAATGAAAAGAGATGAAAACGCAAGAGGGGCCTCCACAAAGTGCCCAGGGGTCTCTCAAACGTAAATCCGGCCCTGTCTCCAATAGTGCCCACTCCGTCACTGTTGGTAAATTGTTTATAATAAAAATTTACCACAAATTAAAAAAATAATAATTTGACCAATGAACTAATGTTACAGGCTAATGTTACACACTTACTAGATAAAACAACTTGCGGGGTGTGCACTTTTGGTTTTACCAATGATCTTATTTTATGTACGCTCTGATTGAAGAAATTCTGGTATCAGTGGAGAGAACAATATTTCTTTGAAATAACAGCTAGGTGAATTAATATATAAAGAAATATGCAGCATGACTCCAATACCTGAATAGTTTATAGCTGGGAAAAAATAGAATACTACAACCAACGTGCGTTTCGGCAATTAAGTTTGCATCATCTAGAGAAAATTGAAACCAAAACTAGTTTTAAATATCTTAAATTAAAATTAGTTTTAATTATCTCCAGATGATGTCAACTTCATTGGCGAACTAGTTCAGCGTTAACGGAACACCAAAGGTTCTTACCAACCCCCCTTCAGTTATAAAAAGTGGTAAACTTACCATAAATTAATTTCCATCTCACCGGTGGCATTTTCCTGTAAAACAAATAAATCCTTATTAATATTCTTGTGAATAGATGTATGTATTTAATATAAAGTGATTTTTGTAATATAGACCGCAACTAATTTTATAATTTTATGAGAAATTAAGGTCTAGATTTAAAAAAAATTAAATGTAACATAAACTTTTTAAAAACAAACTTTTATTATTATTTGGGTGTAGGTACTAAAACGAAAAAAATAAATTATGTTGAATTAATTGTCTTAAAAGCATCTCACGCGCGAGAAGTTCATACAGGCATTAGTATTGTTTGACAGAGATTGTAAGTACTTAGGTAAGTATTTTTTTTATTCATGTGACAAGTTTTTAAGATAATTAATTCAACATAACTTATTTTTTTCGTTTCAGAACACCTAAATAATAATAATAACTTGTTTTTAAAACGTTTTTTACATATAATTTTATTTTTAAATTGTTAGTTTGTAACGGTTTGTTGTCGGGTAGCTGGTTCAGAGATTAATCAGGGTCCAGATTAGTTAATAAGACAACCCAATAAAAATATAAACAATTTATTTACTTTTCCAAACAGGTAATGTGTGGCAGTGTTACATAACATACAGGTACAGGTTATATGTCCGTATCTTTTACGGTTCTTAGGACAACATTTTCTATTATCTGAGAGAGAGAGATAGAGAGAGAGAGAGAGAGTGTAACGATTGCAATGCGACGTTTGTTGTTGCTACGGGAGTGACATCGGGCGTCGGGTGAATATCGTCGACTCAAGAAGTTTCCCAGTTCAACACGCTGTAGGAGGTCTCCAGGTCAGGCTCATTCGCTCTGGTTTTGGCGGCGAAACGGTGCCGGGGAATGACTAACGATTCGAGCTCAACACGCTGTAGGATTCCCAGGGTCAAATTGCATTCGTTCCGTCGTGTTTGCGTCGGGAGATGCACAAAACTGCAATATGTCCAGCTCAGCACGCTGTAGACAGATTGTCAGAATTATCCACTCTGAATTATGTTGATTTGTGGTCGGCTTTTATATCCGAGAATCCTCGCTTACTGGTGACGTAGAACTGCGTATAGTTTAGTATCGTGTGCAAATCCATGCCTCTAGACGGGAGATGGGTAGGTTTGCGGGCCGTGCGCACATTGGTGTCGTGTGTAAATCCGGAATCTTAGTAATGGAGCAGGAATTTAAAGAATGCTTCATTACAAGTTACGTGTTAATAATGATATATTCATTGCGTCGTCCTTACTTAAAATAAAACCGGATCCTTCGCCATTTCTTAGAATACAACATCTGAGTGTATACAGTATGTGATCAAACTATAGGTAAAACTAAAAAAAAAACACTTTTTGTTACCACATTATGGCATTGTCATCAGAACTACACATGTATGGAAAATTTCAGCGCAATTGGACGTCGTTAAGTGGTTCAAAATTGATTTAAAAGATTTGAGCTAAACAAACCAACATGCATTACAAAGCAAGTTAAATAAAAGCTTGTAAAAAAGCGTTTTTAGAACAACTCCTAAAACTGTTCATATCCCCATGGTGTAATGAAACTATTATATAGGATATTAAGCAGAAATATCATTTATGAAGTTTGTATAAAAATACAAAGGAAGTAATCTACCCTAGTCAATTTAAAGATTTGCGTTCCAAAACAAAAAGAAATAGTGAAACTACACACATATGCATACACATATTCACAATGCATATTAAAACTGACCCGAGCCGTTTTTGTAGTCGCGCCCAAAATTTTGTACACCAGATTTGCTCTTTGACGAAGATTACAGAGATTTCCTCTGATTTCCTCCAGAGTTCCTTCAGATTTCCTCGGATTTTTCTGAGATTTCCTATTTGATAAAAAATGTTTTTGAAGAGCGGGGGGAGAAATCCGAATTTCCTGATTTCCTCCGGATTTCCTTCTGAGCATACACCAGATTTCCCTCACGGTTTGCCCCTCGATACCAGTATACCGAATTTAATGCATCAGAAATAATCGAGGAGAAAAATAAATGTAATGTACCTCAACTTAACATTCCAACCATTACCAAATAAGACGTTCCATAGCACTAAAAAAATTTAAAAAAATTACAACAGGAGCTGAGGGAATACCAGCTTTCTTACTAAGAGACTGTGCATCTTTGCTTTATCACTTTCCATTATTTTTAATTTAGCCCCTCTATTGAAAATTACAGACCAATAGTTATTTTGTGTAATTTTGGTAAACTCTGAAATTGTCTTATACGATGTTAAATTTTAATTTTTTTATTGTGAACACAAGTTTATAGCGAGTAGATCCACAACTAGTCCAATCCAATCCATTTTATTGCGAATATATTGATCGTGGTGGTCAAGTAGATGAAATTTTTATACACATTTAGTTCAATAAAGGGCATGGTTCCACCAACTTTCGTTAAAATTGATTAATTATTACATCATATTTCTTAAACTGTTAAAAAAAGGCAATTTTTGGTGGTTTTTATTTTTTTACAAATTTACAAATTATCAAGAAGTTTCTTCATATGCCTACTCTTATTCATAATTTTATAGCGAATAGTTTGGTATTTTTATTATTGCGATACGATTGCTATGACCTGAGATAATAGGAAAAATAGCAGAAAATTTCTGTGTTGAAAAATAAATTGTTAAAATTCTACAAGAAGCAATGGACGGATTTAACAAAAAATTGCTCAGAGCACTTATTGTTATACCTACAACAAATTAAAACAATAAAATTGCTGTAGCTAGAGAATTCCTTATTAATCTATTTTGATCCTTAATTTGACTCCACTATTTAGATTTTCCACACTTTTTTGATTCCTACCTTAGTACAAGAAAATTAAATGTACAGCACGACTTTTCATCTGTTGAGGTGTTAGCAATGTTGGGAGTTCCACGGGGTTCCTTTTTGTTAATTATTTTATTTATCAACAATAATTGCAGAGATATTCAAAGTAATGCTCTTCTACATTATAGAAGAATATGCTGATGATCTTAAATTGTTTGCATCTATTAACTATCATCATTTACAACATGATCTCAAAATTTTATTTTTGGTGTGAATCTAATAGATTACCGTTAAAATGTAATACTATTACTTTTACGAAGAGAAATATTCCATTTTCAATTTAAAGAACTCTCGGAGTCATTTTTCATTCAATATGAAGTTTTATTGCCCATATAAATAACATTACTGCTAATGTCTACTTACACCTAAAGCCTATACAAATTCTTGGAATTTCAAGGACATTTCGTTATTTCCTCTTTTCTTTAATGATGATATTCATATTTTTAATTTGGAACGAATTCAGAGAAGGTATACCTATGTCAAATATCTTTAAAGCTGACGGCATTTATCCGCGTAGGGTACACCATAATCTGATTTATTAGCTAAAGACTTAAACGACTTGGCGAGTCTATTTGTTTGTATTGTTTTTACATAAACTTCTAACAAACCAGATGGACTGCCCGGACAACGAAACCAAACATATCTTTAACCGACTTTAATTAATCGAGCATCCGCTCCGACATTTTATTTCATAGTTTTTAGTCATTTTTTTTTAAGAAAAATAAATTTTTTACAAAAAAAAATTCACTTGGCTTTTTATATACCACTCGCCTACGGCTCGTGTACCTCTTTAGCTGCTTGTATAAAATATTATTAACCTTCAACGCAAAGATATTTTCAGTAAGATATTAAAATTTCTTTGCTTGTATTGATAACAAATCTAAGATGTAAGATTCACCTACTTGTTAAAACACAGTGACTGGCTTAGAGGATATTGCGTTAAGTTTAATTGATAGTAGTTGTAGATGTCTGTCTTGTCAGATCGTCAGTAAAACTAACAACTTTGCACCTTTTTAGTAGGTAGGTATACAAGTATCTGAAGTAATTTCCATACAAAACGTTTTTTATTTAATGTAAAAGATAACAAATTATCAGATGTACATACATAATAATTTTGTTTCATGGACATGAATTACGTTTGAATCTTGCAAACTGTCGTTTTGGCAGAAATATGAATTTATAAGTGCTGTGTTATGATTATGAATTATAAATTTAAGTACTAATTATCTGAGAGACAACCATTAGCAATACACAGTCAGTAACCGTGGACGCGCGGCACGGTTGATAATATTATAGTCTAGGTGCCCGCGTATATAAATGCAATTTATACATATCCTCGTATAACTTCTTGTACAGCATAATTGCGCGTAGTCTATCACTTTTTTCCTCTGTGAAAATTTTCGTAAACGCGGCGTTCCTCCTCGGCATGAAAAAGACGATTTCCACGCGTCGGACTGGAAAATCGGCAAATATATTTTGTCGGACAATTTGAGAATTGGATTCTACATATAGGTATATTCTATATAAAGGGAGTTTTTTTTAGAAGTTTGTTTTTTGAATTGGCGACACTGTTTCTAGAGACAGTTGATTTAACAACTGGATTCGTGTTCATTATGTTTTTCCATTTCACCATGAATAGACTTACGGCAGACCAACGCTTGCAAATTGTGCAAATGAGTCGATTCGTCGTCGTGCAAAGCAATTGGAGCAGGGTCCATCCACATTATGGAAGATTTTGAGGAAAGATCTTGGTTTACGCGCTTACCTACAAGATTCAGCTCGTGCACGAAGTAGAGCCTCGTAACCATCATTTGCGTCGGATGTTCGGTGAATGGGTCGAAAACAAGATTGTTCTTGATCCTCATTTTCACCAAAAAATTTTGCGTGAATTGGCCTCCACGGTCGTGTGATATCACACCTTGGATTATTTTCTGTGGAAATATGTGAAGTTACTAGTCTACGTCGATAAACCAGAGACATTGGACCATTTGGAAGCCAACATCAGACGAGTTATTGCCGACATATGGCCCCAGCTGCTCGAAAAAGTGATCGAAAATTGGACTTTCAGATTGCGCTACATTCGAGCCAGCCGCGACACCCACATGCCCGAAATCATATTTAAGCACTAATGGCATAAAATTATATTTCCAATAAATTCAATACCATGGACGTTAGCAAGATTTTTATGTGTTTTATTTCATTTTAAAGTTCTATTCCTCTAAAAAAAACACCGTTTATTTCTACAAACTGTCCGACAAAAATTTTGGAACGTTAAACATAACGTAACATAACTTTAAAACATTTATTGGTAACCAGCTGATTTTTTCAAGATTGCTTAATAAAAATATGTAGAATCGAATTTTCGAATTGTCGGACAAATTATATTTGCCGATTTTTCAGTCCGACGTGTGGAAATCGTCTTTTTCATGCCGAGGAGGAACGCCGCACGAAAATTTTCGCACAGGAAAAAAGTGATAAACTAGGCGCAATTATGCCGTACAGGAAGTTATACGATTATATGTATAAATTGTATTTATGTACGCGGGCACCTAGACTAATAGTATTTGTTTGTTGATGGCACAACTTTTGCAAGCAAAATAGTGAAGAAACCAAAGGAAAAAATAGAAGTTTTAAAAAAATCATTTTTCTGGTTTAATGCAAATGTGTTATGCATAAATAAAAACAAAATAATTTCAATAGTACTTTCCACTTCCATTGGAAACTACTTTTTTGGGTTTAACTCTAGATAAACGATTAACATGGCATTCACATACCGACATACTGTCAAATACTCTTAAAAAAATAGATACTATAAGACAAATTAAAATCAAAATGGGTCTAAACTCAGCAATGGTCGCATATCATGCCTTATTCCACAGCTTAATGACGTATGGTCTACTCAACCGGAATATCTCTAATCAAAGACAGTAAGTTCATGCTGTTCAAAAGAGAGCAATTAGAACCGTAGCAGGAATAAGTCAGTTAGACAGATGTAAACTATGGTTTATAGAATATAAAATAATTATTGCCAACATGTATAATTTACTGTAATCATAACAAAAAACCTCGATGAATATTCCAGAAATTGTGACAACCATGTTTACCTCGCCAGCAGTAGAAATTATTACAGATACCACAACAAAGGTTAACATATATAAAAAGAAACAATTTTGGAATTATATTATTTAACGCTGTTCCAATAAAAGATGCACCATTGAGATTATTGAAGGGAAAACTAAGAAATCAATTTTGTAGCCAAGGTTTACTATAGCACCGCTGAATTTAATTTAAATTTACACACGTCAATTAGGTCTAACAATACTTTGCATTGATTTTTTTAGTGCTAAGGACAGACAGAACAGACAGAACTATTGAATAATTCATTAATTACACAGATCTACAAAAAGGTCCTAAAAGTACTCATTTAACTTTTTTGGAAGTATTTTGATGCGCTGGCTCTGAAGCCAGTTTTGGAAAACATTTTATCCATCATGTCAGTTTTTGTCTACCACCGACTATTGAATAATTCATTAATTACACAGGTCTACAAAAAAAAAGGTCTTGCCCTAAAGGTACTCCTAAAAAAAAGATCCTGTCCTAAGGCTCTCATCTAACTTTTCTAAAGTATTTTGACGCGCCAAAGCCAATTTTGAACTAAAAAAAATTTTCTATCGTGTTAGTTTCTCTCTACCACCCCTTTTATCCCATGCAAAAAGACAGAAAGAGTTCTTTTGTCCTAAGGTTCTGATTTAACTTTTCTGAAGTATTTTGACGCGCTGAAGACAATTTTGGTGAAAAAGAATTTGTATATCAGTTTTTCTCTGTGTTTTGAGACGCTGAAGCCAATTTTGGATTCAAACGTTTTTTGTATCGTATCAGTTTCCATCTACTACCCATTTTATCCCCTAAAAAAGGCAAAAAGAGCTCCTGTTCAAAGATTCTGACCTAACTTTTCTAAAGTATTTTGATGAGCTGAAACCAATTTTGCACAAAAAATGTGAAGGATAAAAGGGAAACTGACCGACAGAAAAAATTTGTGTCCAAAATAGGCTTCAGCTTGTCAAAATACTTTAGAAAAGTTAGATGAGAACCTTAGGACAAGACGTTTTTTGCCATTTTTAGGGGATGAAAAGAAAACTGACACAATAGGATTTTCTTTTGGTCCAAAATTGGCTTCAGATCAGAACCTTAGGACAAGTCTTTTTTTTAGGGGACAGAAGGCAGAAATCCTATATTTATTATCCCCTCTTAGATGGGTATAACTCCTCATTATCCATTTTCGGAAATAGTTTATATAAAAGAGTACCTTTATTTTTGGATGAACTATCAGCTACAGAAAATATCGATAATTTTGGATCACCCTGTATAGAACTAAATGAACATTAACTAAGGACGGGCACATTTCGAGGCCCTTCGCAAGGCCCCCTGTGTGCGGCTTACCATAAAAAGATGTGCCTACATATACAAAATAAGTTATAGACAAAATAGAAAAAAAATTTTGTCCAAAATTGTCTTCAGCCCGTCAAGATACTTCAGAAAAGTTATATGAGAACCTTAAAACAAGACCTTTTTTTGTAAATCTGTGTTATCGATACGTTACGCTACGACCGTGGGTAATAATTGATTACTCAACAGTATTTGTGGAGCAATCACAAAAGACGATTTAAAGTTCAAAAATATCGTGTGTTTCATAACTCAATTCAATCTGTCATGCATATTTATATTTCTTTAAATATTAAAATTACTAAGTCCTTTTACTAATTTGCACAAAGGAGAGGGGCGATAAGGCCCTCTTTTGGCCCCAACAACTTTTTTTTTTAAATACGAGGCAAGATAAAAGACTTCAAGATTTGAAGATATGATGAACAATAGACATTTTACGTAATTTTACTTCCACGTCCAGTGGAAGTATAGTAACGACAAAAAAATTTTTAAAATTTTTTATTGTCCAAATAGGCTTAAAATGTCATGAAACGTCTGTCTGTCGGTCTGTCTAACTTTTTTTTGTGCGCACGTTTACTCTGGAACCGTTTAAGATATTGACTGGAAATTTGGTACACGTATGTACTTTCACGAGATCTAGAACTAGATTGTATTTTCATCTTGTTCCGTCGAAGAGTTGGGGGGTAAATTGGGGTAAATTTGGGGTAAATAGGTCAATCAAGCAGGTAATAGTCCATAAAATTGGTATTTAGTATATACAAGAGAAGCTAAGGTCTCAAAACATTTTTGGCATTAGCCACCCCCATTACCACCCCCACCTCCTTATTAAAGGGGATGAAAAAAGATTGTGATTTAGTGTACCTATGTACAGGAACCAGAAACCTCAAAATATTTTTTTTACTTCATCCACCCCCACTACCACCCCCCTATCACCACCCCCCACCCCACTACCGATGTGGGGTATCGTTTTATGGGTTTTTGGGGTAGGGGATTTCAAATATTATATTATTAAAGTTCCATAAACAGTTATTTTCACATACAAAGTTTTTTTCGTTGTGAGTGACTTGGATAGAGAATCTGGATGTGGAAGTAGTGATTCCTTGGGCAGCGGTTTTTACCATCCATAAAGATCGACTAAACTTCACTCCTTTCACCAAAATACTTGTAAAATCACCTTTTTTGTACTTTTGGTTGGTTGTTTTACACAGGGCACAAGAAAGTACTGAAGGTATCGAATTTTCGATTTCCACAATGACATCGCATATCCCTTCAACTCATGTATTAAAAAAGATCTGAACGTTTGAAGATTTCATGTTTCGCCTTCTTTACGGATTGTGAAAAAGGGCGCCTCAACATGATTTTTGTCGAATAACTTGAAGAGTATCACTCCTCGCTCAAAAATAAATAATCTGAAAATAAAAGATAACAAACTGATGAAAAATTTGCTGTTTTTAAAATGTATGTTTTTTTTTTTTTTCGGAAATATAGAGGTTTAAATATAACGCCGAACATTCTTGAGTCAAAATATTACTTTAAAATATCTCAGAGACTAGAGCATTAGCGCCAAAAATGTTAAGAAACAAAATTAAAGGTTATAGAGCTAAAAGTCGCTTTTTTATTTTTTCAAAGGGTTGAAAACACGTAAAAAAAAAAATGAGAAAAAAAACTATCCGGCGAACGCTGAAATTTATATGAGGGGAAGATTATGTTGTATAATGAAAGTAGAATATAGTCAGCTGGACGGAGGGCGGTGGATTTACCGTCAGCTGATCGATCAAACAGGTCTAAAAACACGAAAAATTTAAATTATTCGGCGAACTTTAAAATTTGGGTATAAGATAATATTTGCACTGAGATTCACGAAAAACATAGTCAGCTGCAAGTATGTGGGTGGAAAAGTCGTCAGCTGGTACAGAACAGTGCTGAGTATTGATCACCTGCGAGGCAGCGCCCATCACCTTTCTTGCATCAGCTGACGACTTTTCCACCCACATACTTGCAGCTGACTGTGTTTATCGTTAATCTTAGTATGAATATTATCATATACCCGAAATTCAAAGTTCGCCATAAAGATTTAATTAGTAATATCGATATCGATAACTTAATGTTAGAAAACGTGCGTGCGGCATTCCCGAGTTTCTTTTTTCAATTTGATTAAATATTCAATTTATTATTAATATACATTATTTTATGAGAATGCAAATTAATACATTCGTACATTTCAAAATTATACAGGATGATCTGCTCAGAAAATTTATTTAATTTAGTGAAAATAAAAATAAATTTATTCGGCTTCCGATAACAGATCTTCCTCATTCTCATTTTCATCCAACTCATCACTCTTTTGATGCTCAGTGGGTGAAAGATCATGTTTCTCTTTGTCACTCGCATCTAAAAAAAAATAATTATCTATAAAAAATTGATTAAGATTATAATAGGATGAAAAGTGAAAAGCTTAATGATATAATACCTTCAGTATTTTCGGCATCTTGGATAATCATTTCCATTTATGAAGGTAATTGATCTCCATCAAACCACTTGCAAGTTAAATTTGTTTTCCTCAAGCTGTCACCCATAACCAAGGGATCTAATGTAGATGGCACTTGTTTGTGTGCGTTGTTCCAAATCGTATACATACATACAACAGTTCTTAAAGCGTGCTGTACAAATTCCGACTTCGACGGAGGTGACAGAGATGCATCAAAATTTTTGTCTGGTAACCGAAATTCGTTATCATTTTCGCTAAATTTATACACCTTAGTGAAAGTAGCTACACGAGCATCATTGACGTTTTTTTATAGCTTTAAACCCATACATCGTGCAAACAAACTTCTCTGTTATATTAACGACATTATTTAGGTTCTCCTTTGGTAAATTATTCAAACTTTTAAATGCTTCAATAACTTCTTTTAGAAGCTCTAATCAAGTTTATTTCAATGTATTGGGCAAGTGATGAAATGGCTCCGTTCGTAGGTAATAAAACCCTATACCTAAATAGTGAAAACTGCTATAATTATTGAGTTCGAAACGACTATATTCAATCTAGTATCACCTAAGAAGGAGGCGGACACTAAAATGATTTTTCACGTATAAATGAGAACACCAGTGTGGTCATAAGTTCAGATACTGACATTCCTATCATCATGCTGGGAAACATGAAAAATGTATTTACATAATAATGTGAAAATTTGGATAAAAATGGAAATAAAGAACGATTTTTATATCTAAACGATTTGTATTCAGCACTTGGCAACGACTTCTGTAACGCATTGCCTGCTTTCCACGGTTTCGCGAGATGTGGTTATAATCCCGTATTTTTCAAGAAAGGAAAAAGAAGCCTTTTACTATATTAAGAAAAGATCAAGAGATTATTGAAGCATGTAAAAATTTGAATAATTTACCAGAGGAGAACCTAAATAATGTCGTTAACATAATAGAGAAGTTTATTTGCACGATGTATGGGTTTAAAGCTATAAAAAACGTCAATGATGCGCATGTAGCTACGTTCACTAAGGTGTATAAATTTAACGAAAATGATAACGAATTTCGGTTACCACACAAAAATTTTGATGCATCTCTCTCGCCTTCGTCGAAATCGGAACTTGTACAGCACGTTTTAAGAACTGTGTATGTATGTATACGATTTGGAACAATGCACACAAACAAGTGCCATCTACATTGGTTGTGGGTGACAGCTTGAGGAAAACAAATTTAACTTGCAAGTGGTTTGATGGAGATCAATTACCTCCATAAGTGGAAAAGATTATCCGAGATGCCGAAAATACTGAAGGTATTATATCATTTTTTGTGCTTTTCACTTTTCATTCTATTATAATCTTAATGAATTTTTTATAAATAATTATTTTTTTTTGATGCGAGTGACAAAGAGAAAAATGATCTTTCACCCACTGAGCACCAAGAGAGTGATGAGTTGGATGAAAATGAGAATGAGGAAAATCTGTTATCGGAAGCCGAATAAATTTATTTATATTTTCACTAAACTAAATAAATTTTCTGAGCAGATCATCCTGTATAATTTTGAAATGTACGAATGTATTAATTTGTATTCTCATAAAATAATGTATATTAATAATAAAGTGAATATTTATTCAAATTTAAAAAAGAAACTCGAGAGTGCCGCACACACGTTTTCTAACATTAAGTTATCAATATTGATATTACTAATTAAATCTTTATGGCGAACTTTGAAATTCAGGTATATGATAATATTCATACTAAGATTAACGATAAACACAGTCAGCTGCAAGTACGTGGGTGGAAAAGTTGTCAGCTGATGCAAGAAAGGTGATGGACGCTGCGTCGCAGGTGATCAACACTCAGCACTGTTTTGTATCAGCTGACGACTTTTCCACCCACATACTTGCAGCTGACTGTGTTTTTCGTGAATCTAAGTGTAAATATTATCTTATACTCAAATTTTAAAGTTCGCCGAATAATTTAAATTTTTCGTGTTTTTGGACTTGTTTGATCGATCAGCTGACGGTAAATCCACCGCCCCCCGTCCAGCTGACTATATTCTACTTTCATTATACAACATAATCTTCCCCTCATTTAAGTTTCAGCGTTCGCCGGACAGTTTTTTTTCTCAATTTTTTTACGTGTTTTCAACCCTTTGACAGCCACCCCTACCGCTACCCAACCAGCTGACGGTCCATTAATTGCTAACTTATATGAGAACAATCCATTTTTCATATTTTCAAAGTTCACCGGATAGTCAGTCATTTTATACGCGGGCTCCCGGCCTATATATACTATTACCCTATCACACCGTGTTCATAATAATCATAATAGCGAATGGGATTCTTCCGCCAAATAAAACATCCGGTATCATTTTCTTTAAATATGAAGGTTAATGAATTTTGTCTTAATTTGATTTAGGCAATTTGAGTACAAATTACAGTCACTTTCTTACATAATTAAATTGGTATGTCCGTCAAAATTTTACGATAATGAAAGAAATATTCTGATGTGTTTCTTTAAGCGTTACAGCCGATTCATCACAATAAACGTAGGTAGTTAATATAAGGCACACAAAATAAAAAAAGTAGTTTCTTATTCTGACTACACCAACTTATCTTTATGTATTTTGATGGGCTGATTTCGAATCCGGAGTCAGAATTGCTCTATCACCCACCATTTTTTTGTAAGTCGCAAAAATAACCTAAAAAAAACTCATAATTTATGTTATTTTCGGGATTTAATAAAAATTGGTGGGCGATGAAGCTAAACAGACACCTGAGTCGTATCCAGCACGTCGAAATACATAAGGGTTGCCCAATGGAGTTCCAGGAACAGACCACTTTTCACTTTTTTTTGTGTGTCTGTGTAATATATTTGCATACGCGGTTTTCTAGAAATTGGCGGAGGATTCGGTGATATTCATGCATTACACAGGCACACACACATAAAAAAAGGTCTGTTTAAAGGTTATTATTTTGAGAAGTGACATAAAAGGGTGAAGTAGTACTGATATTATTTTTATGCTTATAAATTAAACACACTGTTTCCAGAATGTAAATGGATATCACTTTGAGAATTCCATGGGCCAAAAAAAGTGGTTGCCAAAAATTCTCGCTTTACACAAATATCGAACATCACGCTTTTGAATTACAAATATCATTTGCACTAAATGATTACTGAGTACATCCCAGAAAGAGATATCCTATACCAAATCTGTTTCACTTAATGAAAAGTATGCACTTTTTGCAGCCATGTAGCCTAATTCATTTGTGGTGACTCTGGTTGCATAGCTTCGAGATGCTAGCTTATTACTGAGGTTAATAACATGATCTTTAAACTGTGGGATTTTTATTTGTCCATACTTAATCCGAGGAGTTTTCGAGTACATGATTACCCAGAGGGATGTCTATGTACATCAAAAAGTTACTGTTTGTTTTGTTGACATTAAGGCAAGTTAAAGCCATGTCAATCTTTGACCTTACTTATATCAGAACACATTTGTTCTCAAAGAGATTACCATTTTTGCCATGCCACAATATAGTAGTGTCATCAGCAAATAAGGTGAGCTTTCCTTTAATATCAATTTCAGTCAGATCGATAACAAGTAACAAACATAAAATAGGGCCAAGAACAGAACTTCG
This sequence comes from Rutpela maculata, assembly GCA_936432065.2. Taxonomy (NCBI): domain Eukaryota; kingdom Metazoa; phylum Arthropoda; class Insecta; order Coleoptera; family Cerambycidae; genus Rutpela; species Rutpela maculata. The sequence continues at coordinate 348,666,446 of OW386285.2, read as the reverse complement.
AGGCACCCTATGACCTATATTTAATTTGTTGGAATAGTTTGAATTCTTAACTTCTTGAGTACGGTTTGACAAATAATACCAAAACACAGTGTTTTTACAACAATATTTCATGCTGAAATCAAAGGCTTTTGACACATATTAGAATATTGGCGCAGCAGACTTTCCACCATTGATTTGAGTATAAACCATTCTTATAAAGGAAAACAGCATCATTAGTATAGCCTTCTTTGGAAAACAAATTGATGAATAAAAAATATTATTTTGGGTATTTAGCAGAAGAAATCATTCATTCTTTTCATATACTATTGATGATCCCAGTCTGATTACGTTATTATATCAACAAGAAGTCCCCCCTACGAAACATTAGTCATACACTTAGTATTCTAACATTCAGCACGAAAAACAAGAAAATAATCATTATCTCTATATATTGATGATCTAAGTCTTATCATGCTAGTATACAGGGTGTAATTAGTTTCATGTCATTAAAAAAACCTGTAATGGGAACCGACTAGACAAACAAAAAATCTATATGACTTGAAAAACCAACCCAGGTCAAAAATTTGAATGTCAAGGTAGGAGTCATTTGAGAACCACTGCTTTTCTGCATCAATGGACAAGCATACAAGTTCCTTATTTACTTAAAAAAAAAACATAAAAAAGTATAAAGATTACCGACTTGTGTCCTCGTCGCCGCGTGGTCTCAAACAAAGAAGCGCGGTATTTTGATGAGACCGCATTAGCGTGTTTGACGGCGCCAACAAGCGCAGCGATAAAAACCCTACCCCAATATTCCAGCAGTTCTCAAACAATATTACTAAATATTTTCGAAATTTGTGTTTATTTTTTTTTTCTTCAAAACTATGGGCTTTAGACCCCATGTTATATAAGGTTTTTTTTGTTTGTCTAGTCGTTCCCCACCTTCAGTTTTTTTTTAATAACATGAAACTAATACACCCTGTATTATAAGAGGCCTCCCTTACGAGACATTCTACAACGTGATCCACCAAGAAATGCGGAAAATAAAATGGTGTGCTAGTCTTCAATTTTAGAGGATTCTGAGGTAATTTAGTATATTAAATTATTAGTCAATTTGCGAAGATACACTACTGATCTTGTGTAAGTCCTGACCTAATTCTGAAGAGGTCGACGAACTTACTGGTGAAAGAACGTATTCGAGTTGTTTACATTTCCTTAATTGGCATAAAAAGTGAAGCCGGCCGGCGAGATAAAAAAAGAGGTCTACACACGATCCAGCGGCAGGTAGTCAACATTGTTGGTACGCTTTGAAGATAATTGGAATTTCAGCGGACCAATTCACTTTTACGAATGAGTTCAAAGCATGCCGACAAGGCTGGCTCCGTGCCGCTGGATCGTGTATAGACCCCTAGAGAGCCGCGTTTTTTGCTTCCGGTCGAACTATAGTTACACGGCCGTGTCATTGACCGGTTTAACTAAATATCTCGTATATCTGCTTGTCATTTCAGCATGAGATCAATGTCTTCGATTTATTTCGGTATTTTTGTAGTGTGATTTGATTAAAACCAAAAAGTCACTTCTATCTTATTATCCAGCTTTGCTGTCAGTAGTGTCAATCCCAAGTCTGATAAAGTGATATGGTTGTACCGCGTTACTTTAGATTAGTTGAAGTCATTGGCGGCGCATTCCTACCAAAAAGTAAGGTAATTTCTTTGGTCATTTTTTAAAAATTTTTCATTTTTTTTACTCCTTTCTGTGGGGACAACCTTTTTTTTTTTTTTTTTTTTTTTTTTTTTTTTTTTTTTTTGCGGGGGGGGAGAAGGGGAAATCCATCATGGACACCCAGCGCCTTGGATCTATCACGCTGGGTAGTGCTGGACTCTAACCAGCTAAAACCCCTCCGGAGCCCCCTCCCTGTCTTCAGTGTTTCCTCATATCCTGGAACCGCTCTCGCTTACCGTCAGAATATCAGGTCAATCTTAGTGTTAGGTGTTCGAAATAATCTGCCCCTGCAGAGATGTCCTCTTATTACTACATCCTTGAAACAATTAAAGGTTCAAGTTTCTTTCGTCTACTTCCTTGATTTTCATAACTGATGTTATCATGTCCTCCAAGAGTTGCCAGTTTTCCTCTGATTCTAGCATCCTCAGCACTATGTCATCGGGTGTAACTGGGCCGCCTAGCCTGTTTATGACTCGTAGCCTTTCTTCTCTCCACCTGCTACACCAGAACACAGTATGCTCCGCGTCGTCTATCTCCCCGCAGTACATGCATTCTCGGTCTTCAATCTTCCCGATGTCGTAGACGTACTCTGCAAAACATCCGTGTCCTGTTAGGGCCTGAGTAAGGTAGAACCCAACCTCCCCGTGTCCTCTCTCCACCCATCTTTTAATATCCGGAATGAGTCTCCTCGTCCATCTTCCCTTACTCGAGATATTCCATCTTTCCTGCCACCTCTGATAGAGTCTATCATTGGCCTCCTTCCTGCCACTTCCCTCGTATATCTCCCACCTTTCTTTTGCCAGAAGGTCAATGGGAGGGATCCCTGCCACTATCAGCACTGCCTCGTAGGAGACCGTTCTGTAGGCACTGCAGACTCTCAGTGCTGCACATCGCTGTACCCTGGCCAGTCTTCTTCGCGTTCTTTCCACTGCCATCGCACTTACCCATACCGGGGCCGCGTACAGGAGAATGGAGTGCACCACGCTACACAGCACTCTCCTCTTGCTGGCCTTCGGTCCACTGGTGTTATGCATTAGCCTGCCTATGGCTGTGGCCACCCGCCCAGCTTTTTCTTCCAATTTCGTCACATGCACCCCGTATGTCAATTTCGAATCGAGCCATATGCCCAGGTACTTTATCGCTTGGCTCGGGCCAATTTCCAGCTCCCCTACCCTTATTCTCATGATAGGGAGATTCCTCTTTCTGGTTATGATTACCAGCTCGGTTTTTCCAGGGGCAAGTTCGAGCTTCTTGCCCCTTACCCATCTCTCTATTTTTGCAATGGCCGTGTTCGCCGCCTCCTCGATTTCCCTCACCGTTCTGGCCGTGACTGTTACTGCCAGATCGTCGGCATATCCGATCACCTTAACGTTCTCCGGTTGGGGTAAGCGTAACGCATCGTCGAACATTATATTCCACAAGGTTGGGCCCAGGACCGATCCCTGCGGAACACCACAAGTCATTTTTCTCCACTGGGTAGTGCCCTCAACCTCCAGCCCTGTCCACCTGTTCTCAAGGTAGCTCTTTACTATCCTGAGCAGGTACGGGGCTATTCTTAATTTTCGCAACTTCTCAACTATCTCGCCCCAATCCGCCGTGTTGAAAGCATTCCGAACATCCAGCGTTACTATCGCACAGATCTTCTTGGCCCTCATAGCCTCCCCGGCTATCTCGGTTATGCGCCTTATCGCTCCTACCGTGGATCTACCTTTCCTAAAACCGAACTGGGTCTCCGATAACCCTCCCTTCTCTTCAATGTCAACCTCTAACCTCCCCCGAAGCAGATATTCCATTAACTTACCCATCGTATCGAGTAGACATACCGGCCTATATGAGGACGGTTCATCTGGTGGCTTGTCCCCTTTCTTTATCAACACCAGTCTTGCCTTCTTCCATCTCTCGGGGAAGTTTCCCCTTTCCAGGGCGCGATTCATAACCCATAGGATTACCCTAGGTTGTTCTTCCGCCACCAGCTTTACTATTTCCGGGGGGATTTCATCCGGTCCAGAAGCCTTTCCGCTCTTGAGCCTACCACACGCCTCCGACATTTCCTCCTCGGTAAAACGGGGAACTTCTCCCACCTCCGTTGGTCTCCATATTATTTCGTCCCTTTCTGGGAATAGGGCATTCACGATCTCCACCATCTTTTCGGCTGGTATAGTCGGAGGAGGGGCTTTCATGCGTCTCGTCGCAATCTTGAACCCATCCCCCCACACGTCTCTATCTATGTCTTGGCACAACTCTTTCCATTTGTCATTTTTTGACTTCTTGATTGCGTCTCTTAGTCTCTTCTTTGTCTCCCGGTAGTGTTGTAAGGCTGCGTTCTCCTCTTGTACTCCTTGTCTCCTGTTTCCCCTAACGTATCTTCTTCTGGCCACAACACACTCCTCCCTGAGATCGGAGATTTCTTCGGTCCACCAATATACCAAGCCGTTTGGTCTTATAACTCTCCTCCTCGGCATTGCTTGATCGCAGGCTCTAGTAACTGCCCTGATTAGGTCTTCCTCTGTTGCCGCATTACCACCTGTCACCTGTTCTTTAAGAGCTCTCTTGAAGATACCTCTGTCCAACCGGCCTAACTTCCAGCCTCTTCCCCGTATCACCGGTGTTTCGGTCCGTTGACCCACTTCGTATTCTATATATCGGTGGTCGCTCAATGTTTCCTCCAAGAGAACCCTCCAGTTGCTAATCCTCCTCACTGCGCCTGTTGAGGCCAGCGTTATGTCTGGGATAGAGCCACTATTACCTCTCACGAATGTGAACGTCGCTCCCTCGTTTATGACCTGTAGGTTGATCTGGGCTGACCACTCTACTATTACATTTCCTCGGCGGTCTGTGGACTCCATTCCCCATTCAGGAGCTCTGCCATTAAAATCACCCGCTACGATTACGTCTTTCTTGGTCCTCCTAATTAGCTCCCTAATCCTATGCCCCATTTCTTCTAGGGCCCCTTCTAGGTCTCCCAGCATGGCGTTGGGTGAGAAGTAGCAGCTGAATATAATCACTTCATTCAGCTCCACCCAGACGAATCCGTGCCCACTCCCACTCCTGTGCACACAGATTTCCCGGCTTAGGATCCCAATGGCAGCGTCTCGGTTGCCTTCGACGTACCATCCGGGCCTGTTTTTGCCAACCATCCTTTTGTTAGGTTCGCTAACTATGAGAACCCCAATTCCCTTCTGCTTTGCAGACGCCCAAAGAAGATCTTGGGCGGCCCGGCACCTATTTAGGTTTATTTGCTTCACAGTGAATGTGTAGCATTTTTCCCCTCCCCTTCTTGCTCAGTCCTCCCCGGAGCTTTCCGGAACAGGGGGCACGCTCTTGAATCCGCCCTATGCCCCCCTTTGTTGCAGACGGGACAGAAAATAAGCCCATTGCAATCTCTAGCCTGGTGGTTTTCTTTCCCACATTTGAAACAGGCTTTCGAGCGGTCAGTGCCATTACAATTATCCTTAGTGTGGCCGTACCCCCAGCATCTATAACACTTCATATCTGTCCCAGTGTCTCTTATCCTCTCTGCTATTCTGCACTTGAGCCACCCTATTCTCACCCTTTTTTTTTCCACTAACTCCATCGCCTCCTTTTCGGGTAGCCTTACCGTGGCGGTCTGGTTTTCCCCGAAAGATGGCCTTAGCCTCTCCACGACCACTTCCTCCTCCTTGATCTTCATTTCTTCAGCTAGACTTTTGCGTACTTCTTCGCTTGTAATAGCTGCATCGAGATCCTTAATGATAACCACCTTATCAGCTCCTCTAGTCCTTATAGAGACTCCGAGCTTATCAATCTCCTTCTTTAACGGGGATGCAGCGTCTTTCCCCCCTTTGATCTCAATGAGCATCTCACCCTTTTTAGTCTTCCTTAATGCTGTGATCTCTGTTCCCAAGGCTTTTATATCAACCTTCTTAATTTTGGTAAGAAGCTCCTTATATTCCACCCCCTCCTTGCTCAGGAACAGTACCTGCCTTTCTTTATTCCGCCTAATATGCTCTCTTCCTGTCACCTTCTCGGTCACAGTAGCTTCCTTGTGCAGAGTATCTCCATCTTGCTTCTCCCCCCTTTTCCCTGGTGGAGAGTATCCAATTACTTTGATGTCCGTGTCGGACATTATAAATTCCATCATCTTCTTTACCCTACTCCAGTTACATTCCGTACGAGGTAAAGCTACCCTTGTCCGGCCGTTGTCCACCAGCCATTCTTTCCATTTTAATATATTGCCGTAGGTGTTTTCCTCACTGCTGTCCATCATTATCCTATATAGGAAGCGTTCCTTAACCTCCCTCTTCTTGGTGGCCACTGTTGAACTGGTTTCATACTTAATATGCATGACCCCTTCTTTCTCCGGCGAGTCATTGTCCAACTCAGCTAACTCGGGAAATCTCATCTTAAATTGCTTCCCTATTCCCTTATTCAGCTCTTCATTTCCTTGAATGCAGAGCGCCAGATCGCTTTCCTTCGGCTCCCATAACGGGTTCCCTTCTGCCTCCTCAACTCTTTCGAATACCTGGGGAGGCCAGATCTTTTCCACCAACTCCTTGTAGTCATCAAAGCTCTTCCCTTCTTTGATAGCCTTACGTACTTCCTCGGCTAGTTTAGCACTTCTTACCCTCGGTATGGGGATATCTGTCTGCATAGGATCAGTCTGTGTCCCTATTTCTTTCATCTCTGGTGTTACATCTACCACCATGTCCGATTTAGAATCTCCGCAGTCTTCGGTCTGAGTATCTATGTCGAAAATTTGTTTTTCGACCGCCTCCCACTTATTATCCTCCAACCATTGTGTGATGGAATCTCTATTGACGATATCAATGCTTTTTTTCAGCTTGATCGCGAGCTCTTTTATTTCCCGTTTTGTGTTCGGGTTCTCGTCTATCACTTTTTCCAGCCGCTTTACCTGTCCGGTTATAGCATTTAAAGCTTCTCTCAATGTAAATGACAGTGCATTCTCCTTCCTCTTGTACGGCTCGATGTCGTATTTGCCGATTGAGGTATCATGCACCTTACGCTTTCTGCTCTCCTCACCGACTGAGTTACTCCTCGTGAGTGTGCTGACCGGGTTGGCTGGGGACCTTGTTGGGGACCTGGCAATGCTGTCCCGCCTCCTGAAGGGATCTCTCTCCTTGTCTCCTGAGCTTGTTTTCACCGGTGTCAAGGTTACCATAATAGGTCTGTTTATGCTAGTGGTCTTTCTTGCATGTTCTCCTGTTTCAGGTGTGCCCTTGGTCGTGGCAGCTTTCTTCTCCTCCATTCTCCTCTCACCTTTTTGGTTCTCATCTGTTTTATTTAATTTCTCCATAGTTCATCCCACGAGTCGGGTCGATATTCGGTCGACCCCCGGGTGACGCCCATCCCGGAGGCAAGGCTATATACTGCGGAGGTCGCCCGGTGTCCGCAGGTTTTTTCGACTTTGCTGTCGGTTCCTTTATAGAGGTTTTCTCCTCGCGGGTCGGCCAGTTAAGGCAAGCCCCCCGGTCACAGTTACCACCCGACATACCCCTGCGGTGCCATTTTTTTTTTTTTTTTTTTTTTTTTTTTTTTTTTTTTTTTTTTTTTTTTTTTTTTTCTCGCAGAGGTCGTTGAAGCGTGGGCTGTAATTACGGTGTTAATCGGACGAGTGGCACCACTCGCCCGTAGCTCGGATTACCCCCGGGTGCGCCAGATCCCGTAGCCACCCTTTACGGTGTGGATCCTGAGGTTGAGCTGTCCTTAGTTTTCGCCGCTTACCCTCGACCTTGCCGGCATGGGTGACCCTACCAGGAGACTATTTCTCCCGCCGACATTGCTCTCGGGATCATCGCAGTTACTTAAGCCTCTCCACCAACGACAAGGTCTCACAGCTCCTTGGAGAAGTAGTGGGGACAACCTACTGTTAAATTTTCCGCATGTCCTGGTAGATCACGTTGTATTTAGTATTTCTAGTCCTACCTAGAGATACTCCATCATAAATAAACATTTGTTACATGTCAAAGTAAGAACTACTAAAATGCAGAAAGAAAATGGATATAAAATGTCACTCGCCGTATGCATGTCTAACTAATGTAACTACCACCAATGAAGTGACGATGATTAAAGTTTCGTATAACACAACAAACGCTTTCAATAATTTTGTATAATTTTATTTAGATGAATCACAGATTTTCTATAGTTTACTTGGTGGACCAAAATACCCATTGTTTATGGGTTACATCAGTTTTTATTATTTTTTTTTTGCCTACGTTCCACCAAGTTCAAATAAATTAATAAATGATTACACATGATTTTTTTTGGTTGGTGTATCTCTATTAAAACCCACCCCAAAAAAATTAATTTCTTATTTTGCACCTCTAACAATTGAGCAAAAGTTACGAAAAAAATATATAATATAGAACTAACAAATATCTAACTTGATTCATTCAAACATCATTCATAGTTCCAGAGAAAGATGGTTTTGACGTTAGGGGTTGGTTGTAACCCCTATATTTCCACTACGCATGAAGTTAGATATCTGATAGTCGTTGTGGGAGTACTTCAGACGAGGAGCAATATATAAAAGGCCAAAGTATGTAAATATGCTTCAGTGCATTTTTTTGTATACTAAATCGGCTAGACCCTTTTGTTAATCTTCGACTTATAACTTTAAGTTTTCTTAAATTTCGTGTTACAAGTCGAAAATTTGTTAAATTTTGACTTATGAGTCGAACTTTTGTTAATCTTCGACATACTTGGGCGAATGCGCTAATGATAAAAAATTTAAATTTGTGATAAAATAGTCAAAATTTTTTCAGATTTACATGAAATTTGGCACATGGTGATTTCAGGATTCTCTGGTAATGAGCCTGACGTTAAAGCTTAAAAATTCAAAACGGCGGATATTTTCTTTTATTGTGTATAAGCTAAATAAAGGTAAATAAGAAGCTTGAAAAAATTTAAAAAAAAATGAACTAGGTACCTTGAAAAAAGATCGTTAAACATTGTGAAATAAATATTCACCGTCATCGTTGCCCAGTTAACTGACTTCATTACCTAATATCGATATTATTGAGGTCGGTGTAAAAATAAAAACCGCTGCCCAAGGAATCACTACTTCCACATCCAGATATTCGATCCAACTCACTCTCAACGAAAAAAAATTGTATGTGGAAATAATTGCTTATGGAACTTTAATAACATAATATTTGAAATCCTCTACCCCAAAAACCTCTAAAACGATACCCCACGATACCCCACATCGGTAGTGGTGATAAGGGGGTGGTAGTGGGGGAGGATGAAGCAAAAAAATACTTTGAGGTTTCTGGTTCTTGTACAGACACTAAATCACAATTTGTTTTTATCCCCTTTAATAATGGGGTGGGAGTGGTAATGGGCTAATGCCAAAAATTTTTTTGAGACCTTGGCTTCTCTTGTATATACTAAATACCAATTTTCGGGACTCTTACCTGTTTGATTTAGCTATTTACCCCAAATTTACCCCAATTTACCCCCCAACCCTTACTTTGACGGAACAAGATGAAAATATAATCTAATTCCAGATCTCATCAAAGTACATATGTGTACCAAATTTCAAGTCAATATCTTAAACGGTTCCAGAGCAAACGTGCGCACAAAAAAAGTTACAGACAGACCGACATACAGACATACCGACAGACAGATATACCAGACAGACAGACAGACCGACAGACAGAATTTTTTTTTCGCTCAAACTTAAAATGTCGACGTTTCATGACATTCTAAGCCTATTTGAACAATAAAAATTTTTAAAATTTTTTTTGTCGTTACTATAGTTCCACTGGATGTGGAAGTAAAAATGGCGAATTAAAACTTCAAGTTGCACTACATGGATGTATTATTTTCAACATTATGAGTCGCGTGCGCGTGACGTCACAGATCTCAGACCTGAGGAAAAACAAACCGAAATTCTTAAGCTGTCAAATGGCGACTGATCGAACTTTTCGTAATATTAGTATTTTTGTGTACATTATATCACACAAAATGACAAGTTTTTAGTGTATTATTAATTGTGGAAGTGTGGCAATCCCAAGCTACGCCAGTTTTTATATAAAAAAAAAACTTGTAATAGAGGTTAAGTAAAAGACTCAAACTGATTACAAACAATAGGAACGATTTTGCAGGAGTGTTCGAAGCATTTTATTAGTGGTAAGTTGTAAGTTGTTGCATGTTATAACGTAAGAATTTGATTTTTAACGTGAGTTTATGTTGTAGGATAAACGGCCGTATTAAAAGACCATGATTATCTCCCCTGCTGGGCATCACTGGGATACAATTTAAAACCCAAATGTGAAACTGAAAGTTCTTGTGATAATAATAACTACTCCTAAAAGAAGCATAAACAATTTATGGTAAGAAAATTAACGTTTTATATTGGTTTGTCAGTGTTTTGAATGTAAAAGTAGAGCTGTACCGAAGGAGAAAGGGCAGAAGTTATTTTAAATGAGGTACACTCTAAGAGAAGGCTCCAGGCTCCACAAAGATATTTGATGAAATACATACATTAAGAAAAGAAATTCAAAGTACCATTGTCAACAAGTGATCTGGCAACTTGCCATGCTCTTTTAAAGCATATTGTGTGGTGTTTAAAAACTCAATGTTAGATTGTTCTTATCGTTCAAAAACTATGAAACTAAATCTTTGAAACGGTCAATGAACACATAAACAGAGTCCGAACGGGCTGTGAAAGGGTTGAATTCTAACTGACGTAAATACCCTTCGAGTTATATATGTCATAAAGTAAGTTTCTTGTCGATTCTATTTAAGAATACTAATGCACCTTGGATAAATAATCCCATTTTCTCGACTCCTCTCAAGAGGACAATATACCCCAGATAGCATATAATGACGTCAAAATCTGGTGATTCTGGTCAAAAGACGTCAGGGCACTAAAAATCGACGACAGAATGACGTCTTATAAATAACATTAAAATGACGTGCTACACATCACGTCATATTGTCGTCTTTTTTCGGTGTTAAATTTATTTATATTTTATCGGATTACGAACTTTAAAACTCGCTAATGGCATTTTGTTATCGTAAGCAGTGTAAAGTTAAAAAAAAATAAACCGTGTCGTGAGGGATAAGTATTAGCGTTTTTATTCGAGGATATAATGTTTTTTAACATTATCCAAAATAATTTATATTCGAAAGAGTTTGCAAAGATTCGGCAGTTTATTTGTTTAAACTATATTTCTATCTATTCTTTTAATAATAAAATTAGATTAAAATGCATTAAAAAGCAAAATCTATCCGTTGCGTGTTCCAACTATAAAGTCTTTAGGTAAGTAGCCTCAGAAAGGTTGGTGGCCGAGTGCTTAAGGCGTCGTCTTCCAAGTCATGAGGTCGGCGGTTAGGCCCCTGCTCATTCCGTTTTTTTTTTATTGCGAAAAAATTTTAGTTGTTTTTTTTAAGGTAATAATTGCTTATTGGTTTTTTTCAATTTTAGGTCTGTTTTAGACCATTAAATATTCTATTTATGTTGTAAATGACGATATTACACCTTTACCGTTTTTTCTCCAACACGCTTCCCAGGTTTGTATAAGTACCTCAACTTAAAACTTTAATTCTTAAAATAGTTGACTCTCTGCTCTTCAATTTCGAGATCTGGGGAAAATATATTTTTTTTAACGAACCGCCACTAATACTAATTAATGCAATAATTATGTTCAACAACTACTCGTACTTCTCAGGTGACACTGGTGACAGTTTAATTAAACTAAATAAGTTCTTCTTAATAATTATAAATAAATAAAAATACTAGTAACTCGAAGCGATAATCTGAAAGATTTTCATATATTTTAAATAAGGCAAGAAATTCAATTCCACACAATAAAGACTTCATTCACCACCATAAATACTGCTTTTAGCATCCGAAACAGCGGTCGCCAAGCTAGCTCAGTTGGTTGAAGCTTCAGTACTGTAATACGGACAACGGGATACATGTAGGTTCGAATCCTACGGACCGCAATTGATAAAAAGGTATGTAAAAATGAATTTAATAACTTAATAAACATTATAATTTGCAGACAACCCTTGTGAGAAAAAGTTGGAGTGATGGTAAACAATATTAGATATGTTAATGTAAATAAAATTACGGATGGCTAACAAACAAATTCATTAGGACAAAACTTATTTATGCATTTAATTATTTTATTTTTATCAAGTAGATTACTAACTAGTATGTAGTTTTATATGTTCCTATTACTAAAAACCTGTGGGGGGATTACCAAATATAACCTGAAAAAGACGTCATTCGTCTGAGACATTAGGAAGTCATTTTCACGTTTCATTTACGTCATATAACTCGTCATTTCTCGTCACTCCTGACCATTTTTTCACGTCATTTTCACGTGCCTTTGCTACCTGCGACATAGAACGGTTGATAGTTCAGGGAAAAACAAAGATGGCGTGATGCTGCCAGACGTGCTATACAGCAGCGGAAGCCAACGAGAACAAAAATAATTCATGGATCACATAATGTCTGCCAAGATGTTGTGAGTAGGAATAAGGTTTTATGGCGACTGGCGGTTGGGTTTTTAAATGAAAACAGTATAAAAACCACACCAAAATAAAAGTTGTCCTTGAAACTAATCAGAACGTGAAAGAATAAAATATGCGTTTACGAGCGATTTCTATACGAGCTGCACTTCATATTATTGATATTTTTTTTAAATTCGCGGTCTTCGTGATTCCTTTATTCATACGAAACTTTCCAACAGTGCTGCATCGCGGTACGCCATGTGTTTTGTTAACAAAATAAGAAAGCATGTCAACACATCCTTTTTTTGTTCAACAAAAGACGTATACATAAAAATTATTACGTAATATCAGGTTGCACTACATGGGATGTATGTGTAATTTCTTAGTATTTACATATTCTTGCATATTAAACAGTAAAGATTACCACAATAATTAATAAAAATGTAGACATAAAAGAAAATGTGTAATAGAATAAGTCAATGAATCATTTTCTAATGCATTCTAGGTTATTTTCGAATATTGCATTGGCAGACGCGAAAGTAGTTTTTAAAAATGTATAAGGCGGTGTTAGAAGTTCTAGCACATGTAGAATGTATGAGATGTCGGTCATAAACTCGTAAATTAATTTATAAAAAGTGAATTTCGTTGCTGATGAAAGTGTACCCAAAAATGCAAATATACAAATGTTTTATTTATATATTTTCACAAGATAGTTACTTGATAAACAATAATTTAAAAATCTGGCAAATCTGGGTTAGCCTGCTGATCACATATTTCGTAACTTCGTCGGAAAGTACGCAAAATCGTGCTAAAGTTATGAAACCTATTCCTCCCTCCGTTTTCGAGGGTGCTGAACACGAATAACGGGGTGAAAAAAGTTTTTAGCCATGCGCAGCTTCTGAAACGGCCAAAAACCACCTTTTTTGCTTATTTCTCATATGGCATCGACTATTTTTGCAGGGATTCTTTGTTTTTTTCATGGGGATACAATAGATGGTGAAAGGTAATATCAGTTAGTAGACTGCAACCACCCTTCAGGGTGAAATCTACCCTGTCAGGTGTCTTTTTTTTTCTTGTTAAAGGCGTTTTCCCCCGTTTTCGAGGATGCTGATCAATGACAATGGTAAGAGTGAATTGTGACAACCTCAGGGGGTTGGTCTCACCCAGGGGGTGGAAAATTGTTTTTATTTTTATTTTCTAATATGTATAGAGTGGGAGTGGTTTCATAGCCACCATTTGTCCATTTTACGTTATCATCAAAAATGAACCTATCCTCGCAAGGATTTGAAATTCATGTTCCTTAAAACGGGATATATGGAAGAGAATACAATTTGTAAAAGTGTCTGTTTTTAATAAATTGTATATACGGAACACGATTTTGAGTACAATATAACATTTTTAACAAGACATTAATACAACCTAAGAGAATTACATTCCTCGAAATGAACATCACATTCAATGCTATTGCCTCTTTCTTCATCGCACGGATCATCCGTTTTCGATTCATGATCGGAAATATACACTTCAGGTATAAAATTTAGGAAGTTTACAGCATTATCATAACTATTATCATTGGATTTGTTTGTTTCTATGCTTGGTTCATCATCTTTATCCTCTGGCGCACAATTCTCACGAAATTTACCTCGACAAGTCTTACAAAAAAACGTTACATCGTAAACCTAATTTTATATATCAGCCCTTACAATTATAATTATAGTCTTTAAAAAAGAAGTCAGGAATCAATTGATCTTCTGAAAATTTGAAATCATTGAGTTAGAAGGACGGGAGAAGCAGTCACGTGATCAAAACGGCATCACTTCATCAAGGTGTTTGATTTAATCGAATACCTAAGTATATTATAACCGGACAAACATGTTTAATAATCATAGAAAAAAATGTATGTGTGTTATTGCCAGAAGCTTGTATACTGCGATGTTACTAAGGTTTTTGATTAAGCTTACAAATATATGAAGATATAAAATGTATCGAAACTATAATGTACTAACTGTACGTAGATGATGTGATATATCCATTTTACTTTACAATGTTATAACGACTACCTCTAATGGTCGAAAGTTACACTAAAGTAGCACAATTTTCAGAATTACTTGACCAAAATAGCAATCTCCCTTGTTTTGCAGGGGACTATGAGATATACCAACAAGATGTAGCTACTCACTATTTAGGAACAAACAGCAGCCCAGAAGAACACAATAATAGTCTTTTCGAAAATGAATTGAAAGCTAAGTGGAAAAATCGTGAATATATTTTTACGGATGGGTCCAAAACGAACAAGGGAACAGGATGTGCATTTTTTCATTCTAATGAAAATATAAACAGAATGTACAAGTTACCAAAGACTACATCTATCTACACTGCCGAATTGATAGCTATTAAAAAAGCCATGGAATATGCCATCCAGCATGCAAGCCCACATTTTGTTATCTTTACGGATAGCAAAAGTTCAGTCGACAAATTAAGGAATATCAAAACATCAGCGAACCTACACAATTCTGTCGTCGATATTCTAATCACCCACCAACAACTAAAAGAAAACAATAAATCTGTAATAGTGACCTGGATAAAAGGCCATTCAGGCATTCGTAATAATGAAATTGTTGATGGTCTAGCTAAATTGGCAATTCAAAATGGAGACTCCATAGATAGAAATATACTACCACCTTCGGATTTTACTTGCTTATTTAGAGAAGAGCTACAAGACACTTGGCAACATAAATATGAAGAGGCAACAACGGGAATTAGATACAAATTAATTCAACCAGTTCTACCTAAAACACCATGGTTTCACAAACACAGAAATCGTCACTTTATTCAGACTCTATGCCGAATAAGAACAAACCATGGACTTTACCCACAACACAAACACAAAATAGGCCTTGCCGACACCCCAGAATGTCTTTGTGGAGAAACTGGTGATCTCCAGCATATAATACTCGAACGTCCCCAGTATATACAGCAAACTGACTCTCTCTACGAAGAACTACCAAAACATGGCATTAAGTTACCTACAAATTTGATTTTATTGTTACACAAAGGGGATACAAATATATATGAAGCAATATATAATTTTGTAAAGAATGCAAATATTTCATTATGATGATGTTTTTCCTGTCAAATTAATATCAGCTACATTAGGGTCATTAAATGAGGTAGTAGTAAACTTTAGGTTAGTTGTATAATTAATTAACTTTAGATTAGATGTATAAGTAATTGATGTCTCTCGCGGCCGCGGGAAGATTTATATATTGTTATAAACATATGTAAGGTAAAAAAGGGGAAAAAATATGAAATAAAATTAAAAAAATAATAATAATAATAATAAAAAATAATTATAAGGAAAAAAAACATATACTTAAATATTATGTATGACAAAAAAAAACATGGAACAAAAGAAAAGTGAAGAAACAATAATTTAATTTAAAATTTTTTGATCAAAAAAAAATAAATAAAAAAAAAATAATAATAAATCAAAATAAAAAATAAAAAAAATTAAAATAAAAAAAAAACAGACAATGTTAAAATACAAAAAATATAAGTAATATAGTTTAGTTTAGTATAATTTAATATAGTTTAAGTGTTAAGTAAAATGTAATGCACTATAAAACATGTAATTAATTGTTAACTGTATCCTGCAAAATTTAATTACCATTTTGGGATTTCCTCTAAAATAGACTGGCTAATTGGTTAAGCCAAAGCCATTTAACCTAAACCCACACACACACTTTACAATGTTATTAATCAGATTATTACGAAATGAATGAAAGTGGCTGTGTGTTTTCGAATACGAATATCTATTACACTTCAGCTAGACTAGACATTTTTATTTTAAATTTGGAACATAATATATGAATTGTAGCGTGGTAAAATATTCCCTACTGAAACTGGACCATATCAATCATACAGGGTGATTAACAGAGTCGTATAAACTGTCATGTTTCATACAAACTAGATATATTTTATTATAATTTTAGAGCAAGATTTCTACTAAAATTTTTTATTAAGTATACATATTAATATGTCATCATTTAATGTCTTTAAATCTTAGTCTCATTAGAAAAATCTTTAATACCATTATTTTATGTTTGCTTTTGTAATGTTATATTTTAATTTTAAAAATACTAATTAGACAGACCATACAAACATTATTTGAAATCCATTTTTTCGTGTTCCTCAGACCTCAAAAAGTAAAAGATCTGATCTTATCTAAACTTTCGATTTTGAACCAATTGCAGTAACCCTCTCATTTTATAGGCGGGGAGGTTAAAATAACAAAGCCTCTGTGCCAAAAAAGTATTAAACGTCATCATCCAATCTGCATCAAAACCTGTTCACTGTTCTGCCCAAGACCAGTACCACACTTCATCAAAATTTATTCGCTAGTTTCGGCGCTATAGTCACACATCCCGAAAAAAAACGCAATAAATAAAAAAAGTGCATTTTACAGGAGAACAAAAAATGCTACTGTATTCTAGGGAGATGAATAGTTTATAGGTATCCAGGAAAACGGATCTTCACGCCCGAAGCAAGGTTGTTGTCTATGTCTATACTAATTATTATTAAATATGGCATATTTTGAGTTATTATACTTTTTCTCGGGATGTGTCCACATTGGCCAGTTGCATAACCTCCTAATTTTTATGGTTGGGGAGGTTAAAATACTATTTTAAAAAACATATGGTAATTGGTTTATTTTAAAAAGGATGTAAATGATAAATTACATTTTTTTTAATAGTACCATCAAAAAGAACATGCGAAATTATGAAAATCCTTCAAGTGTTCATTCCTTAAAATAAGTCGTTTATATTTTATAAATAAAAAAAATACAGTATAATACAGAATACAATAAATAATTTTTTTTGACAAAAAACTGAGGGCTTGATTTGGTATTTTTAGCCCCATCAAGTGTTCGAAAAACATTTTTGAAAAATGCATATGTTATGAATTGTCTATAATAATTTTTAAATGAACAATTATTTAAAAATTAAAAAACATTTTTGGAATTTCTCGCTGCCAAATATTTAAGGCAGTATTCTTTAAAAACCGATCGATTACATTTTTCACACTTAAAAAGGGATGAAAAAGTCAAAATTTCCGTTTTTTATGTTTTTTGCATTGAAAAATACATATTTAAGAAATAAACCGCTGCCCAAGGAATCACTACTTCCATATCCAGATTTCCTATCCAAATCTCGCACAACGAAAAAATTTTGTATGTGGAAATAATTGTTTATGGAACTTTAATAATGTAATGTTTGAACTCGTTTACCTCAAAAACCCATAAAACGATATCCCACATCGGTAGTGGGGTGGGGATGGTGATAAGGGGGTGATAGTGGGGGTGGATGAAGTAAAAAAATATTTTGTTGTTGGTTCTTGTACACACACACTAAATCACAATTTTTTTCATCACCTTTTAAAATGGGGTGGGGATGATAATATTGATAATGCCGAAAAATTTTTTGGACCTTAGCTTCTCCTGTATATACTAAATACCAATTTTATGCCTTCTTACCTGCTTGATTTACCTATTTACCCCCCATTTACCCCAATTTACCCTCCAACCCTTCGACGGAATAAGATGAAAATATAATCAAGTTCCAGATCTGTTAACTAAATTTCAAGTCAGTATCTTAAACAGTTCCAGAGTAATCGTGCGCCCAAAAAAAAGTTACAGACAAACAGACCGACAGACAGATTTTTTTTGCTCAAACTTAAAATCTCGACGTTTCATGACATTCTAAGCCTATTTGAACAATACAAATTTTTAATTTTTTTTTTGTCGTTACTATACTTCCACTGGATATGGGAGTAATAAACGACTTCATCGTGTAGAGCGCCCAAAAATATATAAGTAAAAAAATTTCAAATTTCAAGTTTTTTTCCCGAGTGCCATAAAATTCGACTATATCATTCGCGGGTATATCGAAAATATCTAGAAAACTCATTATAGAAAAAAAGCAAAAATTTTAATACATAAGTTTTCGAGGTGACTTTTTCACCGTTCTAACTTACTGTTATTTCAGAAAGCATATAACAAAAATTTTATAAAAATTCGTCGGCCGTTGTAGGTATCGCAGCTCACTTCAAGGTACATTCACAAAATTGAGAGCTCCTGAGAACTTAGTATCAGCTCCCAGCAACTCGTCTTCAGTACTATCCTAAGACGAGACCATGACGCGGCGCACAGTAGTCAATTTGCCATATCCTCACATCCACGTAGTGGAGTGGAAGTATAGAAACACAAAAAAAAATAGAACTTTTTTTTGTTCAAATAGGCATAGGTCATGAAACGTTGACAAAAAAATATCTGTCTGTCGGTCTGTCCGTAACTTTTTTGTGCGCACGATTACTCTGGAACGGTGTATGATATTGACTTATTTGGTACATCCTATGAAATATAACGAAATCTGAAACTAAATTATATTTTGATCTTATTTCGATGAAGGGTTCGGAGGGTAAATGGGGCGTAAATGAGGGTAAGTAGGTAAAACAAGCAAGTTGGGATTTAGGGTAAGTATGTACGAGAAGCCAAGTGGTCAATTTTTTCCCCCGCATTAGCCACCTACATTATTATTAAAATATAAAATTGTGATTTAGTGTGTATTAAAGAACTAAAGGCCTCAATTTTTTTTTGTTTAACCACCCCCTCTATTACCCCCATTGCTACCCTCATTATTATAAAGTGAGTAAAAATAAAATCTTGATTTAGTGTGTATAGTAGATCCAGGGGCATCAAAAATGTTTTTGGCATTATCCACCCCCTCTACTACCTCCCGTTACCACCACTATCCCCCCCTTATTGAAGAAGTTAAAAAATAAAATTATTATTTAGTGTGTGTACAAGAATCAAGAGCCTCAACAATTTTTTCGCATTATTTTATCGAAAACTCGTATTTTATTTCTGGTAATAAATAGTGTCAACTTAGGAATATTCCGCCATCAGAAGCTATTACCTACTGGGGTTCATGCTACAAGATTACAAAAATAGATCCTGAGAGCCATCTAACCCGATCCACAGTTGGCTGAAACTCTTAAGCCTCCCATTCATTTACGGATATCGAAGAGGCAGTTATCTGACACGTCGTGGCCTGTTGTAAAAAATCACCACTCACACAAAATATTTAAAGAGGCCACGACTTGACAGACAGACGAAATTAAAAACTGAATGTGTATGGTTGTTATGGAAAAAAATCCGTAGGTGTTTATCGAGGGAGACCATAGTCTGACGAATCTTCCATCTGAAGTCTACGTTTACCATACACTTGCAGTTTTAAGACAAGTGTCGATCTGCATGTAGGGAAAATTTGCAAATTTGTTCAGTTAATGATCGAAACTGCGAACTTTAAACGAGTCTGATTTTTTCCGAGCGATGTCAGGGAGTTCATAATAAAATTAATTTATATGTATCAAAGACATCCAACATTATGGAAAGTGAAAGCGAAATATTATACCAATAGAGACTTGAAAACTGGGATATGACGAATTATTAAAACATTTTAAGGCAGGTGATTCTACTGCGACACAAGAAACTGTGAGGAATAACATAAATAATTTACGCAGTGCATTCAGAAAAGAATTAAAAAAAGTAAAAAGTTAAAAAGACTGGATCTGGGGCTAAATTTAACAAAAGTTGAAAAGACTCTTCGCTCATCCGTAAATAATTTTTAAAATCTTCTGAACCTGACAATCTAGGCTCTCTATTAACGCCTTGTGCTCTAAAGTACCTCTTTTTTTTAAACCATTTTTTCATCCAAAATTGTTTTGTTTTTAAAGATAGTAATATCAACGCACATAACGGTTTCCTGGACGGCATATTCGAGTTCACCACACAACATAATGTGAATAACTGAAGGATGTTATTTTTTTACAACAGTCCACGACGTGGCAGACAATAACCTCTTCGATATCCGTAAAAGAATGGGCCGCTTCAGTATGCGCCTATATGTGTGGTGAACATTGATAATAATTTTCAGTCTATAACTGCAGATTGTTACCTTCCCGATATCCGTAAGGAAATAGTCCATTGAATATGTGGTGGACGTCGATTACAGTCGTCAGGCCATAACTGCAGATTGCTGCCTCTTCGATATCCGTAAATGAATGGGCCGTTTTAAGGTTGCTGGCGTCCTCTACGTTAAGTAAATCTTTAGAGGTTGCACGCATCTTGAAAACGCAGCCCTAAAAGGTAAGTCCCGCTACAGTTTCCATAGGACAGTAATTTAACTGTAAAATTTAAAAATAAAGGACCGTAACAGTTTTGCGTACAGTATCACTAAAATTCGAAAAATGTCGGAAATTGATCCAAACTTCGCCAAAACATTATTTATGCGATTTAGAAACTCCATGAGTTTTTTCAAACTTGTAGGAGACTTCCTTCATTTTTTTTTCTAGATTGTTAAATTAAGTAGTAATTAAGGAGTAATGCAAAAAGCGATCATTTTTACGCTACACTAAAAATATCCGAAAAAAAAAAATTGAATATTTTTGCTATAAGGACTCATTTCACCAAAGTAGGCAAAAATAAAATTCATTTATGGTTAAAAATAATGCACCAATCCCGGACACCGTATGTCAAATAGAGCGTTGTACGATATTTTATTTACTTTTAGGGGTTTGTTAATTTTTTCTTATTTTCAAAAAAGTACATTTTTACAATTTTCAAAAATGTATTTTCTTTGATCCTCCTTTTTTGCACTCAACTTTCATCGAAACAAAATGAAATATACTATATTAGCTTCATTACCGTCATATGTTATAATTTCACCGCATTCCTCATCGATAGCCGATTCATCAAAGGTAGAAGAAGCATTGTAGTACAGTAACTGGAGGTTTTAACTTCGGAATAATGTCATATTGAACGGATTTCGTTCATTTTTGGCAGTATAATAGTAAATGCTTCACAGAAAAGTTTCTATATTAAGCATATATGTTGAAAATCCATGAAAGCGCGTCAAAAATATGCATGCGTATTACTTTTGATGCACAAGGAAATATTTTTTTCGTTATCAGGAGGTCATAATACATAAGAATCAACAATAAAATTTGAGGTGGAATGTTGTCGCCGAAAAAAATTAAAATAAATCAATTTGACTGTACTATTGGTAATGAAATAAATATTTTATTGGCAGTAGACAATGATGTACTTTTACAGTCTGGAACTACACAATATGTATATAACCCTCTTTTTTTTATCCATGTTAATATCAAAATACAAAACACTTAACAGATATGAACGAAATTAGCACGTCCGTCGTGCGTATGAATATGGCGAGCTATGACAGGCGAGCGGTCGACCGCCAGGAGTGGTGTGACATCACACTGCGTTTTGGCGCGCTCTATTTTTAACCCCCGACCCCAAAAGAGGGATGTTATAAGTTTGACGCGTATGTTTGTATGTTTGTCTGACTGTCTGTCTGTCTGTCTGTGGCTTCATATCTTTTCAACGGGTGATCCGATTTTGATGTATTTTTTTTATTTGAAAGAGTATTTTGCAGGGCCGGATTAAGGATTGATGCACCCCTAGGCTAATTATCTAATTGCACCCTCTTTTCATAATGGAAAAAAACATTGATGAGCTGAGAGGAAGAAATCTGAAAAAAACATTTTTGTCCAAATTTAAAATTGACGAGCGGGGAGGAGAAATCTAAAAAAAACAATTTTTTAACCCAAAATTGATGAGCAGGGAGAACGAAAATTGATTAGCGGGCAGTGGAGGGGACAAGATATATATTTTTTTAATAAGCAGAGAGCGCAAAAAGCTCGCGACGCCCCTCATGCCCTAGCGCGCGCCCCTTCACGCATTGTCGCCCCTAGGCTATAGCCTAGTTAGCCTTATGGATAATCCGGCCCTGGTATTTTGTCGAGAAGGTTGTAGGTTATATTAGATTTTGATGTAAAATTGAAAATGTGCAGACAATTATGGTAGCCGAACACGATTTAGGCCTCATTTTGATTTGGTCATATGAATCTGATACGATTAGATACATTGATCGGGGGTTTTTAAAAATGTTCAATTTTACTTGTCATTATTTATTTTGAGGGAGACGCAATTGAAAAAAATCTAATATTTTACACATTTACTACAAGGTGTACTTTCGAAATATGAATTTAAAAAATTCTAAATGAGCTCATTATAGATATTATTATTACTAGTAGATATTTTTGCGAGAGCTTCAATAAACGTAAAACTGTGGGATGTTGCTCACATTTGACCACTATTATTTATAAATACGTTGTTTTTAAGTATCATGTTTTAATACTTAAATAAAACAAAATAACTCTGTTAATATACCTATTTGTCCATTTCTATTTTCCTTCTACTCTCATTAAAAAAATTTTTTGATTCCCATCACCAAATATCTTCCTCAATTTTTTAACCAGTGTGCCCCTATTATATCTATAACATATATTTTTATTTTAATCAGTCTAGCCGTTTAAAAGATATAAATTATTTTCGATACTTTTAATATTTCTCATTGATCGGAATTGGGTTTAATTTTAGGTGTGTCGTTGCAAGGATTTATTAAAATATGCATACATTATTAGTTGTAAATATGTATACATGTATTCTATTATGCCAAAATAAATGAGAAACTCGTAAGGTATTTTATTTAATTTCGATTTAATTTTGTAAGAAATAACAAACTTTAAGTTTTTGATGTAAAATTTTATATATCTACTTATATGCGCCACTGGAATTAACCCAAATTCTGATTATTGTTTATTACACAAAAGGTTATATGTTAAGAGCTAATATTTGATAAAATTGTAAGTGCCTGATAGCAATAAAAATTTAAGAAAATGATCAACAGCATTGGGGCCGATTGGCCATCTTTATCCCAGTGGCGGATCCAGAGAGGGGCGCTGGGGGCCATCGCCCCCCCCCCCCCCCCGGACCTTCGAAGGACTTTACCCGTCACCACTGTAAATAATAATTAATAACACCGGTCTACAAAAAAAAGGTCTTGTCCTAAGGTTCTAATCTAACTTTTCTAAAGTATTTTGAGCCGCTGAAGTCAATTTTGGACAAAAAAAAATTCTATCGCGTTAATTTTTCATCTCCTAAAAAGGGAAAAAAAAGATATCGTCCTAAATGTCACATATAATTTTTCTGAAGTATTTTAACGCGCTGAAGCTAATTTTGGACAAAAAAAAATTCCCTCTACCACCCCCTTTTCCCCGAAAAAACTGACATGATAGAAAAGAAAATTATTTTTTTTTGTACGTATTGAATAAAAGTTATTTCTACAAATTTCACTTATTGTTAATTAACGCCCTCCCCCCCCCCCGGAAGCCTACTCTGGATCCGCCACTGCTTTATCCTGCTATACTCTTTGTATCTTCTCGTACTTCTTACATTCAAACACTGAAAAGTGAAATTAAACATAAATCAACATAGGCTTTATGCAAACAGGTGATTAATTTAGTAATCAATAAAAAAAACATGATATAAAGGCTTAATTTATAGAATCTAATTCAATACGTTTCATCGGTTTCCTGAATCATTAACTCCGATGATAATTCTCTAAGTGCTTGCATTAAAAAAATAATTGCATTACAAAATGTAGCTATTATGCAGAATCAGCATTATGGTTATGTAGGTCTTTTGCAGAAAAACTTTATTAATTTAATAAGAATTTTTGCACGCTGAATTTTGTTGTATAATATTCATCCATCTGCTTACCACTTATTTAGTAATTTGATCAAAGAAACATAAATAAACGCTTCGTAGTTTTTAGCTCGATCCAATTTCATCAACAATGACAGTATTCAATGTTTTTACTCTACTTTGTTTCTGGTATCGTAATTTCAAATACTTCAAATATTCGCTGTTAAAATCACAGAGAAGCGTGACTGAAGGCAAATGCATTGCATTTTCATATTGGTCAGATGCATTTAGATTTTTAACAGACTTCACAAAATTTTAAAAAAGGAAATTCTCAATTTGACCTGTTTTCCTTTTTACTTCTACATCCAGTGGAAGTTTAGTAACGACAAAACAATTCTTAAACATTTTTATTGTTCAAATAGGCTTAGAATGTCATGAGACGTCAGGATTTTAAGTTTAAACAAAAAAAATTCTGTCAGTCTGTCGGTCTGTCTAACTTTTTTGTGCGTACGATTACTCTAGAACCATTTAAACATTGACTTGAAATTTGGTACACGAGATCTGGAAACTAGATTATAATTTCATCTTAATCCGTTGAAGGGTCCATCATTATAAACGTGGGGATGGATTTAGTGTGTGTAAAAGAACCAAACCAAATATTTTTTTTACTTCATCCATCCCTATTACCACCCCCTATCACGACCCCTACCCCACTACCAATGTGGGATATAGTTTTGTGGGTTTTTGGGGTAGACGATTTCAAATATTATATTATTAAAGTTCTATAAACAATTATTTCCACATACAAAATTTTTTCGTTGTGAAAGCAAATCTGACTGATAATGAGTTTAACGGTAAAGCTTAAAAATTCCACACGGCGAATATTTTCTTTTAGATTTTTTTTATTAACATACTTAATATTTTGTCGAACTCCTCTATACATTTCTTTAAATATATGGGGCATAAAAACCAGTCTGCATTATCTAATGCCATTCCGAGCGCTGAATTACGAATTACAAGCCGCGTTAAGTGCAATAACTTG
This sequence comes from Rutpela maculata, assembly GCA_936432065.2. Taxonomy (NCBI): domain Eukaryota; kingdom Metazoa; phylum Arthropoda; class Insecta; order Coleoptera; family Cerambycidae; genus Rutpela; species Rutpela maculata. The sequence goes on along the minus strand of OW386285.2, from coordinate 348,641,610 downwards.
TATTGCTACAAAATGCTAAAATTTCAATTGCAGCAAATACCAGCCGAAATACTTATTCCTACTTAAAGGAACTCTAACTAAGCAACTCCGCACCACTTGCAGACTGCAGTTTCGAGCTGTTGACTCTCGTCAGTGCAAGTTATACTTTTCTAATAGAAGAAGAAGAGAAGGCCTACTAAATTCAGATTTGTTCTTTAACTAGTCGGGCGTGGCTATCCTTCATCATCGATATATAGATATATTTGACCAAGTTACAAAACAAGTTTTTGACAAGTCAAAAATAGAAAATACAAAAATATAAAAAATGTATACACAACATTACATATACAAATTCTTCACACAATATAAAAAATACAAAAAAAAAGAATAGGCAAGCTCCCACGAAATGGCCAGAGCATACCAACCAAGCAGAGGTTAAACTAAAATATATCAACAAATTTATGTGTTTACAAATTAGTCAATTGAATAGAAACAATATTTTAAAATGTGTCTTTTTATTAAGTTCTTGAAACTATTAAAGTTAAGAGATTTTACGTTATTATTAAAGCAACATAAATGTGAAGAGATGGAACCGGCATTATACCAAGACTCTTAAATATTGGTAAACAGTGATCCCTCCAACCGCATTAACAAGCTTTCTTTTGCAGATGAAAGAATAGCTGCCCACCCCATAGGAGGATAGCATAATTAATATGAGCATGAAATAATAAAACATAGCATGTTCATAAGGTTTCGGAACAGAGTTGATTTTTTAGCCTACGTAGTGTGAACATCGAACTTGATAATTTGTGTGACAGTTGCTTCACATGACTGGACCAGTTAAGACTGTCATCTAAAACAACAGCAAGAATTTTAACATTACCCTTGATTAGTGAATTATTTGTTGAGAAAACGAGAAACGTTTAATTTAAGGTTATTCGAAGAGAACCAAGCACCAGCTTGTTTGATAGAACTAAAGCTCCTCAACCAACAATTTGCGGTCTAAGAAATCTGTAAGTGTTTTTTGAAATTATTCTCAAAAAAGGCTTACAGATTTCTTAGACCGTAATAATGTTTTAAATTGTCATCAATTTGGTTTTAGAAATAAATGTTCCACCACTATGGCAGTATTTAAATTAGTGTGCGACATAGTTGAGGGCCTTGTAGCGAACATGTAGCTATTAGCTTGTGCGACCTCTCCAAGGCCTTTGACTGTGTCTCACATGAAATACTTCTGGAAAAGATGAGTTTTTATGGTACCTATTCGAAGTTTGCCATTGAATCTTTTCTATTCCTGTCTTAACAACAGACTCCAGTATGTCTCTATAGATAATTTATACTCTGGACTTCTTCCGGTTAAACATGGTGTTCCCCAAGGCTCTGTTTTAGTAATAAACACAGACAAACAATATAAAGATGTGTACATGTAGCTGCTGGTACAGCTGGACGTCAAAACATGACATGACATTAAAGACATGAGTACATAAATAGAAAAGGTAGCTAATTAGGCGGAGTGACTGACATAATTAAATTTAGACCATAGTTTGTGTGAACTGGAAATGATAGTGACGTGAAAAAAATTTCTGTAAGGAGCTGGAATAATTGTTTCACATGCTCAAAAGGTTGAAAATTCACACATCGTTACTGAAAAAGATCTATTATTAATTTGCGTGACGATAGCGTTACTGAATCTTAATTCAATTGTAATTTTACATAGCTACTTGGTTCTGTATTGATAATGTCCAACTCTCTGAATGTCTACCGAGATGAAATTTTAATAAAAACCTTATCGACAAACTACTCTTTCAAATGAAGAAACTGCGTCAAAATCGGATCCCCTCGTAGAAGAGACATGAAGCCACAGACAGACACACAAACATACGCGTTAAATTTATAACACCCTTCTTTCTGTTCGGGAGTTAATAAAATGAAATTAGAACAAATCTGTACTTTGGAATGAAAAGGGCGGTTGTCACAAAATCAAAAAATATGATTTTGTGACAGAAACGGCCATTTTTGTAAGACATGTGGAGCAAGTATTGTCTATTTAAAGTTGAAATATATTAAAACATTACATAATATATGAACTTCTGGCCTTTAATTATAGAAATATAAGGCTTTGCTTTATTAGAAACAGTTCTTACATAAAATTCACAAAAAATTGGACACCCGCCCTTTTCATTCCAAAGTACAGAAATACTTTATAGTGTGATATCCATTGTAATTTTAAATAATTAAACGATTATTTGAATTATTGTTATTTATTCAGTACCAGTCAGATAGCTAGCTGCTATACAATGTGTTTCACGCATATACTTATTAGAACCAATACTGCTAGCTTCCTATATCTCCCATGCATTAAAATTAGGCCAACACTTCGCGTACTGCGACCCTTCTACTCATGCGCTAAACTTTTGGCGGTTAAATTTCACTAACTGTATGCGTATTATCAAATTAGAGACGTAGGATACTCCGTTGTGGCGAAAAATTGTTTGTATTAATTTTATACTCGACGAAGATGATAATACGCATCCTGATTTAATTATCTGTCATCTGAAGGATCAGTACATGCGCATAAGTTATTGAGTACGCCTAGTCTTGGCCTAACAAAATATTCTGAACTAGCAGTATTGGTTCTAATAAGTATATGGTTTCACGTCTCATCTTCACGCCCCTGTAAAATTTTACTTAGGACCACGATTTGGATGATGTTTTTTTGTGACTAGACGCCCCTAAGATGTACTTGCACAACCCATTGTGACTGTCATGTTACCACTCCACGGCCTGCTATGTTTTTTATTTTATGAGATTTTTTCGTCGATTCATTTTAGCGATTTTTTTATCGAAAATCTTACAACGTAGCATTGGCATTGTCCATGGTCTTCTAAAACCCTATTAGAATAGAATAGACTAGAATACATGTATTCATCCAATAGATCACATACATGATATAGGACAAGTCAAAAACATTTCAGATATGAAACGAAAGAAAAAAAATATAAAATATATGATAGCAGTAAAACAGTATTGCAAAATAAAGATATGTATAAGTAAGTGTATAGTTTAAATTATTAATACTTTAGAAATTCATCCACCGAATAAAATACATTTGAAATAAGAAATACTTTTAACTTTGCCAATAATGTTTTTATGCGTGACATTTTGCATGACATTTTTTAAATTTGGACTGAGTTTATTATAGAGAAGGGCCCATATAATACAAATTAGATTTGTATAATTCAAGTCTGTGTATTTCGTGTTGCAAATCAGAACCATGACGAGTTTGTTAACTGTGGTGTGTATTTAACGAATTTAAAGTTGGATAAATTCTATTTTACCAATTTCAAAATTTCAAAAATATACTTATGAACATGGTAGAGTAAACCTTTCTTGTTGCTTGAATGTCATTTAACAGGATTCCCTATATTTAATTCCGAACATACAACGTATGGCTCTACTTGCCCATGTTGAATTACCCCACATAGTAATCCCATATCGGAGACGTGATTCAATGTTAGAAAAGTAGTAAGTAGAAAAGTACCGTACTTATGTTTGTAATGGTTCGTAATCTTTTCAAAGCGGAAAAGCTGCTTGCACACTTACCACATAGATAAGTTACATAAGTTTTCCAATCTAGAGACTGAACTATATTAATACTTAATAATTTGAATGACGTCACCTTTTGAATCGATTTCCCATAATATTTCACATATACACTTGGTGTGTATATGTGATTCAACAGGATAAAACTACAAAACAAAAATTTTATTTTGATTCAACACAAGTTTTTTATTTTTGTAATACTCCAAAATGGAGAGCAAGTTAGTATTCAATAATTGCATCAGTTAAGGCTTTACCATTAGCAATGATTGAGATATCCTCTGCAAAAGCGCAAAATAATGTAGACAGGTAATTATCTAAGTCATTTGTATATAAAATAAATAGAAGAGGGCCCAGCACACTCCCTTGGGGAACTCCTATGTCCACTTCGAATTCCTTAGATCTTACACCAAAAAATCAACAAAGTGTTTACGGTTACCTAAATATGATGTTAAAAGTTGTGTTACATGTTCCTTGCAGACCATAACGTTCTATATTTTTTAACAGGAAACTATGATCAACACAGTCAAAGGCTTTGAACAGATCAATAAATAAAGCTATAATATAATTTACTTGGTCTAGATTTTTATACACGAAGTCTAGAATATTTGTAAATGCTGATACTGTTGATATATCTTCTCTAAAACTATGTTGATTTGATGATAAGAATTTCTTACTCTCTAAAAATGCAATTATAGGTTTAGCTAATAATTTTTCAAAAATTTTAGAAAACTGATAATAATAATATCGAACGATAATTAAAAAATTGCTTACTGTCTCATTTTTTTAACAGAGGTATAACTTTTGAAAGTTTTAAGAGGCTAGGGAAAGAGCCACTCTTAAACATTCATTAATAATATGTGCTAGTGGTTCCGCAAGTTGTCTTGTACATTGTTTGATTAATTATTTTTACAGAATAGTCATCCAACCGAATTTGTTAATTTGTTACTTTTGAGTTATTTATAATTGTCTCATGGAGAGTGACAGATTCTAGACAAAATAAGTCATCAGAGACAGGTAATAAATTGTTTGCAAAGGTATCTATTTGCTTAGAAACCAGAGTTTTTGGTACATTAATAAAAGAGTTGCTAAATTCATTGGAGATTTTTCTTTATCTCCAGTATTGTGAAATTCTCAGATAACTTTTATATAGAGCTTTCAATTAAGGAAAATTGTATATTATTATTTTATTCTGTAAACATCCAGAAGACTTGAAATAAGCGACAACTTTCAAATTAAATTAAGAAAATGCATTTGTTTTTGATATTTTCCAATTGTAATATTGTTTAATATATTCTTTTGCATTTAATTTCCTAGTTTTCATTTATTTCAAAAGCCCTCTGGACGTTTATAGTGAAATAATAACATCAAATTTTCGTAAATTGAAATCTCTGTTTAAAAGTTATTTAATTTGTGAATTTCACGAAACTCGAGATATTTGAATTTTAGCCATTGCCAAATTCCAAAAAAAAAATTACTAATATGAATTCCCGAAAAATCTTATAAAAAAAGAACATAGCAGGCCGTGGAGTGGCCGTGGTCGTATAAGTACATCTTAGAGGCACCTAGTTACAAAAAAAATAACGTCCAAATATTGATTCTGAGTAAAATTTTACAGGGGTGTGAAGATGAGAAATAACAAACACACTGTATATAGATATTTTATGTAATTTAATTTTTAAATGCTTTGAAAACATTTTAGCAAAAGTTATGGTAGGTAAAACAGCATGCACCGATTATCAACGGGAATGATGTCGGTTTACAACTCCAAGTAAACATAATAAACCATGAAATTTCGTAGGCAGTGCTTGTATTTTTTCTCACGTCCCACTAGTATTAGAAAATGATCTTCAGTGATGTTTTTAACCAACTCTTTAAATCGGCTAAAACTGTACACTTCATCGGCAAATTAAAGCATAATTGCATAAATCAAATTTGTTTTATTTGGAATCTTCCTAGTTCGAATTATATGCGAAATTTTTTTCGTGGTCACAAAGATTTTTGTTATGAAAATAATTTTTCAACAAAAATATGAGTGAAACCGAGAAGAAATGTTCGGTTACCTATTCAAGTACGTGGGAGATTCGGTAAGACAAATTCACATCTAATGACATTTTTGCTTTAACTGGGTGGGTATTGATGTGTTTTATTAAATAAATGAAAAAGTGACTTTAATCCAAATATAGATCAGTAACGAATTTAAACAACTTCATTTTACTGTTTTTTAAATTCAATTCACTAAATACGGTGGATTTTTTTTTTTACATAATTTGAAATTTAGGATTTGGAACGTGGAAGTTCAGTGCTGAGTTGTGCTTCATGACTTGCGTTGGTAGAATTAACACAATTTTGGGAAAATTTGACATGGAGGTATCAGTAAAAAATAGGAAAAATATTTACGTTTACCGCAAAATAATTTAGTTCTTTTTATGGCATTAGAAGTTTCCATGCAGCCAGGCACAAGTTGTTATATACATATACTAATCGGATAAACACATTTGCACACACATCCACACGCAACACACACATATGTACACATATATTACCCTAAGCTTATCCTAATCCAATAAACGGAAAATTATATAGAAGATCCAAGGGATGTACGTAGGCACATTCTTCTTGCCCAGGCGGACACACTAGAGTAGACTACGGTAAATGGGGATCAGGTAAAATTAAAACAAAGGTGAGACATGTATGGAACGGATGTATTAGATACAAATTTATACTTTCAGACCAGAAGTTTTCAAAAAGCGTATAATGACTGCATTCACTCTATTATCGTTTAAAGCTAATGGGTTAATGGGTATAATAGATTTACTGATAAGATCACAATCACATGATGCTAACCTAAGGACTAGTAATCACTATTCAATACCGCAGCATACCACATCTAAATTTAAGAATTCATTTTCATATACGGCACCAAAGCTATTAAATACTGTTATCTCATTATTATCATTATCGGAAACTAGTTTTAAGAGATCAATAAAACTACTATTAAGTGATGAAAATAACTAAACTATTATACTATCTGTCTCTATATGACACGAATATTCAGTTATCATATTATATCATTGTTTTCATATTTGCCACAATATTATGGATAACGTACTATTAATAGGATATTTTTAGATATAAGGAATAATTGTACGACTAAATAACTAGGCAAGGTGGTAGATCAATTTATTGAACCTTGTCCTTTTGTGTAATATTATGTATATTGTATTTGTACATGAATTACGCAATAAACATTATTATTATTATTATTATTATTATTATTACTGGCATTGGAAAAGATTATGGATGAATATTAAAAAGAGTAAAGGTTCTAGACTAGATCCTCGAGTGACTCCAATATTTACAGCTCTTTCTTCGCAAAATATTTTATATTATTTAACTATTTCTGCTCTGTGCCGTAAATAAGACATTATAAGATTGCGGTTATTATTAAAATTGTATCTTACAAGCTTTATTAATACATTATATTTATCACAGTCAAAAGCCTTGCTAAGATCGCAAAATGTAACCAAGTATTCTCCTTTCTCAAAGCAAGTAATAGTTTTTCCCATAAAACTCAGAATAGCATCACTGGTACTCCTGCCTTTTCTGAAACCACTTTTAATGTAGATTTTGGATAATATCGGTAATAAACATTGGTCTAAAATTTATATCATCATTATTCATCGTTTTTATAAATAGGTATAACCAATACCTTCTTTAATAATTGGATTAATTAATTTGGTTAAAGGAATAAAAATAAAATCCTTGATATATTAGATTTATTGAATCCGTAAATTTCTCTACTGCCAATTTTTTTAAGGAGCGAATTATGTCTCTAACTTCTACAAAAGTAACAGGTTGGCACGTGAAAAAAATATGCTCCATATTAATATTATTTAAGTGATCATTTTGAGTATTAATATTAATTTGAGGCATTGTCGTTATTAAATAATGGGTAATATTAATTAATAAAATATCCAATTGTAACATTAGGATCAATCGATATCTTTGAATAAAGTACACATTAAACATTGTTAAGCATTAATAACTGAAATCATATCTATAGATGTTTTTATTTTCTTGACCGTTGATATCAAATTAACTTGATGTAGGTATGTCTTGGGTTATCGGTCTTTTTAATAAAATTACAATTTTCTTAGGTTTCGGTTTATTCAACCATCGTCAGCAATTAAAAGCTGAAATTAAGTAGTGCCTGTCTGCGTTGAATGTAGTGGTTTGTTTATGTTATGTAGATAAGACTTAATTTATGTGTATTAGATTTGAAGTTTTTGTTTAAGGGTGGTGTGAGATTTTACGGTTTAAAATTACTATATTTAGCAAACTTGGTGAAAAGATGTACAAATATTTAAGTTAGATAATCATATTATCTTTTTATATTTAATTTAATAGATTGAAATATGGTTCGCTTAAATTCTCTATATCAGTGCGGTAGTTTATTGCGTTAGTATGCCTTTTAATTTGTAACATTTCATGTATTGTTCTTCGGTGAAGATTTGGTGCTTTTTCTAAAATTTTTATATTATTAAAGTTAAAGCTATGAAAATTTTCTAAGGCGTGTTTTGAGAGTGCTGTCGAAATTTGATGTGTTTTTATATTATATTTATGTGTATATATTCTTTTATGTAGATATTGTTTTGTTTGGCCGATATATGTGCTATAGTTGAATCAATGGATCTTTGAACCGACGTCATCATTCTCCTTTGTCTGAACTAATTCATTGAAGGATGACAATGATTTCGCACCATAGGCGTAGCAAAATTTTATTAAGATGAGTACTGGAAATTATTATAATAATAAGTAATAATAATATTAATGATGATAAATTGGAGTAGACTACAGTATTGGGCATTGTCACTAGGTTCAATGAGTAAATATAAAAAGTCAAGCATGTGAAATCTAAAAAGTTATAAAAACTTGTCATGTATTTGTATTATCTTTTCACAATATTTCAATTTTAATTATACTTTCATTTACACTTGAGATATCCAATAAATAAAATATTAATTTTTGACAATGGTTATTTCTGCATATATACAGTGTGCCCCATTTAGCTTGGAACCACATGAAAAGGTTATTTTCCGATTTACATCGATTTCTTTTTTAATCGTAGATCTCTGAGAAGTGATACATTAATTTAATAAAACATAAAAGCTGCGGTCTTTTCTCGGGGTGGAAAAGGAGGAAATCTTATTACCGATGTTTTTATTTCTAATCTGAGTACTCCATTAGAAAATAAGATTTTTGAAATTGCCAATGAAAATCCCCTGTTGCATAGAATTTTGTATTTAAAAGAGTGCCTTGACTCAAACAACTGACAAAGGAATGTGTAATTGTCAGTTGACTTATTTAAATTTCTGCTTGTAATAATAATTATGGCGCGCAAGGGTTGTGTATGTATTGATTTCGCATTATTAATAACAATTTTAATAATATCTAGATAACTCAACCTTGACCTGCAGAGCAAGCAGTTGTTAGCAAATCAGAGGAGCCTTGTTTTCTTTCTCTAACATCAAATACGATATTAAATTAGCTACCAGATTTCTAGCTCGCGCATTCAAACGTTTTCCAGGCATAATGAGTTAAATGAATTAATTGCGTTACGAAACGTAAGCAATATGTGCGCCACTGGCGATTGATACACGAGACTGATACGCTTCTATGTAGTCTACACGTACGCGTTACCATTACTCTCAAATCTAACGTGCGTCCAAAGCTCCATCGATTCAACTATATTACAGTTGTTGCAATCTATTTTGCATATGGTGTTTGTCTGATCTTTTGTTTGCAATTTAGGTTTCAGTTTTGTAAAAAAATATTTTGTCGTGATATATGGTTTATGTGCTATTGCTATATTATGTTTTTTAAAAACGTTAGAAATATTTTCTGATAGGTACTTTTGGTATGTAAGGCATAGATATACAGGGTGTCCCGAATTGCATAGGCCAAACTTTACTAAGCAATACAACTTTTCAAAATAAGAAAAACAGTTCCTATAAACATAGGTCGGGAAGTGCTTAGTTTCCGAGATACAGGGTGTTCAAGTAATTCTCCTGAAAATGTTTTTTTATGAATATTTTAGAAACGTCTAAAGATAAACAAGTGATAATTTACACAGGAATTTAACTTTTTATGTTTTTTAAGACAAAATGACAACTATGTACGAAAATCATTCAGGAGCGGGTAAAACTGGGAGGGTCTAGGTATAATTTAGCCTCAACTTTATTGTGTGACACTTTTACATTAATTTATGAGCAGAACTCAAAAATTTGAAGTTTTCTACACAAAAAAAGTCTCTTGTGTTTTTTCACTAAAAATATCAGTTTTTGAGTAAATCTTATCTGAACTTTATTAATTAGTAACCATTATTACCAGCATTCCTGGTATGTAGGAGTGTGCCATGATTGTAATGTTTGTAACAAATGAAAAATAATCTAGCATGCAATGCCAGAATGACAATAATGACATTGTTGTTTTTTGTGTTTTCTGTAGTTCATTGTTCTGTAGTTTTATTATTTCCTTTTGGAAAAATTGTTCTATTGAAAAATAATAAATGGGCATGTTTAATAATGTGGAGTATGCGGATATTCATTTTATTTATGGATATTATAATGGAAAGGCGAATTCCGCGGTACGCGAATATCGCAGAAGATTTTCTAATAGAAGGAAAACATCTAATGGTGTTTTTATTCGAACCCACCTAGAATTTAGAAATGTTGGACTTAAAAGAGGTCCAAGAAATGAAGAACAGCGAAATGGGCGATTTGAAAACATAATTTTGGCCAAATTTAAAAATAATAATAAATTAAGTATCAGAAGAGCGGTCCAACAGCTGCGTGCGCAAGCTGTGCATGTTCCAAAAACAAAGTTTTTCGGATTCTGAAAAAAGACCACAGAAAAGCTTTTCGAATGCAGCCAGTCGAAAGCCTTCAACCAGGTAATCCCGAAAGACGTATCAATTTTTGTAATTAGTTTATAAATGCCATGGAACAAGATCCCGATTTCGGAAGTAAAATTATTTGGACTGATGAAGCTACCCTTAACCGTAATGGATCGGTTAATTTTAATAATTTAAGAATCTGGGATCATCGGAATCCTCATATAATTCGTCCTAGGACATTTCAACAGGAGTTTAGCGTTAATGTATGATGTGGTGTTATAAACGGGACTTTTTGTGGGCCTCACATCCTTCCTCCCAGTTTAAATGGACCAATATTTAATGATTTTTTAAATAACCATTTTTTTTCAATATCTCGAGGATATTCCTCTTAATTTAATAAATGCTGTTGAGAACCGTTTGTGGGTAAACAATAAATTATCCTGAACGGTGGATCGGTCGATTAGGTGCAAGTCACCCCGTTCACCGGATTTAACTCCAGTTGATTTTTTTGTCTGGGGCTATTTAAATCATAAAGTCTACGCAAACCCTGCGAACACAAGAGAAGTGTTAATAGAAAGAATTCTCGAAGAATGTGAAAATTTGCGGGCTAATCCCGATTTCATTCGTAAAGCTACACACTCTGTACGGCGCAGATGTCAGAAATGTGTTGATGCGGGCGGAATGTACTTTGAACAACTCTAGTAATTTGTAATTTACCTTACTTTAATCTAATTCATTGTTGTCTAATAAAAAATAATGTAATCAAATTTTGTTTTACTGTCATTGTTTTTTCTGTTCTGCTAAAATATTCATAAAAAACTATTCCCGAATAAAGTTCAGATAAGATTTACTCAAAAACTGATAATTTTAGAGAAAAAACACAAGAGACTTTTTTTGTGTAGAAAACTTCAAATTTTTAAGTTCTGCTCATAAATTAATGTAAAAGTGTCACACAATAAAGTTGGGGCTAAATTATACCTAGCCTCCCCCCCCCAGTTTCACCCGCTCCTGAATGATTTTCGTACATAGTTGTCATTTTGTCTTAAAAAGCATGAAAAGTTAAATTTGTGTGTAAATTATCATTTGTTTCTCTTTAGACGTTTCGAAAATATTCATGAAAAAACATTTTCAGGAGAATTACTTGAACACCCTGTATCTCGGAAACTAAGATTTCCCGACCCATGTTTATAGGAACTTTTTTTTTATTTTGAAAAGTTGTATTGCTTAGTTAAGTTTGGCCTATGCAATTCGGGACACCCTGTATATTTATTATTATTTTTTTGTGTTTCATTCCTTGTTTTATTATACATTTTGTGTATTCTCTTTTTTATTTTAGGTTCATAAAAATGTTTTGGGTAGGAATTTGTTTCGAGGACTGTTTTAATTTTTTTCAAATTATTTGATCTGTATTTTGGATGTCAGAGTTGAATGGCACGATTTGTTAGGCTGTTGACAACGCTTTTTTTGTAGCTGTTAGGCGTATGTGAATTAAAATTTAAATATCTTTGTGACCAAACTTCTTTTGTGTACCAGTTAGTATTAATAATACCAGATTCATTGTATTTAATAATAGTTAAAGTTTATGCTATTTTCTTTTTCTATTTCGGTGGTAAATTGCAATCGTGGGTGAACATTATTGAAGATATTAACTGTATATTCTATTTTATTTTTTGGTAAGCAAATAATACAGTTATCAATATATCTCTTGTAAAATGTTGATGACTGTATTATTTGTTTACCACCGAAATAGAAAAGAAAATAGCATAAACTTTTTAGACATAACTATTAAATACAATTAATCTGGTATTATTGATACTAACTGGCACACAAAAGAAGTTTGGTCACAAAGATATTTAAATTTTAATTGGTGGGTCTTCACCTTCTGACCCCCGTCGGGATCATTTGGGGAATGAAAAGGAATCAAAAGGCCTTGACATAAGAGAAAAGCACTCTTGGAACCACTACATCGGATTTTGCGATTTTAGATTTGAATTCTACGTCAAGAAATTATAAGAATATCTTGATTGCCCTGCATAGCTGATGAGTATTCATTTTTTGTGGGGCTGTGTATTTTTTGATATGCTCCTATATTGCATCACGCATATCACAACTTCAATCCCTCATATCTCAAAAACCAAGCATATGTTTGGTTTTTGAGATGTGGGGGAAATCTTGAAATTTTGTATTTAGGATCTTATTATTAACAATAATTTAGCACCTAGTTTAAAACAAAATTTGGGAGCGAGAAAATGGGCGATTTTTCGCCTATTTTTGGGACCACTCTTTCACCTAAAAAAAATGGAGTTCAAACCCAAAGGTTAGACCCTTATATCTGTATATTGAATCCGAATTTATGTTTGTCTGCGGAATTTCGATTAAATTACGATATTAGTCCTAAAATGGGGGTTTGCTAAGGCTAGTAGGGATATGAAATAAAAAAAATTGCCTTTTTGTATAAAATACAAAGAGTCACATTTTGGACAAAAGCGATGAAATACGGTTACATTTCTTTTGTTCACTTTGCAACCATTTTTCATCAGTTTCTTCTAAAATAGCATTGAAACGCCTACTTGAGGGGCGCACAGTGGGAAAAATATGCCCTTCTTTGGACAAAAATCTGCAAAAATCAAAATGGCAAATACCTTTAAGACATTGTACTTTAGAGTAATGCTGCGGCAAAGTGGCTTTGGGTTAACCCAACCTAAAAATCGCAGATATTACTTATACATCCAGTGGAAATTTAGAAACGACAAAACATTTTAAAAAATTTTATTTTTCAAATAGGCTTAGAATGTCATGGAACATCGAGATTTTAAGTTTGAGCAAAAAAGTCTGTCTGTCGGTCTCTCTGTAACTTTTTTTGTGCGCACGATTACTCTGGAACGGTTTAAGATATCGACTTGAAATTTGGTACACATATGTATTTTGAAACTAGATTATATTTTCATCTTATTCCGTTGAAAGGTTGGGGAGTACGTTAGGGTAAATGGGGGTAAATAGGTAAATCACGAAGGTAAGAGCCCATAAAATTGGTATTCAGTATATACAAGAGAAGCTAATGTCTCAAAAAGAAATTTGGCATTGGCCACCCCCCATTACTACCCCCACCACATTATAAAAGGGGGTAAAAAAAATTATTTCATCGTAGATGACCATTTGAAAGCTTGTTTTAAAGAGGAAGATTAAATGATGCATTTATTAGAAATAAGTTGAAAAACTTTTTGAATCCTATATATAACCTCAAAAGTTGCCAAAAAAGTTATTTTTTAAGTACTTGATGGGCCAATTCTGAGGCAAGATTCGAATTCAGCGCGAAAAATTACTTCAGAAATTGGATAATGTTAAAACTTTTAGGTTTATGACTGTTATTTAATACATACAATTTTTCACTTATAGGTTATATTAGGTTTAAAGCTGTTAATTAGGTTAGTCTGAATGAATAATATTTGAAATCGTCTACCCCAAAAACCCATGAAACGATATGCCACATCAGTAGGGGGGTCGGGGTGGTGGAAGTAAAAAAAAATGAGGCCTTTGGTTCTTGTACACATACTAAAATCACAATTTTTATCACCCCCTTTTATAATGGAGTGGGATTAGTAATGGAGGAGGCTAATGCCAATTTTTTTTTTTAAGACATTAGCTTCTCTTGTATATACTAAATACCAATTTTATGGACTCTTACCTGCTTGATTTACCTATTTACCCCCCCATTTACCCCAATTAACGCCCCCAACCCCTCGACGGAATAAGATAGAAATATAATCTGGTTCTAGATCTCGTTAAAATACATACATGTACCAAATTTCAAGTCGATATCTTAAACGGTTCCAGAGTAATCGTGCGCACAAAAAAGTTATAGAGAGACAGACAGACTTTTTATCGTGGCATTCTAAGCCTATTTGAAGAATAAAAGTTTTTGTCGTTTCTATACTTCCACTGGATGTGGAAGTAATATCTGCGATTTTTAGGTTGGGTTTAACCCAAAGCCACTTTGCCGCAGCACTACTCTAAAGTACAATGTCTCAAGAGTATTTGCCATTTTTTTAATTTAATTTGATTGAAATCTCTACTGTCGGCAGATTTTTGTCCAAAAAGGGCATATTTTCCCCATTGTGGGGCGGTTCCAAGGCGTAAAATATACTAGGGATCAAAATACTCAGCAAAAGTGCAGTATTTCCTGGTTTATACAAAAAAAATTTTTCTTGACTTTATGAACATATTTCGTGAGAGTTTCGTACTTGTGTTGAGTATTCTAATAATAGACGAAGGTCTGTCCATCTATGTAACTTTACACCGCGATGGCGTTCCGTATTTTAAAATGCCTTTTTATTGAAAACTATTAATCCTAGAAAAAGTTTCCATTAAATCTTATCTTTATTTTATTTCAATATACTTGGTATCTATTTGGAAAGATAAAAAAGTTTCCCGTTTGCCATATAAACTCCTGCAAATTTTCACCTTTGGCATAGCCTTAGAAAAATTTATATTTCCTGCACTTATTAAAATTTGACCTTCATATTAATACATTTTTTTAAAAGATATGTAATGATAACATTATAAACATTTGCGACTGATTCATTGTTCCGTTCTTAAGTTAGAGCAATTACTAATAAATGCCGAGAACGTAAGGAACAGCCTGTGAATACTTGTGACTCTGTTAAATAATTAATTATAACAATTAAACTACTTGACGGATCATTATGAAATTCAATAGGGTTCTATTCTGATAAAAAATCAAGTGGATTCGTTGTGAATTGCGACCTGTAGAGCGTTTCCGTACGTACATACATACGTACACACCAACTGACGGAGATGTATTTCAATTTTATATAACAATTTTAGAACTTAATAAAAGTTCAAATTAACGTTTAGAGTGGCATCTTTCCATTTCAAATAGCTATAACTAAAATCGATTCCTTGCAGAACAGCTCATTAAAAATGACTTTTATCAGCGAAAACAGAGCACACCCTCGACGGGTTGTGCAAATGAAAAAAATGTATAAATAACATGCCTACGGGTCGCATTGCAAACTTCCACCTTTAAAAAAAAAAAATAAGTCTGGTAATAATGCAAATAGCCTTCACCCGCAACTTGTCTTTTTGTCTTAATTTTTCTCTTGAAATGCACTTTCTCAGACATGCACGTCCTCGATAGTTCATAAAATGTATAGAAGAGAACATATGGCGATGTCAAACGAGCTAATAAAATACAGATGACAACGACTATCATTACGCTATTAGTACGACAACCAACTTAATAAAAATGAAAGTAGTTGTTGAATACCCGGACGTTAACAAAATGGAGCATCAGGTTAGTTTCATTTTGTTAGTACTACTTATCCTTATATAACTCTTGTGCATAATAATTAGAAATTTTCTGAAACCGATATACATCGGAAAATGGTTGATGGTTTAATATTATTGCGTAAAGCAAACATTATTTATAGGATTTTATCAGGTGAATTTGTTGGGTAATCTCGTTGTGAAATACCCGTGGGATTATTGTGTATTTTTTAAAGAATATTATGAATTTAGATAGTATGAGAACTGTCAGTAGAAATTGTATGGTATATGAAGTGGAATTATTGTTTTGAAGATTTGTTATAAGAAGTAATCCTATTCTATTTCTAGTACTGGTCGCTAAAAGTTATACACCCTGCTTGGTGTGCGATCTATTTGTACTAAGCGTCGGCCCCTAGTTTCGTTTAAAAAAGCATTTTTAATTGACTAATTCTGAACTTGCTCTAACTCAAAAAGAAAACGATGAATTGGTCTCACTTTTACCTTGTTATCTATACTATATATAAAATATATGTTTTTGCATATCCAAAAATCTTGGCCACTTCCGACATAGATACTTGAAAAGCAATTATAACTTTTGAGGCTTCAAATAGTTCTTTAAAATTTTATGTTACTGAAACCACAACAATTACAGGGTGCTCTGCTGGGAGTAATGTTTTTACCATAGAATACCATTAATTCTCTCGGAGTAACCTTTCCAATTTAAACGACTACAATTTCCTATAAAAATATATTTTGCTACTATAATAAATAATGCCGAAAGGCAAATTTTAAGTATAGAGGGAATAGACTTAATAGAACCATGCTTTTCTCAATTGATAGCTTCTTCATTTTTACCAAATCAATAATTTTGCCCATTCTGTTTTCAAAGTGGACAAAGATTTATGAAGAGGCTTGGGTAAAGACATTTCTACACGTTTGGTTTCTTTAACTTTCATGACTTTGAAATAAAAAATAAAAATGAATTTTAGACTAGCCTTATACTCCTTAAAGGTATAACTTTATAGGGAAGGCTTATGTAAAAAAATATAATATGGAGGGACACCTTCTAATGTTGGTGAGGTTTGCGAACCTGTACAATTCATTCAAAGACATTACCTACCATATTAATTTTTTTCTAATTGACTAATTGGAAGAGAAATTACCCCCCTTCTTGTTATGATTGTTAAGCCAATACTGTGGCAAATTATTAATAAGAAAATGGTAGAAACGGAGTAGATTTTATTGTAATACTAGTTTTATTTACATTTCGCTATAACATATGTAAGAAAGTTACTAACGATCAAATTAAGATAACCGCTATGACACACATTCATTAATTCGTATGTTAATCAAACCTACATGTGTATAAACAAGACCGCAAAATATTTTTTGTTAAGGAGACTGCAAAGCGTTTATAGTTTTTATGCATAATGATATAATAAAATGGCAAATTACGAATAATTAATTAAATATAATAATATTTATTTGTGCACCAAGGGCGTAAAGTAGACCAAGCGTTATTTGACCCTGCAAAAATTGCTAAAAACTATATAGACCAGTAGAATTAGTAAAAAAAAGTATGAAATCTATTGTAATTCGTTTCAGGATGCCAAGTGGATTAAACGATGGTTTTATTGATTACGAACATGGCCCTGAATTTGGTCCACTTTTTGACCGCCGGAACATTGTTTATTTAACGATTTATTGTTGAAAAATTCAAAAAAATCGACTTTCTTAAAGATAACTCAAAGATCTTTAACGATAGGTTTTTCAATTTGTAGATACTGTTAGAACTTTGGAAAACGGTTAATTTGAGAGGTGTTTCGTTTAAAACGCTTGAAAATTTGTTTAAATAATTGCAAAAAACCGCGAAAATTTTCGTAATTTACAAATATTTTTCATTCTTCAACAAAAACACTTTAGTACTTGAAATTTTGACAAAATATGTCTTTTGTTACCCCAAAGTTACCCCTAAAATTTCATCAAAATTTTTGATTAGTTTAAGCTCCGATTAAAGAACTTATATCTAGATACATAATGGCATGAATTTTATGATCCCGAAAGACTCCCAATCTAAGGCATTTCTTCCCATAAGTTGCTGATTGGCCCATCGGCGTATTCGCGGCCGCTCATACACGGTCGGCTTCAGTTCGATTATCATAATCTGTTTGACAGTTTTAACAGTATACGTCATTAATGTTAATAACTTAAGTGTTTTTCGTGTTTTTCGATCAAAATGTGGTGAAGAAGTTCTTTTATTTTAAGTTGTGATTTGCCTAATACCTAAATAATATTCTCTGTTCATATTTAGACAGTTTAGTGACAATTTAGTGCAACATGCAAAAGTGCTGTGCCATTTGCAGAAATCGATCGTTTCATAAGTAAGTAGGTCATAGTCGTAACATGATGAGGTTCAGTTTATAGTTTTAATAATAATATTATAAATAATATCCTTCCAATGCATATTTCCCTTGAATAAAACACCTTTACCTATTGTATTTTTTCAATCTGCGTTAATATTCCTAGAAGTTAACCAATAATTATCACATAAAATAGGTACAATATTGTACATTTTCCCTTCTACACATACCCGCCTCTGTTGCCTATGGGATGTGATGTTCATCTATCCATTTTAATGGACATATAATGTGACTATGTTAGGAGCAAATAAGGTATATGAAGAAAAGGTAGCCATTATGTATCTAGATATAAGTTTTTTAATCGGAGAGTTTAAGAGATATTCAAGTTGTTTATTAAAAACATAAATAATATAAAGTGCAAATTCACCCAGTTCCCGTTATCGTAGATTTAAACAAATTTTCAAGCGTTTTAAACGAAACTCCTCTCAAATTAACCGTTTTCCAAAGTTCTAACAGTATCTACAAATTGAAAAACCTATCGTTAAAGATCTTTGAGTTATCTTTAAATAAGTCGATTTTTTTTTAATTTTTCAACAATAAATCGTTAAATAAACAATGCTCCGGCGGTCAAAAAGTGGACCAAATTCAGGATTATGTACGTAATCAATAAAACTATCGTTTAATCCGCGTGGCATCCTGAAACGAATTACAATAGATTTCAGACTATTTTTTACTAATTCTACTGGTCTATATAATTTTTAGCAATTTTTGCAGGGTCAAATAACGCTTGGTCTACTTTACGCCCTTGGTGCACAAATATATATTATTATATTTAATTAATTAGTCGTAATTTGCCATTTTATTATATCATTATGCATAAAAACTATAAACGCTTTGCAGTCTCCTTAACATCACAGATATTATGTTTTCATTAATGGTAAATCAAATTTGCATTATTTTCAACTTCAAAATGGCGTTTGAAAAAGTGTCATATTTTGAGGTTAGGTATTTTGCTAATAACTATTAAACAAATGAAGATTTTGCAATATCGTCCTCATATCTTTGTTGCTGGGTTCTTTTCACACATTTTCAAAAAAAAAATGACTGCAGCCTTAC
The DNA here is from genome assembly GCA_936432065.2 of Rutpela maculata. Lineage (NCBI taxonomy): Eukaryota > Metazoa > Arthropoda > Insecta > Coleoptera > Cerambycidae > Rutpela > Rutpela maculata. Next base: position 348,622,371 of record OW386285.2, on the reverse strand, counting down.
TAGAAGCCGAGATGTTTTTTTTTTAATAAATTCGTAAAAATTTTTTTAACAAAAAATAATTGTTTATAACAAATTATTGTTTAATTATGAAAAAATCGACATGACAGATATTATTATTTCATCACGCTACCCCAGATTTTAAAAAAAAGTCAAAATCGGAGAAACGGTAAATTTTTGGTTGACGGATTTGAACTCGTCTCGATCATTTTATGAACATGTTACAGATATGACTCATGCTTCTCACTCCTATTCTGACACTGATTTAAAATTAATTATTGTTATCGTTGCAAATTGAATTTTTTCCCCCAAATTCTGCTCTATTACAAAGATAGACTATTAAACTAGTTGTTCGCCAAGTTTCAGCTGTTAATATTTATTAATAAACAAATTACGAATTTATTGAAAAAAAAAATCATCTCGGCTTCTAGTAAGGCTACAGTCAATTTTTTTTTTAAATGTGTGAAAAAACGCCAGCAACAAAGACATGAGAAGGATATTGCAAAATCTTCAATTGTTTAAAAGTTATTAGCAAAAAACCTAACCTAAAAATATGACACTTTTTCAAACGCCATTTTGAAGTTGAAAATAATGCAAATTTGATTTACCATTAATGGAAACATAAAGTTTAAGTCTCAACGAAAAAAATGATGTCGGATCAACCCTCTACGATAACAGGAACTGGGTGAATTTGCACTTTACATTATTTATGTTTTTAATAAACAAATTGAATATCTCTTAAACTAATCAAAATTTTTTGATGAAATTTTAGGGGTAACTTTGGGGTAATAAAAGACATATTTTGTCAAAGTTTCAAGCACTAAAGTGTTTTTGTTATAGAATGAAAAATATTTGCAAATTGCGATAATTTTCGCGTTTTTTTGCAATTATTTAAACAAATTTTCAAGCGTTTTAAACGAAACACCTCCCAAATTAACCGTTTTCCAAAGTTCTAACAGTATCTACAAATTGAAAAACCTATCGTTACAGATCTTTGAGTTATCTTTAAAAAAGTCGATTTTGTTGAATTTTTCAACAATAAATCGTTAAATAAACAATGTTCCGGCGGTCAAAAAGTGGACCAAATTCAGGGTCATGTTCGTAATCAATAGAACCATCGTTTAATCCACGTGGCATCCTGAAACGAATTACAATATGCATATTTTCTAATTCCACTGGACTAATAATACACCACAAAGAGGTGCCCATATAGTTACACTATAGTGACAGCGGTACACCGAAGAAACCAAGGTCTCAAAATTAAGCTTATTATGGACCAAGAGATGGTGGGCAAATTTACTAAGGTGTTTCGTTTGGGTTTAAGGAGAGGATTTTGCAGAGTGAGAGGGAAATATGCGTGTATTTTCGATTTATTATAAACATTTAAAAAACCAAACAGTATAATCTTTAAAACTGTTTTAGATACTTGCTATTGTTCTAACGAATACAACTATATATATTTTTTATTGCAATTTTCTGTCGTGGTTGTAGTTTGTCAATGAAAATAATTCCTTTCATTATTAGGGCATTGCATTAGATCATGGCATTTAACTATATACAAAATGCATGATAAAAACAGTAAGTGGTTGTATTCCTTGGAGCCGTGAGATGTACCTGAAACTACTTTAAAGATTATACCATTTATGATTTTTTAATTATTTATAATAAACTGAAAATAACTGCAAAATTCTATCCTTAAACCCTGGAGTACGACATTTCTTCGCTACCTGAAAAACGGAGGAGAGTGAAGGTATCAAAAATATGCTGTAAAGATTTCAGTCTTAATGAAATACATTAAATTCCAATAGTACAACTTTACGATCGCCTGTCTAAAGGTAAAAACCGACCAGGATGTTTGACAATATTCTTTGCCCACATAAAAAGGTTCTACAGGGTTTCAATCTTAAGGAAACACCTTAGTAAATTTGTTCACCAGCTATTCGGCTATTATTGTCCTTCTGAAAACTAATCATGCAAAAGACAAAATATTTATATCATGATGTTGAAATATGCAATTCCCGATTCCGCCTCTGTTTTCTTATCCCCAATAAAGTTAGTCACCACTTTAGGTACAATTTTGTTTACATTGGTCATTTTTTGTGTAATTTCTTGTAAGTGCAATTAGCTATGGTTATACTATATCTTTAAGGAAATTATCCGATCATTAATAGATCTGTATCCAAGGACTGGTTGAGTTATATCTTTAGAAATTCAGAATCACACTCCACTCCGGCTGATATTATCGTTTCCAGAAAAGCATATCATGCTTCTCGTCCTGGATCTAAAGTGTCTGGAGTCCCCATAATAAATGAATATTTAGTAGATCTTTCAAAAATTTTGATGTTTGAGTCTGCAAGTTCTTCTACCGCAGGCAAAGTTTTCCCGGCTCTAAGAGTCCCTTTGCATTCCATGTTGCTAGTGAAACTCTTTGCCGAGCATTCATTATATCCATGTTAAGTGGGTGAACTCCCTGAGACTAGTAGCCAATTTCATACTGCCCTCTCTGGAAAGAGAATAGCGTCGGTTGCCAGTCGGAGCTCGAAGCTTTCCCAAGGCCCCGCTAGCGTAAGTATCATTGGATATTTGTGTGAAAAATCGAGCGCAATAGTTTCCTCTTGCTTTCTGCACTTTTACCGACCACTCTGAATTAAACGCTTCTGTTCGTAGATACAAGACTGATAAAACTGCTGCAACTGCGCTCTTGGGTATTTGGCATCGAACTCTCTTGGTCTTCAATGACCTCAATTCAATAATGGTATCATTACTGATCACTTCCATTTACTATAACCCTAGTAAAGCGGCCCTTATAGGTTATTACCCGCGGGTCAGGGAGAGCATCGAACTCGCACAGGCAGGGATATAATACTCATATTCTTGAAGTGGGACGAATAAGTTAGTTCTAAAGTTCACATACCGGGTGCCACAGACTAGTGGCTCCGCCCTATATTTGCTTTATTTTTTAACTTATTCATTTGAAATTTGGAGTGCATAAACTACCTGTAAAAATGGATTTTTGGACATAAAAACGGCATGAGTCCATTTCCGCTTTACCCAGAAATGACTGCAAATTTCGATTTTTAAATGGAACACCCTGTATATTTTTACTTATTTGGATTCAAGACAACATTCTAAATATACCGTGAGATTTTCGCGAACTTCTGAGTCGATGTTCAGTTTTTTTAAGCATTTTAAGACATTCGTCTAGAGTGCTTTGGAATACCAAAATTTGTTCTACGGCAAGTAAAGTCCAAGGGACAAATATAATTTTTCGATTAATTTCATTAAAAACTATTTAGGAAGCCTCCAAAATTGAACAAATCACTTTTTTATAGAAAACTTTTTTTTTTAATGGGAAGGTGGTGGCTCATAGTGTTCAATAAATTATAGATGTTTTTTTTCTGAATTCATTGACATCCATTTCTATGCTATTTGTTTTTCTGTTTTATTAAATTTATTTAAAAATAAAAAATCACTTTAAAAATAATTTTTATTGATCCTTATAGTTTGCACTAGTACTTATACCTATTAAGAAACAAAAGAGAGAACCAAAAGGCTATTATTTACAAAAAAGTAGTTATTCACATTTCATTATTAGACATATGATTTTTGCAAAGGCAACTACGTTAATGTTCAAGAAAAATTATACTGAAAGTGATTTTTCATTTTTAAATAAATTCAATAGAATATAAAAACAAACAGCATAGATTTTAAATTTATATCAATGAATTTAGAAAAAAATCTATAATTTATTGAACACTGAGCCACCACCTTCCAATTTGAAAAAAAAAGTTTTCGATAGTAAAGTGATTTGTTTAATTTTGGGCGTTTCGTAAATAGTTATTAATTTAATGAAATTAAACGAAAAATTATATTTTTCCCTTAGACTTTACCTATTACTTGCAGTAGAACAAATTTTGGTATTCCAAAGCACTTTAGACGAATGTCTTAAAATGCTTAAAAAAACTGAACATCGACTCAAAAGTTCGCGAAAAACTCATGATATACTCAGAATGTTGCCTTGAATCCAAATATGTAAAAATATACAGGGTGTTCCATTTAAAAATCGAAATTTGAGGTTATTTCCGGGTAAACCGGAAATGGTCTCATACCGTTTTTATATCCAATAATCCATTTTTACAGGTAGTTTATGCACCCCAAATTTCAAATAGATAAGGTAAAAAATAAAGGAAATATAGGGGGGAGCCACTAGCCTGTGGCACCCGGTATAAGTTCGATCAGCGACGGATAGGGTAGAGCAAACCGACACCGGCCCGGACCTGTTTTATTACAGTGCCAAAAAAATACGTTTTCTCAAATATAGTAACACCAGCCTATTAACTATCGCATAGGGTCAGACTGACCCCAAATCTACCGGTCCTTCGGGAATTCTCCCGTCCTCCTAATCTGCTTATCCACCCCCGAGCTTGACAACACAATTTCGCAATTTTTTAATTTATTTTGTTACAATGTCAAGTTGGCATATAAAAAGAATTTAATTTAAATAAAGTTACTATTGGAGAATATTATTTAGGTATTAAGCAAATCGCTACTTTTTATTTATTATGAAATTTCCTACTTTCTGCATATTGTCGACCCAATCTGGGTACGCTAATATAAATAAATATGAATACTTAATAACGCTCATTATTGGAGAACCAATCAAAACAACTACTCTTCTAGCTAATACTGACGAAGTATTGAATTACATGATAACATTTCTAGCATTTTAAAGCAAAAAAATATAATGAAAATTCTTAAATCATTTATTAAGATTCAGTCATTCACACTTTTTTCTTTAATATGAAATTATTTACTTTCTGTATATTGGTACCTTAATCTGGTCACGCCAATATACTACTTAGGGGAACACTTTAAAACACTCATCATTGGAGAACTAATCAAAACAACTACTCTTCTAGCTAATACTGACAAAGTATTGAATTACATAATAGGATTCTTAGCATTTTAAGACAAAAAAATATATTGAAAATATTTCTATTTCAACTCTAGAAAAGTTATACAAGTTTTTTCGAACTCGTTAGTTCTCATCAGTAGAATATAGAAACATTCATTCATTATTAGTAGAGTAGTTGTTTTGATTGGTTTTCCAATGATGTGTGTTATAAAGTGTTTTCCTAAGTAGTATATTATCGTGACCCAGATTAAGATACCAACATACAGAAAGTAAATATTTTCATATTGTAATATGTTGCAACCCCTTAAAATTTAAGGTTATGTTGGTTACATGATGCACTAAAAAGTAGGCCCAAATTCAATTAGTTCGGATGTCTGAATGTGAATTTGCACCTACTAGATGCTCTAGAAATAGTATAGAACCTGCTAGATATATCTGGATAATGGTGACGTCATCACAGAAACATCGAGATCTGTCATCTTTAGGTATATAAGGCATGGAGTAAACTAGAGTGGACACACTTAAGTAAGAACAGTTCTAATGGTCAGTTGAGATGGTCAGAGAGTAAGGAGTAAACACAGTGATAAAGTGACTGAATAATTGAATTGTAATACACAGTGTATTATTAGTCAAGCAATTAATTTGTTGTAAATAGTAAGTTAATAAATTAGTGTTTAGTGTTACCTTGGTGTTATAATTTCCGAACCCATGATACAGGGTGTTTACAAAAAGGATGTAAGCACGTCACAATATTAAACAAAAAAGTGTGAATGACTAAATTTAAATAAATGATTTAAGGATTTTCAATATATTTTGCTTTTGCTATTTTTGCTTTAAAATGCTAGAAATCCTATCATGTACTTCAATAGTTCGTCAGTATTAGCTAGAAGAATAGTTGTTTTGATTGGTTCTCCAATAATGTGTGTTTTAAAGAATTTACCTAACTAGTATATTAGCGTACCCAGATTAGGGCAACAATATACAGAAAGTAGGTATTACATAATAAATAAAAAAGTGTATAAATTGTGATTTGCTTAATACCTAAATAATATTTTGTAATTATGACGAAAGCAAATAAATAAAAAATGATTAATTGTAAAGTGACTATTATTTGCAAATTGCTATTGACGACAGACGGCAGAAGAAAAAAGAAAATTTTTCGCCCTAGGTCGCACTTTCTTTTTCTTGGGAGAAAAAGACTTACTTTACGTGGTTAATGAGAGCTAAAAAGTGTTATTTTACCATTGTACCATAATTATAGCATGATGATTACACAGGACCACTCAATATTTTTGCGAGTTGCCCCGGACCAGACCCAGTGTAGCATATGTATTTGGGGTCGCTGAAACCGAATCTGAATCTTATTTTGCTTCATCACGTCAGAATTTTTTTTAAATTAAAACATTTTTTTTTTAATCAACTTCATATTACGAGAATATTCGAAGATTTGGCGGAGTCGCCGGTAATATCAATTAATTCATAAACTGGGTATTATTTTCATAGTCACATGGTGCCCAACATAAAGAGAATTTCACAATAGTTTTCTTCACGATGTAGAAGTTAAATAAATAAAAGAAGTTACTAAAAAGTAAGAAATAAAATTTCACTCAGTTTTTCAAATATCTGCCTACTTATTAGTGGATCGTAGCAAATCGGTGCAAAAATATCTAATTTCAAAACTTGTTGTTCACAGGTAACCAAGAAATAGGTCTTGCCACGAGCCTTTTGGTCAATAGCCAAAATTGACAAAATAACACACAAAAAATAGGTGTGTTAATAAATTTTAGCAAGATGATAGTGTTTGAGCTGCAGAGGCTCGCAACATGTGTGCCGAGAGCTAGCTCAGCTCTAGTCGGTGAGGGGGGTAGGTTTAAGGTTGACACTACCAAAAAAATATATAACATATAATTATCAGAACTACAAATATATGCATAAAGGGTGCCACTAGCAAAACAAAACTGCAACCTAGCTAGAAGGCTCCCAAAATTGTCAAACACTATCTTTTAATTCCAAAATGAGCTATTAATTAAAAGGGTAAGTTTTGTCATGGAGTGAATTAAAAAGGAAACACACCTCTTCAATCAAATTATGGGCAATAAGTTTATTCAATTTGGTGGCATGTATTTAGATGATAAAAAAATTAGGTATTAAGTAGACAGCCGTAAGATTACCTATCGAAGTAATATTATCAAATGTTTGGCCTTATTAATCGTAACAAAACATTTTGTCAGTTAAAAGGAAACTATATGTGTATAACGCACCAGTTAAATAATGATAAAAGACTGGCCTCGTTAATTTAATCACTACAGAATATTTTGTCGACGATACATAAAACTTTAAATTACTTTGACGTTAGCAAAGCAAAGGGTACTTAAATTTGTGAATTTAATAAGTTACATAATTTAATGATTGCCGCAATAAATGTATTAAAATGATTTTTCTTGAGTTTTGAATAGCCAAACGAAAATAAACAAAATATATATAATATCTGAACATTGACCATTGAATCGATCAAGTCCATAATCACTCATATACTACATAAAAACCTGTAGGGCAAAACTGCCTTCCGGAGAGATCCTTGTCCCTCGTAGAGAAACTTCCACGTATGTTCCGGTTAACCAAAAGAAATCCAATTCACAATCCAAGATGATGCATAAGGTCGTCGTCGTTAAAATCAATCCGGTGACCACAAGTGGTATACAAGGCAAACACTGAAACTCAGAGTTTCTCCTGCACGTAAATGGTTGGAGCCAAACAAAACTAGAGTAAGTCCATACCCAAGGTAATGGAACTTCCAACTAACAACGTTGGGATAGACGACGTAAAATCGAATAAAACGAAGTATGAATGAAATGGAAATTAAGTAAAGTTGAACATATAAACGTGAAAAGGTAAAATTTGAAATTTAAATTGAAAGAGAAAACTGCAATTAAAATTGGGAGCCCTGAAAGGCAATTAAATAGAAAAATTCACGAGAGAAATTTTACCAATATGCCTGGTCAACCATTTGAGTAAAAACTGGTTTTCCAGAATGCCATCGAATGCGCCTGCGCGGGACGCGTTAAAATTTGACCTTAGGAGCCTCCATTACACCAACGTGTAATTCTGTATGCCTACTTTTGGCGATAACAATAACTTAAATCCAGAATTAAATAGGCAAGCTTACTTTTGACATATAACAGTCTTTCACCTTCATTAGAATTTTCAGTTACGAAAGTGACATTATACAGGAGCAATACTTGCATCGAATGCAGCAGACAGGCAGGACCCCAATAACCACATCACTCTGAGGCCAATACAGCAGACAGCGAGAGCTCTAGTTGAGGCTCCTGAACATATTTTGTTTCGGATTGAAGCGGACTGTATGCAGGAGTGCTGGTTCATAGCTTTTTTCGAAAAAAAACAGGACTTAGGCTTGTCTGTGGTTCGGGCATGGCAAGTTATTGAGTTTTTATGGAGGTGGACTCACCCCCTATTCGATAAAAACAGACCATTGGCCTGTCTACGGCGTGAAGGTGTCAAACTATTCGGGTTTTGTCCGAAAAATTTTTCCTAAAAATGTCACTGTTCAGTAATATTTTCCTTTAGATACTTGAAAATTTAAAAGTTACCCATCTTCGCTTAGTAGGGTTGATGAGAATATATGCTGAAATGATATTTCTCTATCAAGTTTGCAGATTGCGCTTTAATTCTAACTAAGATATTGTGTTAAGCTCGTGAAAATACGTCGGAAATTATATGTTCAGATATTACGTAGAGCAAAGTCAATTTCGGGCTATGATTCAGTCATTTTTGGGTACGTTTTCCTCCTAAATATGAATTTTACAAGATATTCGATCATCGCACATAAATTCTGACCTTGGAGTCGGTTTTAGTGCCCCAAATTACGTATAGCTATGGTGATCAGTTCATGTAAGCTTTTTATTTATTTGTTTGGGATTTTTCGGGAATTTTTTAGGTGTTTTTTTTTTGAGGTTATGTCAAAATTCCTAACTAATCGGCTAATTCAGTTTCAGCGCCCCAAATTACGTATAGATATAGTGATCAGCTCATTTAATCTTCTTATTTACTTGTTTAGGATTTTTGGGCATTTTTAAGGTGTTTTTTGAGGTTAGCAAAAATGCAAGAGCCAATCGGGCAAAACGGACATCGGATTCGTGTTCAGCGGTATGGTCAAAATGTATAGGAATACATAGGTCTGCCCTCTAGCACTCGACATTTTTTTTTTGTGTGCCTGTGTTATTTAGGTGTTTACTATAGTTTTTAGTTCAGGATGTTTTTGTGCTAGATCCGAAAATAGTTGAAATTTATTTTTTAAATCATTTACTGTATCTGTTATCCACTCTTGATTAGAATTTTTCTTTTTTTTACAAAACGAATCATATTAATTGACATTACCTGCGACTCCGCCAGATCATCGAATATTCTCGTAATGTCGGTTAAAAAATTTGTTCTTAATATTAAAACATCCTGACGTGATGAGGCAATATAAATTTCAGATTCGGTTTCAGCGATGCCAAAAACATATGCTACACTGGATCTGGTCCTGCGCAACTCGCAAAAATATTTTGTGGTCCTATGTCATTTGCATCGTTAGTTGTGAGGAACGCAAATGAGACACCGTATTTGCATTTACTAAATTAGAATGTAGTATGTTGTGTAATATCTTGATAGTAGCACATACACATTTTTTGGTTTACTGCATATGTAAACTTTAGTAAGTATTACGACTTTCAATAATACAGGATTGACCCTGGCATAATTTTTAGTTTTATTTTACTAGAAATTGTACTTAATTCCGTACTCTTGCTAAGTAGTACACGCAAAGATTAAAAAACAGTGAATAGAAGAAATAATTTATAAAGTAATAATATTTGAGATGCGTACTCTAGATAGGGTTAGAAATAGATACCGAAGAGTTGCGTCCCCATTCAGGGGTGGAACGTCCCATTTTTGCAAAAAATCACCCCTAACAAGGACTTTAAACCGTTCGTCGGAAGAGAAAAAAGCATGGGAAATAAAATATTTGCCTTTAAATTCTGCATAAAAAATGTTCTATTAACCCCGTAGCTTATCCTCACCTATTTCGTGCTAACAGCGTCAGAACAGGGGGTAGTTTGAAGCGGACAGGTAAAAATCCATCCCATTCGAAGTTTCACAGCGAATATCTCAAAACCGGTTACTTTAAGAGAAAAATGCCCAGGAATGAATTTATAGAGCGGAATTCACTCTATATGATGCATGTATAGCGGGTTTTGACGCAAGTGATTTTTTATTTATTTTCCCTTGTGATTTTTATTTGTTTTCCCCTTTTTTCACATAGATGCGTTTATAATTATACGTAAAATACTCCGATTAAAGAACTTATATCTAGATACATTATGGCTACCTTTTCTTCATATACCTTATTTGCTCCTAACATAGTCACATTATATGTCCAGTAAAATGGATAGATGAACATCACATCCCATAGGCAACAGAGGCGGGTATGTGTAGAAGGGAAAATGTAAAATATTGTACCTCTTTTATGTGATAATTATTGGTTAACTTCTATGAATATTAACGCAGATTGAAAAAATACAATAGGTAAAAATGTTTTATTCAAGGGAAATATGCATTGGAAGGATATTATTTATAATATTATTATTAAAACTATAAACTGAACCTCATCATGTTACGACTATGACCTACTTACTTATGAAACGATCGATTTCCGCAAATGGCACAGCACTGTTGCATGTTGCACTAAATTGTCACTAAACTGTCTAAATATGAACAGAGTATTATTTAGGTATTAGGCAAATCACAACTTAAAATAAAAAGACTTCTTCACCACATTTTGATCGAAAAACACGAAAAACACTTATTAACATTAATTACGGATACTGTCAAACTGAAATTATGATAATCGAACTGAAGCCGACCGTGTACGAGCGGCCGCGAATACGCCGATGGGCCAATCAGCAACTTATGGGAAGAAGTGCCTTAGATTGGGAGTCTTTCGGGATCATAAAATTCATGCCATTATGTAGATATAAGTTCTTTAATCGGAGGTAAAATATGTATAGTATCGACGTAAATATAAGGACGGCCTCAGGCTATACCCGGAAGGATTACGGCAATAAAAACTTCAGACATGAATAATTACCTTGAATGTATATTATATAGTATACTAAAAATTATATTGCATTTTCTGTATCATTTTATTTACTTCTCTTTCAGATCCAGATACTCTGAAACTTAAATATGAGAAAAACCAAGAATTCGTCTCTGTATGATATTTTCAATGCTGTACGACAGAGGTCAATAGATTTTTCTGATTGCCAATTCATTGTTGATGGCGGCAATTTGATTTATCGAGTAGTATGGCCGAAGCAGGGTACCTTTGACGACGATTATACAGCCCACGTTCGTTTTATTCGTAATCATTACGACAAAGTGACTATTTTCAGTTAGTAATGAAAATATTTTCATAAACTCCAAAATCTGTTGTTATATTTTTATGAAAAGTCAAATGCATATGACAAAAAAAAATAAAAATAAACAGGAGCTCCTAGACCCAGGGGAGGCTAACGAATTTTCAAAAATTTTTTCGCAAACTGCTTTTTCAAAATTTTTTAGGGATCATTAGAGAAGTGCTTCTCTGGATGTTATTTCCCAAATTTCGTATGGGTCCCATGCGCCATAGACGAGAAAAAAAATAATGAAATTTCACCAGCCGCCACTGTAGGCAACATCTTAGCATCCATTTATACCACCAAGTTATCAGCACCAATTTCCGCCCTACAGCTAATATCCTGCAGCTGCAAAACGGGTCGCCGAAAACGATGCAGCTGTGTTAAGGTTGGATTGCGCTGCTCAACAATATGCTCTAATTTCCATGGGCAAGGATGTTTGAATTCCGAATTTGAAGAAGAGTTCATGGAATAGGCCTACAGAGGAAACCACCTAAAAAAAAACGCACTGAGAGCTCTACCTCGAGAGTGGTGTGGAAACGAGCTCAAATTAAAAAATACAGCTTTGTGGAAAAAAAGGAAAAATAAATAAAAATCACTTTCGTCAAAACCCCCCCTATACATGCATCTTATAGAGAGAATTCCGCTCTATAAGTTCATTCCTGAGCATTTTACTCGTTAAAGTAACCGATTTTTAGATATTCGCTGTGAAACTACGAATAGGATCGAATATTCACTCCAAACTACTCTTCTGTTCGGAGGCTGTTAGCGCGAAATAGGTGAGGATAAGCTACAACATTAATAGGACATTTTTAATGCAGAATTTAACGACAATTTTTTTTATTTCCTATACTTTTTTTTCTTTCGACGAACGGTTTACAAGATAAAGTGAAAAACCAGCTTTAAGTCCTCGTTAGGGGTCGTTTTTTGCAAAAAAGGCACGTTCCACTCCTAAATGGGGGGGGGGGGGACTTTTCGGGTATCTATTTCTAACCCCATCTAGAGTACGTATCTTAAATATTATTACTTCATAAATTATTTCTTCTAAAATGTCTAATTGGCGTGGACTAAAGGTAAGCATTTCTTGGCAGTATTAAGTTTGCTCCCAGAAAAAAAAATAAGAATATACGATCTCAGTATGATTAAATTCAACAATTGTCTGCAGCAAAAGAAATCACAAATATTTGTTTCATTTTTAATGTATTTCAATTTTTTCAATTCAAATGTTTAACAAAAAGTTATTTATTTTAAAGATACTTAGGATAACAGTAGAAATAATAAAAACGGCATATATTATTTTCGTTAAAAATTATTTATAATAAAAAAAATCAAATTTATTTGGAAGAAAACGTGTTTTTTTTATAAACAATCATATGTAATCAAACAAAATATTACAGATTTTAGTTGAGAAACAAAGTTTATTCAATTATTATCGTTTAAATGGGACCAACCACGTTCATTTGTCTTAATTACAGGGTCTTCTCTAGTTTATTAGGGATTTTCTTTTTGTCATACGTGTTTATCGTCTTCTGAAACCATTTTGGTGATTTTGCAAGATTCTCATTTTTTGCAAATATCTTGCAAAATTGCGCAAATATTAAAGGTTGTTATTGATGCTGACAAAACATTTTGTATTTTCTTTTTGGTTCGATTAAAATTTTATTCAATGATTTTTTGCGATATTTTTTGAAGACGGTTCAATTTTTTTTCAATTATTTATTGACTTATTTACTTAGCTTCTACACAGTAAACTAACATATTCATCATTTTTAAGTTTTTTCGTCTTACCGCCCTCGTAAGTATAGGTACCCTAATTCCATTGTTTTGTCGATGGTAAATGTACCAAATACTCGTTGCCATTGGCAACGGGTTGTTATTTTTTCATAACGTCGCTAGGGAAATAAAGTAAATTTGGGAGAATTTTCTCTTTTATATAACAAGTATTAAATTAAACGTTTTAACTTTTTTTGAAGTAAATCCAAACAAGCTATATTACTTGTTATATTTTCTATATCCGACATTATTTTCAAAAATGTTCAGAGCTGTTATAATAACATGATTTAATTTATCTTGACAGTAGTTGTCATTTGAATAGAAGCCGAGTCGGAGAACTTATACCATAGAGAAGCGACAATATCGGCGGTTCCTTTGACATTTTATGGCCCGGTTCTAATGACATTGATATGAGTGAAAGACAACCTCTTACACTGAGAGAACTGTAAAGTTTGATGTACACTGAAAGTAATTCAGTATAATATGCACTCAACACAATCTCTTACACTGAGAGAACTTTAAAATCAGATATACACTGAAAGTAATTCAGTATAATATGTTACTATACCACATATTAAATATAATTAAATAATAGTTTATGTTTTAAATACTATTAGTTTCTAAAAAAGTCTAAAAAAACGTAAAAAAAATGTAAATAATATATTAAATATCAAATATTTACATTCACATATAATAGAATGTATTGTATAGGTATACGTTATCAAAACATATTTTAGAATAATATATTGTACATAATATTACAATTTATTCTATTTTAATATTTTTTTGTTTATAATTCTAAAAATTAAATAACATATTTTACAAAAAAGATTTTTATTTCTAATATACATAAATTCTATTGCTAAATTGAATACACAGGGTAGTATAGTGCGTATTATATGATCAAGATACAATACTTTTATATTTTGGAAAAGATTATGATGATGATAACTAGTAATATGTTAAATATGACTTGAGGCAAATATCACTTTTGGTTTCAGATAAATAAATTAACGCACTCAATTTTAGAAAATCGTCATTTTCTCCTGTTATTGGAATTCTTTTTATAATACGAACTTTTATATCTAGAAAATATTTAAAAAATATATATTATTGCCTCTTATATTCACAATATTTAACTTCTATTTGGTCCACAGCCAATAATTCTGTTATGAAACCTTTAAAAACATTACAAAATAAGAAAGCTATAAAATGTATCTACAATATTCCATACTTGGAACCTACAATAGGGCACGTAACGTCACAACTAACCTCAAAAATATATATTTATTAAGATTTAGATGTATTACGTAGCTATTATTAAAATGTCTGCCTGGTTCCTATACTTTCAACCAAAATCTAGTTCAATCTAATGTTTATGAAGTTTTAAATCGTTTGTCCCAATAAAATAAGACACTTTTTGCAGGTTAGAAATATATCCTATAATTATCAGTCTATTTTTATTAGTCAACAATATTGAAATATTATTTGCGTGAATTTTTAAATATTTGCCTAGAGCAAGTATGGCTCCAAGCTAGAAATGCGTATAGAAACATTAAAAAAAAGAATAAACTTAAAGAACTTAAAATTTGAGGTTATGTTAGTTATATGATGCACATACCCTATTAGTTTATATAAACCAAATAATCTACTTGATATTGACTCGATATATACACTAAAAATTATAAATGTGACAAAATTTTAACCTTCCTGTTTATTTTTTTCGGTTTTAGTAGTTTTTAAATCCCGATTTGTGTATTTAATGGAATAAAAAAATCTTCATTCTTATATATAAATTTTTAACATATAGTTTTGGGAATTTTAAACAGGGATGAATAAAATCTGTGTTGTTCATTATGTTAAATAACGTATTAAAAACTGCTCGTCCAGTACAAATGTCCTCAAATTGAGAATTAAATAAATGTTCTAATTTGTAAATAAAATTGACAAATTCCTCTGGAGGTGATAGCAGGTTTCCGTAAATATTTTTTTCGGTGTTAAAAGCTTTGAAATAAACTAATAATTTATTTATATTTAGTGTCTCTCATTGTTTCCCAAAAGATTTACAAATATCGCAAGAGTGTACTTCAAGGGTTTTCTTCAAAAGATATGTGCAAACATAAGTGAAAGCATTTTGCGTGGTATATTTTCTTTCGTATAGCTGTAATCAGGAAGAACAAGGGCTTTAGAAGGTTTCTCTTCTTTCTCTTCATTAATCGTGTCAGTTATGTTAGTAGATTTTATAGTCATTAATAATTCATCTAAATCATCATTGCAATTCATGTGAGCAGAATAAAAATAGTTTTTTGTTTATCGATTTTTACTTCTATTTGTACATGTGTTAAAATTACTTTACTCTTAAAGGAACCCTCCCTTCAAGTCTATTTTGAATAGCATTTACCTATATTTTTTTGAACAAAAATTATCCGATTCGTGTGTACAATAAATTCTATATCGAAAAAATATTAAAATATACACATTTTAAATGGAAAAATACAATTTTCCAATACATCCCCAAACCAGAGGTTGTATCTGACACATTTAAAAAATAATAAAAAAACATTAAAATAAGTTCCCTAAATATACCTCTATCAATGTGCTTAATCAGATTTAAATTACGCAGATTCGTTCTTAAAATATTCAAAAAAATCTTTAGAAATCACTAGATATATACCCGATTGACGATAACTTTCAGACCAACGGACACACCACTGGTGCTCTGTTCTCTAACTCAGAGAATTAGACCAATGGTGGTTGGGTCATCTTTGACGCAATGTAAACATGTGGAACTGACAACTAAACAACCCATTATTTGTCATACGCCACGGTACACGCGGGAAGCCTCGCTGTCGCTTCTCTGTGGTATAAGTTCTCTAGCCGAGTCCTAAATTTATTTATTGGTTTCCACGGCTACCTTTACTATTAGCAAATATGAAATCTTATTCAAATAATTATGGTTTTCCACTAGTTTTTCTCAAGCTTTTTTCTAGTTTGATGATTAATGGGTATGACGAAAAATATAATATGCACTGCGGGTCGTACAGTGCGATTTATTGGTCTCGAATAGTTGCAAACCTCGACCCTACGGGCCTCGGATTGCAAACTGTAATCTCCACCAAAAAGAGGACACTTACGACACTTGGTACATAAATAACTATAACGTCAGGCTCATTATCGGAGAGTCCTGAAATCCTTATATATCAAGTTTCATGTAAATCTGTAATAATGTTGCATTTCATTTATTATTTTTTTAAAATCAAGTTCGTAATCAGCGACCTCGAAAAGTGAAAATTTTCAAGCAAAAACAACCGAGATTTTCGAAAACTTTTCAAAATAATTTTTCATAACGAAACGGAGTTCTAAAAAATATAAACTAGCCGGCAAAGAAGTGGTAGGAAGCTTAATTTACGTTTACAGAAGGCCATTCAAAGAGTTTTAGGCTAATCCCTTCGGCTCCAATCGATTTCTTAATAACTTTCTTCTTCCGTTTAAGCACATTCCCCCATTAATGATAGCCCGTGTGCCATATCCCACCTCCGTCATTTATTACGGGACATCATGATGTATTTGGTAGTAATTGTATTAGTGACTTGAACTGAATATTTAAAGCTCTGAGATTTAATAAAGTTTCATAATTTGTTTTTGAGATAATTAGTTTATCATCATTTTAGCTATTGTCATTGTCAGCCATCATGGGCTGTAAAAAATTCAATTTTATACACTGTTAGGAGTGTGTAATAGTATATTACGTAATGAGTGGTGTAAGAAGCATATTACGCACGAATGGAAAAATTACGCACGATGCCGCGTAGCGGCGAGTGCGTATTTCCATGAGTGCATAATTGGTTTACAACTCGAATTATGTACTATACTTTACCTACGATCATATTTATTTATTTATTTAGTAAAATCTGGATTTAGTTTACTAGTCAACAATATTATTAAAAAAATATTGTCAGTTTTGACAGCGTTTGAAAATTACGTAGGCGCATTTGTTTTTTTAAACCCCGCGTTAGCGGTATAAGCCACCTATATTTGCGCGTCCCGTGCGAGTTGTTTACAGTGCGTTTTGTTTACAGTGCGTTTTGTTTACAATATGTAAAATTCAACTTACATAGATGGCAGGCACTGTGTGTTTTACTATTTACAGTAGTGATCGTAGGTAAAGTAGCTTTACGCACTGTTGTAGAAGAATTCTTTTTTAATAAAAAAAAAGCTACACACGTCTTTGTTTAACTTTTTTTGAATAACTATTAGAGCAAAATGTACTAGAATTTTAACGACTTGGTCTTTTCCAAGATATGTATTTATTAACCACTGCAGATAGTAGCACATAGTCCACGAGTCAGTGGACACATATTTTCTCTATACTCTATATTCTTGATAACAATGTCATCAAAAACAAACATGTCTCACTGCTCTCACTATCAATTTAACGTCCATTGCAAAAAAAAACAACAGAAATTCAAATATTATATAATAATTAACAATATGTAAGAAACAGCGCATTAGAATCACTGCCCCTAGTGTATTTTAAGTTAATCATTGTCCAAAACGGAAATTCATCAATTTACACTTTTGTTTTACACAGGTACATCTACGCAGTAATTTAAAAAAATGTCTTACCTAAATGTTTCTAAATAGTCCCTATATACACAAGAATATAATGTAAATTATAAACAATGCCGACGCACTACGATAACAATAGTATAATCCTCACACAATTCAAGATAAACAACATGCACATCGGTTCACGAAAGTTAAACTGTCATCTACTTCTTGTGTATTTAGTCTTCAGAAGTTCTTAGACTCGGTGGGGTTCCCTACCATGGTCTTGGGCACGCGTCCGCTCTGGAGGAACGAAGTAGACGTCGATGGTATCTACGAGTACAACGACTTCGTTTTTCAGATTTGATTAATGATATGTCACACCCAACTTATATTTTTTTAGTGATAGAAAATGGTAATGAATGACCGGCAATGATAAATCGTGGGAATCCACCGACAATTAGGTGCTTTGTCCAGATTCCTAATCAGTGGGCATTCGTTTTCAATGGAGCACTGCGGCCTGCGACATACAGACGACAGACGGCATATCTATTTGGGCGTTGCCAAAAATCTATTTTACTATTATTTTACTGAGACTAGGTACAGGATGAGTCTTTTTCTCAGGAACTGTTGAAAACATTTAAAATATTTAGATTTTTAAAATGACACTGGTTGTCGCCACCCCATTTATATAATTATTATTAATTATATCTTTAGAAATATTCCTTTTTTTTAAGTATTTGATATACTATATTTTGGAGGCTAAATGCAGTTAATAGCATTATTTTCATTTTTAGTCAATTGGTACGAAAGCGTAGGAAGGCCATGCCGTTAATAAAAATTATTGAACTCTAAATTCACAACTGTAAGTCTGAATTCACAATTGCATCTCGGAATTCACAATTGAATCTCGGAATTCACAACTGTACCTCGGAATTCACAATTGTTAAGTCGGAATTATAGACGGAGAGCCGGCCGTCGAATATCCTATGAATAAGATACATGAAAAACTTTTTGTGAGTGATTAGTACTACCACAGTCCTAAAGGGAGCCACCTTTTATACGAGCTAATTTTGCCCGCGTCATGGCTTTTTGACCTCACTTCCGGTTACGACTTTTAATGTTTTTTAAGTCATCAATAGTCCCTTGGGGTAAAACTTTTACCCCACCGGATCGCAAGACATGTACTCCCCCGTTTTCGAGGGCGGGGAACACGATGGTGACAATATTCTCCGACCTAGCGTCCAACCGCTACCCCTAAATCGAAAAAACCACCCCTTTTTTTTATTTTCCGGTGCTACGCTTGCGAGGGCTTGCCAGATCTGGTTTTTCTTGGTCAGATTGAATAAAATAAGTAAATATTGACCACAGGTGACCTAACCCACTCCCGGGGGTTGAAGCTACCCTCAATAACTAAATGCTACGAAAACAACGAAAATTAGCTGGAAAACGGTAAACCCCCGTTTTCGAGGGCGAGGAATACCCTCACCCCCAATAACTAAATGCCACGAAAACAACGAAAATCAGGTGGAAAGCAGTATACCCCCGTTTTCGAAGGCGGGGAATACGATGGTGACAATATTTTTCGACCTACCCTTCACCCACTACCCCCCAAATCGAAAAAAACCCATCCCCTTTTGCGATTTTGGTTCTTGTACACACACTAAATCACAATTCAATTTTTTTTGTCACCCCCGTGGTCAATATTTATTTATTTCATTCAAATTGACTAAAAAAAAAACCGATCCGACAAGCCCTCGCAAGCGTAGCACCGAAAAATCGGAAAAGGGGATGGTTTTTTCGATTTAGGATTCTAGGTCGAAAGATATTGTCACCATCGTATTCCCCGATAAATTTATGAAACGCTGATCTTAAAATAATGTGTCAGCTGCATCGCATCCATGGAAAAACGTGTTAGCTGACCATGTAAACATGTCGGAAACTTCAGGAAAATCGGAGCGTTTTGGCAAAGCTGAAAATTTTATATATTAATGTTTATGATTTAATAATTGCATTAATGTGTGTCAGCTGGTATTCCGATGTGGCAAAACCTGTTAGCTGGACTTTCAGATTGTGGCGTAGCGTTTAGTTGGGCGCAACACGCGGCAGTTTCGTTACTCAGCTAACGTATTTTAGGCAGCTGTTAATGTTAATAATTTTGTGAATGAATCGTATCAGTTTATTTTTTATTATAATTCTCTTACATAAAATATAATAATATAATTATTTATCGCGCGAGTCTTCATCATAATCTATTTCTTCTTCATCAGGAATTATCTTCAATAATGGGATTCTCCTCAGCCTCTGGTGATTCATTGTTTTCATTCGTATCTTCCACAATTTCTGTAAAAAAATATGAATATCACTAACGTTAATAAAATAGAATTCATTAGGAGTATAAAAAATGCATATATCCAATACCTCATATGTCTGTAGTTTCATTTACAATGCTGGTTAATTTCGGTAACCATTCACCCTGGAACCATTTGAACATGAGCTTCCCGTCGTGCTCCTCCCATCCATAATCAGTTGGCGAAGATGAAGTTGGAGTTGGAAGGTTTGCATTACTCCATAATTGGGCAATATAAGTGGTTCGCAGAAAATGTTGTTGTAATTCTGCTTTGCATGGGGGTAAAATTGATCCTTCAAAAGTCTGGTCTATACTCAACACCTTTTCTTTCGTATCAACTTTATATGCTTTCAGAAAAGTTGCTATGCGTACGCGATTAATGTTGTTAATTCTTTTGGAACGGTACATGCGGCAAACAAACTCTTCTAGAGCAGCGTAACTTTTTTCTGAATTTTCAGATGCCTGTCTTGAGATATCAACCAAAGCCTGTATATATCTAGGATGTTTCCTTATTAACTCAAACGGTATCTTCTTCCCTTTTCTCTAGAACGCTGGGTTGAAATCACAGCCGGTTAAGGCGTGAAAAGCTGGGAGAGCAAGACATAATTCTTTACCCAATTTTTCGTACAATGTATTGATGTCCACGTATCGTCGATTGTTACCGGTTCCAGCAAGTATCTTTATTTGTACATTGCTTCGCAGTGCATGCATATTTCCCAGCATAATTATTATTATTATGTCTGTGTCGGAACATCTTATCGTGACTCTAGCATCGACATCAATCTGACAAGCGTGAAAAACGATCTTAGTATCTTCTTCTTCATGCGAAGGGCATGATAATTCCTCATCTATTGTTTTTATTACCCCCCCCCCCATCGATTACTTGGAATTTGTAACAAACATCATAGTTCACGTAGACAGTTTTTGCGGAGAAGAAAGGCGCCATATGATTTTCTGCCCAATGATCACAGATGAATTTTACCAAGGCTTCTTTGAAATAAATATTTTTCAATTCATTGGCAAAATTGGATGGGCGCTTTTGTTCCGGGCCGCTGATATTAAATCTGTTGCCTTGTACTCGTCCTCTTAACAAATGCTCATTGTCTTTTATAGATGGAAAGAAATACCGATCAAAAGTAATTATTTTCCTGAATTTTCCGACATGTTTACATGGTCAGCTAACACGTTTTTCCACAGACCCGATGCAGCTGACACATTCTTTTAAGATCAACGTTTCGTAAATTAATAATCCTTTCTTTTTCAGCTTTGCCAAAATGGTCCGAAAAAAATTTTTTTTCTACAACTTTCGCAGCCTCTTCTCATCTTAAGTCACGGTTTTGAGCCAGCTGACACTTCATTCCTTAATAAGCTATAGAACAACAAGCTATGTTAAAAAAATCAGCTTTGCCAAAATGCTCCATTAACATTTCACACTACCTCCCAGACTAATAGGGTTGACGGTATTGGTTAAATTTGTTGAACCATGGCATTAATTTGGTATAAATAAAATGTATTCTTAAATTTACTTCAGTTTTATTCACGACCAGCCAACATGGTTGATAAAACGTACATAGAGTATAGTATCCGAGTATTTGCAGAACTATCTCATTCCCATAAGTTCCGAATTAACAATTGTGAATTTTGACTTATTATTGTGAATTCCGACTTAACAATTGTGAATTTCTACTTACAATTGTGAATTCCTATTTACAATTGTGAATTCTGACTTACAATTGTGAAATCCGACTTACAATTGTGAATTCCGAGATAAAGTTGTGAATTCTGAGTTAGAAAAATAAAATAGCATGGCCTTTCTACGCT
Organism: Rutpela maculata; assembly: GCA_936432065.2. Taxonomy (NCBI): domain Eukaryota; kingdom Metazoa; phylum Arthropoda; class Insecta; order Coleoptera; family Cerambycidae; genus Rutpela; species Rutpela maculata. Next base: position 348,600,512 of record OW386285.2, on the reverse strand, counting down.
TTCGTAAATTGGTAATTATGATATATTTTGAAAATTTATGATATAATTTTGAAATTTTCTCCAGAATAATAATAATTGAAAACTATATCCTACTAGCCAGCGTCTGCTATTAAAGGAAGAGGTTCTCAAATCGGCCCGTATCTTTGTTTTTCTATCAGTCGTAGAAAAACACAAAATAATTCATTCATTACTGACACACGTTTTTGAAGAAGTAATAAGGCTTATTACTCACAGCCGTGGGTAATAATTCATTACTCAATGAGCTAGGACCAATCACAAGAGTTCATATTCATTACTCAACAGTTTTTGTGTATCAATCATAAAAGACGATTTAAAGTTCAAAAACATCGCGTGTACCATAAATCAATTCAATCTGTCATAATAAAAGTAGGTCATCGATTTCGACGAAAGTAAAGAAATGTCACTTTTCGTACGCTCCTGTAGGCTCGAATTTTTTATTCCGCCGGTGCGATTCACGATGTGCATCAAATGCAATTCTCCCTCTTCCCACAATGATAATATGGCTCTTCAACTCATATATTATAGTGTGGCTTAGCGAAAAGATCGTGACCTGCTGGATTAAAGCTCCAAATATTGCACACTTCTTATATACCCTCAGTACAATTCAGGTGGAGGTGACCTATTTCAGTGTCCGCCATCTTGAAATACGACGCCATCTTTGTTTTCTTTGGATAGTACATGTAAATTTTCGACTTTTATTTGGTTTTTACTAAATATCTCCCCAACTTCTGGGTTTGTAGTAAAAAGGATTTAATTTAAACTAAATTTGCTACAATTTGAGACCAGAGCCGCTTTTGTAACTTTAATATTTTGCGAAATACAAGCTTCCAAAGTTTTGAACTCTTTTCAGGTTATTACGAAAATCTATACTATTGTCGGTTTTGCTAAATATTTCCAATGCAGTCAGTTTTACAGCAAACATTATTTTATTAATGTTTGAGAAGAATAAATAGGCTACAATATGAGTAAAGAGAGACATCAATACAATCACAATTTGCTGAGATAATGTATTTGACCATGTTACAAAGGTTTCAATAAAAAAATTACAGAATAACTATTAAGAAAATAATCATAAAAAGTATATTTATAATGTTGTTTACTGTTCACAATGGCCTTTGCAAAGACAAAGAGTTGTGCATGTAAGTGCAGCCTTGTTACAAACGCAATTCTTAGAGCACATCCGCACTTGGTTAATTCCCTACAGCTTTTGCTTGCTTCCGGTATAGACATCCAAATTAGTTACCATGTCTCTTCGTTTCTTTTCCATCCAAAGTTAGCTGGAGTGGGTGCATTTTGGAGTGATTTCAAACTGGCCAGATGCCAGATTGATAGATGCAGCGATTAATGTGTTGAATGAGGGCATTCTGTGTGGGCGGTAGACTTTGCATCATCTTTGCTTGTGATGAGATCCTCTCTGAGCTTGTTAATGCTGTCAAGTTCTGTTGTGCCATCATACAGGATGCATGTGAATCGTTCTATAAGTTCAAATGCCTTTGTTTTAGCAGAGAAGATAAATCCTTCAGTACCTGGAGGGTATACTTTCCATGTCTTCCATGCTGACTTTTTCTCCTTACCAAAAAATTGTGATGTAGTGTCTAAACCCGTGAAAGCATGGAAAAAGGGCAATGCTTGCGACATATTTTCTCCGAGCTCTTGGCAGATGGCGTTGATATGATAATATCGGAAGTTACCAAATGCAATCCAAAGTTTAATATTAGGTTTGTAAGTTTGTAGCTCGAAAAAGATACCTACTAGTATCGCAATAACATCTGTACTTATGAGGATGTTGGTTGCACCCTTTTGTAATTCATCCAATATATGAAGACACATTCTGGTATCAGCTGGGAGGAAAATATGAGGCGTCGTATTTAGAAAGTCTGGATGCTTGTATCTCGCAAAATATTAAAGTTACAAAAGCAGATCTAGTCTAAAGTTGTAGCAAATTTAATCTAGATTAAAGTTGATTCGAATAGTGTTGGTGTAACCGATGTTCGTAATAACCTGAAAAAAGTCCAAAACTTTGGAAGCTTGTATCTCGCAAATTATTAAAGTTACAAAAGCGGCTCTGGTCTCAAATTGTAGCAAATTTAGTTTAAATTAAAACCTTTCTGCTACAAACAGAAGTTGGGAAGATATTTAGTAAAAACCAAATAACAGTCGAAAGCTCTCCTGTTCAAAGTGTAGTAGTTCCATAACGGACGATAATTATATTGTTTGTGATGGTCTGTGCAAATCAGCTTTTCATGTGGAATGCAGTGAGCTAAAAAAGAATGTCGCAAAAATTATTAAAACATACAGTTCTCTTAAATGGCTATGCCAGGTATGTAATAAAATAGAATCTATCAAATCTAATAATCTAATTTTCAACGAGTTGTTGAAAATTTACTTGATGCCAAATTTCATGAACTATTTGCCAAATTTGAACAAGAGAAGAAACAATTTTTTGATGCAGTTGCAAGTAATCTCCCCGCTAGAACCTCCGAAAATCCAGTATTCACAAATAAAATATGTAGAACAAAAACCGAGGATATGGAGTCGCAAAAACCGAAGACTTCTACCGAGACTGATATTGAACCTACCGTAAAATCTTATAGTACGGTAGCTAAATTCAAAAAAGTTCAGCCAGTTAATTCTCTCTTTATAAAATCGAAAGATTTATCTCAACAGCCGCCCATGGAACTGTGCAACAAGATTAAAACATCCATTAACCCATCAAAACTATCAATAACATAAAAATCACCAATTATGGTGTTGTGATAAATTGTGAAATTCGTGAATCAGTGGATAAATTAAAAAACAGTCTGAGACTCCTCATCTTGGAGACACATGTGAGATGTCTGTATCAAAAAAGCTTACGCCAAAAATTATTATATTTGGAACGGAAAAAACGGATTTAGATGATGCCACGTTAGCCAATGAAATAATTCAAGCCAATAATGTTCCATCAAACCGAGATAATTTTGAATTTAAAATTGTAAGAAAAATCAACAATGCAAGTCTTGTAAATCTGTTTGTGTCTGTGGATCAACAAACAAGGGCTGATATTATAAAAAAGGAACATCTTTATGTAAGCTTGTTAAAATGTCGTGTAAAGGACTCGTATCACGTAAAAGTATGCAATACCTGCTGTGGATTTGGTCACCTCGCAATAAATTGCGATAGCAAATTTCCCGTATGCAATATATGTGCAGAAAGTCATCAGCCTTCATTATGTACTTCGAGAGACAAAAAAATGTGCAAATTGTATTCGGTTCAATAAAAACTCTAAAACATCCTTCGACATCAACCACTCAGCAAAAGACAAAAACTGCTCCAGTTATTTACATAAGCTTGATATGGTAAAAAAACAGTTTCAGTTTTTTTCAGTTACCGATTAGCAATTAAAGTACCCTGTGCTCAGTGTTGTGCATCATAACTTACAATGTGCAAAGAATAAATTAGAAGTGGAATTATTTCTATATCAAGAAGACATCGACATTTTTTGTATTTCGGAAACGTGGATCCAACCAACGGAAATTAGTCATATAAATTTTCCTAATTATAACATATCTAGTCATTTTTGTAGCAAAGATTTTTTGCATGGTGGAACCATGCCATGATCATAACTAAAAAAACTCTTGACTGTACTGAAAATATTAGATTGGTAAATTTAAGTATAGAAAAAATTTTTGAATGTTCTGCAATTGACGTAAAAATTAGTAATGAGTATTGTGTAATTTGCCTTTATAGAGCACCCAATGCAGATGTAAACATCTTTTTGTCCAAATTAGAAGAATGACTAAATTTACTAACTAGTAAATGTAACTTGTCACACATAATTTTATGTGTAAAAATAAAAATACCACCGATCTAATAGACCTAGTAAATTCATATTATGTTTCTACTGTTTTTGATGAGCCTACTCGAATACAAAATAATACCAAGTCAGCAATCGATTACGTGTAATGACAAATTTCACAGATAAAATAATAAACAAAAGTATTTTAAACACTGGTCTATCAGATCATTATGGACAAAAAATTGTTTTTGCTGTAGAGTTTACCCAAAAAGAAGAGTACTTCAAATTCAGATCTTTTTCTAAGAAAAACATTTCAAAATTCATTGAGGCATTAAACTCCAAATCTTGGCAAAATATTTATAATAACGGTAGTGTCGATACTAAGTACCTGGCCTTTAATCAAATTATAAGTTATCAGTATAATTCATCTTTCAAATTTGTTACAAGAAATATTCAAAATGACAACAGTTGGATAACCACAGGAATTAAAGTTTCATCATCTAGGCTAAAAGAATTATTCTCATTGCAAAGAAAAGGCATGTTAGATATAAAATACTATAAAACATACAAGAAAATCTACAAAAAAGTTATAAGACGAGCCAAACAAATGTATTTCGATGAACTCATAGCAACCGCATCAAACAAATCTAAAACGGTATGGAGAATAATTAATAACTCATTAAAAAATAACACCAAGACAAATAAATATGAAATTGAAATAAATGGAAATACAACATCGGACCATTCGATAATTTCCAATGAGTTTAACTCATATTTTGTTAACATACCAAAATCACTACGCACTTCCTTAAATTATCAAAATTCAGACAATTAACCATCAGTAATTACCACGAATGAATCAATTTATTTAAATCCTGTAACAACTACTGAAATAATTAATATTATAAATAAGTTAAAACAATCTAACTCTGTAGGCCCAGACGATAAATCAATTAAAATTATCAAAAAATGTGCTCATCAACTAGCTGAACCCTTATGTCACATAATAAATAAATGTTTTCAAGATGGTACATACCCCGATATGTTAAAAATATCCAAAATTCTGCCACTTTATAAAAAAGGTGACCATAAACTTCTTAGTAATTATCGACCAATAGCAATCCTATCTGTATTTTCAAAAATATTTGAAAAACTCTTGGCAACACGTATAATCACATTTTTAGAAGCTAAGCAAATATTGTCGCCAAATCAACACGGTTTCAGGGAACACAAATCTACCACTACCGCGCTTTTAGCTGTACTTGATCAAGTCTACAAAAATTTAGATCAAAACAAGAAAGTCTTCGCGCCAGTTTTGTTGATCTCTCTAAGGCTTTTGACTGTGTCGACCATCAAATTCTTCTAGAATCTATTAAGTCTTATGGTATACGTGACATTTGCAATGCTTACTAAGGTCTTATTTAACCGGTAGGAAACAGTTCGTAGATTGTTTTGGCAAAAAATCAAATGAATTTCTGGTTGACATAGGTGTACCACAAGGCAGTGTGTTAGGCCCGCTGTTTTTTATTTTGTATATAAATGATTTGGACAATTTAATTTCTTCTCATTATGGCGCATTTGCAGATGCCACAACTATTATTTCTTGCAGAGACAACTTAGATGTTGTACTCAAACAGCTCAAAACTAACTTTAGATCAGTAACTGAATACTTTAACAACAAAAAGCTTGTGTTTAATCAAGACAAAACATTTATTATGCAATTTTACCCGGTTTCATCAATATATAATTCAAGTTTGCTATTACAACACAATGGACAATCAGTGCAACAGCTTACCCCCCTTTCAAATTATTAGGAATTCATATTGACTTATCTCTTGATTGGAAAACTCATGTCACCTCAGTATGCACAAAGTGTGCAAGTAAATGTTTTGCCAGTGGCGGCTGGTGAAATTTCAATAATTTTTTTCTCGTCTCTGGCGTATGGGACCCATACGAAATATGGGAACTAACATCTAGAGAACCACTCCTCTAACGACCCGTAAAAATTTTTGAAAAAGCAGTTTGCGAAAAATGTTTTCAAAATTCGGTTGCCCCCCCCCCCCCCTAGGTCTAGGGACTCCTGTTGAAAATTATTTTTTTTTGTCATATACATTTTACTTTTCATAAAAGTACGACAATAGGTTCTGGAGTTTATGAAAATATTTTCATTATTAACTGAAATACAATGAACTGAAATTCTGTAATTTACAATTTAACAAATTATAAAATTTCAATTCGTTGTACTTCAGTATATAAACTATAAATGTTCGCCAAACTTTACAAATTGAGTGCTCAAATTCAAAATGGCCAAACATAACTCTACATCCATAATTCCTGTCTTCCAGTCTACTGGATGGGTTCAATATGTCTAATAACAATATACAGTATGTCCGCAGATGGTTTACAATAGGTATAATGGCTAAAATTTTTAGCTTTTCTAGAAAATGTTATTCTTTATAAATGTTTTTGCTTGCCTAAAAAATAGTAACAACGTGGAGAAAAATTATGTTTTTTTTCAAAAATTACAAAAACTTAATATTCCGTAAGCGTAAACTGGTTATTTTTTTATTTTGGAACAATACGTGAAATAAAAAAGTGGTTTCAAATTATATGGTCTGACCAAATTCAAAATTTTTACTGGAAGGCAATATTTAAAAAAAAGTTAATGTCTGGTGCGCTATTTCGTATCACGGAATAAAGGGTCATACTTTTTTAAAAATACGTTATTTACATATGCTTAATACATTCTTTTCTGATCAGTTAGACGACTTGCCGTTGGAATATCGTAATAGAATGTATTTTAAACAGGATGGATATCCGGCACATTATGCCTGCGTCGTATGTAATTGGCTTAATAGCAAATTTGGACAACGGGGGATTGATCGCAATGGTCCAGTTTTGTGGCCCCCAAGAAGTCCAGATTTGACAATTGCGGATACATTTCTCTGGGGGCGTCTATACAAATTATCTACCGACATAGAAATTCTAAAGCAGCGCATTTCGGCAGCTGTGCAATAAATTTCCATTGAGGAAGTTAGAAGTAGTTTTCACAACATTCGGAAACGATTGGAAATAATCGTTCAAATTGTAAGAGGAATTTTTGAAATGGGATATTTAATAAAGTCATAACCTACAAATATGCAGTTGCTTTTATAAATTCAGAATTAGGTGTTTTCACTATATGCAAATTTGCTTTTTTAATATTATTAAAATGAAGTACTCCATACATTAAAAGCACTTACCAATATTTAAACACCATTCTTTCATCTATCAATTTAAAATTTCAAAAAATAAATATCAAAACTGAATAACTGAACGGGTATCATACAAAACGGGCTGTGACGTCATTGGTTGCATTAACATAACCTCAACTTTTAGGTTTTTAAATTTATTGTCATTTGTAATGATTATATCCGCACTTCCCATTTGAAACCAGTATGGCTCCAAGCAAACATTTAAAAATTGACGCATATGATGGTGTCAATATTGTTGATTACTAAAAATGGGTTGCTAATTATAGGTTGCATTTCCAACCTACAAAAATCGACTTGTTTTATTGGGAGAAGATATTTAAAACTTTATGAACATTACATTGAACAAGATTTTAGTTGAAATTACGAGAATCAAGCGGACATGTTCATAATAGTGACATATTACTCGGAAATTTTTTAAAGATATGTATTTTTGAGGTTAGGTGTTTATGACCGATGACGTCAACAATATAGCTTAGCGTTTTCGGCGGTAAAATTTTAATTCAAATTTGAAAATACTTTTTCTTGGATATTATTCAACTGGTTGTGGAAATTCGAATGTTTTTAGTTATAATTAAGTATTACCTTCACAGTCAATGAGATTTTAAAATTTGTGAAAACACCGAATTGTTTATGTGATATTTACTCGCTTTGTTCGAATGCAATTAGCTAAATGAAAATTTGATAAAAACCGACAGGTATTTTACTAAAAATTCACTTATTTCGAAACATTGCAATATTCAAATGAAATTTTGAATTTGGACAGACCATATAATTTGAAGCAACTTTTTTATTTCTTATTTTGTTCTAAAATAAAAAATATGACCAGTTTACTGTTACGGCATTTTAAGTTTTTGTAATTTTTCTCATTGCTATTTTTTAGACAAGTAAAAACTTTTATAAAGAATAACGTTTTCTGGAAAAGTTAAAAATTTTAGCCATTACACCTATTGTAAATCCGCGGACATACTGTATATTGATGGGAAACAAATTATCGAAAAAATAACAAAATTAAATAAAAACTGTTGCATTTCAAGCATTGGGACTTTGTTCCGAATGCACTTTTTCAAGGAAGGATTTTGCCCCCTTCAAAAAATCAAATAAAAAAAAATTGTCTTCCATCAATATACATTGTTATTAGCCATATCAATGAAACCATCCAATAGATTGGAAGACAGAAATTATGACCTATTTTTGGCCATTTTGAATTTGATCACTCAATTTGTAAATTTTGGCGAACGTTAAAATGACTGCATAGAATTGTTTACCATGTTGTTTTTGAAAAAAAGGACATCCAAATGTACAATTTCCGGCAAGTTTGCGGTGTCCTTACCCCATGACTCTCTGCCCGGGGCCTAATAAAAAAAGTGTTTATTTTGTCTATACTTTCATGATACTGAGCGGAAGACCAAATTAATGCCTGCTCTTAGAAACTCGTCGCGTTCTGTAATCTAACAGTTTAACAATGAGTTTTTTTTTTAAATAACTGTTTAATTTTTGTACAAGAAATAATCGGTGCACTTTCTGGCTTGCTAACGCCCTAGTTTTCTTCATCTTTCTTTATGCCTCAGAAACATCGTTCGTTATGGAAGCAAATTAACAGACGGCATATTGATGCTTTCGAGATGTGGTCTGGAGGCGATTGCTACAAATTCCCTGGGCAGTCCATCATACTAATAGCTTTATTCTCCAAGAAATACGTCCCCAAAAGCGACTTTCAGGGAAAGCCAAATAGCAAGAGGCGAAGAGGATCTCTTCCTAGACGCTGAACTGATGTCACCAAGGAGCTGATGGGAAAGTGCTGTGCCCCTAACAGGCATCCACGACAGATGGCGTGATGTTATCAAACGTAGTATGCAGTAAACGGAGGTCAATACATGGATGGATCACAAAGCATCTAGCAAGACGTTGTGAATAATAATAAAAAGAAGTATTTTTTGTATACTTTGATTTAAGCTATTCATTCATAACATGTATTTTAAGGTGTTACTTTAGATTATGTTTACCTGGTGTATTCTATCTTTAGATAAAAGCGTGATATTATATAACACATAAATTGATTGATTATTGTTTATTGTTCGACGTGAATTAATTAATTAATTAATAACGGCTATAAGAACAATAATTTTATTATAATTTACATTGTTTTTCGCACCACATAATACAACCGTAATTATACATAATTAAGACAACAAATTTCTCATTAATTAACTACAAAATTACCGTTTTTTCTCTTTCCATACTATTTTCTATTAGAACAAAAACAACTTAATTTATTGCAAAAAGGTCTGACAAATACTGGGTACAATTCGATTCAAAACATATAATTATTGCATTAATTTTAGAAATTAAAAGTATTCCAGCAGCCAAATGAATAAGTGAAAGTTACTAATTTGCAAAGCTCAGTGAAGAAACAAATACTAATTATGACAAGTTGTCGGCCATAGGTGCTATCGTGAGAACGGTATATTGCTACCGCTGTTGTAGATTCCTCATCAGTCCAGTGTTAATCTTTTGAACATCTAAAAGTGTGAATAAATGCTCTATCATTCATCTTCCGTTTTACATAATATCGACATTGAAGTCGGTTAAAAATACATTTAAATTATCTTTTTATTTTCAATATCGATAATAGGTAGAGTTGAGCTGATTAACATCATGATTTCAATAAAGCAATTTTTAGTTTAAAATATAGTGCTTTTTTTTCTTTTCAAGTTCAAATGTTTAAACTTTACTAGTAAAAATTTTTATTTGCAAAAATAAAACTTTAAGAATCCTTTAATTTAAAGGCTTAAAACATTAACTTAACAAACATATGAATATATAAAAATATATTTTATTTCATACCGTCCGGTAAATGACTATTTCCCGGACTCATTTGCGGCCGGTAAATCTAACATTACAGTATCGGATACCGTAATGTGTTCCTTGCGAACATTACGCTATCTGATACTGTAATGTATTACCTAGCAACACTATCATATTATTGTTATTAGTAAACAAGTTTTGACTTTTTCACCTAAAAATATAAGAAATAAAATATATAAATACACAATTTTAGCAATTATTTAATACATGAAAAGTTAATTTTTAAACTAACTACAACAATTATTTATTAACACTATTTTCAAATGCTTTTCAAATTCTTTCAGAACTTCTCTCGTTAATGGTGAATATGTGGAATGAAAATCGTCGATTATCAAATGTTTATGTTTCATATAATAGATAATAATACTAATAATAATATAATACCTTGAGACAATTCGATTTTTCTTGTTTGACAGAAAGCTCTAAAAGAGCCTCTTGAATTTTCCGGAACAACATTTTATCATCCGCTTCTAAAGTACAATTACGAAGTAAGTCAGTTAAATACGTTAAATGACGATGACAATTATTAATATCACGAAATCAAAATCAAAATCTGCAAACTGAGTATACCTTTTTGCCATATTGTTGAAAAACAGGAATATAATAATGTCTATTAATAGGTTATTCAATATCTATAACAAAAATAACTGTCATAATTCAAAGAAACACATAATAATGGAGTCATAGCCAACTATAAAAATGCATCCCGAGAAGTGTTTTATTGAAGAAAATCATTCATCTCTGTATAGCGGTTTTTTTTACTGTAAAATATACTTTCTACCAAACTTTAGTAAATGAAGAATATTACATAACTATAGATTAGGCTTCTACTTACAAAATATTTTGCTTAACTAAAGTTAGTAATTTTTATTTTATTTGAACTTATATTAATTCATATTGATTTTATTGTGAAGTAAGCACTTTGGTCCCTACCACTACTTATAAAACATACTTTTCTACCCAACTTTAGAAAATGAAGAATGTTAGATAACTACAGATTAGGCTTCTACTTCCAAAATTTTAAATATTTTGCTTAACTAAAATTAGTAATTTTTATTTTATTTTGATTAAATAAGTTTTCTAGTTCTAAAGTTCCCTATTTTATTTGGAGCCAATATACAGATTATTTAATTTACACTAAAAATTATGATTTTTTCTGGATTAATTTTCCGGTTGCTTCAACATATTCAGTGGCGGTCTGGCCAGGTCGGCTAGTCGGCAAATGCCGACTGGGCCCTAGGGCCGCGTCTAACGAGGGGCCATTTTGGGATGAAAAAAATATTTTTCGGATTTACCCCCCCCCCGTTCACCAAAAAAATTTTGGGACGAAAGAAATTTTTTTTCGGGTCCCCCCCCAGCTCATCAAAAAAATTTTGGGACGACGTTTATATACATGGGAAGCAAAAATATTCAAATCGCTGACGAACTGAGTTTGAGTGTTTATTGTAAAATGCCGACTAAGCCCTAGACACCCAGACCGCCACTGAACAGATTTATTTTAAGTCTCCTCCGAAATCTCCATAATACAAAACAATGCAAAAATTATGGTTTTATTTAGTTGATAGTGACAAGCTAAAGGCAATCATAATTAGCTATGGAAAACAATGGCTATAACATCGTTACGGTGATCGATTGTTAGATTACGAACTAATATTTTTCAAATTTCAATAATTATAACTTTTTATTCATTTTACAGTACTCGTTTATATTCCAGACTCGGCTCCTGCGTCGCCTCGTCCGTAAAACAACTCGTACTATAGTAAGTCACCTACCGGACTTATAACGTAAATTACTATTCTTCAAAACAGTACCTACAAAACAAGACATATTAAGTATTACAACGTTTAAAGTGAAATGCTAATTTAGATGGTTTTTCATTGCCCAATCTATTTCTAATATCAGAATGAACAAGTCCATATTGTGATGTGTTTTTTCATCTTCAACCGTGGAAATGGCTTCCAACAATTCGGCGTTCCACTAAACCTTAGGTTCATTTCATTTAAAATAATGTCAATTACTTGATTAATATAAATACTGTTTTAAATGGTGATTGGGTACCACAACATCTGTAGATCTTTCCCCAGTATGATTGGTTACAATGTAGTCTTGAAGTTTTCTCGGTACTTTTCTTTTGCATAGTGGCGAGGAAACAGCTGCATCATCGTCTTCAATATGAAACTCAGTATTTAACATTTTTATTATTTCTTCTTCAGTGCCAGTTCTCATTTCTTCAAGAGATTTTGTAGCAGCATTTATAATTTCAAATGAATCTCTCAAGCTACATTCACGTGCCTGGAGGGCTTTGTTCGCAGACTCAGTACTTAAAATTGTTTTCACAAAAACAAAAATCTTTAGATTTAATAATAACTAACAGGACGTTTCTGCTATTTGTAACAATCTGGAAAATTTTCAGAGAATCTAATATTTTGGGGTTCTTTTAATAACAGCGCATTTTAATTATTGAAAATAAATAAAAAATATTAACTAAAGTTTTCTCAGGTCGTCTCCGGTTTTAAATAAAAAATATATTTAAAAAAAAAATAAAGTCTTAATATGGAAAACTTTCCAGAGGGTGCTCAAAGTTTTTCAGGGGGTGCTCGGCACCCTCTGACACCCCACTAGCTACAGGCCTGGGAATCACGACCTGAGAGAGCGTCGTTAACGATATAAGGAAGTGCAGCAAGTGCATTTTATCTCGAACCCGTCTGGTAGTAGAAGAACGGGGTAGCACGCGGCTGGCGCCCCTTAATAAATAAATTGGTGTCGCGTCAATTTGACGCCAGGTGGTGAGTTCTTCTACATTGTCAAGGGACATAAAGCAATCTGGGGGAAACGTCAGTTCCGCAAAGTAGTATTCCCAATGTAGGTCGGTAACCCATTCCCTTCGAAGAATCGGGTCACCGCCAAAGTACTGACTCAGCTCGAAATGGCGTTAAAGCTTGATCATATCTCCTCTAAAATATCTGGCATTGCAAATTTCTGTTCTCATCTTCAGAACTATTAAAAACGGCATTAAATTTTTTTCATTCCTCAAGTGCAAAGGACAAACTGGAACCTTTCTCCTGAATTCTGTTAAGTGTGACAGAAATTGAATTCAGAAATTTTAAAAGTCTTCGGTCGTTCCTTTAATTTGAATATTCGACACTTTTTTAAAAATCAATGTCATATTTGTGTTCGTCACAGATTTGCAACAATTTGAGCCATTCAGTAACACAAACCTCAAGGCGGTCGGAAACTGTATTCTATCTAACATCTTATGATAATATTATTTTCTTGTCCCCTTTCTCTTTGTACCAAGCATTTAACAAGTCTCTATTGCGAAAATATTTTGCAATTTGAACTACGTGTGATTTTACTTTTGAAGCTTCCAAATCTTTGGAAAGCACATTTTCAGTATATGGGCAGAACACCCATGTTATAATGAGATAATTTTTTCCATCATATTGTTCATGCTTGCTGCATTGTCTGTGACCGAACTAGTAACATTGTAGTTATACTGATTTTTGCACTTATTTAATATATCATTTGCCAAGTCTGCAAGATAATCACCAGTGTGTGGATGTCCTTATATGTATCTATACTTTAAAGAAGAAAACTGTTTCCGTTTTCTAGTATCACACATTATTGGTTCAGAATGAAATTTTGACCAACCATCAAGAGACATACGAACTGATTGATCTGGTAAATGTTCAAAGAACTTTGAATTCTTCTTCTCAAATGTTTCATTTAAAAGAGTTGATGATAATTGAAACCTGGTCTTAACATGTCAATGGCTTTCCGAACTTCTCTTTATTCAGTGGACTTAAGAACAATTTATTACAAAAATGGCTCTTGCTACCTGTTCGTCTAATTCTTTCTTTTTGTCTTGACATGTTCTTACAACAAAGGAGCAAGAAAACGCATCTTTTTTTTCAACTAACAACCCAAATAATTCGGAATTGCAGACAGAGAGATATGTTACCAGATTTCAGGCCTCCTACTACTATATTTCAATTTTTTTTTATGACATTTTATGACACAAAATTTGAGTTTTAATGCCTGAAAAATGAACTAGAAGCTATATTATATTAATAGTTGAACTTTATTGAAATGAGCTGATACGTTTCAAAGACCAATTGCCCGAGGTCCTTCAGCCCGTTTCGATTTCCATCTTAATGTCATTTAACAAGTATACATGAATTAATATAATTATAGTAAGTTCATTTGTATTTATATAAAACAAAAAAGAAAATTTAACGTTTAAATATATATGTATATAAAAAAAAAACATGCATATATGTGTGCTGTATATTTCGTGGTGATTATCTCAGCGATGTGATTTTCTCCTAAAGGGTATTTGCAGGATAGGATAGATATGTCTGCTTCTTCTGGCATTTCTTCTTATACAATACTCATCTATTATATTTTTATTTTGATGTTTTTGACAAAATCTGAGCGTAAGAGAGGAAAGTCGTTCCTGGATTGGCTGGATGTGGGTATTAATAGTTTTTTATTGAAAATGAAAATATGTTATAATACTTTGTATTTAGGTAGTAACGTTATGTGAAAATCCTTTCTCTTTTGGCAATTGTTTTAAAAAATATTTCTTTAAGCCCACTTTTTCAAAATTCGGGATAACAATTTTTTTAAAGAGAGCCATCGACTATTTACGTGCCATAACATGTGTTTCGTTACAATGTCAGACGCAACTACATCAAATTTCGATTAAGCATAGGAGATAAAATAAAATATTTACAAAATGAATTGTAAGTATAATTTATTTACCTATATTTAAAGAAGACATGCACATCTTGCGCAAAAGAACCGAAATCAAACGAAATTCTTTTAAAAACTCGCCAAATGTTAATGTTCTGATTTGCATTAAATTTTAAATTGGTTTAACAATTTTATGCATGGTTGAAAATGGTAACGGAAACAAATTTTATGATTTTTATGACAAGAGAACGATTTTATGACAATTTTAGGACATTTTGCGTATTTTATGACATTTTAGGATTTTATGACAAGTATGACCCCAGAGATTTGTAAATCGGAGTTACGTATGAACTTTTCCAACAAGATGGAAAGGTGCTTTTTCTTAAGGACGTGGAAAATATGAGGAAGAATGGTAAGAAATGCGATTTGGAACAGGACTTTAAGAAGATTGGTGGAATTCTGACAGGGCCCACTCCTTTATTAACATCAATCGAATCAAGGGTAGTTTCCACATCTAAAGGACCTTATACATATCGACAGTAATATCTGGAGTAAAATTACATTCAACAATGTAACGCATTGTAAACTGAAAAAAAAACTTACAAACAAATTTGATATATCCTCACCACCCTCAGCTTTAGATTTACCATATAATACAGAGAGAGGCAAACCATCAGATTTTTTATTTAATTCAATAAAATTTCAGAAACATTTAACATTATCCGGAATAGATCTTTTTTTAATATTACCCACATATTCAGCATAACATTGTTTAATCAATAAAGCAACTACATCTTTTACGAAGATCACTAAAAATCAAATTTACATCTGGATCGCCTGATTGTTTAAACTGTTTATGAGTGTTGTTTTTTCGCAGATTAAATGTTTCAGCTCGGAACTGAACCAAATAGAATATTTCTAATCTCGTTTAGTTTTTAAAGGTATAAACTGCTCAATGCAATTACACAGAGTATTATAAAAAATATCATCTAGAGCATTAACACTAATAGTATTTGAAAATAAACTAGTGGAAGCATTATACTCTTCGCCGATTTACTGAGCTTTTTATATAATTATTGTTACACATTTTATAGGATACTTTTCGCATTTTCTTGTAAATAATATTAGTTTTTTGACATTCTAAATTTTGTGATACCAACTTTTTTGGGAAAAAAATATATGAGAAAAAAAAAACAACCGCTCCGTCAGGAATTCGAACACAAGACCTTTGGATTGCAGGGCAAAGCAAAGCAAAATGCAAACATATATTTATTTAAAATTGCTTTAGCCATTTGGCTATCACACATTACTATCAAAATTGAATATCCGTAATATCATTCCAGAATTATATTTCAACGGATTAGATATATTATTGTGAAATATATATATATATATTAGTAAAATGTAAAAACAAAAAAAATTATAGAGAATAACATTTCGCAAGATTTCTATTTAAGTACAAGTGACAAAAATTAAGAATTTTTTTTTTAATTTAAATGATTAATAACTTTTTTATTTACTGATTGATTTTTTTAAGAAATAATAGGATTCTTCATCTTGCTAACGCTAACTTACTTTCGAAATTTTAATACAATCGGACTTTCCTGTCTTAAGTTATCGTGCTTACAAGAAACGTGACGGACGGACAGATAGTCGGACATTTTGAAAGTTGTTCAAAATTCGTTCACTAACACAATGATATGAAAATTTTTTTGTCTGCGAGCGATATTTACGGATTTAGAAATGTGCCGATCGAATGCAATATACTCTTCGTTTTCGTATTTGCGAAGAGTATAATAATACCAATCCATTGATAACAAATGATTGTTTATCTGATATATTGTACCAAATTTAAATCGCAATAAAAAATTTCCCATTCTGTCGTTTTTAATTGCTTTATAGTTTCTGCGAATCTAGTTACGTCGAAATACATCCGAAAAAGCAGAGAAACACTCATTTAAATGAGTCCAGGACTGGTATATATAATTTAGAAAGGATAACACAAATCTAGGTGCCTCAGTAGGTACATTATTAAAAATACCTACGCAAGTTGCAGCATCCTAAATACCGAACATAATCCTATTTATATCTCCACAATTACTTTTAATATACCAGTTAATTAATGTCAGGTATTCTGCAATTATAGCGATACTTTCAACAGTTTTCATAGACCACCTTTTACCAGTGATTAAAGATGTAATTACCTCTTTTAGCTCGTACACTTACATTATTAACAGAGTTTAAATACATTATGAAGTTAAATCGTCGAACTTACCGTTTCGTGTTTCAAATCATTTGAAGTGAGATCTAGGTGTTTTTATATTATAAGCGGGTTGTTTCTAGATTTGATGTGTTAATCCATATAACAAAAATTTACACGAAAAAATATTAAGAATTCATCATTCATTTTCTAGCACTGGTGCCACTAAGAATAAGTACACAGTCAATATTAGCATTCGGGCAACTTTATTCGTTTCGTAATAATCTTATTCAAAATAGCTAAGTAACATTTTGCACTAAAATTATAATAAAACATAGTTTACGTTTATATAAAACATTACAGTTTACGCGCCTCTGGCGATCACCCTGTACGACGGACACGAGACAATTTCAATCATTTTACTCTATATGTGATCTGAATTTGAAACAAAAATTTTCAGCCCGATAGAAGTTACAGGGTTTGATAGGTATTCGCATGCGCAAATACGAAAATGAAGAGTATATTCAGGACCATACCCAGCTTTGGCGGGCCCCGGGCAAAGTAAATCTTCCGGGCCCCCTTATTTTGGAAAGGATTTTAAAAAATGGAAAGGATTAAATTGCGTTGTTTTTAATTTTTTGTAGGCCCAGGCCCCGGACAAATGACCCGAGAAAACCGGTCTGAGTACGGCCCTGAGTATATTGCATTTGATCGGCTCATTTCTAAAACCGGAAATATCGTTTGTCTTCATTGTGTTAGTGAACGAATTCCGAGACGAATTCTGAACAACTTTCAAAATATCCGTCCGTCTTTTCATCACGTTTCTTGTAAGCGCGATAACTTAAGAAAGAAAAGTCCGATTGTGTTGAAAATTTGACAGTAAGTTAGTGTTGGCTAGAGGAAGAACAAAATCGATCAGTAGATAAAAAAGTTAAAATTATTTAAATTTGATTTTTTTTTTATTTCCATAATGTTTCTCTAATTGAATAGAAATCTAGTGAAAAATTTCCTTTTAATATCTATTTATATATTTTATTGATATACATTTCATAATATAATATCCAACCTTGGAAATATTATTTCAACTCGCCGCTTATAATATAAAAATGTACATGTTTTGGGTGGTGGTGTAGTTCTTACGTTCTTGACTCGGAACCCAAGGGTCCTGGGTTCAAAACCCACATGGATTTTGGATATGGTTTCTTTGCACTTTATTTTATACTGAATGTTTCACCAACCAAGTTCATATTATAGAATTAAAAATGTCTAAAACTAACATTATTTACAAAAAAAACTGCGAATAGTATCCTGCAGTATGTGTAACAATTGTATAAAAAGTAAATCGGCAAAAAGTATAACGCTTCCTCTAGTTTACTTTTCTTTATTCAATAAGAGCGACGCCTTATTGAATACGACGTTTTGAATTTTGAAAATTTAGATATCAAATTCGTGCTTACCGACTATATTATCATATTCAAAATATATCGGAAAAAAAATCCAAAAAAGAGCGAATGTTTTTGTTTTTAATGGATAAACTTTGAAGTATTTGACATTCAAAACATCCCAAGTAACATTTTTTCGACGTCCGACTGTTTTTGCACCAATTGAAACGTTAATTTCATATTAAATAAAAAAGTGTGAATGATTAATTTTGAATAAATGATTTAAGTATTTTCAATATATTTTTTTTTCTTTAAAATGCTAAGAATCCTATCATGTAATTCAATACTTCGTCAGTATTAGCTAGAAGAGTAGTTGTTTTGATTGATTCTCCAATAATGAGTGTTTTAAAGTATTTACCTGACTAGTATATTAGCGTGCCCAGATTAGGGCAACAATATACAGAAAGTAGGTATTTTCATAACAAATAAAAAGTGTGTAAGTTGTGATTTGCATAATACCTAAATAATATTCTCTAATCATGATAAAAGCAAATAAATAAAAAATAATTAATTGTAAAAATTAACGCCGGATGATGACTTAAGGACATAAAACTGTTAGCCTAGTTGGTTGATTGCTAGTCAAACTAGTCAAATTTGGTATGGTTAGAACACGTTGTTTAAACCTCAGCGGTTACCCAAATATAGTGGACTTCTTATTCCTTAATTGGCCGACGTTGGGTTAACGTCAGCAGCCAGCTAAACCTAAAAAATCTCTTAAATTGCTTATATTTAAGCCTTATTGGTATTGTTGGGTTATTCCATGTGAATCATAATACAGTATGCATATTCATAAAGAGTTGCAATAAGCAATCTTTACCACGCTAGCTTTGCACAAACATCATGTGTAAATTAATATTATTAGTACCGCTCCTTACTAGGCAACTAGGCCAGAATGACCCATTGCACCTAGGGATCTACAGTTTAACGTGGACTCCAAACCACGGTCGTCAACTTTAACCTACCCTGGGTCGTCCACCACCTTCTGGCGGTTCAACGGCCCGGAATTGTCTCTGTTGGTAGCCTACCGACTATTAGATGAGATTTTGGGTCACCCATCCAAATACCGGACTCGCTCAGCGCCGCTGCGCTTCGCTGATCGAATGTCGGAATTTAAACTGATGGCCGTACCTCATCCCCAACATCATGAGTAAGTAATATTTAGGGTTTCTAAACATTCCTTATTTCAACTTCTACGTTCCGTAATATGGAGACCGACCTACTATCTCATCCTGGAAAAAAATCCGAATGAAAATAAAGCCGCGAAAGAAAAGGCTGCTTTACAAAAACAGAGTCTGTTTCCCTTAGACGAATCTAGAAAAAAACTCGAAGAAAAAAGCCTAGAAAAATGAAACCGAAACAAATCTGCGACAAAACAGAGTGATATATGACGTATTTCTTAACTACATCTCTTGTGCAAGTTTATGATGGAGTATCGTAATTGGTGTCATTTTTGTTCTGTATGCTGTACAGAATGTAAAAAGTGAGTGGTTTCAAAGTCATCATTTGTCCATTGGACACCCTCATCAAAGACGAACCTATCCTCGAAAGGATTTGAAATTCATGTTTCTTAAAACGTCATATAGGGAAGAGAGTACTATTGGTACAAAATTCTGTTTTTTAATAAATACAAAGAGAATTACGCGATTTATATTCATCTTCATCCTCTGACGCACAATTTTCACATTTACCTTTAAGCTGTCATAGAAATAAGCAAAGAAAGAATGGTTTCTGGCCGTTTGAGGGGATGCGTATGACTAAAAACTTTTTTCACCCTGTTATTCATGTTCAGCACCCTCGAAAACGGGGAGGGGGGGGCAGGTTTCATAACTTTACCACGATTTTGCCTACTTTTCCGACTCCTTACATCCACTAGAGGCAGACCATATAAACCGCTTCACCTGTCATATTCATGGGCGCAGCCAGGGGGGAGCCACGAGGATTGATATTAGTAATTCCCTAAATTTTCAAAATTTTCTAGTGCGTACTTTTCCCTATATCGATCGACGCAGTTGCCGGAGGGACACCCCTGTATAATTGCAATCCACATTTTATAAATCCGTGTTTATACGTGTTTGTTTGCTCTCCAATGGATCACAATAGTCGTGGCGTCATGCACGAGGCGGTTAATTTGAATTGCATTCCAAGCAGTCTTAGAAGCATGCCTTCTGTACATGTGCTTTAAGGGTCAAAATAAATTACTTAAAAATGCATCTAAGGATTGGTACGTTATTTTTTATATTTAGCTATTGAAACCTAACTACTGACATAAAAACAGAGCTGGATTATAAGTTTTTTACATGTGGTTTTCAAATTTCTCTACCGAAAATAATAAAAAAAATATTTTCTGGATGGCCATTTCTGCGCATGCGTTCTACAAGTGTCTGGAAAATTATTGGGAACGTAGTTCTTTGATTATTTCTTTGTATTCTAACCTCAAAGCCTGTTTTATTCATTTTCATTTGAAATTGAATTGCTTTTCATTATTTTATACTATTATCATAGATTTTCAACCTATAATTTCGTGTTTAAATATTTGTAAGTAAGTATTTTCACTTAGAAACGCAAATAAATAAAGAAATTACATATTGTATCATTTATTCACAACTCATTTCTATTAAATCTATAAATGATTAAAATAGTTTAAAATTGATAAATATTCCATGAACATGCTTCATCTGTTAGGGTACGAACATGCCGAAGATACTACCCAGCTAAAAGTTCATGCCGCAGTTTCAGAAGATGTATCGAAGCCATCAACGTGTAAAACAAACCTATACATTTAAATGTGACCGCACATACCGTGGATGCTAGCAGCGTGAACTGCTCTTAGCACAAATTGATAGCTTCGATGCATCGACTGAAACTGCCCTGAACTTCTATATCTGCGTAGCATCTTCGGCATGTTCGTACCCTTACAGAAATACTACAGTGTGCAAAGAGAGCCAGAGCAGCTATATATGATGTCATAACTATATCCCCTTGGACAAGTACATTCTGCATCTGTTATATTTTTATCGTTATTCAAAAATATCTGAAAACAATTAATTACGTTAAAAGTCAAATATGATAATGTTTAAAAAAAAATGCACACACCCTATTTTATAGATTCTATCTCTCATGCTAGCATGAACATGTCCCTCAACAATCGGTACTTCGGGATCATAAATCATTCCTTTCACGTGGCTCGCTTAACAGAACTTTCTGCCTTGACCATATGAGTTTTCATTTATCTTTAAAAAATTGAGCAATCGCAGAAAAATGCAATACGTGTTTTTGAACCATTTTTCAATGCTAAAAATAGGTAAGTATATAGATAGATACATATTTAAAAATTACTTTGTTATAATTTCAATCACAAACGTAGGTACTTACGATGCCGTTGAAATATATTATTATTGACTCCAGTACAAATTTGGAATGCAAACGCTTTAAATACTCTAAAATCCTTGGGAATTATAAAAGAAATAATCCACTATACATAACCTTAAACTTCATCTAGTCCAGGTAAACAAATAAAAAGATGCAGATATGCTCGACATACGTATACTCGCGTGCGCAATAAAACATTAATTTCTGAAAAAAATTCAAGAGGACTTTAAAAATTACAGTTTTATTACAAGAAGGCGCAGCTTTTAAAGTTAAAACATTTGTATGATAATTCAATAGTTAAATATTCACAGATTTTCTGAAATTTCAAATTCAATTTTGATCAGTGTCTTATGTACAGTGGTAATAAGGTCGATGTTAGAAATAGGATGGAATAGTTAGAGTGGGAGTGAAACGTCACACTATTTCGGTCCATTTATATCGATACATTTTTTTAGTACCTTAAAATGGTTAATATTTTCTGTAAAACTTTGCACAACATTTTTAAAGCAGTGGTTCATTACATAAATGTAGTCTGATATGCAAACAAAATGAAGAAACAAAAATGCTGCTAATATAAATCATTAAAAATAAGCTACGACAATAATAATAATATAATTATTGATTAATTGAAAAAACTGTGTTTACTATTTTTGTACTTTATCGTAATTTATTGAGGAATTCCGTATTCCGGTCAGTGAGTCCGTTGAAAATGACAACTATATTATTATTCAACCGACGCAACTGTTACTGAAATCCATTTAAATATGAAATACTTTTCCCAACTAGCATGGCGAGCGACATTGACATCGAATTTTCGGTCTAATATTCTGACACGGAAAAAAATGTAAACATTCCATTGTTGAACGAATATGGTTGACTAATAATAGTAGTCGATCGGTTATTGACAGAAGGATGATGACCTGTCATAAGACAGCGAGTAATATGAGCGTGGTGTTACAAAAGAAAGTAGGGCCTTTGGGAAACTAGAACGCCGATCCTCCGATCCACTTGCTAGACTATTCGAATAACAAGCGTACGGAGCGTTAAGACTTGAATCTCTGCTGTTTATTTGAACCGAAGATTTGAATAGATAAGTATAAGTAGGTACTTAGAGGGTACCATGAAATCTGTAGAATCTTGTTCTTGCGTTCAAAACAAATGCACTTTGAAATATACTGGCTGTGCTTAATATTTTACGAACATTTAGTCACCAAAAAATGGGGAGCCAATATATGATTCACTTTCTATCGTTCTCTAGTAAGATCTATCTTCGATTATGCTCGTGTTTTTTGCGGATCAGCAGCAAAAGTTCATCTTCAGAAAATTGAACAAATTAAAAACAAAAGTCTCAGACTGTGTGTTGGATTTCTTCAAAGAGTCCCTTGAGTATCCTAGAATCCGAATGTGCTGAACCTCCTTTACACTTAAGAAGGCAAAAGTTAAGCGATAACCTACTACTAAAAATCTACAGTAGGAATAAGGATGTTGTTAAAAATACACAAATTAACCGTACTGGGCCACACAGCAAAATACTGGGAAATGAAAAAATTGCCGGTATTAGTGGAAAACCACACATGCATATCTCAATTTAAAGAAGAAATACATCAGTCGGACATTCTTCCCTGTTTCCCACCAGAATATTCAAATTATGAAAAATCATTCATAGATCGTTTTGTTAAACAACATAATATTTAAATCAAAATTAAGCACTAACTGGACCAACTACGATTATATATTCACCGACGCGCGACGGCTCACTCAAAAATAACGAAACCGGCTATGCTATTTACCATGAATACGAAAATATGTCTAAAAAGTATCTCTTGCCAACCAACTCATTTACACTATTTACACAGCAGAGCTAGTAGCAATCAAGGGGGCAATTAAATATTGCTCAGAATACAAGAAAAACAACTTTGTTATATTCACAGACAGTAGTGTTGAAAATACAGAATTGTAACCCAATACCATGAAAACGAAAATATGTCTAAAAAGTATCTCTTACTAACCAACTCATCTATTTACACAGCAGAACTAGTACCAATCAAGGAGGCAATTAAATATTGCCCAGAATATAAGAAAAACAACAAATTTGTTATTTTCACAGACAATAAGAGTGTACTGTTGAAAATACAGAATTGTAATCCAAGGTCTGACGCAAACTATATAATAATTAAAATTATAAAATATTACAACAAACTAATACAACGAAACAAGTGCCTTGAAATAACACGGATAAAAGGACACGCAGGTATTACACAAAATTAATATGTTGACAAGTTAGCAAAGGAAGCAACTTTAAAATCCCCAGCGCAGACATTAATAGACTAATAAAGGAACGACTTAGAGAAAATTGGAAGCAGCACTATCTAAATTATCCAGCAGTAGAAAATTATAAAAAACTTCAGATATAAATTAAAATGAGACATCCTTGCTTTAATGGTGAACTTAATCGAAATTTCGTTAAGAGTAATGTGCCGAAATAGATGTCCATATTGTCTTTACCCTCAATACAAATACAAACAAGCTAAAAACGTACTCTTCGCCAATTTACTGAGCTTTTTATATATAATTGTTACACATTCTATAGTATACTCTTCGCAGTTTTCTTGTAAATAATGTTAGTTTTTGGACATCCTAAATTTTGTGATACCATCTTTGTTGTGAACAAAATTATATAAAAAAAAAAAATGAAAAATACCCAACTTGTGTGGGATTTGAACACGGGACCTTTGGATGGCAACGTTTAGCCGCTGTGCCACCACACATTGCTACCAAAATGGATTGTCTGTGATATACCTATATCTTTCGACAATCATACATATTTCAACTCGTACTTCTATGAAATATATATTAGTAAAATTCATAAACAAAAAAAATATATTATGGAAATAATATTTCGCAAGATTTCCATTTTAGTACAAGCGACAAAAATTAAGAGAATATATTTTTTTAAATTAAATAATTAATAATTTTTTTATTTACCGATCGATTTTCTTCAAAGACAATAGGGTTCTTCCTCTAGCTAACACTAACTTACTTTCTAAATTTCAATACAATTCTTAAGTTATCGTGCTTACAAGAAACGTGACGGACAGACAGACGGACAGACGGACGGACGGACAGACGGACATTTTGAAAGTTGTTCAGAATTCGTTCACTAACACACAACTACGAGCGATATTTACGATTTTAGAAATGTGCCGATCAAATACAATATACTCTTCGTTTTTGCGAAGAGTATAACAAGCTAAAAACGTAGGTACTCTTCGCCAATTTACTGAGCTTTTTATATAATTGTTACACATTCTATAGGATACTCTTCGCAGTTTTCTTGTAAATAATGTTAGTTTCGGACATCCTAAATTTTGTGATACCATCTTTGTTTTCAAAAAAAATTATATGAAAAAAAAAATGAAAAATAAATATCCAACCTGTGTGGGATTCGAACACACGATCTTTGGATTGGAAGGCAAAATTTTAGCCACAGCACCATCACAGATTGCTACGAAAATTGATTGTTAAGTACAAGCAACAAAAATTAAGAGAATATATTTTTTTAATTAAATAATTAATACATTTTTTGTTTATTGATCGATTTACTTCAAAAACAATAGCTAACACTAACTTACTTTCCAAATTTTAATACAATCGGACTTGTCATTCTTAAGTTATCTTGCTTACAAGGAACGTGACGGACGGACGGACAGACGGACGGACAGACGGACATCTTGAAAGTCGTTCAGAATTCGTGCCGATCAAATACAATATACTCTTCGTTTTTGCGAAGAGTATAATTACAAACTGAATCTGAAAGAGGACCCGTACTACACCTGTGGAGAAGGCAATTTACAACACTGTTTGATGGAATGTCCTTTAAATTTCCAGGAAATTAGTGAAATGCTTTTTAAACTTGTCCGCAACAAGATTTCACTACCTACAAATCTGCCCAATTTACTAGCATTAGAAAACAAAGATGTGTATAAAATACTCTATAAATTTATAATAAAAAACAAAATAGAGAAGTAAACGAATTAGGTAAAAGTGTATATCTAATGCAAGTATCTGTATATGTGTGAATATGTACGTATGTATGTATGTCTATAGTAGTATATTCTATTTTAGGATACTATTGTCGTAGGTGTTTTGGAAAAAAAAATAAAACCTAAAAAGTGGGAAAATATATTATAGTCTAGGTGCCTACAAAAATGCAATTTATACATATCCTCGTATAACTTCTTGTACGGCATAATTGCGCCTAGTCTATCACTTTTTTCCTCTGCGAAAATTTTCGTAAATGCGGCGTTTCTCCTCGGCATGAAAAAAACGATTTCCACACGTCGGACTGGAAAATCGGCAAATATATTTTGTCCGACAATTCGAAAATTTGATTCTACATATTTTTATTAAGCAATCTTGAAAAAATCAGCTGGTTATCAATAAGGGCCGGTTTTATAGGTACAGGTTAAACCAAAGTTTAACTAGAAGTTTTACTGGAAGTTTAAACTTTAGATTTTAGTGTTCGCTAAAATGCCGTTTTATAAGTGCTTGTCAAGAGCGTCAGATCTATCGCCATTTTGTTAGTTGGTAGCATAGTAACAAATTGGCGATTGATGTCATTTTCATTACTGGTACTTTAACTTTTCGCGATAAGTGACAGAAGATCTTTAAATTTCAACGACAGTGAAATCAAACTGTTGATTGAATTAGTTAAAAAGCGTAAAGATGTAATCGAATGCAAGAGAAGTGATTCGGTTAATCGGAAGGATAAAGCAAATGTTAGTCGAGTTAAATGTGGACTAGTATCTTCTAATACTATATACACACGTTCTTTAGATATTCAAAATCGATCTATAAATTCTGTGTTATTCCATATCTCTCTCGGAATTTCCGTGCACGATGAGGTGCTTCTATTTTATATTTTATAACACCATCTTCATCGCTTGATAAAATATCCTCAAAAATATAGAAAATGTCCATTTTCTACAACTTTTTCTTTACAGAATATATAATAGGTAATTATTTTCAGGTTAAGTTGAAATTTGAAGTTTGCATTGAGTGCAACATCCTTCAAAATATTGCTACTTAATCAACGTAAGCGTGCATAAACCTAAGTTTGGCGTTTAAACTTAAGATTGGCAGTTACTGGCAGATATAAAACATACTTTTTGACAAAACTTAGAGTTAACTATCAGATCTGAGTTAAACGGCACCTATAAAACCGGCCCTAAATGTTTTAAAGTTATGTTATGTTATGTTTAGGGTGGTAGACACCCTTAACGTTCCAACATTTTTGTCGGACAGTTTGTAGAAATATATAGAATATATATGTAGAATCCAATTCTCAAATTGTCCGACAAAATATATTTGCCGATTTTCCAGTACGACGTGCGGAAATCGTCTTTTTCATGCCGAGGAGGAACGCCACGTTTACGAAAATTTTCGCGGAGGAAAAAAGTGATAGACTAGGCGCAATTATGCCATACAAGAAGTTATACGAGGATATGTATAAATTGCCTTTTTGTACGCGGGCACCTAGACTATTAGTATAATAGAAATTATAAAGAAAGCTAAAAAACAAAAATCACAAAAAGGAAAAAGCTGGAAACTGTTTGATGATATACTGAAATACAATATAATATATCAAGTTTCCTACAATGAGAGTGAACCGGAACATTACAAAATTTCCCAAAATAGGCAAAAAAAATCAATTTTTGTCAATTTTCTCGTTTTTATTTGGTTTTAGGGTAAAAAAAGTTATACACAAAAAGGGTTATATGCATTTTCATCGTATCTTTTATACTCTTTGGAAATACCAAAGCAAAAAGTATATTGCATTTTATCGACACATTTAAAAAATTGTAAATATCGCTGGTAGAGAAAAAAAGTATCATATCGTTGTGTTGTCATAGAATTCGCAACAACTTTTAAAATGTCCGTCATGGTCCGTCTTTCTGTCAGTCCGTTCGTCTGGCCGTCTGCCTTTCCACTCGCCATGTCTTTTTTAAGCTAAATAACATAACAGAGAAAACGCCGATTTTATTGAAATTTGGAGAATACGTTAGTGTTGGCTAGAGAAAGAACCCCAGCGTTTTTGACAAAATAGATTAGTAAATAAAAAGGTTATGAAACATTTTATGAAAAAAATGCACGTGAAGAGAAATGTTGAGGCTTTTGGTTCTTGTACTCACACTAAATCAGAATTTTATTGTTTCACTTTCTTTCATAATGGGGTGGAGGTGGTAATGAGGATGATAATGACAGTGGCTGATACCAAAAAAATTTTGAAGCCTTATACATACTCTATATCCCAATTTAATGGACTCTTACTCGCTTGCTTTACCTATGTACCCCCAATTTACCAACAACCCTTTAACGAAATAAAATCAAAATATAATCTAGTTCCAGATTTTTCCATAGTACATAGGTGAACCAAATTTCAAATTTCAAGTAAATATCATAAACCGCAGTTATCGTGCGCACAAAATTTTTTGCTCAAACTTAAAATCTCGCCGTTTCATGAAGCCCATTTGAACAAAAAAGCTTTTTAATTTTTTTTCATGATTATTATTATTATTATTATTTCCACGATGTGGAAGTAAAGATTGATTGATTGACCAGCATTCACTAAAAGTATAGCAGATCCCTTTCTTGACAATAACATGACATGACAAACATTATTGTCCTCCGCCACATTTTTTCCTTAATTATTTTTTTAGGGTGTTCAGTGTTCACCTTATATATTTTTCACTAAAAGTATGTCCCATTTCTTCATATTCATGATACATACCTGAAGTTCAGGTAGATACCTTAAAAATAAGCAGACAAATTGCTGAAAAACAATAATCAGGAGTAAATTCAGTACTATATGGGCACAACACCAGTATCTTATAATAAGGTAATCCAGGGCCTCGACAATTTTTTTCCCTCATATGTTGACGTTTGCCGCATTTTCTGTGACCAAACTAGTATAACTTTACAGTTATACTTATTTTTGCATTTAATTTTAAATCAATAGCCAAGTTTGCAAGATAATCACCAGTGTATGAATGTCCTGATGCAGGGCCGGATTTACGTTTGAGAGGCCCCTGGGCACTTTTTATGTGGGGGCCCCTTGTAATGCGGCCAATTTTAACAGAATTAAAATATTAAAGCATTAAACCCAAGCAAACTTTGATCCTTTATGTTTAGAGGTCATTTGAGTGAATCCATAACGAATTAAAAAATCTGTAATAAATTTTTGAAGATGTTAATTTTATTATACAGGGTGTCCCATAAATAATGGTACATAGAGCAATGGCAGATTCCTTACGTAAAAATATTAAGATTTAACCAAACTTACCTTAGTCCAAAAGTTGATAACATAGGTACAGGTTGTCAAAATAAAAACTTTCCAGAAGAAAACTGTTTCCATTTTCTAGTATCAAAACTGTACATATTACTGGTTCGGTATGAACATTTGACCAACTATGAAGAGACATACAAACTGATTGACCTGAAAAATTTTCAAAGGCCTTTGATTTCTCCTCTTCAAATATTTCATTTAAAAGGGTTGATGATAATTGAAACCTAGAACGCGGGACCTGGTCTTAACATGTCAATCGCTTTTCGAACTTCTCTATGTCCAACGGACTTAAAAGAGCAATTTGTTGCCAAAATGGCTGTGGCTACCTGTTTTTCTATTTTTTTCTTGTCTGACATGTTCTTACAATAAAGAAGCTTAAATTACTACCGCTCAAATTCAGGCTGTTGGTTGGGATTTTCACTTTGGTTTGTACTGGCTTGGCACTCATTAATTTTTCCATCTTCACTTGATTGATTTTTACAGGTTACCCAGTGGACAAGCCCCTAAATTTCCTTGTTATATTTTTGACATATCGTACGGCATCCAAATTTGCCCATAATTATTTTTTTGACAAAATGATACCAAACACTATCTTCTTTCCTGCCTCGACTAGACATTTATTTTTAGTATACGTCGCGCATCAACGTTCAGTTAGTACTAAATACTCTTCTTTTCTTACATAGTCAACCGGGATTGCAATTATGTACATTTTTTAAAAATTATTTATTAAGAATATACAATACGGAAAATTAAGAAGTCAAATAAACGTTTTTATTTAAAATAATTTAAAAAATTTTAAAATAATTCAGCGATTTTTATTTAAAAAAAAATTATTATTTTTATCAAGAGGTGTTATAAAATTAAAATATGAGAGGGCAAAAATAATTTCTTTTTATAAATGATTATTAAATAATGAGAAACTACTTTAAAGAGGATTTAATAAACAATCGATACCCTGAGGTCTTTGTTAATAAAACTTTCATATTGAAAATAGACCTAACAATTAATTTAAAAAAACATTACTGTTATAATTTTGTATATATTTGAAAAAATGAAATAAAATGAAAATGAAATCAAGTATCATTCGAAAAACTACTCCGTATAGATGACTAATTGGCTGTTTGGACAGTATTTTGAGATCTGTTTAGAAAAAAATAAAACCGACGAATATTTAAAAAAAAATTGTATTCCGTGTGAGAGTAGCTATATAACGTTATGTGGGTGAGTCATCCATATCTGTCAGTGTAAGATTAATTGAACACAAGAATTACATTTGGAATACTAAAATTCAGAGATCAAAGGTTTCCGAACACGCTTAGGAAAACAGAAATGAGTAAACTGCATAAGCAAAAATGTTAACAAAACAGGCAAATAGAATGAGCTCAAATTATTCCTAGGGTATCAAAACGATGAAAAGTAAAAATATTAGAGGAACATTGTGGATATTGTATTTTCGGAAAAAAAATTACCGATAACTAATAAAACTTTAGTTGTACAAAAAATAATGTTTATACCAAAAATATCTTTCCATACTTGTGTATTAATCATCATAATTTATTGCCAAAAAAAGTAAAACTGACAAATGAACTTAATAAAAAACAAAAGTATTCTTGCCGGAGCCAAATTCTGTTGTAGAAAGTAAAGTGAATTACCGTTGTCTATTTAAAGAGTAGAAAATCTAATTTTTAAGCACAGTATGGTAAGTATCTGATATCCATAATTTTCTATCCGCGACCTAAACTTCGTATTAGTTGCATTAATATTCAATGGCAGTTGAGAAAGTGCTTTTATTCGTGCTCAGAATAAAATTCCCTATGGATGTGATTACCTACTTTTAGTTTTGAATAAACAACAATAATGTTGCTACCCATTACTGATCGTCAATCAAATTCATATCAACAGTTCCCTTTGATAAAGATATTTTGTCGAATTATCGGTACTGATCAATAACATACAGCAGGTAATTGCCATAATTTTAATTATCTCATTGTGATAGTGCAGTTAACAATTTTTTCCAAAATTAAAAATAATAATCAGTGTCATTATTCTCGAAATGAACAAATCGATATGATATTAATATACGGGGAATGTCACAAAAACGCTATTAATGCAAATGTGATGTACGGTGCTTGTTTTTTTTTTAAGAGGCATCCACCAAGAACTCATTTTATAAAATTGGAAATAATACAGCTAATCAAAATCACGAGTTTATCGTCAATTAAGAGTCAGAAATTAACGTATTGGCCTATGTTCAATTTTCTCCATCAGCCTCACTGCGAGAATTAGAAAATGAGCAACGTGAGCAGGAAAGTGCCATAAAATTATTTAAAAAAACATAAATATCGCTCCTATAAATATAATTTACATCAACATTTGTATGAAAACGACTCAGAAAGAAGATTAGAACATTGTCGTTGGTTTTTACATAATCAAGACTTAAATAATGATTTTGTTTCAAAGATACTGTTTTCTAGGAAAGATACTAGTTTACAAACGATGATATGTTCAACAGAAATAATACAAGGCATTGGGCACAAGAAAATCTTGATTGCTGAGAGAAGGTAATTTCCAAGAAAGATTTGGATTCAACGTCTGGGTATGAATTATAGGGACGAGAATTATTGAACCTATTTTCTTCGACGGGTCGTTAAATGGTGCAAGATATTTTGCATTTTTAGAAAATGAAATCGAAAATGATATTAATAATTTACCCCCGAACATCAGGGAAAATATGTTCTTTCAGCAGGATGGGGCAGGACGTCATTCATAATGCTGTCATTGTTCGGCAATACCTGAATGAAGCTTACGGACATAGATGAATTGGAAAAAATGGTCTAATTAGACGGCCAGCCAGATCACCTGATTTCACTCCTGTAGATTTTATGTATGGGGTAATATTAAGAATAAAATACTTCAGACCACCCACTACTTTAGAGGATTTAAGGGCCAGAGTACAACGCGCATTTCAAGAAATTCTTGAATCCGAGCTAAGAAACGTTATGAGGTGGACAATAAATATGGCTTGATTATGTGTTAGGAAAAATGTACGACAATTTTAATATATCATTGGGCACTGACAATCAAAATAATGAATTAATTATTATAACCTTTTACTTATAAACGATGTTCTACTACAAATGTTTCTGAAAATAGCTACTAAATACTTGTTACGTTAAATTCATTAGTTGTAGTAATTATTGTGCAAATGTCTTTCGTGAATTAAGTTTGACCAAATGTGATTTAACTTAATTATCATTTCTGTGTTTAAAATTTGTTCCCGTTTATCGTTACCTAATTAAAACAAATAATGTTAAAAACTGAATCCATAGGAAATTTTTAAACAATTTATACAATTTGTAAATTCGAATATTTTACGAGAGACATAACATTAGAAAAATAATTTTCTTGCCTTCCTATGTTTTCATATACATAATTAGTTATTCATTACTTGAAAGTAAGCATTTTGCGAATAATTTAGTAAATTAATATTTTTTAGTTTTAGACAAAGATAAAGTGGTGCATGAAGCATATCGTTAGATTGGTAATTAAATTTGCTATTTAATGGCATGATGGCCCTTAGTAGGTACCATTAAAACAATATGACTTTTACGCCAAAAACACGTTTGGTATATTTTATTCGATCATAAGGCTTTTGTTAGCGATTTAATTGATGAAATCACTATTAATATGAGTTACTAGAGTCAACTAGAATAGATTTTTTCCTAGTTGTGACTAGGAAAAAATCTATTCTAGTTGACTACGGAAAAAATAAATTTGGAGAAAGAAAAATACTCGAGAAAAACGTAAATTTGGCAACGTTATTCTATGTAATTTTAGTTGCAGATTCCGAAAAAGATAGAACATACCGAGTGATGCATTTAAAAAATCAAAGTTGATGGCACTTCCGGTGAAACCGGAAGTCGGAAGTTTGACTATATCTGCCTGTATATTCGAAATGGGTCTAAAATCCATATACCAAATTTCATGTAAATCAGTTAATAATTGAAACAGATATAAGCATGGCTCTAGTCTCGTTGTCAACCGGTATATTGATTGCTTGAGGTAGATCTTCCCGTGAAAAACCGTGCTGTTATTTAGTAATGCCATTCTTTCCGTAAGAAAATGTTGGTTCATATAAGAAAATTTCGAAAGCTTTGGAGAAATTGTTGATATTCATCAAAATGTGAGAGAAACTGTAAATACACTAGCAAAATCATGTAATAGAAAGGT
The DNA here is from genome assembly GCA_936432065.2 of Rutpela maculata. Lineage (NCBI taxonomy): Eukaryota > Metazoa > Arthropoda > Insecta > Coleoptera > Cerambycidae > Rutpela > Rutpela maculata. The sequence continues at coordinate 348,567,313 of OW386285.2, read as the reverse complement.
CGGAATTTTGACAGGACCGATCGTGCATTTAAGCTTCATTTTTTTAGAGAATTTAAAATTTCTTGTTCTGTACAATGTTTCATTGTTAAAACATCAGTATCTGCGGCATGACTGTAATCAATTGGATCTATTGCGGTGATATGAGAACTACAATAATATTTAGCAAAACCATTTATACCAACTCTTTTTTGCCAACATAATATTTAACATTGTAGTACATATCTGTCGGCAAATTATTACTAGTTTTCTTACTGTCGATAAACTGCCAAAACATTCAGGAATTGGTTTTAATATTCTTTTCAATGTTAAAATATTTTTTATATTCAATCGACCTGATCTTTGTTAGTTCTTAATAATTAAACTCCTCGAGTGCAAAAGGATCGTCGAGGTTTCTGTAATTAGACCATGCTTTATGTGGTTGAGTTGAACGCTTTTCAATATATTGGAATTATACCAAGGTGGGTAACTTTTGCTTTAGATTACAGTTTTAGGGACAATTGAGTCAAGAACGGCATAACGTTTTTGCATAAAATGTATTGCTAAGTTTTGATAAAGGTCAACCAGATTGGCTTTGCGGTAGGTATAGTAGGTCAGATTAAATGAAATCAAATAGTTAATAAAGATTCCTACATTCACTATCTTCTAACTCCAGTGTGTAATTACAATTAGATAAATAACTAAATAATTAAGAAGTTTATTTTCATTTTTAATCAATAATTTCTGTTTCTGAACGCTAGCATCATGCTTCGTAGCATATGGAGTGTGGAGAACGATTTCTGCATTTTCACTTGTTCAGTGCGTCGAAACTAATTATTTTCGAGTGATGATTGGCGTACACTACTATTATTCATTTTTATGCTACTATTTAGGCCAATTTAATCCGAACGTTTTGTATTGTATACACGTCAATTTACTCTCTAACGTGTATAGAGAGAGAAATTGTTGTATAATTGATTAGGAGGTACTAACACTTACAGACCAAGCATAATAATTAAATCCAAAGGGTATCTGCGAACATTATTCTTTATAAGACGCTGTCACAAAATATGGAATTGTTTTTTGAGTAGGTACCATATATATTTAGTGTGATATGTACCCCCCCTTTTTGGTTAATAAAAACGATATAAATTAAAACACAAGGCGTTTTCGTTTTCGGCTTCGCTAGTACCTCCCACTAAACCTATTTTGATTATTTTTTATAATGAAGGTCTTTACATCACTAATTTTCATTTTCTTAAATTTTTATTTTCATACATAAAAACGAAATAGAAGTTGAAATAAATAAATGAAACTCAGCGCTCGAACTATAACGTACTGATGGCCCCTACTACATCAAACTGCGCATGCGAAGGCCGCAGTTGATCGAAGAGATCCGAGTTAATCAGTCAGAGCCAGCGATTACCAGCGTGTGTATATAGTCCAGTCGAATTAGACATCATAAAGAATTTTGCGTACTGCGGACTTTTTTTTGTGGAAGTTGTTAAAGAGGGTATAATAAGCAAGTTCAGAAAACTACACCCTGCTACGCCATGTGCGTCCCCTATTTTTAGGGGTTGAAACTTTGAAATTTTACTTATGTGTCCATATCTGTTTCCCTTATTGCCCGTAGGGCTCTTTACTTAGTTACACTTTTTGAAGATTCATCCCTCCTCTACATAATATATATATTACACATTTGCTGTAGGACAAACGGTTTTGGCTGTACGAGGCCGGAAAAGTCACGCTGTCCGAATTTGGGGGTCTTCTGTACAGGACAAACGGCTATTATTTCCAATCTACAATAGTACACATACTAATGCCCTTAAGGAGGGATGATGATTTGTGAAAAAACTTTCATCGAATACCACGCGGTTTTCATGATACGGGATGTTGAAATTTTGAAAACCTCTTTTTTAAAAAAAAAGTGAACCTACTTTTTTTCGCTCATTTTTCTTTCATGCATGTACGACCCTAATATAAGAAAATTTACGTTGGTTTCATTTTAATACAATCGTTGGTTTAGGAGCTAGACAGCAAAATATGCCAAAAATGGCTATTTTGGTATTGTTGCATTAAAAAAACCAAAACCAGTATAATTCTGGTAAATGTTTTTGTTTATCCTAAAAGTTCGATTCATTGCGCATAGAAAATGTGTTTTTGTATTTAAATGGGATCAACACTTATTGTGTAATAACGATTTATGTCATGTGTTCTCCAGTCTCCTTTTTCACAATTTTTTTTGCTGCCTTATGGTTCATAATAGGGAAGAAAGCATTATACACGTGGACAGGGCACATAATAGGGTGTTAAAATGGGTCACTTGTTAAAATGCGATAGGACGTACCGTTTTCGAGTAAAACGAACTTGTTTGGTTATATTTGCTTTGAGTTTTTATTGTGTTCTGAATTGTGATCTGATAAATAAATTTTACATTTTGGTGTTTTCTTTCTTAGAAGTTTGTTTTTTTAAATCATTTTCCGATGAAATGGACATATAATAGCTGTTTCTCGAGGAAGGTAAAATTACTGAGGATTTTGTTATAGACACAAAATAAGTTGCAATGATGATTCGAGACAAGCGTGTACCTTCAAATAGGGGAGTGAGAACCCCCTATTCCATCCGAGTCCCTTCATTCTTTCATTAGCAATGTCCCTCATAAATAGAAAAAGCAAGAAGCGACACATAGTTTTATTTTTTCGTAGTCAGCAGTGAGTCAGTCGATGAAAAGTGTGATCTAAAATAATTTTTTGCAAAGAAGTGCGTTTTACTCGAAAACGGTACGTCCTATCGCATTTTAACAAGAGATCCATTTTAACACCCTAATATGTGCCCTGTTCAGGTATATATTGCTTTCTGCCCTACCATGAACCATAAGGCCTCAAAAAAAAATGTGAAAAAGGAGACTGGAGAACACAAGACATAAATCGTTATTACACAATAAGTGTTGATCCTATTTAAATACAAAAACACATTTTCTATGCGGAATGAATTGGACTTTTAGGATAAACAAAAACACTTACCAGAATTATACTGGTTTTGGTTTTTTTAATGCAACAATACCAAAATAGCCATTTTTGGCATATTTTGCTGTCTAGCTCCTAAACCAACGAATGTATTAAAATGAAACCAACGTAAATTTTCTTATATTAGGGCCGTACATACATAAAAAAAATGAGCGAAAAAAAGTAGGTTCACTTTTTTTTTAAAGGTTTTCAAAATTTCAACATCCCGTATCATGAAAACCGTGCAGTATTCGATGAAAGTTTTTTCACAAATCATCATCCCTCCTTAAGGGCATTAGTATGTGTACTATTGTAGATTGGAAATAATAGCCGTTTGTCCTGTGCAGATGACCCCCCAAATTCGTACAGCGCGACCTTTCCGGCCTCGTACAGCCAAAACCGTTTGTCCTACGGCAAATGTGTAATATATATATATATATATATATATATATATATATATATATATATATATATATATATATATATATATATATATATATATATATATATATATATATATATATATATATATATATATATATATATATATATTATGTAGAGGAGGGACGAATCTTCAAAAACTGTAACTTGGTAAAGAGCCCTACGGGCAATAGGGAAACAAATATGGACACATAAGTAAAATTTCAAAGTTTCAATCCCTAAAAATAGGGGACGCACATGGTGTAGCAGGGTGTAGTTTTCTGTGCTTGCTTATTATGCCCTCTTAAACAACTTCCACAAAAAAAAGTCCGCAGTACGCTAAATTTTTTATGATGTCTAATTCGACTGAAGTAATATCGCACATTCAGTAGAAAACAAATTCGAATTAGTTTTCATTTTTGTTTTGTCAATTTCTAAGATAAAGTATTTTTTGGAGAATATCTCTTTTCATCATGGAAAGACATGTTATTCCCATTTTAGGTGACGGCAATTGTTTCTTTGTCAATTTGTTTATTTTTTAATATTATGAAACTGTTTTTTTGTTTGTGAGCCTTCTTATACACAGCCCATTAATAATTAATTTAATGAATATGAAAATATTATCGTTATTGTTATATGGTGCATTGGCATTGCATTAGTCAATTATTTTCTAATTATTCATTTAGAATGTATGGAGACAATAACAACTAAGAACATTTTGACTAGGGTTCAGAAAATATTATTTGTAGATGATATAATCTTTTCGAAATGTTGATGAATAAAAATAATGTAGACAAGTAGTTCACGTTATTGCCAAGAAAGAAACCTGACAACTCTTAATAAAAAATATACAGGTTGGATACTTTAAAAAAATAAAACGACAGGAAAATAATATCTGGAATGTGGTTGACAAGAATGAAAATCTGATGAAATTTTGGTAACAAAAATGTACAAAGTGATCAATGGAAGAAATAAGATAATTAATGAATAGAAGGTGTCAAATACAGAGGGGAGATTTTTGCAAGTAATTTTACAATTTCTTTATATTCCTTCGCTTACCGAAGAGAAAAAATCACTATTTCAGAAGTAGGATTTTCATATTTCAGATTTAGATTATGGTTGTGCCTTCGAAGCGAACGGAGGTATGCGTGAAACCCAACAAAACGCAATAAAAACCTGGTAAAAGTCCGTCAAATTTGATAAAGCTTAGGTGAATTGTAGATAAAAAAATTCTGCACAAATCGATACATCATAATAAAAGAACAAAGTTGAAATAGAATTAATATTTGAAAATAAGTAATACAGAGTTATTCAGTGACCAGTGGTGTGTATAAAGAAACGAAAAGAACATAAACAAACAAACGACCCAGCCCAGGCAAAGAAAGATAAGTATCCATCATTTTAAGTATATTTATAACCATTGAAGTGTTTAGGATCATCAAACCTGAAGAGTCGACATTTGTCGACAAGTTTATAGGGGCAATAAATTGTTGAGATATGCCATGATATCTTTCTGTAAACCTTCAAGTAAATTATTTTTTAACCATTATAAAAATATTCAAATGAATTTGATTTAGATTGTACCCGAAATAATTAATAACGTAGTGTTCGTAAAGTATATATAATTTCCTATGTTAACCTTCAAATAATCTTTTTTCATAATTATTAAAAACACTCAGCCGAATTTAATATAAATTGAACCCGTAATAATCAAATGCGTTACTCTTAAAGTATGGTCATAACATTTTCTTAGGTAAATTATCAAGTGAGGGTTTTCAGGTCAAAATTGCGCTCGTTGTTACGTGAAAAATTCTACATTATATTCCACACTAAAAATGGGGAGACTAGGTTACACGTGGAAAACAACAACCGAGAGGATCATGAACAAACTGGGAATGGATCAAACATACTGGGGCAAAAAACGAGGGGGAAAAACGAACTCCACAAAGAAATCGCGGCGATATATACTCTACCAGAACCAGAAACCGAGGAATCAGAAAACCCAGAAGGAGAAGAAGAAAATTTGTAGAAGTAAAAACACAAAAAGAGGAGCATAAACATTAAATAACGAACACAATGCGGCAACGCATTGGACTTGCCATTTTGCTGTCGAGGCGACCAGACCTGCCTCATAATTCTCTGTCATCAATGGATACAAATAAAAGTTTATAAAAGTTAAATAGTGACAACGTGTAGAAGACCGGCTCGGTGGCGCAGTGCTTAAGGTGTTAGGCTTGCGACCACGGGGTGGCTAGGGTATGGATGTGTAGTGGCGTTTTTCACGTATTGCCGAGACGGTAGCAGTCAGCTAGACTGCGGTTGTGTGAGAGGCAACACGATCTAGTCGCTCTCCTCTCCTGAGTTCGAGTCTCAGCTGCGGCAGGTGGCAATGTCGCAGGGAATGGGTGTTGTCTATGTGTGTCCGTCCGTCCTGGTTGAGTGGTAGAATAGCCTACGGCTAAACTCCGCCAGGACATTAATCTAAATAAGGCGATTAAAAAAAAAGATATATTTAAAATATAAGTGAATGTGTTTGTAAACTAATATATATATCAGAACATTTTCAGTAATTGATAAAAAATATTAGTGTTTAATTAGGTATACAAACCAAAACTTTACAAAGTGCTTCCCCTCTAACGCAGTAAATCATAGTATATATAGTGCAGTGAAATCGAGCCAGGTGGCAAAGAGGAGAAAGAAATCAGTAATAACTGAAGAGGACTGTCTATATGGAGCACTAAGCCATCTGTTAGAGGGAAAAAACATAACAACCCCGGCACACACCAACGCTATGAAAAATCAAGAAAAATGTCCATTATTCTATTAGGAGACTTTAATGCACATATATACGAAAAGACGATCAGACGGAGGAGGACAAAAGCGTCATAAGAAAAACTTCACTCCATACATGGAAACGCGCTGAAAAATCTAGCACACATGTTTGACTTAATAATAAGATATACATGGAGCAAGTCAAACCTGCATTGACACCTGGAGTAATGGGAGCTCAATCTCACAAATAGACTATATTCTGGTAAGCAGAGAGGTAATGGAAAGGATCAAGAAGGTTAAAGCACAAAGGACAGCAGATATCCGCATGACTCAAATCCAACCCAGCATCGGAAACCGAGAAATCAGAAGACTCAGAAAAAGAAGATTCGAAGAAGCAGAAACACAAAAAGAGGAGCATAAACACTCAACACATATTTCACACGAAGATTCAGAAGAGGCAGATGCCCAGAACCAAAAAGACAAAAAAGGGAGCTTAAACGCTCCCTCACGACACAATGCGGTAACGCATCTCACATCTCATATTCCTTTACCATGCGCCATGTGGCTTTCGCTGCTGGCAATAAGCATGACCTTAGTCCAACCCAGCGTGGACGTAGCAGGCCCAGCTGTATAACCCTGGGAGTGGCAGCAATGCCTACCGCACGCTGGTAAATCAATCAATTCAGATTTAGATTATGAAAATTTAGGTATTTCAATTCTGTCGGTCGGTCTCTTGGCTCTATATCTAAAAAAATATTTGACCGAGAAAAATAATATCCGGCAGGTAAATAGGGCTTATTAGTATGGAAAAATATGGTATATTTTGATCGAAAAATCTAGAGGCTGAACACCCCAAAAAAATAATTAAGGAAAAAATGTTATGGAAAACAATAATAATTGACAGTAGTTAACACAACTGCTAAGGAAGAAACTTATTTTAGTTTTAGTGAAAACTATTTATAGGGAGGATGTATCGAGTAGACTCTTTTATTTCTATGAACTACTCTAGGAAAAAGTGAGATCATTACGTTGAAACAGGACCGCGAATTTCTCGAAAATGTGTGTGCTAGTAGTAAGTTCAAAGGTGTGTCTCCAAAAAATAATTTCTAGGATACATTTTTAAACATCCCCATTCCGTCGAATTTCGACCGACTCAGGCAGTTAACAATAATGGTACAAATTTTATGCTTCTTCGTTAATATCTTGAGAACTAAGCGAGATATAGCAAAACGCTATACTTACGTATCATTTTGGTAGAGCACAAAATTCTCTATAGTCCAGGAAATATCTTCGCACCGTTGGGGAAAATGTTCTCAGTCGCTTTTTTTGCATAATCTTATAGAAAATGGTCACCTGAAAACAAATCTGCATGTTGCCAGGTCTAAAAATGGGTCAATAATTATTTAAACAATTTTTTTTAAACAAATTGCAAAAATTATTTATTTTGCTCCGGACAAATTTTTTTTAGATTTTTTGGGAGATTATGAACAAATAAGGTCTCTAGAAGCTTTTCTCTAAAGTTAATAGTTTTCGAGATATTAATTATTTAAGGTTCGGAAAAACGCAAAAATGGCCATTTTCAACCCTGAAAAACAATATGAAAAACAAAAAATTTTAATGTTGCTAAAGACCTTAAATATTCTTTAAACACATCTTAACAAAGTCCCAAAGCGTTTTAGGCTATTATGTTATGGCAACCCGTTGTTTTTTAATTGATAACACAGGCCCACAAAAAAGAAAAGTGGTCTGCGCCGAAGTACTGACCATACCTATCCCCTGTATTTTGAGCCGCTGAACACGAATTTGGCCTTAGTTTTTTCCCCAGCACGTCAGGTTTTTTTTAACAGCAAATAAATATATAAATATTATAAAAAATATTACGATTCAACAGACTTTCTTGCTGTAAAAAAAAAAAACCTGACGTGCTGGGGAAAAACTAAGGCCAGATTCGTGTTCAGCGGCTGAAAATATAGGGGATAGGTATGGTCAGTACTCTGGCGCAGACCACTTTTCTTTTTTGTGGGTCTGTGTTATCAATTAAAAAATAAGGGGTTGCAATAACATAATAGCCTAAAACGCTTTGGGACTTTGTTAAGGAGTGTTTAAAGAATATTTAAGGCCTTTAGCAATATTAAAATTTTTTGTTTTTCATATTGTTTTTCAGGGTTGAAAATTTCCATTTTTGCGTTTTTTCGAACCTTAAATAATTAATATCTCGAAAACTATTAACTTTAGAGAAAAGTTGCAAGAGACCTTATTTATTCATAATCTCCCAAAAAATCTAAAAAAAATTTGTCCGGAGCAAAATAAACAATTTTTGCAATTTGTTTAAAAAAAATTGTTTAAATAATTATTGACCCATTTTTCGACCTGGCAGCATGCAGATTTGTTTTCAGGTGACCATTTTCCATAAGATTATGCAAAAAGACCGACTGAGAATATTTTTCCCAACGGGTGCGAAGATATTTCCTGGACTACTACACAAAGTTCTAAAATAGTGGTTGTAACAAAAAAACGTCAGAGTTGATAGTTAAGTTTATATCGGCCGTCAAAATATCAAAAATGGGGTTTTGAGGCGAGAATGCTTATTATAGTCCAGTGCCTTTTATAGTCTATTGTCTATGTACTGTAGAAAGGAACTAAAACTTTAAAAAGTTTTTATTGTTTCTTATGTTCAATTGACCCCAAAATATGAGAAAACCCCGGGGTGCTACGATTTTTGAGATCGAAGTAAAAAGGTCCACTTTTCATGTTTTTGAGTTTTGCTCGAAAACTATGCATTTTTCCTATAAACACGTCAATAGAAAAGTTGTAGAGAATTAAATTTCCAATCAAAAAGGCACCTTCAGAAGTCATAAACTTTTTTTTTTACAAAAATACGTCCAAAAAACAAAATAAAAACGAAAAAAATGAAATTTATTATTATTTTTTTTTATTTTAGCGTGTAACTTTTTTTCGGGTACATTTAGGCATAGACATTGTGCATAAAAAGAAAGCTAGCGATTTACCCATTAAAAATGAGATTTTGTAAAAATGTTTACGATTAATAGTGACCGAGATATAGCCTTTCAAAGTTTGCAACTTTTAACTTTTTTTTTGCTAATTTTTACTATTTCGGCGTGTAACTTTTTTTCTGAGTGAATTTAGGTATAGACATTATTATATTAAAGTGAAAGCTGACTTTACGCCCGTTGAAATGGTGGCTGGTAAAAGTCTCTACGACAAATAGAAACCTAGATCAGCGTTTTGAAGATTGTTACTTTTATTAATTTTTTTCTTATTTTTACGTTCTTTTTAAATTTTGGCCTATAACTTATTTGTCAAATACTTTAAGTACAGATATTGCTAAATTGATTGTATTCTTATTTAAATGGTCTGCAATAGAAGTTTAAATGATCAATAGTAACAAAGATACAATCTAGATATAGTAGATTATTATTGTACTTAAAAAATAACTTTTTACATTTTTCCAGGGGGCGGGCGTAGAGGCGACTTCAATGTGAATATCCGTCGATATTCCGTTGAAGCAACGTCGAGCGCGGTTAGTACTTGTATGGGTGACCCACCTATCTTGGGAAATACAGAGTTCTCGCCCCACCTTCTAGAGGCTTGTATATCAGTGTATACTCGGAAGTTACGTAATTTCAGACGAGGATTACGTAGTGGATATACCATCCTTCGGAGGGGATGTAAAGCAGGCGGTCCCTTGTCTATTAAATGTTAGGCAAGTAAAAGATCCCTACTCTTCTTAAGGGAAGAGGTTCGGCAAAATTTCCAGGTTGGGGGTAGCTCGTCTCCTGGCGTCGGTGATAGGCCCTGGTAGCGGAAATAGGCCGACGTTAAATAGTTAAAAAAAAACATTTTTCCACTTCTGAACTTTATATCACGTGATTTTTTTTTTGTTCAAATAACAACTTAGAAAAGATAGATTAAATTGATTTATTGATAATTGTATACCTGTTATACATTATTTATGTTTATTTATGTACACTATTTACGAAATTATTCAAATGCTGGATTTAACTATTTTCGAAATCAAAGTCGATTTCTTCATCGGCATCTACGTGAACATCGTCTTCCGTTATTTCAGGTACATCAGCGTTTTCACAGTTTATTCCCATATATTCTTTGCAAAAAATGGAGCAAGTCATGCCCAATTTCCTGCAACCGCAGTTTCCTCTGCATCCTTTGGTGCATTTACAGGTTATTTTTTCCATCAAAACTTGTGATGCGGGAGGTTTATTTGTCAAAATTGGTACTAGTCCATTTTTTGAACTTGTCTAACCCCAGATGAGAGGATAAATTATAATAAGTTATAGGCCGAAATTTAAAAAAGAACGTAAAAATTAGAAAAAAGTTAATAAAAGTAACAATCTTCGAAACGCTGTATCTAGGTTTCTATTTGTCGTAGAGACTATTACTAGCCACCATTTCAACGGGCGTAAAGTCAGCTTTCACTTTAATAATGTCTATACCTAAATTCACTCAGAAAAAAGTTACAGGACGAAATTTGAAAAAAAAAATAGTAAAAATTAGCAAGAAAAGTTAAAAGTTGCAAACTTTGAAACGCTATATCTCGGTCACTATTAATCGTAAATTTTTTTACAAAATCTTATTTTAACGGGTAAAACGCCAGCTTTCTTCAGCAGCAATGTCTATGCCTAAATGTACCCGAAAAAAAGTTACAGGCTTAAATTGCTGCTTGTTTTTGGACGTATTTTTGTAAAAAAAAAATTTCTTTGACTTCTGAAGGTGCCATTTCGATTGAAAATTTAATTCTTCCACAACTTTTCTATTGACGTGTTTATAGGAAAAATGCATAGTTTTCGAGCAAAACTCAAAAATATGAAAAGTGGACCTTTTTACTTCGATCTCAAGAACGCATCCCTTTAAATGGTAGCACCCCGCGGTTTTCTCATATTGTGGGGTCAATTGAACATAAGAAACAATAAAGACGCTTTAACGTTTTAGTTCCTTTCTATCCTCTTTTTTTTTGACATAGACAATAGCCAATTAGATGAAAAAAGTGCGTTATTATCTAAATACTTTGAACTTATAGTGGTTGCGGTACGACTTTTTGTACTACACTTTAACTCCACGGGGTGCCATTTGGCTCGGTTGGTCCTTACACCAAAGAGATTCATTTTCGAAGAGGACTCGTCAACATTTTCCCTTAGGAATCAAGATGGCGGCTATTTTTTGAGAACAAAAACTTTAAACTGCAGTCAGTTATATTAGTCCAAACCATAAGCGTGTAGTATAATTTTTGGTTAAGTTGTATCTGATGAACACAAATAGTGTCTATTTTTAACAGATTTCAAAAATTTACAAAATGAGGTTCTCAATTCGACCCGTATCTATGTTTTTCTTTTTAGGTTCGTTAAATCGTTACTTATAGATTCGCTTGAGCGATTTCTATGAAATCTTCTCAAACTGTAAGGTATGGCTCGGCGGTGGTCCCATAATAATTTTCTGAAGCTATGTGTATTATCAGTGACGTAGCCAGGGGGGGGGTCCTGGGGGTCCCCCCCCCAAAATTTATTGACATTTATATAATTGATAGACATGACATTTAAAATTATTGTATTGATTTTATTTTCTGTTTTAGTCAAACATTTTTTTAGCCGATTACGAATCTTGATTCTAATCAACCTCGTTGCAAATCGTAATTTCTTGCAATTTATTGTAGCAATATTGGCAGGGCAGAGATTCCAGTCCCAATGAAAAAAACCTTGTTGAATTATAAGTAAATTCAATTTTTATTTTTATTACTAGCCAAGCGAAATCCACGTTAAATTGCATAGTTGCCAGTTACTGGAAATATAAGTTTTTGAATAGTTTACCTAAAGGACCTCGCACATTTCTTATGTAAATTGGCATAAAGTCAAATTGGCTGATAAATTTTTAATGTTGTAGATTTCGATTTTCTGATCAAAAGCTCTCAGCGCCAACTCGATCGTATGTATAGTATTCGAAATACAACTATAAATTCTTGTAAAATTTTGTATCTTGTCGAACTTTTAATTTATTGATGGGGTGTTAGAGGTCAAAGAAGCAATTTCCGAAAGTTTTTCAATTAAGGTTTTTTGATCAGGAAGACACATACTTTATGTAAAAAATGTTATAGCCAATTTGACCGAATATTATTTTCACTTGTTATTTTTATGCAGATTTCCCGGCGCCTTCGCCAACATTTTTCAAACTTTAATTTTTTCTACGCTATTTTTATTAAAACAACAAATGTTTTTAGTGCGAAATATTATAAAGGGCTATTAGAAAGAATCACAATATAAAATGAATGAAAAAATCATGAATTCGAAATTATTTAAATTGTACAAATGGTCATTGTTGTACATTTCTTGAGCAGTATCTCAGAAACTAGTCATAGGATCGAGTTGGGCTCATGAGAGCTTTTGATCAGAAAGTCGAAATCTACAATATATTAAAAATTCAGCCAATTTGACTGTACGCCAATTTACATAATTGTGCGGGGTCCTTTGTATGAAAGCTACATAATATACTTACAAAAAATGTTCGGACCCCCCCGAATAAAAATCCTGGCTACGTCACTGGACTGTATTGTAAGACGAGCAAAATAAGGAAAATAACATTTTTTTTTAGGGGCGAGCGTAGAGGCGACTTCAATGTGAATATCAGTCGATATTCCGTTGAAGCAACGTCGAGCGCGGTTAGTACTTGGATGGGCTCCCATCTTGGGAAATACAGCGTTCTCGTCCCACCTTCTAGAGGCTTGTATATCAGTGTATACTTGGAAGTTACGTAATTTCAGACGAGGATTACGTAGTGGATATACCATCTTTCGGAGGGGATGTAAAGCAGGCGGTCCCTTGTCTAATAAATGTTAGGCAAGTAAAAGATCCCTACTCTTCTTAAGGGAAGAAGTTCGGCAAAATTTCCAGGTTGGGGGTAGCTCGTCTCCTGGCGTCGGTGATAGGCCCTAGTAGCGGAAATAGGCCGACGTTAAATAGTTAAAAAAAAAAAAAAATTTTTTAGTCGAAAATTTCGAGAATATGCCGGATGCGCCCACAATAAGAAAAATGTAATATTGCGATAAAAAATTAAAATGTCGTCGTAATTGAATTAAAATTGGTAGTTTGGTATTTTATTTTAGGATGAGCTGATACCGAATGCAATGTCAAAATTTAAAAATTCAAAATTGCGATTCTGATTTGGTTGTACACTCAAAGAAAATGATAGGTAAATTCAACCAAAAAGAGCATATGAAATCGCGCCTATCTAGTTTCATAGTTCAATCAATCAGAAAAGAATAGTCATACAACTTTATTTGTTTTCGTAAACAAATGGTAGTTTAATAATCATATCTTCTTGTAACAAATTAAATAGTACAATGACATTTTTTTATGTTCACTAACCATTTTCAATTTGGTCTACAATTAAATAGTACAACGACTTTGTTTTTTGTTCACCAACTAATTTTTAGGTTAATAATGAGGATTAATAACGTCGGAATAACGGAGCAGAAATTTTTTTGAAATTTAAGAAACTCTATCAAACTTTGAGCTGATGTTTGAACGACTGATCGTGGACAAAAATTGTTTAGATATAAGTTTTGGGACATTTTATAGTCTACAATATTAATAATAGCGCAGAAGCAACTGGAACAGAGATAAATTGATCTATTTCACATTAGAAAATTTGGTAAAAAAAGAAAAAAGTGTCATGACGAAAACTATAGATTGGTATCATTAAAAGTCACTGCACATGTTGAACAACTCGTCTTGTAAGATAATAATCATATTATTGATTTCCGTACCATTCATGTTATAATTACTAAAGTAAGCTTAGAATTTAATGCTTAAAGTAAGCTTGACGTTAAAGATACTGAAAACAGTGATATGAACGTCCCCACGATTATGGGAAGCTGGATATCCAGCATGCTCTCCAAAAGAGCTGTACAAATCAGTGTGGGAGACGCTTCTGTGTGAGGAATGGTCGCGAGAGGCTGCCCGCAGGGAGGTGCAATATCACCACTGCTATGGAACTTAGTTCTCGACAGCCTCTTGCGCCACCTCAACTCAGAGGGTTTCCACACAATCGCCTACGCAGATGATGTAACAATACTGCTCAACGGAAAATTTGAAGGAGTCCTCTGTGAAAGGATGCAGGGGGCTCTAAGAATAATTGAAAAATGGTGCAGAGAACACTCGCTGTCTGTTAATCCCAGGACGGAGATGGTTCTCTTCACAAGAAAAAGGAAACCAGGAGCACTGAAAGCACCAGTTCTCCTGGACACAACACTATAAGTTTCGCATCAGAAGTGAAATACCTTGGGGTAACCTTTGACGCCAAACTAACATGGAATCTTCACTTAGACAGAAGACTAAAAAAGGCTTACATTTCTTATGAGCAGTGTCGCAGGACCGTGGGGAAAACCTGGGGAATGAAACCCAAAGTGGTCATGTGGATATACACTGCCATCATAAGACCAATGATAACCTATGGAGCTGTGGTCTGGTGGCCTAAGAGTAAACAGACTACAGCGAGAGCCAAGCTCAGCCAAGTGCAGAGAGTTGCCTGCCTAAGCATAACAGGAGCTATGCGAACAACGCCAACGAGAGCAATGGAGGTAATGCTGTGTCTACCACCACTGGATCTATATCTAGGAGAAGTGGCCTTAATAACAATGGCACGCCTCAAGTCCGTTGGCCTACAACCAAATGTAGGCTGTGGGGAGACCAGAAGTCGCCTGTGGAACGAGGCTGTCAGGAAGACGCCTCTTCTACAGGCATGCACAGATGGTATCTCCCCCCGATTTGTCTTTGACAGACCCTACACAATACAGACAAATAGTGAAAGCGAGACCGCTGGTGAAGGTGTGATAAACATTTTCACAGACGGATCAAGGAAGAAGGAGGGGGCAGGATGTGGAATATATTCCAGAAGCCTGCAAATCCAATATAAATGGACTATGGATGAGCGAGCCAGCATAGTACAAACTGAACTGGCGGGCATAACCATAGCCGCAAAAGAGATTGTCCGCAGACAAACTACGGGCAAAACAATCAGGATCAACACAGACTGTAGACAATCACTACTAGCCCTGAGAAGTTACAAAATAACCACAGGAGCAGTATGGGAATGTCATCAAGCACTTCTGGGTGCCTCCAGTACGAACATCTCGGTATGCTGGGTGAAAGGACACGCAGAGTACAGTGGCAACAAAAAAGCCGACAAACTGGCCAAGAAGGCAGCAGGCCAACTTATCTTTGGACCAGGCCCGGACAGTTTGTTACCGATTACGGCGACAATACAATTAATTAAGGAGAACACCCACAACGAATTTAAGAAGCTGTGGGATGAAACAAGCAGCTGTCAGCTCGCTAGGGAACTACTCACGTATCCCAACAAGAAAACAGCAATGGACTACCTGGCAATGACCAGAAGGAATTTACGTTTTATAACAGGAATCCAGACTGGACACTGTCCGCTAAGGAAACACCTATACAATATGAGATTAAGCGAAACACCTCTTTGCAGAGGTTATGAACAAGAAGATGAGATGGTTCAACACGTACTCTGTGACTGTTCAGCCGTCTCATCAATCAGAGAATCCATCTTGGGAGAGCGTTGGCCTACCTTGGCCAATATAAGGGAGATGCCCCTATCCCTGTCAAAAAAATCTCATCAATCCGTATTGAAAATTATCAAAAATTAATAAGTATCTATGAGAACCTATATGGTCAATAAGTTTCTATAAGAGTTAGATAAAGTTGCTGTTGAAATAGTTATCAGTTTATATCAGAATTGACCAGCAAAACGAGTCAAGCCATATCCATTTGTAAATCCAAACATTTACTTATAACACATCAATGAGAATTTATGAGCACAGTATCTAATGTAATTCATGCGGCTTTCCATGATTAAAAGACAAGTGTTTCTTTAAGAAACGAGCTGCATTAGGTTAGAACAGTTTTGATTTGCAATTGAAGATTACAAATTACAATGTTTGAATAGGGATTTATGAGATCAGTTTCTATGAGTATTAATGTTTTTTTTTCAGTAATATATTAAATGTGTTTTCATTTGTTTGAATGGGTAAAAAGAAAGGTCAGTTTTCAACTGCAATTACAAATACAAGTTTAATCACTTCGAATGGGGTTATATGCGATTAATTTCTAAAAGTATTTATGCTGTTTTCCGAATATAATTGTGATGAGGTTTAATCAGTAACAAATTGTTCACTACTTGTTATGATATGGTCGGAAATTCCAAGTACACATTTAGTATTCCTTCAAGAGGATTGATGAGAGCAGTTTCTACGAGTATCTATTTGTATCTATTTGTTGTTCCTCTAGTAAATTATATAAGTCTTTATCAGTACAGATTCGGATCTAATTTAAATATGAAAATTATATCAGAATAAAGCAACTAAATATTTTAAACAGTATCTATTTGTAAATCCAGATATTTACTTAGACTATCTCAATGAGAATTTATGAGAACAGTATCTAATGTAAAACGTGCGGCTTTCCGTGGTTAACTGGCAAGTGTCTCTATAAGAAACGAGCTGCATTAGGTTAGAACAGTTTTGATTTGCAATTGAAGATTACAAATTATAATGTTTGAATAGGGATTTATGAGATCAGTTTCTATGAGTATTAATGTTTTTTTTTTCAGTAATATATCAAATGTGTTTTCATTTGTTTGAATGGGTAAAAAGAAAGGTCAGTTTTCAACTGCAATTACAAATACAAGTTTAATCACTTCGAATGGGGTTATATGCGATTAATTTCTAAAAGTATTTATGCTGTTTTCCGAATATAATTGTGATGATTTAATCAGTAACAAATTGTTCACTACTTGTTATGATATGGTCGGAAATTCCAAGTACATATTTAGTATTCCTTCAAGAGGATTGATGAGAGCAGTTTCTACGAGTATCTATTTGTTGTTCCTCTAGTAAATTATATAAGTCTTTATCAGTACAGATTCGGATCTAATTTAAATATGAAAATTATATCAGAATAAAGCAACTAAATATTTTAAACAGTATCTATTTGTAAATCCAGATATTTACTTATACTATCTTCCTAATTTCCGACCATATCGTAACATGTAGTGAACAATTTGTTACTGATCAAACCTCATCACAATTATATTCGGAAAACAGCATAAATACTGTTAGAAATTGATCGCATATAACCCCATTCGAAGTGATTAAACTTGTATTTGTAATTGCAGTTGAAAACTGACCTTTCTTTTTACCCATTCAAACAAATGAAACCACATTTAATATATTACTGAACATTATAATTTGTAATCTTCAATTGCAAATCAAAACTGTTCTAACCTAATGCAGCTCGTTTCTTACAGAAATACTTGCCATTTAACCACGGAAAGCCGCACGTTTTACATTAGATACTGTTCTCATAAATTCTCATTGAGATAGTATAAGTAAAATTTACAAATAGATACTGTTTAATATATTTGGTTGCTTTATTCTGATATAATTTTCATATTTAAATTATATCCTAATCTGTACTGATAAAGACTTATATAATTTACTAGAGGAACAACAAATAGATACTCGTAGAAACTGCTCTCATCAATCCTCTTGAAGGAATACTAAATGTGTACTTGGAATTTCCGACCATATCATAACAAGTAGTGAACAATTTGTTACTGATTAAATCATCACAATTATATTCGGAAAACAGCATAAATACTTTTAGAAATTGATCGCATATAACTCAATTCGAAGTGATTAAACTTGTATTTGTAATTGCAGTTGAAAACTGACCTTTCTTTTTACCCATTCAAACAAATGAAAACACATTTAATATATTACTGAAAAAAAACATTAATACTCATAGAAACTGATCTCATAAATCCCTATTCAAACATTATAATTTGTAATCTTAAATTGCAAATCAAAACTGTTCTAACCTAATGCAGCTCGTTTACATTAGATACTGCTCTCATAAATTCTCATTGATGTGGTATAAGTAAATGTTTGGATTTACAAATGAATACGGCTTGACTCATTTTGCTGCTCCATTCTGGTATAAACTGATAGAAATTTCAGCAGCAACTTTACTCCAGGCTCCAGTAGAGGGAGCTTATACGTGTCGCTAATTCATATCTAATCTAATGTGACCTAAGGAACTGACGTGTGTTTGTTAAATTAAAAGTAAAGCAGTCTCCTTCACTGCTAACTCATTCATTGCTTCTAGGCTAGAACAAGAACACCCGAGGAAATAAGGACTTTTGCAGTATTTTGTGTTTACCACTATATTGGTATTTCTATTTGAAATATGCAATTTAAACTGTACATTTGTCGGCATGCGTATCCAAATTAATACTAATAAAAAAGCATAATGGAAGTTTACAATAAAAATACATCTGTAAAATATACAATTGAAACTGTACATTTGTTGACATGTATATCCACATTAATACTAATAAAAAGACAATGTTGAAATTTACAATAAAAACATGTTGATAAATGTTGTGTTACATACGATAGATACTGGAGAAAGGACGGACTGAAACTATTATGATATTACTTATAGAAAAGTTTAGAATCTCTTTAAAGTTGTATCTGTAATTCCATATGTTTACAGATATAAGGGCAAGAGTGCATTTGCGGACACTAAACTGTAGATTTGTTGATGTATATTTCATATAAATACTCATGAAAGGGCAACATAATAATTCCAAATATCTCATTCGGAATTACTGTTTCATAACCGATTTAAAACTTAATAAAACAGACAAAATCCTGTCTGTATAATACTAATATAACTTATAGGAACGATAAAACCGCATCACTTTTTTTTTATAAGTTTCTATGTGGAATTTTTGGTAGGGATAGGCAACATCACCACCTACTTCGAAAGATTAGGTTGGTTGAAGGCCTAGGCGAGTGTCTGCCTAGAGGGAGGATGTACAAGGGGTCCAATGGGGCCTAAGTGCTGTGTTTTTTGACCACCCTCCTGCTAATTCCATACTCCATACTCCAACAGTGATATGATTAGGTATTATATATTATAGATGCATTTCTATAAAGTCTGAGGATTAGACGAGTTGGTCAACATGTGCAGTGACTTTCTACTACTTTTAGTGATATTAGCTTAATTTTTTCCATCACACTTTTTACCAGAATTTCTAACGTGAAATAGGCCAATTGCAAAAATCTGTAGCGATGTACAAATTTTCACCATTCTAAACGGGTATAAACCCTAAAATATTAATAATAGAGAAAAAATAGTTTAAATGAAAGTTGTAGCTTTTTTCATTTTCTACAAAATTGGTAATACCTAATTTTAGGGTAGAACTAACAGGAAAGGATATAATTGAGAAAAAT
Source organism: Rutpela maculata (assembly GCA_936432065.2). Taxonomy (NCBI): domain Eukaryota; kingdom Metazoa; phylum Arthropoda; class Insecta; order Coleoptera; family Cerambycidae; genus Rutpela; species Rutpela maculata. The sequence continues at coordinate 348,547,792 of OW386285.2, read as the reverse complement.
CTATTTTGCCGGCTTTTTTTCAACATGCGGTAAAGATATTTGCGTGCCGAATATGCCGAATATACCGAATATTCGCTGCATCTCTAACTGAAACATTATTTTTTCCTAGCAAATTTTCTTATGGGTAACAAATATTTTATATACAGAGTGTTCCGTTGGTAACTGAACATGGTTTAATGGGAGTTATCGAGTTGATTCCAAAACACTCCAATAAAATTTTTCACTGGTCTATTGCATTCAGACCCACACGTAACAATATTGCGTTTTTAATGTAGATAAATTTCTATTTTGTGCGTGTGTGCTAAAGTAATCTAAGCAAAATCAAAAATGAGAATCTATGAAGATATTCATTTTAATTTTTTGCAGGGATGGGTAAAGCAAACTTTCCATTTGAAAGTTTCCGGAACAAAATTTTGCTAAAAACAAAAGTTTTCAATAAAATATTTGAACTTTGAATATTTGAAAGTTTTCAAAATTCCGGGAAAGTTTCCTTTGGAAACTATAGGAATATTCAAATATTTTATTTGAAACTCATTTTTATCAAAACTTCGTTCTGGAAACTCCCGAAAATTTCCGGGAAGCTTTCATTTGAAAGTTTCCTTTTCAGTACAGTCGAGTTGATTTAATTTAATTTTTTTTGGCGATAACATTCCACCTGAAATTTTATTGTTGATTTATATTAATAAAATATACTACTAAACTTAGCCATTCTGCTCCATGGATTTTATTGAGATTGTATCAACTCTGGTATTCTTGTGTATTATATACTTAGTATTTTATACAGATTTTATACATACTTATATGCATTTTATGCTTAATTCGTAAAATTATATCCTGTTTTATGTTATACCCTGTGTACAAATTTATTTTTGCAGGGTTTATTATATAATTATACAGTAATAATAATTAGGTGTATATATTGTAAGAATGCATTAAAATATACTTAAATTTTTAAACTGAAATAAATAATATTATTATTATTATTATTTTTTTTTTTTTTTTTTTTTTTTTTCCACAACTAAGTGTTGGCTTTCTTGGTTCATGGCAAACCGGGGTCTAGATGACCAACGGTCTGCTCATGGGCCATCACCCTTCGAACAGTGCTACACGTAGCTAGGATTGTAGCTTTTTGTGCATCACCCTCTGATGGTCAGTTATACCCAGTTGGTTAAGCGCTCTAGGCAGCTCTTTATCTATCAACCCATTTGCTGATATTACTATGGGCACTATGGACACCTTCTCAAGTAAGTAAATAGCCTTCAGTTCATTTGCTAGATCTTGGTACTTACTGATCTTTTCATTTCATTTTTATTATTATTATTATTATTATTATTATTATTATTATTATTATTATTATTATTATTATTATTATTATTATTATTATTTCTATGTATTAGTATTATGACCTCCTGATTACGAAAAAAATATTTGCGCCCAAAAATTTCTTGTACGTTAAAAGTTATATGCATTTTTTGACACGCGAAGTAGAACGGTCTATTATATTATTACTGAGGGGAGGAAAGTAATTTATCATGTTTGAATAGTTTCGACGTTTTCAAATCAATTTAAGTAATAATTATGCCAAACATGATGAATTCGATTAGTGAAGATGAACTAATATGTACAGCACCAGAATGAAGACAAGTAGCTTATGATACAATACATAATTTATTACCCGAAAAATCGTAGAACGAATATAAAAGTGTGTACAAAAATTGAATTTTACAGTTAATTTCATTAATAAACAAACTGAGTAATTTAAACAAAATTTTCTCAATTTAATATTTATTGTTATAATCGTAGATAAAGTATAGCATTCAACTTGCGGTAATGGTAATAACTCCCACTTGATGAATTACAGCACTCGCCTGCGGCTCGTGTTGTAAACTTTATCTGCGTGAGTTATTACCTACATTACCGCTCGTTGAATAATATACTATTATATCGTTCATTCAACAAAGTATGTACTTACGATCAAGTCTGTTGTTCCCAGGATATCGGAGTGAGCCATAAAATACACATTACTTTTTATTCATTGTCACAACTACTTTTTTCACAATTTTTTTAGTTTGTTCCTATTATTACTGATGTGATATAATTTAAAAGCTTGTATTGCAACATGTTAAACAAATTGATCTTTTCGTCAAGTTGCATTGCAGGACGCTAGTCAATTTATTGTTTTTTTTTAATGTAAATTTACTAAGTAAATTTCTGAAGTTTAACCATCGGGTTACCAGGTTAATATATTAATTTTCCATGGCTTTCTTGTCAAATCGCACAGCTTTTGCTCAAACATTATTATAAATTTACATTTAATTTATGACAGGGCAAAAGCATATTTTTATTTTCGTCGACGACAGGACGACTACCATGTTTATGGAAACAAATCATGGAAGAAACATGGAACATTTGTGCATATGTGATGGTGAGAGTACAGTATGAACGTTTGTGATTTTTAATCTCCTTGTAGCACCTTTGTAGCACCTAGCTGCCTACTATCCACATTAGAACATCTGAACTACCTACGTAACTCACGGATTCATTTTAGCTTTTATCAAGAAGACCATTATTAGCTCGAAGGTTAGGCAACTAATAATACAACCTGGCTTTGGTTGATGAGTCACACCGTCCATCTTTCCTTTCAAAGATAAAGAAGACCAATTCCAATCGTCACGCAATAAAAAAAGACAGACGATATAAACATAATCGGAAACTCGGAAACCGTTTAAATTCCTTATCGCTTGTTCCTTTTAATTTTAATATAACGATGTTAATTACTGGAATATTAATTTAATCTTAACAAACAACCGACCGAGATGGTGTATAATCTCATTTTAACATTAGTTTCTGTGAAATCAAAGAATAATTTTCCGGTTATTGAGCAGGAGCGTCGTGTCGGTCTGAGGGTGCAGGGTGCATTGTACCTGTTCATCCCTTTGTTCGGTACACCTGTTAGTGTTTTGATTTTTGTTAGTGAATTAATTAGGTGGTTTTGTTTAAAATGACTACTTCTTGGAGAAAAATAGAAAACGAGGAAGGATTTCCATATTACATCAAGTAACATAGGTTAACTAGATATTTTTGTTTTTAATTTGAAGTGTTTTTGTTTTTATTTTAGTGAGGCAACGAATGTTAAGCAGTGGGATCATCCGAAGTTCGTTGATATTAGGCAGAGACTAGATGACTGTAACTATGTTAAATACTCAACGTACAGGGTAGCGTTAAAGTTTAGAGTTTTACAAAATGCATTACATAGTAAGTACCTAGTTTACATTTGTTAAGTTTATAACATATCCAATTTAAATGTGATTAGATAGGCATAACTTTTTTTTTTTTAGTGGATGAGGTGCCATTGTCAATTATCGCAGGGGTATTTGAAAGGCATAGGTTAGGAGCAAATGAAGGTTCTTTATGTCTCGAGAGTTGTGATTTAGAAGCTGTATTGTCTGACATATACTTTGCCTCTAATAAGAAAAACCATACCAACATCGATATTGATTTTGCAACAGAATTAATGCTGAATTTTCTCTACAACGTTTATGATAAGTATGTGTCGTATAATATATATAATATAATTTAGTAGTTATTGATAATCTTTTAACTTTTTGTAGGGACAGGCAAGGAAAAATTCAAGTATCCTCTACAAAAATAGTCCTTTCATCATTAAGTAATTGTACTTCTGTTGATTTATATAAATACATATTTGGATTATGTTCCGATCACAATAATTGTGTCACTAGATTACGATTACAATCGTTGTTAACGAAAATTGTTGAAGTTACCAATTTTTTACATGAGGATGCTAGTTTTGGGGCCCACCTAGTTAACACTTCTATAGAAAATTGTTTTAGTAATGTAAGTAGATCATTTTAAGCATGTCGATTTATTATATAGTAATTATTTTTTAGTCTCCCGGTCTCGTAGGTATAAACGAAAGCATGTTTATAGTCTGGCTAGAGAAGGGACCTAAGATTTTATCATTTATACCACTCCTACATAGAATTAAAATTGCAGAACAAGGTAATAATTGAATTATTAATGTTAGTTTTGTGCACAAAAGATATAATAAATCTCAGGTTTGAGTCCTTGGAATGCAAAATTGATTCGTTTATGTTAATTTAATGCATGATTAAACGTTAATTATTGGTCCTTGCATTCTTAAATTTTGTTGTATTGAAAATAAAAAATAATGTAAATCATATTAGATAAAATGAAAAAAACTTGTATACTTAGCCCAGTCGTTGAAGGTATTCACCTCCAAAAACTTGCAAAATGAATAATTTTTTTTTTAATGAGCGTGAAAGTGTATAGAATATTATCCTGAAAAGTTTACATTTCGCTCGGATGCAAAACATAAAAAAGTGAAAAAAAAATTTTTCATCAATTTTTTCGAAATTTTGAAATTAAGGTAGGAAAAATAAAAAATACAGATGAAAACTATAGTTTCACAAATAAAACACTTGTTTTTTAAATTTTCATTGGTACCTATATCAAGTCAACATGACAATTGTTTCGCTAAACATTAGCTTCATCAGATTTCAAGACGACTACTTACAATTAAAACTAGTGGACCCTAAATACCTAAAAGTTTATGACCTGAGAAATAATTTATTCTATAGCCTAACCTGAATTAATAATCTGTTACTGGAAATGAAATTAAAATAAATTTACAAGAGGTGAATTATTTACGTCTGTTTGATCATTAAGTAAAATATTAGATTTTTTGTATCTATTAATTTCTGAACCCTCAAGCGACGTGAGTTTTGGTTCTTTACAAGCTGTGTGAAGGATATCAAAACTATCGTTGAATGACTGATTTTCTAATAGTAAATGGTTAGCAAATGTTGATGTATTCTTATTTTTCAAAAAACTACTTTTATGTTCTTCTATACGTATTTTAAATTTTCTACATGTTTGTCCAACATATATCTTAGGGCAAGTTCCACAAGTAAGCTTATATACTCCCGACAAATCTTTTTTGTTTCTATCTTTATTGTTTTTAATATATGTACTTAAGGTATTGTTAGCCTTATAAGCTATATTCAGACCCTGCTTCTTTAAAAACAACGTAATTTTGTCAGTTGACTCTCCAATATAAGTTAAACACCTAAATTTTGAATTATTATCATTCATAACCGGAAATATGCTTTTAATAGCACATTTATGTTGTTTTTTGTGTAATAATGTGTTTATGGTTGAGTGGAAGAGCAAACTCCTGTCCCACGGACAGATCGTTTGAACTCTGCCATTTGACAGGCAATGACTAACATGTTATATTGTAAATTTTGTATAATTTCCTGTCAATAAAATCATTTATTATTATTATTATTATTATTATAATATATTATCTACTAAAGAGACATGGTAACTGTTGTTCGTGGCAATTTGTTTAATTATGTTTAGTTCTTTGTTAAAGTCATCATCTGATAATGGAATGCTTAATAATCTATGTATCATACTGTGGTATGCTGCATGTTTATGTTGTCTAGGATGGGTTGAATTGTTGTTATAGTGGTATCAGTATGTGATGGTTTGTGATAAACGGAAAATACGTGCATTTCATTCATTCTGCTAATTGTTAAATCTAAAAAATTTAGTTTATTGTTATTTTCCTTTTCCAAAGTGAACTTAATATTAGTGTGTAATGAATTTGTAATTTAAAAAACAACTCAGTTGTCTAGTAGTGCCCACGAAACAAGTTAAAATATCATCTACATATGTATACCAATATAGACAACCTTTATGCAGATTATTATCTTTATGGATTTGTTCTTCTAAATCGTCCATAAAAATCTCTGCTAACCCATAATTAAACCTCTGCAGGTATCAGCGAATCATTCTAAAAAAACATTCGAACATTTAGGCGTAGAAACGAAAATGGCATTAAAAGGTACAGGAAACTTTACAACAAACAGACACATATCTCAAATTATAAAGTCCCAATTCCGAAAAACAAATAGAACACTATAAACAATATAGTCTAGGAAATAGCGTGCAAATTTGATGACGAGTGGTTACCGTCTGCCAGTCGGTAATCGAAGAGACCATATAAATACAAAATTTTTTTCTCTCTGGAACTTTTTGGTATGGTGGGGGAATAGGTGGGGGCATTTATTTTTAAATCGAATGATTATCGATATCTGTCCGCATAGGTAGTTAGTATATGTACTTCACATACTCCAATTACGCTGGCAGACGAAAATTCCGAACGGCACGCGCGCTAACCGGAAAAAGAAACAAATTTTTTTTTTCTTTTTCCGGTTAGCGCGCGCGCCGTTCGGAATTTTCGTCTGCCAGCGTAATTGGAGTATGTGAAGTACATATACTAACTACCTATGCGGACAGATATCGATAATTATTCGATTTAAAAATAAATGCCCCCCCCTCCCTATCCCCCCACCATACCAAAAAGTTTCAGAGAGAAAAATTTTTTGTATTTATATGGTCTCCTCGATTACCGACTGGCAGACGGTAACCACTCGTCGTCGAATTTGCACGCTGTTTCCTATACTAATAAAGAACATCTGCTTGCAAGGTCCATAAAGCAAAAAGCTGTAAATAATAACATTCCATTTATCACAAACCATCACATACTGATACCACTATAAACAACAGTTCAACTCATCCTAGACAACATAAACATGCAGCATACCACAGTATGATACATAGATTATTAAGCATTCCATTATCAGATGATGACTTTAACAAAGAACTAAACATAATTAAACAAGTCGCCACGAACAACGGTTACCATGTCTCTTTAGTAAATAATATATTACACAAAAAAACAACATAAATTTGTTATTAAAAGCATATTTCCAGTTATGAATGATAATAATTCAAAATTTAGGTGTTTAACTTATATTGGAGAGTCAACTGACAAAATTACGTTGAAGCAGGGTCTGAATATAGCTTATAAGACTAACAATACTTTAAGTACATATATTAAAAACAATAAAGATAGAAACAAAAAAGAAGATTTGTCGGGAGTATATAAGCTTACTTGTGGAACTTGCCCTAAGATATATGTTGGACAAACAGGTAGAAAATTTAAAATACGTATAGAAGAACATAAAAGTAGTTTTTTGAAAAATAAGAATACATCAACGTTTGCTAACCATTTACTATTAGAAAATCACTCATTCAACGATAGTTTTGATATCCTTCACACAGCTAAAGGACCAAAACTCACGTTGCTAGAGGGTTTAGAAATTAATAGATACAAAGAATCTAATATTTTACTTACTGATCAAACAGACTTAAATAATTCACCTCTTGTAAATTTATTCTAATTTCATTTCCAGTAACAGATTATTATTTCAGGTTAGGCTATAGAATAAATTATTTCTCAGGGCATAAACTTTAAGGTCCACTAGTTTTAATTGTAAATAGTCTTGTACTCACATCTGATGAAGCTAATGTTTAGCGAAACAATTGTCATGTTGACTAAATATAACAGTGAAAATTTAAAAAATAAGTGTTTTATTTGTGAAACTATAGTGTTGACATGAATTTTCACCAAGTAAAAGTCTAATCTTTCAACTAAATACAGATGGATAGATCACGTGTTTATGAACAAAAAATGTCCTAACAAAATTTATTGCTAAAGCCATGGTATTCCCGGAAAAAAATAGTCAAGTAGCGTTATTACTCGGAGCAAGATCCATGCGTGCGCGCGCTTGAGTATGCATGACTGTGACACCGACGCACTGATTATATGTCACTAAATCAGAATTTGGTCAATCTAAATAAATGGTTGGTTCATTTAAAAGATGGAAGTTGTAGCTTTCTGATGCTTTTTTGTTTTAAACAATACAAGCAAAGGATGGATGGGAAAAATATACTTATATATATTATCACGCCCGAACTCAACCGTTGCAATAAAAAATATAGGAAAAAATAAAAGCCCTCCAAAAAAAATTCTTTCTTCATATAGAACTGTAGTATTTACACTTCAAGATTATTATGGTTTATTAAGTTGTAGTAACGTGGGTTTAAAAAAAAAGTACATCTCAAATCATTTTAATTTCCTTGCTTGATTTTTTTGATAAATATTTCTATTGGAGGCTGTAACTTTCCGAGAACTTGACCCATTGGAAAAAATAAAATATCGCCATCTCGAAAATGTTCTCTACTTTTCGAATGTTCAAACATAAATACGTTTACTTGTATGCATTTTTTCAAAAATATGATCAATCCCATCATGATCAGAAATAGCAATTTTAACGATCTTATCCATATAACTCTCTATAGTTTTGAATATAAATTCTTGAACTTTTCCAATACATTAACAAATGTATGAAGAATTCATTGGTCATAGTTAAAATGTGGATAGGTATACCTGTAATAAATACAATACAGTAAATACAGGTAAAAATTCATGCGAGTTATGGCGCGGCAGATCTGCTTCCATCCAGCGGCTATGTGTGCCTGTGGTGTCTGTGTATGCGTTCATAATTATATATTTTCCTTCCATACTCACTATTTATCCTCCTATTCACTAAGAAAAATGTTAAAAATGTGTAATCAGAAAGAGAAAAAAGCCTTATTTTACTCCTTAGAACTGCTAAGAATTTTTAGAGGTTCCATAGTATGCATTTACCCCTGAGCTTGACCGCACAGAGTGACAAAGTTACTTCTCTATTTTCATCCAGGAATAACCATGGCTTTAGCGATAAATTTTATTAGGACATTTTTTGTTCAGTGGTCTATCCACCTATTATTAATTGCCACCTATTATTAATTTATTTTTAATTTTTTCCTACCTGCTTAATTTCAAAATTTTGAAAAAATGGATGAAAGATCATTTTTTTTCTTTTTTTTTTAATGTTCTGCATCCGAGCAGAATGTAAACTTTTCAGGATATTATTTTATACACTTTCACGAACTCATTAAATAATTTTTTTTTCATTTTGCAAGTTTTTGGAGATTTCACTTTAAATTTTTTTTTGTCTGTGCTGGTATAGGTATTAGGTATAGTCTGTTTCAATATAATTGATTGCCGGTTCATGATGTTTTTGGATTAGGTTCAGTTAGAAATTTACAAAGGATAGATTGTTATGACAAATTTTTTAGTTGTGGGATGAGACTGATATTTTAACATACAGACTGCTGTTATTTATTGATAATCACAACAGATTGAACTAATGTTGCATATCATTTGATAGTGTTATCTAATTTTATTGAGAGACGATAGTCAATTGAGATACTTAATAGATTGTTGCATAACCTAGGATGGTAATTACAGACATTTTAACTGACCAAAAAGTTAGTAAATCATTTAGTATTTTTAGAAGCAACATATTTGTACTATTAGTTCTACAAATGAAAACATATCTTAGTGATAAACGTGATTAGATCCAAGCATTAAATAATCTAGAGGACAATTCCGTGATATTTTATTTTATTAATATTTTTTCCAGGCCTTATTTTTCTCAAGCTTTCAAGGTCAGCAAAAATAGGTATCTGCCTCAATTTCCTCCAGCCATACGGTATTCAACAAGTGTGCTGTGTAGATAGCGAAAACCATATTTAAATTGGTTCACCTAAAATTACTATATTTCTGTATTGAAATTCAGACATTTAAAATCTCAGAAAGCAACCAATTTTTTTGTCGGTTTTTTCAAACGCGTATGAGCACTTACAGACCTTTCATTTTATGTAATTTTCAGAGATATGTTTCATATAGTTTTTGTCACTCATTTTTAAGCAACTTCAAAGTTGTCAGTCCCTGTAAAAACAACTTGATTCTTTGTCAGTCTGCACAATTTGTTTATATAACAAAAGGGCTATTTCACGACATAATTTTTTTTCGTGCCCTTGATCATTTTTTTTTTTCAACCATTTTTATGCACCTTTGTTCCTTTGCTGTAGTTAAACGCAACCATACCTAGTAATGACTGCCAAAAAAAAAACCGACATTTTTTCTCACTCTTAGCTGTACAACTAATACAGTTTCTTTCATGAATAGTTTGCAATTTAGCCCCTATCTCTCTTTTACCATAAATAATGACCATTTAAGAGGTTGTTCTAATTTTTGAGGCAAAAAATTTACTATTTTTGGAATTTTTTTCAGAAAACCTTTTTATTTTTATGTACAAAACTTTTTATAAAGTATTAGGCAACTCTTAAAGTTCACAATTTTTTTTTTGCCATCATAAATGTGCAGCACACTCTAAAGTTGAAGCCTCAAAAATAACATTGCAAACGGTTCCAGCGATTGCACAGTGTGTTAATAATAATAATAATCATTTATTGATGTTATCAACATAGTACATGTTTAAAATATCTGATGAATATAATTAGGTAGGAACATACATTGTTTATGATAAAAAAATGAATAAAAGATTAATAAGAAGGAATGTGCAAAAGGAGATAAAACATATTAAAACATCAAAATATAAAACATTAAAATACAAAACATATTAAAATACAAAAAAACACGAAACATGAGGTATCACAAAGCATATATCTCATTACGAAAGTCTACATTTAAGTATGTCGTACTTAGCACAACCACTCAATTTAAAATGTCGTGTACAATATAATATTTATAATATGCATCAATATTTTAGTTCTCAATTTTCAAATTCTCAATTTTGCGTGGGCCGTTAATAAATATGTAAGTTCAAGCTTATGATGATGCCCTACGCTACATATACCATAATGAATAAAATTCTTGTATGCTATATAAACAACTTTTGGTGAGAATTTTTTTTACAGATTTTTTAAATTGGTTGTTGTCCAGTTGCCAAATATTCGCCGGTAAGGAATTATTTAACCTTATCCCGAGCACTGCACTTTTTTTAAATCGCGTTTGAGGTTGTACAATATTATTTTGATTAAGTGTATCGTATGTATGCACATTAGAATGTGTAGTGAAATTTCCAATATTGTTTTTTGTGTAAATTAAATTACGAAAAATAATTAGGGAGTATACTGTCATTATGTTTAATTTTAAAAATAATGGCTTACATGAGGTGCTGCGACTTGCTTGGGCAATACCTCGTACTGCAGCCTTTTGTATTATAAATATTTTTTAAAGGGCATATTGTGTGGCATTTCCCCACGTCAATATACCGTATTTTAGTGCCGAGTTAAATAAGATATAGTAAGTTGTTAATGCTGCTTTTTCGCCTGCCAACATAGCTATTCTTCTAACAGCAAATACGACTCTCGAAAGTTTACCACTGAGATAAGTAATATGATATTGCCAGCTCAAACATGAATCCACAAACACACCTAAAAATTTTGTGTTTTCATTTCGAGCATTGTGTTCTATTTCAAAATTTGTGATAGTGGTTTTATTTTCGTTTAAAAACAATTAATTTTGTATGAACCACTGCTGAGCCTTTTCTAGTATTTCGTTTGCCATTTGAGGAGTGTCATGGCATTTATTAGTTTTTATGACAAAAGAAGTCTCATCAGCGTAAGTACATGATCGTTGTTAATTCACACCTATTCATGTTATGTAAATTCATATGAGCAGGCAAGTCATTTATGTAAATAACGAACAGGAGTGGCCCCAAGATAGATTCCTGGGGAACACCCCTCCTAGTCATTAATTCGCCACCATAGCAGTTACTATGGAATACCAGTTGCGTTCTATCAAGTAGGTATGAATTTAAAAGACTGAGGCCCACTCTCCCGATTCCGTGTAGTTCCAGTTTCTGCAACAATTTTCCATGGTCTACACAATCGAACGCTTTAGTTAGGTCTGTGAATATTCCCACGCGTGCTTGTTTTTCCTCGAAGGCATCTAAGACTTCCTTAGTTAGGTTGTTAATTGCGTCTGATGTAGTATTTCCTTTTCGGAATCCGTATTGCTGTCGTGACATGTACTCTTTTAATGGGAAACAATTATTGAAGTGATATAAAAGAGTATCTAGAAACCTGTTCTTTTATCATCATCTGAGCATTAAATTCATAATCTAGCTAGACAAAACCTAAGTGGCATAAAGAAATATAAATTTTCTCTCTAACCGGGGTATTTTGTGTCACTGAACCCATATCTGACATTAAAAAAGCAAAAATTAAAATGGTTCATCTCAAAATGGCCGCCGCCTTGCAACAGCCTACCTAAAAATAAAAATGGGAATTTTTCAAGGAAAATTGTTTAGAAAATTATTGTTATTATTATTTACATGGGTAATAAATATTGTTTTCATAAACAGAATGTAGAGAAAGTTATGGATTTTATTACAAAACATGGAATACAAACAAAATAAACTAAGCATTTAATCATTATATCGGTAGAGTCACTTAAGTCAAAATCGAGCTTTTTTGCTATTTCTTCGGCTTAAGTTTCGAGAAACTCTATATTTGATTCATCCACTAATTGAATCACTTCTGGGGGGAAACTCTTACCACCTCCACTTTTGTGTTGACACGATTTTAAACTCGAAATTACTGCGCCACACGAGGAATACTCGGTCCTGAAAAAAAAAACTTTTTTTTATAGAATAGGCAAATTTAGGCGATAAATAAGGACAATACCATGATCTGTAAATGTTATAAAATAAAGCAGATCTTGGTAAGGTATCCGAAATTGTCCGATTACAATACTTATTGCTCAATAAATATGCTCCCACCAAGTGCATTGATGTATATATAGCCTGTTGGTGCTTACTAATATTAGAAAGCCCTAATATTAAAAAAATAAGTAATACATACCTGGATCTATAACGGTACAGCTCAAAATTTATTTACTAAGAATACAGAAAAAAATCGCACCACCTTTCTGCTACGCATACATGAATAAGACTGTTGGTAAACTACTATACACCTCTAACGGGCACTTGATAACTAGTGCTGATTTCACTGTTGCCGAACTTAATAAGTAGGAGAAATCATAATGGGGTATCTGAAAAAGCATTTTTGATTTTATTATTCTTTATTTTAGGATTTTAGACATTTAGGTTTTTTCTAGCTAGATTACGAATTTAACACACTGTGCATTGGTCTGAAATGCAAAAATCAAAAACAGTCTAAAATCAAAAACGGTCTTGTTAAAAATTACGTTCTTTAGTTCGCTAATGTCGACATTAGTCAAAATTCCAACAGAAAAAAATTCCACCCTCATTTTAGTGACAAAAACAAAATAATGCCCTTTTTCCGGACAAAAATGGGTAAAATAGGGAATATACAATATAAATAAAAAGCTTTTGAAAAAAAATTGTACATTAGCTAACTCGCCAACATGATTTTCGACAAATTGCCGAAAGATTTAAGTCAAACCATTTTGAAAGATGGTATTTTGAGAAAAACGAGTTTAAAGCTTTGTTTATGTTTTAAAGGAAATTATTTTTGAAATTATTATTATTTTTAAAAATTTTTTTTGCCAGACGTACGTCTGTGTTATTATATTCGTGTATAGAACAATAACAGCAGCTGCGACTGCCACGCGCCGAGCGGCCGGCTGAAAACCGGTTTTTTGTATTGTACTTATAGTACATATACACATATATGTATAACTTTTTAAAGAAGACGAATTTTGTCAAAATATTCTAGGAACCTATTCTACACATATTGAGAAATATAAAAAAGCAAAAAAAAAAATAGACTTTTTGAAACCAAAAATCAGAACAACCCCTTAAAGTAAAATTCTTATTAGAGTCTGTTTTACACCCAATCTTACTTGTTTTTGATGCAAATCAGTTTATTAATTTGCTTGGTACAATTTTTTCTAGTAATTCACTCTGTAAAATGCACAACCTGTAAAACAAACCCGTTAATGGGCCTACGCTACAAATGTTTGAAGTGTTCAAGATACACGCAATGTCAAAGGTGCTTCCTTACTGGCCGAACAAGCCACTCACACAAATTAACGCATTCTATGAGAGAATACTGTACACAGGCAAACGAATACGGCCGCCCTTTTATCAAAAAAATTTGTGGTCTGCTGCATTGTTCCCAGAAAGGGAATGACTCGACAGTAGTGGAAACAAAACCTTTTTGGTAAGCTACTTGGCAAATGTTCTAATTTTTCTCATATTTTTTCTGTTTTTCTGTCTGCAATTCTCCGCCACATGTATATTCTTTGAAAAATAATGCACGAGAAATCTATAGAATAATATAATTATCCGGTATATTACTGAACAATAACCGTTACGCCTGCGACTTTTATGTCAAAAAACAGTTAGAGGGTGTTTTTTGACAAATTATATGAATAAAAATATAAAAATAATGAATATTGCTGACGTCTCGGAAACCGAATCTGTTCCCATTCTCACAACTTTGTTACAACATTTTTTGTGCTGTGTACATTAAATACATATCTTTAAGAATATGTTTATGTTGTATTCAGTATCCATAGATGCTAACTACTTACACATAACTGGTGGTAGAATTTTAGAATTTAAAAGTTTTATTTTGAACATTGTTAAAGTTAAGTCCTTTTTACATTGGTAACCAGGTTATACAAACATCTGTGGAACAGTTAGACACACATTTTTATCCTCATTCAACAATATTTATTTATTTTTATTGTTCAATAGTAAACACGATATTTTAGAGGGTAAATGGATAGAAGTAAATTCATAAATAAATGACATAATTAATACAAAAGTATAAAAAACATAACAAAGTAGATAAAGTAGTGATTGTAGATATACATTAAAATATTTGAAATAAAACATCACTATCTAATCAATATTACAGCATTACAGAATGATCTTAGAGTTGGAAAGTTAATGTTGCAGTTATCTAATATAGTCCATGCCAAGGTTGCAAAAACCCCACAAGTGCAAAAAACCTTTTTCCCATTTTTCGTTTTCAGGCATACGATTGGGTTTTTTTGAGGAAACTCACTATGTCCTGTAAAATTTCGCAACCAGATATCTAACGGGAGTTGAAACCACCACCTCCCTCAATACCGAAACATGCAAAAAACATCCAAACGTGCTAAAAATTGTTTTCTACACGTTTTCAAAGGCGGGAAACACGATGGTGATATTATTAGCCTCCCACCCCTAGCCAACTACCACCCCTAAATGCATAAATGTCCTTTTTCTCATCTTTTGTTATCAGGCAAGCGAGGATTTGTTGGATCGAGGTTTTTTTTGAGGAAACTCAATATGTCCTGTGAAAATCAGCAACCAGACATCCTACCCGGGGGTTGAAACTCCTGAACTGTCCCTCAAAAAGAAGATTTTAAAGAAGGTATCCCCATTTTCAAGGATGGAAAACATGATCGTGGCATCACTTTCTCTCTTAGTTCTCAAAAACTATACTTGCATGTTCAAAACCATGGGTTTCTCTTATAGTGAGATCACAAACGCTCATTGGATCGGGTTTTCTAGGGAGAGAATTTTTTTATTGCAGCTTAAGAGGAGTTTGATAGGACGGGTTATACGCATATATATATATATAACAAAAAATGGGAAAAAGGTGGTTTTATGCATCTAGGAGTAGATAGTTAGAGGTGGGAGGCTAAATAATATTAGCATCGTGTTCCTCACCCTTAAAAACGTGTAAAAAAAAATTTTCAGCACGTTTCTTGCATGTTTCGGTATTGAGGGAGGGGTTGGTTTCAATCCCCGGGGATCGTTAGTATGTCTGGTTGCGAAATTTTACAGGACATATTAAGTTTCCTCAAAAAAAAAAAAACCGATCCAACAAATGCGTGCCTGACAACGAAAAATGGGAAAGAGGAGTGGTTTTTTGCGTTTGGGGGTAGTTCGACGGACCGCGCGTGTAGGCCGCTCTCGAAAACTTTGGTATGGACTAATTACACATAATATTAATCAGAGACGTTTAGTTTAGATGTGATCAAATGCTTTGTGGATAGTCTTGGTACAGTAAAATTATGCATCAAGTTGGGGCAATCAATATAAGAATGAATTAAGTTATATAAGAATGTTAGAGATATATTTACACTCCTAGTATTAAAAGATAATAGGTCATAATAGGTCACATCTATTTAAGAATGAAATAGTAGTCAGCACCCTGAGGTGGATATGACCGATAGATTCTGTAGGACAGAAGTTTGATAAATTTACGTCTAATTTATTATTTTTTATGAGTTTTTATTAGTCATTATGATTTATGTTTTTAAATGTCTTTTTCAGTGTTAGATATAATGTTATTATCTTTTATATATACAAATATGTTTAGTTGTAAGAATGTTGTTTCATTGTGACATGTTCCACACCCGATGGGGGTTTTTATATGCAACTTTCCTTGTTACGGAACTAATAAAGAATTATCTATCTATCTAATAGATTCGAGTTTATTTTTCATTCATAGATTGGGTACCTGATTATTGAGCCGTATTCCAACCAAAACCGAACATCTGCAAAATATTGTGTTTTTAAGCAACCAACAATATTAACTGATTTACATATCTGTTCACCATGTGTGCAAAATGATAAAGAAAAATCAAAGTAGATGCCTAGATCTTTTCTGTGTACGTCTTATGCGAGGATCATTATTAATTTTATAGTTGTGTATTATCGACATAATTTTCTGAATAAAAGTTATTATTTTACATTTTGAAATATTTAACTTCAATCTGTTCAATTTACACCAATCATTGATTTCATGCATTTGAATTCATTTGCAATTTGTGAAACTCATCTATATAATGCAATGCTTGCAGATTCTTTAATTTTTCTTTGCTATCCGCCCTCTTTTTTAAAATTTTTACCGTGTCCCAGTTTATTCTGTGTCAATTTTCCCTAGCGTGTTTGCAAATCTTTGATCTCTAAATTTCATTCTTCTTAATGCAGTTCTTGTGTTCACCTAATTTTAAACTCATATAATTTGTTTTCACCTATATGGAATACTGTAAATGCAGTTTTTTGAATTTTTCTCATGGTTTAGTGTAAGATTGGGTGAACACAAGAATCACATTAGGAAGAATGAAAATGAAATCCAGAAATCGAAGATTTACGAACATGCTTGAAAGAACAGTGTTGAATGAGGATAAATGCGTATCTAATTGTTGATGTTATTCTCTCGGCTAAAGGAGTATATCCAAGGCCAAAATCGAAAAAAAAAAAATTGTTGGTGTTTGTTTGTACGATCTGGTTATCAATGTTAAAAGAAGAACTTAGCAAATTTAACATGGTTTAAAATAGAACACTTCTAAGTAGTATATAGAGATGTTGCATACTGAACATATTCATAAAGCTGTATATTTAATATATACAGTACATAAAAGATTTTCTAATAAAGCTTTGAGAAAAAACAGATTTGGCCTTGACCTTATTTTAATTTTTATTCATATCGTTTGTCAAAAAACACCTTCTAACTGTTCCTTTGACGTAAAAGTCAAATAATCGAATTATTCTGTAAATTCTATTATTTTTAGAAGAAAATATATGTGACAGAGAATTCCTGAAAGAAAAACATAAAAATTTAGATAATATCACAACTAGCATGTAGAGTATTAAGTTTTTCTTATTCTGTTGTGTATTTCAGCTCGGATAAAAATTGTTTACCGAAGTCGTATTCAGAAGAGGTGCTATGCGACATTGAGCCGCTGTCCTCACCCCAAACACAACTGCAAATTATTATAAGACAACTGGAATTGCAAAATCGAGAGCTGCACCAGATCTTGCTGTTAGGGCGTCATAGTGATAAAGAAATCAAGCGGTATTTAGAGGAGCATCGAATACACGTTGCTGCACAAATACAGAAGTTGAAAATTTTAAAGGTGAGGATATATTAGTAATAATAACTTTATACTCTTCAGAAATACGAAAACGGAGAGTGTAACAGGTCAGAAACTATTCTATATAATTTAAAAAAAAAAAATTTCAATAAAAATTGGCAACTTACATCTCGAATTTCTAACTTTTACCCAACTTTTGCCAAGTTCCGCCGAAATAAAAGTTGATCAGTGGGCCATATTATCCCCCCTCCCCCCCTTCGCTACGCTCCTATGAGTCAAGTACTCTATCTGATACGCTATAAAAAACCATTTCTGTTAAGTAATTTTTTTGTGGCTATTTTAAATTTATTATAGCCTATTATGGTTTTTACGTTATCAGGGAGATTATTAAATATATTGATGGCATTGTAATTAGGTGAATGTTTATAAAGAGTGTTAGAATGAATTGGTATTGTCAATCTTTTATTATTTCGGGTATTATATAAGTATGTATCAGTTTACCAAAATGCTACAGTTAATATTTGTAGACACAAGTGGATGATTTCCGAAAAAACGAGTTTTTTATATGAATGAAGGTTTTAAGTACACGAAATTTCCCCAGGTACATCACATTTGATTGTAATGCTGAAATATCTGATTTATAAATTTTTTAAAGGATCTATGTACCGTAGAAGTTATAGAACTTTGAGATCAGTTACCTCAAAAACACTTTTTATTTATGTCTCTTTTGACTAGAGTTATTAAAAGTGTATCCACAGAATAATAACAGCACTGAATCAAAATATTAACAATATTGATATATTTAATAAGTTTATGTTAAACGGCAACATATGTTAAATTTTTATCAGATTTTTTTTCAACCTAAAATGGGACATCTTTAACATATTGGTTATAGCTGTTATGATCTGAGAGTGTGCTAAAATTGCTGATATTTTGGTGTATTTCATTGGAGAATAGAAAATGTATAAAGATGGTAAAGTCATTATGCCAAACTTTATAAATCAGATTTACAATGTTCTCTATTATCAGTAATTTTAGCAAGTACTTTAACAGTTCTCTGAACTCGAAACATTTTTTCACCATGAGATAAGTTTCTTAATAAAATGACTTCATAAGAAATGCGGGAATTACTAATCTGAACAGTCATAAATAAATTATACTTGAAAGTTATTTTTCCAGATAAGCAAGATGACTGAGCCAACTCAATTTGTCATCTAAAAGAACATTTACTCTTTCTCGCTTAGTAATTGCTATATTGATTACTGTATTGCATCTGATCAGCATATTTCTAAAACCGTAAATATTGCCCGTAGCGAAAATTTTTTCATGGGATTGTGTAAAATATACTGATGCGCAGTTCGTCAATACAGTTGGCTTCATCGGGAGAGGAGTTATTTAGGACCACGTTACCTATTTATTCTCATTGATGTTATTCTTTTTTTTTTTTTTAAATTGGTTTAATACAGCGCCAGCGGTGAGAGCATAAATCATGGGGTTTAGTCCGAATAAGTGCGGAAGTTTTGAAACTTTGGGAATTAGTAAATTTCGATGCCCTGAATGAAGTAAGAAAAAATGCGAAATGTGATCTCATCCGCCGGCGCCATATTGAAAAAAATGGCGCACAAAAACATGTTATATGCTAAACAAACTGTATTAATCCATTCAAACGTATAAGTATCTTATCCAACAAGTAACTTTATATCCTTATCTCGGTACGTGATATAATTTGATATACCTTATCTAAAGCGATAACAACTTCCTTTTAAAACAAAGCTTTCTCATGTAAAACGCTGGCATAGCATAATTCCGAGAAATGCATGTGCCTACGTTGATAGCAGTATGTTATAAATATCACCCAGAGACGCATCTGCAGTCAGTCTACATTTATTCTTTATACCTACAACATTTAACTATTGTAACAAATATATAATCATATAAAATATTTTGTAAAACCAAGAATAAAAGTTTTTAAAAAGTGAACACAGTTCTAAGTGATATAAAAGTGGCGCAGTCGGTAGGATTGGTAATAACGCCTGGAAGAAGAGCCTAACCAACGAAAACCTCCCCGAAGAATAAGGAACACCCCAAAAAGGGCCTAACTTCAGGAAAGGATCGCCGGAACAAGGAGACCTTTGACGACGGGCGGCGGATTCCAATCCCTAAATCAAGAAAGAACCTACAAATGAATATTTATTACGTGTAAGTACTTATTGAATCATCTCGTTTTTAGTGCAAATTTAATTAAAATAATAATCATTTCTTGCGTATTGTCCGTGGAAAGAACAGTTCTGTTGTCCATTGCTATTATAAGTAAAATAAATCTAAGTTTTCAAATTCAAATTAGTTTATGCCAGTAACTACTCGAAATATGGCTCACCAACAACAACAACAAAACCAACAACAGCACGAGCCACAACCTCAACCTCAACCTCAACCAGACGCTGTTGAACCGTATAAATTGAGCGAAATATTTTCAATTATTCCTGAATATGACGGTAATCAAATAAATTTAAATACATTCCTAAATTCATGCAGAACCGCTTATGGCATGTCGATTGGTAACCAGGTGGTACTTTTAACTGTTCATATAAAAAACAAATTAAAAGGCCGTGCAGCTGAACTAGTGAACTCTAGAAATCCCACTCATTGGGAAGAAATTAAGACTCTTTTAGAGAATCATTTTGGTGATAGTAGAGACCTAACCTCCTTGATACAAGACTTGCAAAGAATGCGACAACTTCCCGGTGAATCTCCGCTCACGTTTATTGCGCGCTTACAAACTCACGAAGCAAAAATGCATGCTTCTGTTCATAAACAGCGGTTAACAGCGGCACAAAAACAAGCCCAAACGCAATTAACTGAGGGCATGGTTTTGAACACCCTACTCACGGGACTAGAACCCAAACTTGCGCATGTTGTTAGGGCAAGCGACCCTGAGAATATGCTAAAAGCAATAACGAGAGTTCGAAAAGAACTCCAACTAAATTACTTTGAAACACAAAAAACCAATCGCAACAATAGTGCAATCACTCCCACGCGTAACCAAAACTTCCCCTTACCTGCAAGACATTGTTCATTTTGCAAACGTACGGGACACGTCGCTAATGAATGTCGTCAGAGACAACAAAGTTCTCGACCTCCAAATTTTGGTACTCCCCAAATCTATCCTAGGCCTAATTACTATAATCAAAATCCTGGAAATTCGCAAAATTTCCAACAACAAAGACCTAACTATTATAACCAAAATCCTGGAAGCTCACAAAACTTCCAGCAACAAAGACCACCCGTCATTGCACCAAACCCAAATTTCAATAATGCAAGACCACCTGCGATTCAACCTAACCCTAATTATTATAGACCAAATTCAAATAGAAAAACGCTTCATCTCAATCAAAATACTGAACCCGAAAACCTAGAGCAACAAAATCAAAGTTATTACGTTCACGATAACCCTTACGAAAATATTAACGAGGGATATTATACTGATAATAACCCCTACGCAAGTCCGAACTATTATACAGCTAATACTTCGGAATACGACAACAGCAACGAAGACTATTATACTGCTAATAGTCCCTCCGAAAATTATTACACGGACGAACCCACTTTCGATACAACACCTGTATATAATCGGGATTTTCGATCAGGCCCACATGCCCAGTCGGACCCGCCTTATCACAAAACCGGAGACCCCGAGATGACAGTATTGCAAACCCAATTTGGCAAAATGAACTTGGACAATTTCAACCCGAATCTCAACTTCCCGGAACAACAGTTCCTATAAGCCCCTTATTGTCTGTCAAATCCAAAAATTTGTATTATATCTATGACATTACTAACACGCATAGATTATTAATAGACACGGGCGCAGGACTATCCATATTCAAACCCAAAATTTGTGAAAATTATAGTAGGAGATGTCCGGAAAACATTACGATCCAAGGCATAACTGACCAAAAAATAAATATTAACGAAGCCGTCTTTATCCCGTTTGACAACAATGAACCATTTAAAATTTATGTATGTGATCTTGACATAGAATTCGATGGACTCCTAGGGTCTGACTTCTTAGAACATTACAATTGTATAGTGGATATAAAAAACAAAAAACTTGTAACAAATTTCAAAACAATCCCGATCCACAAAGTCACGGACCAGGGTCTGCCAAACATACAAAATTACCCAAATCCAGATAATCGTGATACCACTCGTAATATATCAAATATAATTTCAGTTGAACCACGTATAGAACAAATTACCAAACTTAAATGTCACTTGTCCAATACAGAAGCTATACTGCTAGCTACCGAAGTAGACAAGGTAAGACTACCTAACGCGATAGTTCAGATAGACGATAAAGGTGAATTTATTACCTCTATATTAAACGTAAACGCGGTACCCAAAACCGTTAAATTTTCAAATTTAAAACTAGAACCGATCCAAAATTTCTCACTGAATTATATGGATGAAGAAACCTCCCAAACTTTCGTAGACAGACATTATGAAATAAAAAACCAACTCCGTCTAGACCACCTAAACATGGAGGAAAATGAACTAATAACTCAACTTTGTCTAGAATATGCGGACATTTTTTATCTTGAAGGTGACCAACTAACTTTCACCAATGAAATTAAACACGCGATAGATACCAATGACGCGAAACCAGTATTCACGAAATCGTACCGATACCCTCAGATACACAAAGAAGAAGTCAAAACGCAGGTATCCAAAATGTTAGAACAAAATATTATTCGTCCCTCTAACTCCCCCTGGTCATCTCCAGTGTGGGTTGTCCCTAAGAAACTTGATGCTTCGGGTAAGCCGAAATGGCGTGTGGTTGTAGACTACAGAAAACTCAATGAGTTAACTGTAGGAGACAAATACCCATTACCCAACATCTCAGATCTCCTGGATCAATTAGGCAAGTGCCAGTACTTCACAACATTGGACTTGGCCTCTGGGTTCCACCAGATCGAGATAGACCCGAAAGACATCCCGAAAAGTGCATTTAGCGTAGACAACGGACACTATGAATTCGTTCGTATGCCCTTCGGCCTTAAAAACGCCCCTTCCACCTTCCAAAGGGTTATGGACAACATCCTCATGGGCATTCAGAACGAGAGATGTCTGGTATATATGGATGATATTATCATATATTCCCCGACAGTTCACGAACACATTTCTCGTCTCACAGAAGTGTTCAAACGCCTTCGAAATGCTAACTTAAAAATCCAACCTGATAAATGCGAGTTCCTTCGTAAAGAAGTCGCATACCTGGGTCACCTCATAACTAAAGAAGGAGTAAAACCAAACCCCGATAAGGTACAGTGCATCCAAAACTTTCCGCAACCCACTAACCAGAAGGAAATCAAATCCTTCCTCGGGTTGGCAGGTTATTATCGCAGATTTATAAGTAATTTCGCGAAACTATCCAAGCCCCTCACCAAATTGTTACAAAAGGATGTCCCTTTTGCTTTCGACTCAGAATGTCACAAATCCTTCGAGGAATTGAAACAAGCCCTCACTTCGACCCCAGTACTTATCTACCCAAACTTCGACGAAACGTTTCTACTCACCACTGATGCAAGCGCGTTCGCCATCGGCGCCGTGCTCTCACAAGGCCCCATTGGCAAAGACTTACCAATAGCTTTCGCCTCAAGGACCCTCTGTAAAGCCGAAACCAAATACTCAACCATAGAGCGTGAACTTTTAGCTATAGTATGGGCCGTGAAACACTTCCGTCCATACATATTTGGTCGGAAATTTAAACTAATAACCGACCATAGGCCTCTAACGTGGCTCTTTTCGATAAAAGACCCCGGAAGCCGTCTAGCACGCTGGCGACTGAAGCTTGAAGAGTACGAATACGAAATCGAATATAAACCCGGCCGCATTAATAAAAATGCAGACGCTCTTTCCCGCATAAAGATAAATCACATTCAAGATTCCTCTAACTTTCAAGCAGAATCAAAACTAGTAACGTACCCCATTCAAAGTCCCTCAACTCCAATAGAACCCGATCCTGATAGTCAGGACACGACAAGCGACACGACGGAAACAAACGAACAAGAAGATGTCCTGAACGAATTCGAAACTTTCGTAAAATTGTATAAAACCAAGTCACTTATCGACTATTCTAAAATTGAATTTTCAAACGGGCAACTCTTGGACAAAACCAACAAAAATATAGTGACCTTTTTCCAACAAAACAATCTCAAAGATTTTCATTATAAAATCCTTGAAGACTTGTTCGAAGAAAACGCAGACTTCCGAGATTTAGAATTAAATAAGTTATCGAGTAAGTCGGTGCGACATAGAAACTATTTTATCGTGGCTCTACCATACGACCCCGAAACCGTAATCCAAAATCTATTCATCGCGCTATACAAAGGTCGTGAAGAGTTCGACGACTCCAAAACGTATTGTATCGAAAACAATGTCGAACTTCCTATTCTCGAAATTTTGTCATTTCTTTTATCGGAAAAAGACGTGAAACTTAAAATATGTCAAAACGTTACTAGAACACCCAGTGACGACGAAATCCCAATTATTATCGACCAGCATCATACTGGCAAAGCTCATCTCCACCGCGGAATAAATGAGACTATTCGTCGTATTCGAGAGAAATACAATTGGAAAGGATTGACAAAAGACGTCGAAAATTTCATAAAAACCTGCAAAATCTGCCAAGAAACAAAAATCTGTCGCAAAAATTTAGATAACCCTCTCGTAATTACGGAGACGCCTAAATCCCCTTTTGAACGTATAAACATCGACGTCCTAGAAGTCCCAACGAAAAATTACGCACTTACTATACGCGACGAACTTACAAAATTCACTCAAGCGTATCCTATCAAAGATAAATCAGCAAAATCAATCGCAAACACTCTGCTCGTTTACTTCCAGCACTTCGGAACACCCCTTCGAATTCATTGCGATTATGGCCGAGAATTCGATAACGCCATCCTAAAAGATTTATGTCTCCTCTATGACATCAAAGTAACGCAGTCTAGTGTCGGACACCCCCAATCTAATGGTTCCTTAGAAAGGTTCCACGCTACCTTGTTGGAAATGATCCGAGCACACGTGGCAGAACACCCTGACGAACACCCCTTCAACATATTACCTTACGCGATAATATGCTATAATACCTCTACTAATAAAACTCACGGATTTACACCCTACGAGTTAGTTTTCGGACACACGTCCAGTAGACCACCTGAGACGCTATATAATCAGGAAGAACTAGTCACGAAATACGTCAGAGACTTAAATAATCGCCTGTCTTATTATTATAAAGTCGCGCGCGCCAGAACTGAAACACAAAAACAAAAAGCGAAAGTTCGGTTCGACGCCCACGTTTCAAAGGAAACCCCCGAATATCAGATTGGTCAAAAGGTGTATTTAAAAGAATCCCAAATCACCGATAAGTTACGTAATAAATATAACGGGCCATTTGAGATTTTGGAACTTCACAAAAACTCAGCCACCCTCCTTAACAAAAAAACAAAACAAAAAACTAAAGCTAACTTTGACAGGTTAAAACCATATATTGAAGCCTAAATTGCCTTACAGGTTCACCTTGCTGATCGGAGCAGCCATGTCCCAGTACCAAATAACACCCATCAATAACACCGTCGGAGTCTATTACCACGACGAAACGAGGATAATAATTTCCAATAATAAATGGACTCTGCTAGTCCATAAAAATCTATCAAGCCTCGAAGAAGCCTTTATCAACAACAACAAAATCTTAGAATCAATTGTCAATATATTCACCCCCGATACACGCGAAACAAAAGAATTCCTAGTCAAAGTCAAAACACACGTAACACTCTTAAACCAAGTGTCAAATTCCCTCAAAGTAAAATTTGAAGAAATCTTTGTTAACACCAAACGATTCAAGCGTGGTATATTAAATGGAGCGGGTAGTATATTTAAAGCAATTACCGGCAATCTAGATGCTGAAGATGGACAATTCTTCACAGACAGTATCAATAAATTAAACAAAGATCAACATCAAATAGAAAACCTCCTGAAAAATCAAATATCCGTTACCTCTACCGTCATAAAAACCTTTAACGAAACGGTTCAAAACATGCAAATTAATATAGTAACGTTTAACGAGGATATGAAAAAGATTCAAATCGGATTGCATAAAGTAAATGATAGAGTTGCACTGGTTCAAGCCGAACTAAAATTTATCGAAACATGTGAAAAATTGACTGAAAGTTACTTGTACCTCCAGAGCAACCTTGATGACATTTTGAACGCGATCACATTTGCTCGTCTGAAAATAATACACTCTTCAATTATTTCACCCGAAAGTTTGATTACTGCACTTCAGGAAATCTCTCAAAACTTAGTAAAAAATAATTTACCCCTACCGGTAAAATATTCAGAAATTCCCCAATACTTAGAAATTATCGAACTAGAAGCCTTTCAATCAAAATCAGATCTTGTTTTCGTTCTAAGAATACCACTAGTAGAACAACAACTCTATACCCTGTATCATTTGTATCCTATCCCTATACTAGACAACAGAACTGGCCTTCACCATGTCTTGTCATTCTCACAAAAATTCATTGCGCGTAACGATGATTCACTAATGTACATCCCCGTCAAGGACCTGAGTACATGCAAACAACTAGATTCCCATAAGAAACTATGCTCAGACCTCTACGCCTACCCGATCGACAGCAGTGCAGCATGCGAAGCCCAGCTACTGAAAAACTTCAGAAAAATCCCCGAAAACTGTGTAAGTTCCCTCGTCTATGGACAAGGTTATAACGTTCAGAAACTACAAGGCAATGTGTGGTTAATAATTGTCTCTGAACCCATTCATATCACCATAAACTGTAATAAAATGGACACGAAAATTACCAGTGTTAATAAGAACTCCATATTAAAACTACATCCGGACTGTTACGCGTTTGTCGGTATAACAAAAGTGCAAGCAGAAAGCCGCAATACCATCAACATTACAGACAATTCCCATCCAGTGGTTATACCCTATGACTGTTGTAGTGACATTCCCGAAAAACTCCAGCTACCCAAGTTGGAACCTCTCCAGTTCGATCACCTAAATGTAGAAAATCTAGACATAGCCAACCACAAACTCGAGCAATACTCTAGAGATCTAGACAAACTAATAAACGAGCCGTTTATAACCAAACATTTTTCCTTAAGCATGTATATAGTTATTGGTCTGTCCATCTGTCTCCTAGCCGCCTTCATCGCCTGGAAATGCAGGAAAAGATGCTGTGGTTGTAAGGAATCCAAGGACACCACCCCTAATGAAATGCTGAAAAGAATTGGCACCCTCCTGAGAAGAAGACCTCATCTACCTACAGAAGAGGAAGAAATGACCGATTTTCCCTCAAAAGTCGGTGAATAACACCGACTTTTCAAAAAGAAAGGGAGTTGTTATATGCTAAACAAACTGTATTAATCCATTCAAACGTATAAGTATCTTATCCAACAAGTAACTTTATATCCTTATCTCGGTACGTGATATAATTTGATATACCTTATCTAAAGCGATAACAACTTCCTTTTAAAACAAAGCTTTCTCATGTAAAACGCTGGCATAGCATAATTCCGAGAAATGCATGTGCCTACGTTGATAGCAGTATGTTATAAATATCACCCAGAGACGCATCTGCAGTCAGTCTACATTTATTCTTTATACCTACAACATTTAACTATTGTAACAAATATATAATCATATAAAATATTTTGTAAAACCAAGAATAAAAGTTTTTAAAAAGTGAACACAGTTCTAAGTGATATAAAAAACATTTTCTTTTAAATATCTCGCTTCGGGTGCCTCATACGGCAAAAAATATTCTTATGAAAATAAAAGAGCATTAAATTTTCTACAAAATATGTCCTACACATTTTTTCGTTAAACTGAATAGTTTCAGTGCAGCAACCGATCGAAGTCAAGCATTCTTGACAAAATTATGATTTTTTGTAATTTCTCAATTTAGTGCGATTTTTATGAAGGAGTATTTTTGTGTTGAGACAAAATTTGTTTTCATACCTGAAAATCCTCAAATATAGTTGATTTTACTTTTCTGCTACGCATAACTTAGTGTTCAATACTCGTTTCCACACCACCTTGAGGTAGAGTATATGGCGCTTTTTTTACATGGTTGTCCCCTATAGCATTCATTCTGGACATATTATCAAGTCCAGGAATGGCAGGGAGTTTGCAAAAATGTTGAAGAATGGGGCTGGAAACAGAGCAAAGCTGGGCGTACACCAGTAACAATGCTGAAAGATCCTGCTTCTGAAAAGCTACTTAAATTTCATTCCTGTGAATGCAAGAAAGGGTACAGTGCAGCATGTGGTTGTAGAAAGGCAGGGTTGAAATGTTCTGTAATTTGCAAATTTTGTAACGGATAAAGCTGCGACAATACACCAGCAACAGTCGACAAGCTTCATGACGACGAAGAAGTCGACTCCAGTCGAAACATTTCTCGCATGCATGGAGAACAATCAATTCGTAGAAGGTGCTATTTTCATCTCCAAATACTAAATGAATTTCTTATTATTTAAATTGACTTAATTAAATAAAAGTCGGCATGAAATAAATAATTCGATTTAAAATCAACAGCAAAACTCTGCATTAGGAAGGAAAGAAAAAATACTTATTAGCACATGTTTGTAAGATAAAGGTTATCATAAGAAATAAATTAAATTAGTTTACACAAATGAAAAATAGTTTCTAGTTACAAAATGTCGGGTTGAGGCATGAAATAAATAAATTTAATTACTTTTTTCTTGATGGATTAACTACGAAAAATCAGATAACTTTAAAGGTGACACGGTGCATTGTCAGCGACTTGATTATCTCGAGTTTAAATTACTATTGCCGCTGTAGAGTTGGAAATGATTTTTCAGTCTACGTGGCCCACAAGAAATAACCTCTGACCTTACCACAAAATCTGCGCAAGATTACTATATTAATTTAAAATAGAAATAAAACTGAGTAATTACCAGATAGGCAACTCACAATACTAATATATGAAAAAAAAAATCGTAGCCTCTATCTACAAATTGTATGAAGTTGATGGATTAATACAATTATACGTAAATTGATGTTCCTTATTTTGTGCGTTATATGAAAAACAATTTTGATAAAAGCTGTAACATAAGGATAAATAGACTGTTTAGTAGGATGGAACGAAAAACATGTAAATTTCAATTTGCAAATGGTATAGTTTACAATTTGTTGCTATGTATCTAAAACTAATTCTGCTAAATTTTTAGCCAAATCGGTTAATATTTAGAGACTCCTCCATGGCCTTGAAAATTAAGGAAAAGATCAATTTTTTGATTTTTAACATTTTTCAAATTGACGTTTTTTCATGACTCTTTATTAATGTCTAAACGTGTGTGGCAAGAGTTTTCCGAATAAAATATTTTTCACTTCCATGTAAATTAGAAATTTGTCACTAAAAAGCTGAATTTGACGAAAATAAGGTTTTTTGTACATTTCTAATTTTCCTGGAACTGAAAAATATTTTATTGGAAAAACTTTTGCCACACTCGTTTAGACATTAATAAAATCATGAAAAAAATTCAAACGTCAATTTGAAAAGTGTTAAAAATCAAAAAACTGGCCTTTCCCTTCGTTTTCAAGGCCATGGAGGAGCCTCTAAATATTAACCGATTTGACTAAACATAATAGCTGTTATCAAATAATTAAATGTGTGGGCATTATTAATTTAAAGATGGTAAATATATGTACAGTGTGTACTGAAATAAAGTGTGTTTTATTAGATTTTAATTAAAAATGTATTTTAATCTAAGCGGGACGCTATATTGTAAATAAAATTTAATTTGATAGGAGCACTTGAAAATTCCCCCGTGTTCACCTTCCAAAGAGGCAAAGAAGAGCCAAGAAAATCAAATTACCGAATCTACGCCGATGGTTCAAACTGTCAACAATAAGCTGTATAGAGCCTCAGCATTGGAATTGTTCAGTCCTATTGTCTCAGTATCGGAGAGCAATCAACTGGTGGATCATAATATTACCCAGCTGCCTAATTTGAGTAAAAATATTTCTCCAGACAGTAGTAATGTTCCGTTCAGCATTAACGATATGAGTACGTGGATTGGAGGTGAGTAATGGAAAATAACTTATTATAACTTGTTATATGAATGTTATTTTTGCCTATATGAGTATCGAGTATGAGTATGAGTATGAAGTGTGTGGTATAGAAATTGTAAGACAATTTACGGGAATCGTGTGTAGCTTACAACAGTTCTTATAGAAATGAGAGAAGATACTTGCTGGAATTAGGAACTTATGCTTTTTTCCATAAAATTGTATTTGAGAAAACTTATTCTTAATTATGTGTACTTTTAGGATATTTGATGTTTGTTGCCCACTCACAGTAGGCTAGAACCACCTTTAAATGAAATATGCATGCACTCTCAATTCCTACGGGAAATGGTAGCTATATCTGTCCTGAAACAATTCCCGTAAAATCTGAAATCATTCCCTTGGCCGTTTTCTAGAAAATTCAATTTTAATTTTTTTTTTGAAAATTGATTTTTTGCATTGATAAGGTAGTTAAAATGTCAATCAAGAAAGTAAAATTAAACATTCCAATACAAATTAAAACTTAAGGCAAGTTTGGGGAAATAACATACAAGAAATCTTCATGCTGGACAACTCCAGACGTTTTGATAATAATCGGGTTATATAAACCTTCCAAGTAGTCAATTTAGACAAAATCATTAGATCTATTCCTATGTTATTTTGAATGACAGCAATTTTTGTCTACCAATATAACTGTAACCAATGAATAACATTACTATTTGCGTAACTAGATTTGCCAGGGAAATCCGAGCGCCTCTACTGGCCGTCTGAGTAGACTTTCCATTCGCTCAGTCAGATAACGGGTGAGTATGAGAACCATTCCACCGCCAATGAAGATAACCCACAGAAGAGACACGACGATAACCCACTACCCTGCAGGTACCGGACGAAGCGTCCAGTACCTGTAGTCACCTAGCTCCGTGCAGACCGAAAGTGCTACCAAAGCACTTAGGTCTGCACTTCCTCGAGCTACATAGCTCATCCCTCACCTGATGATCTGGATGGCAGGATGTCAATTGACATTCTGGGTACCAGCAGTCATCAATCCTAGTCAAAAATACCCCAAAATTTCCTAACAGACAGATGACTACCCCGGGGATGACAAGCTGGCGAAGAAAGATCATCAAGACAGAAGAGTGCCAGAAGATAAACTTAGCCAGCAAGGTCCATCAAGCCAGGACCCGGGGGGGTGGGCCGAAATCATCCACACCGCTCACATTTGTGAGTGGGGTTAATATAAAGTAAGCTCGCCCACCCCGCACGAGACCGGTCCAGGCCTACAGCGATGTACTAGGGTAAAGAGCAGTAGTCCTGCTCAACCTTAGATATCTGAGACTATCATTGCCAAAGAATATTGGCGTCGCTCGGTCAGTTACTCTTTAGAATTCACTAGGCAAACAATCTAAGAACCCAAGAATGAACATTTTCTGTGACCATGATTAAAATCAAAGCAATCATGCAAAAACGCACGATGAAAATAGATATTGTCTCTGTCTATTGTATAAACGTAAGAATCGGGGATTGAAGAAGATAACTGATATTTAACTGATAGATTGTTTGAAATTTGTCCGGGTATTCAGAGACTTCAAAAATGTAGTAGATTCTTGTTTTTATCCATGCAAAAAATCAGTTTGAACAAAAAAAATTAAAAGTGAATTTTTTAGAAAATGGCCAAGGGAATGATTTCAGATTTTGCGGGAATGGTTTTGGGACAGATAAAGCTACCATTTTCTGTAAGAATTGAGGGAGTGCATGCATATTTCATTTAAAGGTGGTTCTAGCCTACTGTGCACTATTAGAATTTCACTTATTTGAAGAGTTACATAGTTGCTTAAATGATAGTAAAATTGTGCAATTTGCTACCTTGCAGAATTTACGGAAAATATTTTTGTTATTATTGATAACTTTGCTACTATTGTGGAAAAACAGAAAGGGGAATTTTGTCTAAAAACTTCGTTATATATAATAATTTTGCTAATAGATGGTGCAAAGTAGTTTAAATAATACATAGTAAACAATGTGCATTTATAATTAAAGTGCTCCTAGCCTAGGGTGACCATACGTACGCAATTTCGCTGTATTTTGGTATGCTAAAACAAAACACTAGAATTTAGTTCCTTTTTGCAAAATGAAAGATGTTTAGTACTCTGCTGCAGAATTAATGTATTAAGATTTTGGTTTTGACGGTTAATCCTCCACTGATTATTTTTAGATTAAATATAAATGTGGGTTGGGTATTTGATCCAAAATGCAAATTGATGTTTCCTTTTTTACCTTACATCAAAATCTCGAAATATACAATATTGTGGGTTGGTTCCTTGTTGCATATCTACGTCCAATTAGCAGTCTATTTTTATTAATAAAAAATATTGAAAAATTTTTTTTTATGTGAATTTTTGAATATTTGCTTGCTAAAAATGCGTATACAGACATTAAACATGAAAATTAACTTGAAAAGTTATGTTGGGTACATGATGCAGATGCCCTATAGGTCATTTTCGGTCAGCTGATTTTGACGCAGCTGTCTGGAGGGCACCCGAAACCTCATCCAATAACAGACAATGAAAATGAAAACAATTAATTAGAGATGAGTTGCTATTTAACAACCTATCATTTTATTAAAAAATAACAGCTTGTACCCATCTCTAGAAAACAAAATATCAGTTGGGTGCCCTCCACGCCGGCAGCGTGATGTCAACCGAAAATGATCTACCGGATGCAGCGTTGCCAAAGTTATGATTTTTTTCCTGTTTTTTTGGCAATTTACAAACATTTTTTTGACCGCAATTTATTGTTTTTTTCTAAAAATGTAGGGTATTATTTGATAACGATGTATTTTCTCAAAAACATTTTTGAAATAAATTATTATTATACCAGGTATCCAAAATATTTGTTTACATTTCTTGATATTTAATTATTCTCAATTTTTTAAATAAAATGCAATTTTTTGCATGGATAAATAAAGCATACAATTCCCCACATTTTAATATCATATACTTTATTTTTATTTCAAACGGTTTTTGAGGTACGATTATTTCAAATAATTTTTGCTCCTTATTTTAACATTAAAATCTAGTATGGCTTTGGTCTTTTGTTTTAAATTTTATTCTTTTTTTTTAAATGGAATGCCTCTAATTTTGATATCATACACTTTCTCTTAATAATAATTATGAACGGTTTTTAAGAAATAATTTTTTTCACAATATTGAAACTGGCCTAATTGCTCAAAATGTCCACCATTTTGATCCACATAACACTGGAGTCTGATAAATTAATGCCTTACATTGTATAACATATCAACATTTATATGATTGAAACACTGACGAATCTTCTCGAATCTTGGTTCTACTTTATAAACGTCTGACTTCACAAATCTCCAAAGGAAAAAAATCATTGAAGTCAGGTCAGGTGACCTAGGCAGCCCTGCAATGGACCCTAACATAATTTAATAAAATAATAAATTAGAAATAATTTAACAGTTTATTAAAATATCAGACCTTCTCTTCCTATCAACCTTTCAGGAAACTGGTTACTAATTACGAACATTTCTACTAAAATGTGGTGCACCATCAAGTTGTAACCACATATTATCTGTAATATAATCAGGAGTATGCTCGATCATTTATGGAAAAGTATTTTGTATTATATCCAAGAAGATTGCTCCATTCACATTTTCTTCAAAAAAGTGTGGACCAATAACACAATCATGTACAATTCCTCCCCAAACATTTAAACTCCAGTTGTGCTGGTTATGATTTTTCTGTACAACATGAAGGTTTTCTCTGTCATAATAATGGATTGCCTATTGCCATTGCGATGAAACATTTATTCATCCGTGCACAACACAAATTTGAAAAACCTAATTTTCTCCAATTTGGTTTTGAGCCCACCGGCAAAAATTTAATGTAAGGTTTAAATCCATATTCAAAAGCTCTTGATGCAGCTGTACTCTAGGAGTAAAACTTTATAGCTTTGCTATTTTCTTGAAGATAAATAAATGCACCGCCACCCCCTGCATCTGGTAGGTACATGATTTACTTAAATAATTTTTCTCGTCACTTACATGTAACTATCTATGCAGTTGTTAAGTTTGAATCAGCCAGGCATTTTTATAATAACAATAATAATTCTATTGTGTGTCAGTTCTGCTGACGTACAGACGTACAGCTGAAGCGATGAAGTAATAAAACAGAATAATAAAACAACTTCACTTTCTTAGGCAGAATTTGGTCTATTCTAGATTTAACCTCGTTGGACAGCACTGTCGTAGTCCCATCTATTTTTGTTTTGTTGTATGCTGATCAGGTAGTTGCTTTGTAAGCGAGTGAAGGAGCATGCATGGGTATGATAGAGATACGAGTAGAACAACAAACTAAGAATAATTTGTTAAAGTGACATACTTAAAAGTAACTGAATGTTAAAACATCTAAAGCTTGCTAGTATGGAGATTGATGTTGCTAAATACAAATTCCAAACCTTCACATCTTTTATGATGTGTATTCCAGGACAACCAGCGGCTTCTAATAACATCCAAATATCGACACAAAAGAGGGCGTTTTCAAGGAAGTCCCCTGTAAGGGAGTTACATAATGATCTCGACGACGCTCTGGCGAAACTCCAACAAATATTGGCCAACAATTTCTCATTAGATGAGTCTCTAGGACACATAGACAACAGTAACCTGAAGTATGCAGTGTCCGAAGTGGAAGGTATGTTAACATCGTTTATAGACAGCGTTGAAACTAGCAGAGGTAGCTCTGTGCGATCTCACCGTTTAAAATTTGACGAGACTGAACATGTAGAAAAATGTAAATAGCAGTAAATACGAAATCGATTTTATTTTTAATGTCAGAATTATTATTTTATTGCTGTTCCTATTTTAAGAATATTATAATGCAATATAAGAACCAAAAAGAAGCTTATTTTGTATGAAGTTTATTATATAGACTTTGTTATTTTATTACTGATTATATATTTCTTTATATTAAAGTGTTACTCTATATTTTTGCAACAAATGGCAAAAGAATAGTTAAGTTTATATATATTATTTAATTAAGAACAGAAGAACTTGAAAATAAAGTTTGAACTGTATTATTTTATACTGAAGTTGTATATTTTTTTCCAAAAGTGAATATGTGTGTGTGTGTGTAAAAAAATTAAGAAGGTAGAATTAAAAATCTCATCATCTGGCAGTATCTTGGTAAAATTAAAAAATGATATAAAATAACAAAAGTATTTGATGATTGAAAATTTTCTTTTACTTAATGTGTGCAATAAAAGTAAGTGCTGCTGCGTACAAAATAATGTAAATAATTTTTACATTTTTTGAAAGTGGTATAAACATACCAGTAAGGCTTAATTTGTTGAAGAAACACCAGATCAGCGGCGGCTGGAGAAATTTCAATATTTTTTTTCTCGTCTGTGGCGCATGGGACCCGTACGAAATATGGGAAATAACATCTAGAGAAGCACTTCTCTAATAACCCCTAAAAAATTTTGAAAAAGCAGTTTGCGAAAAAAAATTTTTAAATTTGGTAGCCTCCCCTGGTCTAGGGACTCCTGTTTATTTTTTTGTCATATACATTTGACTTTTCATAAAAATACAACAATATGTTTTGGAGTTTATGAAAATATTTTCATTACTAACTGAGATGCAACGAATTGAAATATTGTAATTTGTTAAATTGTAAATTACAAAATTTCAGTTCATTGTATTTCAGTTAATAATGAAAATATTTTCATAAACTCCAAAACAGGTCATTGTATTTTTATGAAAAGTCAAATGTATATGACAAAAAAAAAAAAAATAAACAGGAGTCCCTAGACCAGGGGAGGCTACGGAATTTTAACAAATTCAAAATTTTTTAGGGGTCATTAGAGAAGTGCTTCTCTCTATTTCCCATATTTCATATGGGTCCCATGTGCCACAGACGAGAAAAAAAATATTGAAATTTAACCAGCCGCCACTGCCCAGATTATCAAGAAAGGTTATCAATATCTATGTTCTTGTACATCATGATGATAGCCTTTGTTAGTTTCTCTAGAAAAATCAACTGGGGTTACCTTTGGTGATGGAGACAACCATCTATTGTCTAATTTGAAAATCGCATCCATTTTTTTTGTATCGTAGTCATGTATATAAATAAATACTGTCATTTATATCTAAGCCATTGATCCTTTTTGTATGTACAGTTTTCTAAATTAAGCAAAAGACTGAAGAATTAAATAAGTAGCATTTAGTAAAATGTGTTTTTTTTTAATCCTCCCATTTACTCTATGTGACAATCTCCTGCCTAAACAACTTGGTGTAAAAAAGTTTGTAACAAATGGGAAACTCTCTTATTAGTGATTTCCCATAAAATAATTTTGAGCCCCAACTTTGGTGCATGTTCTCAAATTAAATACTTGTTTGTATTAGTCTGAGTGTTTATGCCAAAAAATAAAATTGTTTGAAATTGGTTCCGGAGCAAATTAGGTACCCTTATTTAGGATATTGAAAAATAATATTCAAATAAGATGTTCTCATTTTCCAGTTTAGTGCAATGCAAATGGTGAAATCCCTTTCCCAGCATTCGAAAAAATTGTATTTTGCCATTTGATTCAGCTCTTTGGGAATAATATTAGTGAGTACTTTAAGGCTTCTCAATAATAATAATAATAATAACAGTTCTTTATTGATTATACACATATAAATACAAGTATAAATACATCCATAATCAAGTGGCCATCGACCGAGGTCCTTCAGCCAGTGATGTTTTTCAGAGTTGACATTTGTTTTAACAAGAGTATGAGTAAAAGAATTTGTTTTGACTGCCTTGTATGTGAAAAAAGAAAATACAAATTGCTAGTTTATACTTATTATACATTGTACGCCATTATTCTAATAAGTGGTAAGTTTTATTGAACTTGTGCTAACTCTAGTAACAATTCATAGATAGTTTTTTCTGGAAATTTGTATTTTGAGGCCCTATTGTGTCTTCGCAGCATTAAAGGTGTTATGAGTTCCAAGTTGTGAGGGCGAGTGGCAAATTTTTTGGTAAGATTTTTCAGTCTTTCTTTAATTGGCGGCATTTTAACCATGTTGTACAATAGTGTGTAGGAAGGATTGTATAACGGGTTGTTTGGATGGCTAATTTTAGTAATGATTCTTAGTGAGGAGGTTTCGGCTACTTGTAATTTTCTTAGTGCTGGGTTTCTACTGTTCGAGAATAGTGGATAGCTGTATTCTATCAATGGTCTACATATAGATTTATAAATTCTTGATGCACTTGCTAAATTAATTCCGTTGTTTTTGAAGGTTAGGGCTCTAAAATATTTTGCTCTGTTTGTTATATTGCGTTTAGTGTATTTGGTGTGGTAGTTAAAATTTAATTTGTTGTCCAGATATATTCCCAAATATTTTCCAGTTAGAGAGGGTTGTACTTGTTGGTTATCTATCAATATAGTTGGAGAAGTGATAGGGTAGGGTTGAATATTATATGCTGAGATTTATCTGGGTTAGCGGTAGTCGCCATTTGTTAAGCCATAGTTGGATATTGTTCATTAGTTCCTGAAGTGTTTCATTGCATTTATTGATTGCCTCATGTGTAATCAATGCTGTATTGTCTTCATATTGTAGGATGTATGCATTTAATTCGGGTTCACGTTCGGGAGGGTAGATGTCGTAACAATATATATTATACAAGAGGGGAGATAATGGCGATCCTTGTGGAACTCCTTGTTGTGCTGTAAATTCCTCTGAGTAGGCGTTTTTATCTTAGTTTTCGTTTTTCTGTGTTCCAAGAAATTTTTTATGAGGTGAATTAAGCTGTCCGGGAGGAAGCTTTAGCCACATATAATAAAAGTGCACTTGACTTTAGGTTATTTAATTTAGCCGTTTGGACATTGGAGACTAAAATGGTGAGTGGGCGAATAATTGAACATTTTACTTTAAAGCCATATTGGTATATGGGAATTTTATCTTTGACCTTATCTATTATTTTTTCCCTAATGATTTTTTCTAATTGCCTATTGCTGGTAGTAATGTGATAGGTCTGTAGTTGTTAACCCTGCTGTGGTCTGTGTTTGATTTTGGAATTAGTATTATGACTTCTTACTTTTTCCAGATTTCAGGAAAATAATGGTTATTTAAGCAGTACTCAATGATTTTAATGATGTATGCGTGTATCTCATAATTAATACTTTTCAGAACTGTCCAGGGAATATTAGAGATGCAACGGATAGTGTTTTGGCCGGATACCGAATACCGGATATCCGGCTTACTTCTTGTACCGGATACCGGATATCCGGCCAACTATCCGGCTTACATTGAAAGTTGGATTAAAAACACGTTTTGAGAACCTCGACGACAAAAAATACTTACTGGCAACTCTTCAAGACCCCAGATTTAAAACAAGTTTTTTCGATAAAAATCAGGCTGAAAAATCCCGTCAAATTTCTCTGCTATAGGTTTTAAAAAATAGTTGTGATAATTCATATTCAAGCAGTGATAATGAAAGTGGTTCTTCTCCTTCCAGTAAACAACGTAAGAGATATGCTGATATTCACAACATTTTTTGGAACTGCTTTGACGAAGTGGGTACAGAAAATAGTAGCGTTATGGATAGAATTTTGCAGAGTGAGAGGGAAATATGCTTTTATTTTCGGATTATAATAAAAATTTTAAAAGTCATAAATGGTATAATCTTTAAAATTGCTCTAAGGAATACAGCTATCTACAGTTTTTATCATAAATTTTGTATATTAGTTAAATGCCATGCTCTAATAATGGAATTAGGAACTATTTTCATTGACAAACTGCTGCAATATTAAATACAACAGAAATTTATAATAAAAAATAAGTATATGTAGTTGTATTCGTTAAAACAATAGCAAGTATCTAAAATACTATTAGATGTTTGGTTTCTTAAATATTTATAATAAATCGAAAATAAACGCACATTTTGCAAAATCTCATCCTTAATGACAGCGTTTCGGAAAAAACATCTATGGTCAAGGAGATTGACTAATTTGAAAGGAGCACTGATCCACACTTCAAAGTAGTAGTAACCCTTATGAATGGTGGTATACTAACTCCAATCAGTATAACAAAACTGTTTCGTTTTTTATACCAATTTTTATTTTTTAACTATCCAGTTTTGGCCGGATATCAGGTCACTATCCGGTGTCCAGCCGAATAGTAATAAAGTGGCCGGATAGGCCGAATACAGGATAGTAACTGGATATCCGTTGCAACTCTAAATATTATTTAAACCAGAGGCCGAGTTTTTTTTATTGCTTAATATACGGAAGTATTGTTCTTCATCAACCTTTACATCTTCGGGGGCGAGTGGTTCTTGAAAATAGTTATCGTACCGTTTACTTTGTTGGCATTTTCTTGGTCATAATTAGGATGGTCAGTTTTAGCATAATTCTCTTCAAGGGTTTGGGCAAAAATTTGAGACTTCTGTTCGTCCCTACTATATTCTACTCCATTTTCAACTATTGTCGGAATGGAATTATTCGGTTTGTAACGTGAGAATTTTTTTGTTTGCTGATAGAAGTTTTTCCCTTGGTGTCTATTAATCTCTTTACATGCTTCCAACCATTTATGGGTTTTATACTGGTTTATCATAGAGTGAATACTTTTATTGAAATCATTAATTTGCCTTTTGATGACTGGATTGCGTTGATGTTGATAATCCCTAAGCATTTTACGTTTAGCTTTAAGAGGACAATCTACGGTAAGACAAAACATATTTTCATTGATATATATGAAAAAGGTATATACGGGTGGGCGTGCACCTTTGACCAATGAAATATGCCGACCAAGTAAAAAGGCGGAGAATAACATATTGTGTAATATATAAGAGAAATAGTTCAAATATATTTCTGTTGTACAGAGTCGAATTTCGCGTTGGGTGCACAAGAATTTTTATTTAAAGTAATTTGAGTAGGAAAACTGAATGCGGTTGTAGTGATTCCTTAGGCAGTGGTTTTTAATTAAAAGAAAGAACTATCTGTAGGTACATAATGTATATTTACAGTGTACAGGGTGTCCTAGTTAACGTGTTATGTCCGATTTTCTCGGTAGTTTTTGAGATAAGTATTTTTTTTTTTTTTCGGGGAATCTATGCCGCTAAGAAACATATAATTGAACATCAAAGAAGAATTGATCGGATTATTTATGTTCTTAATTGACTATTAAAGCATTAAAGGAAAGTAAAAAAAGGCATGTAAACTTTAAATATCACTTCCGGTTTACATGGCAATGGCGTTCTTTTTCTTGAAAATAGAATATTGATTACTTCCACATCCAGTGGTAGTATAGTAACAAAAAAAATTTTTGAAAATTTTTATTGTTCAAATAGGCTTAGACTGTCATGAAAGGTCGACATTTTAAGTTTGAGCGAAAAAAAAATTCTGCCTGTCTGTCTAACTATTTTGTGCGCACGATTACTCTGGAACCGTTTAAGATATTGACTTGAAATTTGGTACACTTATGTACTTTAACGGGATCTGGAACTAGATTATATTTTCATCTTATTCCATCGAAGGGTTGGGTTGTAAATTGGGGTAAATGGGGAGGTAAACAGGTAAATCAAGCAGGTAGGAGTCCGTAAAATTGGTATTTAGTATATATAAGAGAAGCTAGGGTCTCGAAAAAAATTTTTGACATTAGCTACCCCCATTACCACCCCTACCCCACTTTTTAAGGGGACGAAAAAAAAGTGTGATTTAGTGTATGTACAAGAACCAAAAACCTCAAAATATTTTTTTACTTCATAGGCCAAGAATTTTTATTGAAAAATTACCAAAAATCCTCGTTATGTTGGGGTGATGCCTATTACGAATAACTGGCAAAATAAGGATACATATATTACTTCAACATCCAGTGGAAGTATAGTAACGACAAAAAAATTTTTTTAAAATTTTTATTGTTCAAATAGGCTTAGAATGTCATGAAACGTCGAGATTTTAAGTTTGAGCAAAAAAAATTCTGTCTGTCTGTCGGTCTAACTTTTTTTTTGTGCGCACGTTTACTCTGGAACCGTTTGAGATACTGACTTGAAATTTAGTACACTTATGTACTTTAACGAGATCTAGAACTAGATTATATTTTCATCCTGTTCCGTCGAAGAGTTGGGGGTAAATTGGGGTAAATTTGGGGTAAATAGGTAAATCAAGCAGGTAAGAGTTCATAAAATTGGTATTTACTATATACAAGAGAAGCTAAGGTCTCAAAAAAAATTTTGACATTAGCCCTTATCCACCCCCACTACCACCCTCTATCACCACCCTCACCCTATTACCGATGTGGGGTATCGTTTTATGGGTTTTTGAGGTAGAGAATTTCAAATATTATATTATTAAACAATTATTTCCACATACAACATTTTTTCGTTGTGAGTGACTTGGATAGAAAATCTGGATGTGGAAGTTGGGCAGCGGTTTTTTTTATTGTTAAATTAGTGTACAATATCGATAATTCTATCATTCCCAATTGAAATTAAAATTTTGTGGACATGCCTATTGAAAGTCGCATTTCGGAGATATGAACTTTACTTTGCTTTTTTTTAAAGGAACACTCCATATATGTACCATTTGAAACGCCATAAAAAAAGCTTTGTATTTATAATATAATACATGGTACTTATCTTAAACAAATTTTGTCTAATTTACTATAAATTTACAATTTATCAAATTAGCCATGGAAAACAAAAGTATGTAAATTAAAATAAACAATATGTTAGTTCTGTCTAATTTCACTTTATTTTAAATAAAATGGAGAATTTCAATAATTGATACAGTGTGTTTCACTTGAAATGGTAACACCCCAATAACTTTATTTTTTTTCCGATTTGAATCGCATTTTACTTAAGTATAGAACAAACTAGTATCTACTTATGATCAGAAAAACATTCGCCTCCTACGGTACCAAAGCCACCTGCGGTACCAAAATATGTGGAGAAAATCGGAAAATCATATTAGGCATTTTTTTATCGGAAAATTTTGTTAATAAAACTTGTTCAGAATTGTCCAAAATGGCCAAAATTTAATCAAAATTAAAAAATGAAAAACTTGAAATTTAAAAAATTTTGAAAATAATTAGGTATTTAAAAAAAAACTGTTTTACAACTACCTGCAGCTTGGGTTTAATTTCAAACAAAATTGTCATAGTACAGTTTTCTAAACGAAAAAACCCATTCAAATGATATAATATGAAATTTATATATAGTTTTTTTTATTAAATTTTGGACTTAAGTTTTCTGAACAATTCTTTCATTAACAAAATTTTCCAATAAAAATATGCCTAATATGATTTTTTGATTTTATCCGCATATTTTGGTACCGCAGGTGGCTTTGCATTTGTAGGACGTGAATTTTTTTCTGGTAATAAGTAGATCCTAATTTGTTCCATAAGTAAAATTAGATTCAAATCGGAAAAAAAATTTAAAAAGTGAAACAGACTGTATATATTTTTCGGACTACCATGACTTAATGTAAGAAAATATAAAACTTAATATCTACTATAGTTTTTAAGAAAAATACTGGGTCATATATCATTGAAAAGATTTTTCTATGGCCTTTCAAATGGTGTAAAAATATATGGGGGTGTTCTATTTAAAAAAACCGCTGCCCAAGGAATCACTACTTCCGCATCCAGATTTTCGATCCAACTCATTCACAACGAAAAAATTTAGTAATGGGGTGGGGGTGGCTAATGCCAAACATTTTTTGAGACCTTAGCTTCTCTTGTATATACTAAATACCAATTTTCTGGACTATTAGCTGCTTGATTTAGCTGGTTACCCCAAATTTACCCCAATTTACCCCCCAACCCTCTGACGGAACAAAATGAAAATATAATCTAGTTCCAGATCTCGTTAAAGTACATTTGTGTACCAAATTTCAAGTCAATATCTTAAACGGTTACAGAGTAAACGTGCGCACAAAAAAGTTACAGACCGACAGACAGAAATTTTTTTTTCGCTCAAACTTAAAATCTCGACGTTTCATGACATTCTGAGCCTATTTGAACAATAAAAGTTTTAAAAAAATTTTTTGTCGTTACTATACTTCCACTGGATGTGGAAGTAAAACCAAGGTAAAGCTCATATCTCCGAAATTCGACTTGTTTGAATTGTTTTGCTGAAATGATGTTTGGAAAATACATGTGATATCTCATAACTTTTATTTTTGAACGTATTTACGTAACTCCAAAAATAAAGAAGTTAAATGAGGTTCTAACGTTTGCACAACCACCCTGTACTGTTGACTATAATAAGGAACTTTAGTCTAGTTATTATAAAAAACACGTTCTCATATAAATTAAACATGTTCTGATAGAACATATTAATAATAATATTTTTTTGTTTTTGTGTCTTTGGTGTTTTTCAAAAAAATTGCCGCGCTTGGATTTTACCCTATAGCCCCCCCCCCCCCCCTAAATCCGCCACTGACTGCGCTCCGTCAGAAACCCTAAAATACCTATATGCATGTTTGGAGCATATTTAATGTCCGATATATCAAAAAATATTACAGCTAGATCCTTATATGTTTGAAATCAGGGATAAAGGATCTAAAAGAATATGTAAAAATATACAGGGTTTTTCATTTAAAAAGCAACCTTCATTGTTATATCACGTGACATATCCAAGCAATTGTTGTTTAATTGCATTTAAAAAAATATGTATACAACCTTACAACTCTTATACGAAACTTTTTTTTGTCTCCAATAATAACATAAATAAAGGGGGGTCAAAATATAGTTATAATTCGTCCGCTGTCTTGGATTCCTAAATTTTTACCAAAAATTCGTAACCCGCATCCCGAAAATCCCCAGATATCGATTTTCATTCGAATAGGATCACAGATGACAAAATTCATCCGCCATCTTGGTTTCCTAAATTTTGACCAAAAATTCGTAACCCGCATCCCCGAAAACCCCCAGACATCGATTTTCAGCCAAATAGGACCATAGATGACGAAATTCGTCCGCCATCTTGGAGTCCTAAATTTTGATCAAAAATTCGTAACCCGCATCCCCGAAAACCCCCAGATATCGATTTTCAGCCAAATAGGACCCTAGATGACGAAATTCGTCCGCCATCTTGGAGTCCTAAATTTTGATCAAAAATTCATAACCCGCATCCCCGAAAACCCCCAGATATCGATTTTCAGTCGAATAGGACTATAGATCGCGAAATTCGTCCGCCATCTTAGATTCCTAAATTTTGACCAAAAGTTCGTAACCCGCATCCCCGAAAACCCTCCGATATCGATTTTTAGTCAAATAGGACCATAGATGACGAAATTCGTCCGCCATCTTGGAGTCCTAAATTTTGATCAAAAATTCATAACCCGCATCCCCGAAAACCCCCAGATATCGATTTTCAGTCGAATAGGTCCATAGATGACGAAATTCGTCCGCCATCTTGGATTCCTAAATTTTGACCAAAAATTCGTAACCCGCATCCCCGAAAACCCTCCGATATCGATTTTTAGTCAAATAGGACCATAGATGACGAAATTCGTCCGCCATCTTGGAGTCCTAAATTTTGATCAAAAATTCATAATCCGCATCCCCGAAAACCCCCAGATATCGATTTTCAGTCGAATAGGTCCATAGATGACGAAATTCGTCCGCCATCTTGGATTCCTAAATTTTGACCAAAAATTCGTTAACCGCATCCTCGAAAACCCCCAGATATCGATTTTCAGTCGAATAGGATAGTAGATGACGAAATTCGTCCGTCATTT
Organism: Rutpela maculata; assembly: GCA_936432065.2. NCBI lineage: Eukaryota > Metazoa > Arthropoda > Insecta > Coleoptera > Cerambycidae > Rutpela > Rutpela maculata. The sequence continues at coordinate 348,503,321 of OW386285.2, read as the reverse complement.
TGGATTCCTAAATATCTTAGCAGTATGAGATTCCTCGGAAAACCTACGTCAGATTGGATTTTGAACCATAAACTTATCTCAGAAACTACCGAGAAAACCCAGCATAGCGCGTTGACAGGGACACCCTGTACATTTTGCTTGGTAATAATTTCGAATAAATTGATTTCTGACCTAACTAAAAACCGCATTCAAATTTTCATAATAAAATTTGTAGGAGTGTTTATACAAAACGGTCCTCTCTATTTGGCACCTTTTATTTATGTATTAACATTTTCAAGAATTTCATCTATTAAGTAATTCCTGTAAGATAAAATAATTTATAAATAAATTTAAGATATTACCAGAACTCCTAAATGCTTCCCTGGCAAGCATTCATTCGCGTCAGGTCTCCATGACAACAAGTTCCTCCCTAAAGTCTGAGAGCGTGTAAAGCTATGCGAATGCCGAGGCGAGTGCCATCTATTGACGGCAAAATTGGAAACTATTTATTGAATCTATGTTTGAAAATTAAGAGGTTATATTTTATCCACGTAATTAATTATGGACTATCTAGGTCGTCACGATTTCGTTTTTTGTAAATTCCAATTTTTCGACGTCCATTTTTTCGTTGATCACGTGTTTTTGACTAAAACAAAAAAATAAAAACGTGACGAACTAGAATATATATTTTAATAAATACGTACAAAATTTGAAGTTTCTATCTTCAAAAATAAGCCGAATAATTCGTTTCTTCATTTCACTGACCGCAGATTATACTCTTAATTAGTTTAATGATGTACGGAGGGAGTTCGTGAGTAAAACACTGATTAGTTATTGTAGGCGTGTTCTTTAGTATTACGTTCATTAATTTGTTGTTGAAGTTGGTTGTAGTTTCGGGAGATATTTCATTTTGACGGGAGGATTCTAGGTAGTGCATCATTTCCTCATTTACTTTCTCCAAGTTGCACTTATTAAACTTGTATTTCACTGTTGGAGTTACATGTGTGATTGGTTTCTGTAAGTCGAAGTGTATCAAAAGTGAAGGGTGATCGGACCCTATATATCAGGTAGAACATCAGTTTTTGTTATGTTTTGACCTATTTTTTTTTGTATGAAGTATTATATCAGGGGTGGTATTCACATTATTAGGCCTGATAATGTGATGGGTGTTGCAGCTTTTTCAAATTCTGAATTTTTTAGAAAATCACTCAGTTGCCTTCTTTTTATTCTGTTATTTATGTTAAAATCTCCTATTATTAATGCATACTTGTGCCGGCTTGCCATGGTGAAGATTGTTTCTTCGATAGTTGATCGTGGGTGTATATATAACAGAAAAATGTGGAGTTTATCTTCCTTAAAAGGGATTGTAAAGTGCAGTGTATCATTAAGAGGGTTGTTAATGGCTGGAGCATTAGCTTTGCCCAGTTGTAGAGATGGATGTACTTGCTCCTCTAATGTTTGCATTGAGAATATTACCGTTGAGAGTATGCCACGATACCTTGTGTTTAAGGCCTCTCAATTTGTTTAAACAATTAGAAAGAATATGTTCAAATATCGAGGATGGTGTTTTTTGACCTTTCAACGCTTACATGACGATAAAGGTAATAGGTAAGATAAAAATGCATCGACCCTTTTTTGTAGAGCCTCGAATTTTCTGCAAAAAAATGTTTATTTTTTGGTGATACTAAAAATGGAAACTTTTATCACCTTTTATTTTTAAACATTGCAGTTAAATATTAGCACAAATACTGTACCCATTGAACTGAACCGAATGGTACCAAAAATAATTTCTTCGAGTACTGATAAAATAATAAAATTGATTACATGGAAGTCTATTTGCACTAGTCTAGTTATATCCCAGCCGATTTGATATCAAAATAAATTAACTGAAAGTATAAGATTTCTGCTCCACATATGCCATTTTTAATTCATTACTATGGAGATGAGACCTATTGTGTGAATTTCTGTCAGGAACATGTTGAGTACTTTCAGTTTTAACGAATTAGGAAATCTGTGACATGTACAGGAAGGTTGTGATTAATGAACGATACGTATAAAAAATAAATATGTTTTATTGAATACTTACAGTAAGTACATTTAATATGAACAATAAAGCAATTTAAAGTCCGTTTTTGTTACTTAAAGTTTCAATTTAATATATTAATAATTAACAGGAAAATATATAAAATTCAATAACATGTGCATATTATATTAATAACTATTATAAAAATATATCCATTGGTAAGTTTTGTCTCTATACAATTTTAATTTATAAAAATAATTTGATAAAAGTACTTTGTTTCTTCATTTCGTTATTGCACTTTTTTCCAAATTCGATGAAAAGTTAACCTCGTTCGATACATCTGGGCAAGTGTTAAGGCTGTTTGTTTAGGTTTTTTAGCTGTATTAATCATGTTTGTAAGGTAGGAATGTAAAAAATATAATAAATACTGTTATATTGTCTATACTGTTTGTCAAAAAGTGAGCACCACGCAAGGCCTGCTTCAGACAAACAAAATCGAGTATTAAGAGGATGTGGGGCAGTTTTATAATTCTGCATCAAAAGGAGACGATGCAAGCAGGCATTTTCGAAAATAGTGCGTCTATTGAAAACAATAAGATTTTCAACAAAATTTTTTTTTAAAGTTAATAGTTTTCCCAACCATCAGAATGAAAATCACCCAGGCATGCTAAGAATCGGTGATTGCGAGGTAGTAAACAAAATGATCTACCTTGGAGCCCGTGGGGACAATATCGGCAACTGGGAATATGAAATCGATGAAGAATACAAATGGCTTGTAATACTCTAGTGTTCTTCTTATTTCATTACGCCTATGAGACGTGAACTGTTAGGGAGATAGACTACATATTGATGCTTTCAAGATGTGGGTCTGAAGACGTTTGTTACGAATTTCCTGGACAGCCCATCACAATAATAGCTCGTTTTTCCAAAAAATACTTCGTCCGAAGCTACTCCAGCATCGTATTCTCCCGATTCTTCTCATTTTTTTTTATGACATCAACCGGAGAGGAAACAATATAGACTGATTGATGATAGTTCAGGAAAAACCAGATTGTAAAATGTGAAGGGGAAGTGATATTACCAAGGAGCTGGTGGGAAAAAGCTTTGGTAAAGCTGTATCTTTAACAGATGACGTGATGCTCTCAGACGTGCCATACAGTAGAGAGAAACTAGAATTATTTATGGATCACAACATGTCTACCAAGATGTGAAAAGGAAGAATTTAAAGTATAAGAAATAAAATAAGTACAACAGCTCTTAAAAACACGCTTTTATAAAATTGTTTGTTTTAATGTAGTTTTAGTAAAAATTTTATCCTTTTTAGTCATGATGTATTGCAAATATACCAAAATCGACCTCAACTACTACCAAAACTGTGAGATGAGCAGTCTTGAACAAAATATAACCTAACTATGTTAGATGACGTATTGCTGATAATTCTAAAGATTATGTAGTTTATGCACAGCCCTTTGCACCTGTGTTTATGAATTTCTGGGCAATGAATAGGAAGAAATGGAGTCATTAACTGACCTCTTGTTCCCCCGATTTAAATCCCCTTGATTATGTTTGCGGGCCACATGGGAAATTTGGCTTATGAAAATAAGGTGCACACGGATGATGAATTAAGAAAACTGATAATTTGGGTTTTTCCATTGTCGAAACCATTCGAAATTATGTTAATGAATAAATGTGTCCGCCAAAACATTGCGAATCTTGTGTACGCCTTGATAGAAGATATTTTTAGTAGCTTTTCTATTTCCGTGGCTGAATTTGCTCAAATTTGTTATGCATGAGAAGAATAGCTGTTAGTTGAAGTAGGAAAATTAATTCATGGTAATTTAATCTCAATATGAATATTCTTCGCCTTGGCGCCCAACGTGGGACTCTGACGCTTTTGCGTTGCGATGCCTACTGACACCTGTCATAGATTTTGAGAGTTTGTTATAGTTTTGTTAGTTCATGATTTCACCGCGAAATAGTATCTCATTCATTCTTTTATTTTTTCTACTAAAAATGAAAAAGAAATGAGAATTTTTTTGTTGCAAATGTATTCTATCAACATTTTCAATGAAAAAAATTTTTAATTCAAAAAACGTTTCTATTTTTGATTGATAAAAGGGACTGAACTCAAAATTTGGCAAAAAATTCCAATATCGTTTCATTGAATACATAAGATTGGTTCATACAAAGAGCAGATATTTTCGACTGGCACAATCCTCTAATGAGAACAGTGATTGTCAAATTATCAGTTTTCAGTCATCATAAACCAGGTGCATCACCTCCTTTATTATATTATGTGCCACATCGTCTTAACTCAACCGACCTCCAACTGATTTTTCAGCTATTTCGCACGTAAATGCTCCCAATTATATGAATTATCAAGTTAACACTCCTCATGATAACTTTTAGACTAGATAAAAATCTGTTAAACAATTCTTAAACGTCTGTCTAAAGCAGGTAACAAGTAAATTTAAAAAGGACTAATTCCTTTTCGACGAGTTTATCAAATATTTACAACAATGGGTCAGTAGATGTTTCTCCCCTGTCGAATCTAACACTGACGCCATCTCTCTTGTATAAATGTCCAACCCATATTGGCCCTCTTCAGGGAAGCTGATGTTGAAGGTGACGATGTCATCCGAAACGCTGTGCGATACGAATTTCGAGAGTCGTTTCTCTTCCACGCCGTTTTTGTGCAACGTGGCCATGAAGTCTGTGAGTTGGCGGGACATCCTGAATTGGAGTTCTAACTCTCGGCCGGCGAAAACTAATGCATCCTATAAGAAGAAAAAATGGTAGGTACTTTGTAATCAACATTTAAAATGGAGCAATTTAAAAATGATAATTACAATTAAGACCTTTTTTAGTTAAACTTTAACAAACATCTTCAAGAAAAGTCAGTTATCAGCTTTCTTTTACTTACTTGGTGTGTGATTGGTACCAATCCAAACAGTCTTGTTGCCTTCGTAGGCCCCCATTCGCCACTAGCACAGTCTGGCAAGGGCACCATCACGGTTTGTAGGTCCTCACAGCAAATTTTGAATTTGCATACGCTCTTGAATTTCATCGGTTCTCCTGTCAGGTACTCTTTTGGCGTCACGGCATTTGCGAATATGTCTAGTAAGAAGGCTCCACTACACGGCGCGTGGACTCTAAAGGCCACCATATTTCCAACAACAGACTAAAAAATAAAAGATAGAGTTCAGTTGTATATCTACTAAAATAGAGGTATAGTTGACCGCCGATTTAACAGGCACTCAAAAAATGTCGGCGCCTTTGACCCATCATCAACACGCCATATCATAAAGCCAAAGATGCCGACATTTTTTGAGTGTCTGATAAATCTACGGTTTACTATTATACCACTCTCTTATCTTAAGTAATGTAACCCGAATTGACCTGATCTGATCTCAATTGATCATTTTTCATTTACTTTCACCTAAATCATGGTAGATTTATCTACTATAAATATAAATATTGGAATTCTCCATAAACCACCCACAATACTGGTTAAATACTCCATCTAATATTTAGTCAAAAACACTCAAATTCACTTGATCTGAATTTAAATAATATGTGTCTGTCAAAAGGCAGTGTTCAAACATTCTGTCAGGATGACTTATACTCAACCGGAGGAGGCAACTATATAGGACATAATAAATTTGAGACAATATAATAATTATAGGCTTAGATGAACGCACAAAAAAAAATGATATTGTATTTCCTTACTATTTAAAAACAATTCATTAGATAAATTACAATAGATAAACTGTAATGGGTTTGGATCGTGGTACATAAACATAGTATTAAAGAAAATGAAATTTCTATCTAATTAATCATGAAACTGCATATTCAGGTAGAACAGCCGTGGTTGACGACAGACATCTCGGCACTCCACTGCGATACTTTCAAGTGGACACAGGATACATTAAAAGTTAACTACAAAGTGTAGAAGACATAGTTAAGTTGGCATAAGTGGGTGGCATGTGTTTGGAGAATAATATATATCTCGGGACATATTCAGAATATTAGTGTTTAATTTGGTACACAAATCAAAACGTTGCAGTGTTTCTGGTATAACGCAGTAAATCGTAGTGCAGTGACACCATCTATCTGCTGGCAGAAACAAGAAATAAATCGGCAAATATCAGAAAAAAAAAACAAACAGCTGTAATCATCAGAGGATAAGTTTTTAACATTCCTATTTTCATTAATAACAAACACATATTTTGTAATATTTGCTTTGTTTTATAATACTGAAATATTAGTTCCTATAGAAAGAGCAACTACCATTTTCTATCCTTTTAAAACCTTACCTGCATCACAAATCTTTTGAGAGAAACTCCATCGAAGCTGTCGCCATCGCTGTCGTAAAATTTGAGGTTATAATGGAAAATAAGGCTGCCCTGCATGTGAGAGGGCATAGCAATACGGACAGTTGCTGCTCCTAAAATAAATTCATTTTTTACAGACGTTAAACCAACAAATTTACAAACAACTTACCTGTTGAATCGGTAAACATGACGGCTTTCGTGTTAGGGTCAGAAAAGTACAGTCCATAGCGGAAAAATAAGGACCTCACAAATGGAAGTTCTTCGAATTCTTGTAAGGTGATGGGGTTTTTCAATAATTGCCAGTCAGATTGAAGGGGGAAGAATTCATATATGAATTCTTTCGGATCTGTCAAGAAGTAGTGATCGTCGTATTCGTATCTAAAAAATCAATGTTCTATAATTTTGTTTCAGAATTCTATTTGGTTAAAAAGAAAATTTTAAATTTTTACATGGAAATTCTATTTAATAATTTAAACTGGTGCTATATAACTTGCGACAAATTTCGAACATTTAGGTAATGCTCTATATTTATTAACGAGGACCAGTATTTGAAATAATATTTCTGAATTACTGACTATGAGAGGAATATGTCATTTTTACCTTAAGCTATCTGATTTTGTTTTGTTTCCTGCCTTAGGCGCTTCCTTAGCATTGACAAGGTGTCTTGCGCCCCAATTACATTGTACGAATCTCCAGGCTCCCGCTACGTACACGGCATTCCAGGAATTCCTGAAACGATTGTCCTCAAATCGTACTCCAGGCTGATAACCGGCAGATTTCGAATAACCTTTGATTACGACACAGTGAAGACCCGCATAACTAAAAATCATGAACATTTTATATTAGAAATGAACAGTTTATATGGGGAACCAAAATAAGCACATTGGTAAATCCTATCACGCATTGAATGCCATTGCTCACTGTAGTACCATTTAATTACTTGTACTTTCTCTGTTCGATAATTATTCACTCATTTTAACAGATTAATATAATTTTGAGAGCAACACGTAAATTTTACAAGGAAAACGATGATCTATAAGTGACTGGCTCTACAAAGCAAATAACAAATAACATCGACTGTCTAGATGGAGCGTGCAGCGTCTTGGATCACCCCATTACGGTAGGCTTCAGATGGCGCTATCTTGACCCACATAGCAGATTGAAGTGGTTTCTTCCATGTGTTGTCATGATCGTTGAATTCGACTCGACGTTTCGCCGATCATGCTGTCAGCTTCTTCAGAAGTCTTTAGAATCCTTCTGAAGAAGCTGACAGCATGATCGGCGAAACGTCAAGTTAAATTTGACGAGCACGGCAAGCCCGAAAGGGATCACTTCATTGGACAATGGCCGTGCATTCTACATATGACACATGTACATAAGTATATAGAATTTCCCTATACACCTAGTTGGATTCCCCATACTGTATAAGAGATATTAAAATGTCAAAAATAAGTGCTTTACCTGCATAATCTCTTAAAAAGCACATGGTAACTTTCGGTACCATTCTTGATTCCTCTTAGAAGACCCATCGGTGTGTCGCCCCTCAAGTTATCATCAAAAGACATGGTATTAAGATTTTTTACGGTAATCCATCTGAATATCGTTCTGTAATCAAAATTATAATGTTGATATGTTTGCATGAATGTGCGACTATTATGTCGTTAAGTTGGCGAGTTACCTTGCTTTTTCTATATCGGATCCGCATCTGCCGACGAGTTGTCTAACTAAGTCTGTAAAGGATTTTTGGTCTTCTTGAGCAACTGATATAGCGATCTGATCAACATTGGCGAACTCTACTGGATCATTGTAAACCTGCAAGTGAAAAGTAAATGGGTGCTAAATAAGGAAAGGGCTGGATTTTGTTGTGGCAATAAAAAAATATTGAAAATACTGTTAGTATGACCATAATATAATTTTTATAGACAGTATAATGATTACACATATTTTTATAACATGTTCAGCTCAAGTGACGGATTTTTAACGTTATACCGGTGTACTACAAGCCCAAAAAATGAAACTGATTGAAGTTATTGGAAAAAAAGTAATATACTAAAATTGCAATGGTTAACATGTAATGGAAGTGCTACTTCACTTGCTCCCTTTACATATTTACATAGGACAGCTCTCAGCCTTGGCAGGCTGCATTCTAATATAAAATTCAAACCAGGAGATTTAGTTGATCATCTATTTTAAATGAACTTCAGTTAGAATGAAAGACAAAACCCACAGACGTATTCACACCAGTTTGGTTTGAGTTATACCCAGGCAGCAGACATTTTGATGTAATTTTTTGGTCACTTGAGACGTCATTTTAACGTCATTATGTCACAGTCCAGACGTCATTTTGTGACGTCAAGTTGGTGTCATGTAGCGACGTTTTTCTGACCATATAAACTATTTTTGATTAATTGAAATAAATGTACATTTGAGGAATATAATAAATGAATTTGAAGCAAAATGACACGTGAATCTTAAAAGCTGTGGCTCCATTCTAAACACCCACTGGTTTTATGCTATGTGAGCCCAACCCAGGGTGTATTAAATAGGTGATGCGACACAGTGGCTTTATAAGTGCTTATTTTGTACATAATGTAATAGATGGCAGGAGCAGTAGGATCTGTCGTTACGCCTAGAAAGATAATTTTACAGGTTGAATCTGCATACAGTGTTGCATTCATTCCCGGCCTTTCGTTTGTGTTTAGTGAAACAAGAATGACATCTGACATTAATTAGTTAGAAGAAATATGTTCAATATCCTAGTATTAAATTTTAAAAAATCAGCTATTTTTATGCAACACTACATGCAGCATGGCAAATTGGTCTATCTATAAACAGGTAATTGTAGGACCCTAAAGCTCACGCCATCTACTAAAATAAATAGAAACCATGCACTTATTATGCCAATATTATCATAGGAAAGTGCCTATTTAATACACCGTAGCACAGCCACAGAATAATGATCTTTAACCTGCCCGTTATAAGATTCATCCAAATCAATCGATGTTTCCTAAATGAATTTGAACAATTTATATTATTTATTTTCTATAAATTCATTAGAGTATCAGACAAAGAGTGACTGATTATTGTCAGAAGTTTGCATGTGACGCCATCTAGAAATAATTTGTTCAACAAACCATGTGGTAATACAATAAATTCGTCTAAAAGGAAAAAAATGATGTCACCCTTACGTCACAGCGAAGTCTCGTCATAATTTCGTCACGATATGACATAGGTGAGATGTCATTTTTTCGTCACCTGAAGTCGGTGATCAATGTTACCAAAAAATTACGTCAAAATGACGTTAGTCTGCTGCCTTTGAAGCGGTGGCCTTGAAAGACAAGGCGCTAAATCATCATTCATCCAACCAGAACCATTCTGTATGATAGCAATATATCATATAACGGAGGAGGTAATGGAAAGTGGAAAAGAATATGATGATTTTTCTAGTACAGAGAAGGAATTTAAGATAGTTCAGATGCTGATAAAAATCAACAAGCATATATCAGATATCGATATTGAAAACCGAGAGAATATTTTTGTTTAATTTTGTTTTTTATATATTTTCACCTGAGTTTTCGCCTGTTTTTTTTTTAATAAATAAATATAGTAAACAATCCCCAAATCCAAAGCCAAGGCTGTCCAGAATGGGGTGTCACATTTGGAAAAACACAGACATACATCCATACCCCCCGCATTGTCAGTGCCTGAGCTGGGGCTCGAACCCAGCACGCGATAGACAGTGTGACCAGCATTTATTTTGTGGGGATGTGTAATAAATAAATGCATATTTAAATATTCCTGGAGGAGAAGAAGCATATTTAAATATTTCCTCGATTTGTTGGTTTTGACAAATAAACAAAAATAATTATAATATCCGACCACCCATGACGTTAATTGACGTCAACGCGCAACCTTTGGATTGCGAGTTTCGGTGAACGCGGAAAGTTACGCATGTGTTAGTAGAAACATTTTTTTTTCTAAATAGCCTCTTCTTAACTCTATTTACCTGGAATTTGCTAAGAGCAGGGGGCGCGGGAGCAGGAGCATGGCTAGGATAAGGTTGCAATTCGTCAACATATCCATCGTTGTGATCTAGATACAGCGATTCTGCTTGCATGTACTCGCTTCGTTTTTCATTGATTAACTCCAACATTTCATGGCTTTGTTTTTCCACTAAAGCTGCCGTTGCCGCCCTGAAAATAAAAAAAAACAGTTTTCTAGTTCATGCATGCATTAACCCAAAAATAAATCTCAAATGTTTGTGAATGTAAATTATTCTTGTTTAGGATAGAAACTGTGTCAATAATTCAATTCAATTTTTCAAGAAAATCGGTTTTTGGCCCCAACTTTTTTTATTCTGAAATGTTTGTTTCTTAGCAGCATACGTTTCCTAAGAAAAAACTACGACAGAATGGTATTTGAGCTATACATTTATCTTTAAAACTACCGAAAACTTACGTAACGCTTTAACTGGACACCCTGTATCTATAATTTATTCCTGTACCAGCACTGGGGTAATTTCATTGCACTTTTGTCGTAAAATTTTCAAGAGAATTACTTACATGATGTGTACAAAAAATGTAAGAGAAATAGTACTGTTTGGTCAATCTCGTTACCATGGTTGCAATCATATTCTGCTTGCTTAATTAACAGTCTACAATTTGTTTGGTTTCGCCCCCAAATAGCGTCAACACATGACAGTTTCAGTTTTTCCATTTTTTGAATTTTCATATTTCAGATTTGAAAATTAAGGCGCATTGATCCCCTCAGTCTGTCTGTCTGTCTGTCGGTCGATCTTGTCCATCTGTTGACGCTAAATCTAAAGTGTTTGACAGAGAAGAATAATATATGGCGTGTAGTTGACACCATTACCAAGGAAAAAATCTGATGGTGTTGGTCACACTGTGCAACTTAATAATCACAAATTTTGCTTAAAGTATGCAATGTAATGACTAACTACAATTTGACCGGATAGACCTAACTATATTTCTTTTTCTTTTTTCGAATTTTAAGAGAAAAAATTATTTTTCATAAAAAGTTTTGTTTATTCTGAGAAGTCCTTAACCATAGTCAGAAATGTACAAGGTGGTTAAAAAATAAAGAAATGTGAAATTGTGCCAAAAGTAAAATAAGTTTTTTGAGAGGAGGCTAAAAATGTTACAAGGAAAAAGATGTTTCTAATCAATGAAAGTTTAGATATGAAATTTGAACGTTGTATCTAAAAGTTAATATTTTTGTAATTTTTAAAGTAATTGTAGAAATTCAACCTAAGTGCATAATTTTTTGAATAACAAGGTACTGAAACATAAATAAAAACATTATTCTGGTGGTGTGTGGAGAGTGTTGGAATTCTACTGCTATACATTTTTAAATTTATTTTCTAAATAATGCACTTTGGTTGCATTTGTACAATGTACATCTACTAATCATAATTAGTGATGCATCAAATAGTGATTTTATTGAATAATCCAATACCGAATATTCGGGGCCCCTACTGACCGAATAGTCTAATATTCGGTAGCGTATTTCTTCACCACAATTTACGCTATTAAATTTTAATTACAATATGTAATGAGTGAATTATTTAATAACTATACCGGATGTCAGTGAGATCGCTTTCCTGGCGCCATTTCTTTATTTTTTAATGGGTCGAAATAAAATTAGGCACGTGTCACAAGTTACTTACTAAAATGATATTTTCTGATCCTTCTGTCAAGTTTCTACGACTTTCGGTTTTGATTTTTAAATAGAACACCCTGTATATTTTTGGAATCTAGAAGTCATGCTGCATGAGACTGCTAGTTTTGTGACATTTTCCGCCATTTTGACTTTTTTGCAGCCAATTTTAATTTTTAATCTGTGTACCGTCATCCATCAGAAATTGACCCAGCAGAATGTGTAGTGATACATCGTTAGATTCGTATTGAAAAATTACATTTAGATGTAGTATGAAAATTTTGATAAATTTTATCAACTTTCGACCTTTCTGTGATACAAATTGACAAAAAAAAAATTAATACGTGTTTTTCCTCTATTATTTATGAACATTAGAACAATAATATATAATGATAATATGAAATGTGTGCCGAATATGCCTAATACGAATAGTTGCCGAATATTCGCTGAATCTCTAATTATAATTATGGCAAAAATATCAACTTTGAGATACATCGTTCAACTTTCATATCTCAACCTTCATTAACATTTGAAACACATTTTTCCTGTAACATTTGAATCTCCTCTCAAAAACTTATACTTTACTCTTGGCACAATCTCATGTTTCCTTATTTTTTTACCACCCTGTACATTATTTAAAAATTCTGACTATGGCTAATAGTACAGTAACTTTATACATTCTACCTCACATTAAATCAGGTATGGCTGCTTTTTTAATATGTTGTATAGGATTAAAAAGTAATGTTAAATCCATCGGCAGACCTCCGGATCTTGGTCAAAAATCCAAAAAACTGCGAGATTTTTGTTTTTTTTTTTCCAGTTTTTGTCGATTTTGACACCTAAGGCCTACTTTTTCTGTAAAAACATTTTAGTATATTTTGAAAGTAGATTAAATTTGCTACAAATTGGTACCAGAGCGGATTCTGTAGATCAAATAGTATCTGAGATACAGCTGTTCAAAGTTTTGCAAAATTTTTATTTTTCGACATTTTTATGGTAGTAGTATGGTAGTATTTCACAGATTTTTAAGTTAGAAATTGTTAAAAATGTCGAAAAATTTAAATTTTAGTTTCTATTCTATTCGAATATACAATTATTGCTAAAACTTTGCACCCTTGTGAAATCCTGCCATCAAGACCAAGAAATCTGTACGATGGCTCAAATTGTAGCATTCTATAAGTACTTTAAGATCACGGAGAAAAACATTTTTTTTTCAAAATTTAAACCCATTTTATTGCATTTGTTTATAGTTTTCGAAATTTTAGTTATAAACAAATTCAAGTAACTCTTTGGTTTTTTATGAAATCAAAAACGGTAAACTAGTAATGAAAGTAGATTAAAAAACACAACTTCTGAAGAAAAAATTAATGCTCTAGTTGCATTTGAAGTTGAGTTACGTTAGTTTTTACGCGTACGTCACTTATAAATAAACAAATCCATATTTCTTCTTGAAATGTGGGCTGGTTATTCTCCAATTCCTATTATTTTGTTTCTGCTATTTGAAGATTATCCAAAGCTACAATTGTTAAAATAACATCGAATAATGCTGCTTTGAAAACATGATGCACATTTTCAATTTTTTTATAACTTTTTAAATTTTTGTCACGAAAATGGTAAACCAACCTAACTTGAACAACTACACTTATGTTCATGTATACAGCTTTGTAAAACTTTTAATATTACTAATACAACAAAAAAAAATATTTCGCGAGCAGGATTAGAACCCGAGATGTTCGTATCCTGAATAAAAAGTGCCAACAACAACAAAACAAATTTATTTAGTATTTAACGATACAAGATCCCTCGCCGGATCCCGGCCCGGAGCCAGCCCGACAATCACGGCGTGCAGCGTCGTGGTAAATGTGGGGCTGGGCGGGGTGGGTCCGGTTCGGCTTAACGGTAATTAAATTTGGATGCTAGAAACTCCTGTCAGCCGCAGGCAGACTTAAGAACTAATTAAAAATTAAAAACATGTGCCCACATGGGCCTAAAACTATTTAAAATACACTATAAATAACTAAAAACTCATTAGGCAAACTCACTTTTGGAAAATGTTGATTGTTGATACGGGAAAGTCCAACGAAAAAACCCGTTCGAACAAATGACAACCTCGTGGCCTGACCGCCGTCGAGGAAGGTAGAGTAGGTGAAAAGTTATACGATTTAAAAAGTTTAGATTTATAGGATGTTATCGGCCTAGAGGGAATAAAAAGTGCCAGTCGCCTTGCCCAATCGGACATCTACCCACTAGACTCAGGTTTGTAAGAACATAATATAATTTGTAAGCATATTTGGTGATATTCGGATCTCTAACAAAATCACTAAAGACCCCACTTTCGGGTCTCTATGCAGTATCTTTTAACAATTGTAGGTTTGGATTATTTTCAAGTAGCAGAGACAAAAGAATAAACATTGCGAGAATTATCAGTCCAAATTTCAATAAGAAATATCGATTTGTTTATTTATAAGTGACCTAAACGTAAAAACTAACGTATCTCAGCTCCAAATGCAAGTAGAGCGTTAAATTTTTTTTTAAAGTTGCCTTTTTAAAGCTACTTTCATTACTCCTTTGCCGTTTTTTAATTAATAAAAAAACCAGAGAGTTATTTGAATTTGATTATAACTACAATTTCGAAAATTATAAAAGCAATGAAAAGGGTTTAAATTTTGAAAAAAAAAAAAATCCCTCTCCGTGATCTTAAAGTACTTATAAAAAGCTACAATTTGAGCCATTGTACACATTTATTGGTTTTGATGGCAGGATTGTACTTTTATAAGAGCCATGTTTCTCCAAAATTTCATTGAATATTATCAATTATTTTTGAAAGAACAGTGATTTGTTTAATAACGCATAATTTTGCAATATTCAATTTTTTTTTAAATAATAATAACAATTTTAATGAATTATAGTTTATGTGCTTTTATTGTACAGCTCATAACGAACACTTTTCTTCTTTTTGTTGTTTTCCATAGGGCTTCTAGATTTCGAGATATTCAAAGAAAACCGATGGAAAACACGGCCTAAAAAATTAAATTGTTTAAATAAACTATACGCCGACCTCTCAGAAACTGCAAAGCTGAACTGTGAATTTAAGTTGATCCCCTGAGCACGTTAAAAGAGAAAAACCGCCGCTGACCAGACACTTGACATTGCGAATATTTTAGTCCTAATTTGACTCCACTAGCAGGTACGGCCTATAGCAAAACTACAGGAAAAATAAATACCCAAGAAATTATATACCTGCGTGTACGAAACACTAAATGCTCTTACCTTTCGTGTTCTAGCATCTTCCGTGTGAGAGATTCTTTCTTTTTATCCCTTCTTAGTGTCATATTTTTTTCCAGATCTTCTCTTTCCTGCTGATGTCGCAACGTTAAAACATTTTGGTCGTCTCTTTTTCGTTTCATCTGCATTTCTCTTTCGAATCTATTCGTCAGCCTTTCCAGTTCTTTTTCCCATTCGTCCTGAAAAAATAAATTCACATTGAATTGTTTTTTATCGAATAGGTTATGTGAGTAATAATAACGATAACCCACCGCAGGTAATACAACTCCGTTTATCCTTGAAAGCGTGAAGTGACGTTGTGCGGTAGGGACATAGACAAGGGACATACACCCAGTATCCGATACACCAGGATTAATTTCTTTTTCCGAAAAAATCTCAGTGTCACGTCTCAATTGAACCTGGGATTCCAGGGTGGGAGCCAATCGTGCTTGCCTCTCGAGTTATACGGATTATATGGATTATGTATTATTGTATGAGAACCTTTAAAAAGGTTTGTAGAATTTTAAATTTCGTCACAATGGAGCGCTACACGAGCGAGCAGCGGCTCGTCTGTATACACACTTTTTATCAAATTCCTAATTCATACTGATTTGAGAATTACTTGTGTCTTTTACCAGTTTGAAAAAGGTCAGATGAGTTTCGAAAGACAATATTGCGGGAGTTTTTAAAATTAGTGGGACTAATAGGTTCTGGGAGCTGTTTTCGAGGTCACATTTTGTAACAAAAATTTTTAGTTGGAACCTTGAAAAAATCCGCAAAAAATTTTCTACAAATATCTCAGTTCCAGTATACTTTTCGAAAAAAACAAGCTTTATGGGGAGACGAACGATTTCGGCTCTAGAGAGCCGCAAAGTTGGGTCAATTTTTCGAATTTTAACTTCAATAATACTGTTTTTTCTATATTTGATTTTTTCTAATATTTTTTGTAGCGCATGCGCGTTCATGAAAAATATACTTATTTCCACATCACCTGTGAGGTAGAGTATGCGGTCCGTTTTTTTCGTGGTGTCCTCGGTGACCTGGATATTCATTTTCTCCGCCATCTCACACACTCCGCTTCTGGCTCCATTTCTGTAACTTCGATTTTTTCTCCATTTCACCTTGCTCTTCGTCGAGATCATCCAGATAATTTTGTTATAGCCTTATTATAATTTGTGCAAATAATGGAGTACTTAAGGCCGACCCTTCTCCATATGTGAGAAATTAATTTTAACAAAGTATCGGGTGCTGGAGGGTGGGAACAGGAACTAACTCATCTTTGTTTTTCCGTTCCTATTCCTGTGGATTTTTCGAGGCTCCAAATCAGCTCCGGACCAGATGGTATGTCCAGGGTGAATGCTCATGTGCTGCTGCCCCAGTTGATGTTAAACCTACTTTTGTAGGCTACTTTTACAAAGCAACAATGTCTGTAATTATTGTTGAGAGTGATGCCCCCTTTCGCACTAGAACCATACAAGTCGAATACAAAATATTTTTCAATCCTAGACCCAATTCTGCGGTCTTCAAGCGGCGAAACAGTTCATCCCACAAAAAAAAACTTATGAGAGCTAAATTGTAAAGAATCTTTCTCTCTTTCATTTCATATATGGGCATATTTTTTTCGAAAAGTGCACTGGAACGGAGATATTTGCAACATCCATTTTTGCGCATTTTCCTTAAGTTCTGGCAAAAAAATTTAGTCGCAAAATGTAACCTTGAATCAGCACCTCAAGATCTATTAATCGCATCAATTTTCAAAACTCCAGCAAAATTTTCTCCAAGGCCAGTGTTTTGAACATCTATATTTCATGGACTACCAGCTGGAAATGAGCTTCCGCAATACTTCTGTATACGAATGTATAGAACAAGTGAACCTAGGTTTGCTTCCTGAGAAACACCTGCATTGACGCCACAGAATACATTGATGAGAATTTTGAGCAAGAATGCACAAGGTCACAATCTACTTAGGGACCGTGTCTATGAAGAAAAGTTCGCAAGGGATAAAACCGAAGGACGGCCAAGCCGGCCCTGTGCCGAATTTCCCTTCGGCACTAAAATCTCTACATCAAATTGGCGTGAAATTGAATGTGACGCTAATCCCTATTATGCATGTACAAAGTAATAATATAACTGTGTGCAAATATATAGCGAGAAAAGAAAACATTTTCATTCTTCCAAGATTACTTTCTAAATTTAACACACTCCATTGTTATTCTAATGGTGTTTGAAACGGTTTTCTGAACCAAATCACTGATATGGTCTATAAAACATTGTTAATTATCAAGGCCAAGGACTTAGTCGGGTTCAGTTTTAATGGAAATAATTTATGTAATTAATAGAAAATATAATTATTAAAAAAAATAATATCTGTTTACGTTGAAATGTGCATCATTAATTGAAGGGCCTTGAATAGTTACCAGGACCGGCGTGATGTTATTTTTGCAGCCGAAAGGGGAGGAAATTTTAACTAACTGTAAACCTGTACAGGACAGTATCGCTAATAATTTCAGCAGCGATCGTTAGAGTTGAAAGTTTGATTGAATATTAGGACGAATATTCAACTTATTTATTAATAAACGTCATAGACCAGTCAACAGTAACAAAAAAGAACATGAAAGGCAAGAAATATACTGATATTTTATTTGATAATGATAGCATTTTTTATTTATATAATACACTGACGTTCAAAATTAATGCACCGCTGAACATTTACTATGATTTTGAAGTTGATTTTTTTCTCAATTCTTGGTCGGATTTTATTTTTGTTTTGTTTCGTTTTGTTTTGTAGGTTAATGCTTCTGAAACTCCCATGCTAATTTATGTAAAAATTAATTTTTCTTTATTTCAGAGCGTAACAACAAAGCTATGTTTTTCATAATGGCATGTTCAAAACTATTATCCATTAAGAAACAATGAATTAGAAATTTATTTTTTTTATTGTTCAAACAAATTTTTAGAAACTTTCTAATTTGTGTAAGATTGGTTATTTTATACCAAATGGTTTAGAAAAATCTCCAAATTCCTGCATTGTAACATTTATTGCATCCAACCTCAGACAAATTGTGCGAATCGTTGAGAGAATTTAAGTTTCATGACTATTCGGTTTTAGAGAAAAGATGATTTTAATAGAAGTTACATTGTATACCTCCTTATTTTTTAAAATTCGTGGATATTCTTTGAGAAGCGATCAACAAATTATGCGTCAAGTACTACAAAAGGAATTCGATGATAAAAGTGTTTCTTCTTCCCATACGCCTTGTGATTATTCTAGTTGACCTCCCCTTGCTGTATGGTACGTCTGACAGCATTACGCCATCTGTCGCGGTTGCCTGTTAGAGGCACAACCTCACCAAAATCCCCCCCCCCCCATCAGCCTTTTGATGATATCAGTAAAACGTTTTGGAGGGCGTTCCCTTCGACCCTTGTCGCCTGGTTTTTTCCTGAATGATCTACCAACTATTCTACAGTATGTCCGCGGATGAGGTTTACAATAGGTGTGTAATGTCTAAAATTTTTAACTTCAAGAAAATGTTATTCTTTATAAAATTTTTTGCTTGACTAGCAATGTGAAATAAAAAACTTGTTTCAAATTATATGGTATGTCCAAATTCAAAATTTCATTTGAATATTGCAATGTTTCGAAATAAGTGAATTTTTAGTAAAATACTTGTCAGTTTTCGTCAAATTTTTATTTAGATAATTACATGTCAAACAAGACGAGCAGGGCTGGCTCTAGGGTTTTTTTTTGCATATAAAGTAGGTTACATACATACATTCTTTTCTTATATGTGATTTTATTTTTTGTCTAATTTCTGTGGTACGGTATTTTTTGTAAGTTTCAATACGGTTAATTTTTTCAATTATTTTATTTTACCCTTTTAAATACAGTAATCATATTGCTGAAAATCCAAAAATTGCTGTAAACCTTATAACTAAAAAAACAAACCATCAAGAATATTCAGTAGGTGACTCTTAAAATGTTATAAAAAATAATGGACTGAAAAGATAGAGGTAAAAATGAGACAGACTGGTAACGGGATAAATAAAAGACGTGATATCCAAATAAATTAAACTTAATTATTCAAGTTTGTTTTGTACATTCAGAATTATTTTATGTTATCCAATCAGGTCCGATGCCTACTGTTAATGCGGGAAAAAATATTGTTCAGTAAACTCTTAATTCACTTTTAAAAAATTTTTGAACGAACCTTAGTACTTTTTTGGGGATCTTGTAGTTTCTCTATTTGCATTGTCCGTATTTGGCAGACGTCAACTAGAAGTGTCATATTTCACATTTTGTGATCAAGTTTGTTAATCTGCTAGTTTTAAATCATGAAAAATTTGATTTTAACGAAAAAATTAAAAGCGGGGTAAAAAAGAGAATAGAGACCAAATGGGCAGACTGAAGCAGGCACATTTCAGCTTCCTAATTTAGGAGAAGCTAGCCCTTCTGCAAGCCCCTTCTTATTTAGTAAAAAATCTGAATAAATTATACATAAAAGAAAAACCCTCCTCTGTCTTATTTTTGCACTTCCATTTGTACGACGTCAATAAGAATGAGAATAAATCACGTGTCTTTCATTTGCCCTCCACTGTCTTTTTTTTACCCCTCTTGGAGGGTAAAAATGAGACACTGTTTATTTTTGTTTATCAATTAACGGTACTTTTTAGCAAAAAAATACATAGAAATATAATTTTCCTGTCATTTTTACATACGATACCAATCTTTCATTAAATATGACTCGATTCTAAGCAACCTAAAAATTGAAAGATGTCATTTTGTCTCATTTTTACCCTGTCTGACCCTAATGTTATTTATATAAGAGAGGGGCGGCAAAATGAAACTGTGCCCGGGGGCGGCAAAATACCTGGAGCCGGCCCTGAAGACGAGTAAATATCAGATAAACAATTCTGAATTTATAAAAGTAAATACATATTTGAAGGTTTTGACTTTATTAAATATAACAATTCAAAAATTCCTCCTCCAAATTGAACGCATACTTTCAATCGTTTCTGAATGTTGTGAAAATTAGTTCTAATTTCCTCAATGGAAATTCATTGCACAGCTGCCGAAATGCGCTGCTTTAAAATTTCAACTCGTCGTTGTGTATGGGTTGGTAAGTAATTTGTTTTAAACGCCCCCCGAGAAATGTATCCGCAATTGTCAGATCTGGACTTCTTGGTGGCCACAAAACTGCACCATTGCGACCAATCCACCGTCGTTCAAATTTGCTATTAAGTCAATTACGTACGACGCAAGCATAATGTGCCGGACACCCATCTTGTTGAAAATACATTCTATTATGATATTCCAACAGCAAGTCTAACTGATCAGAAAAGAATACATTAAGCATATGTAAATAAGAGTTACTACTGTACGTATTTTAAATATTGCCTTCCAGTAAAAATTCTAAATTCGGGGTTGATTTCACTCTAATACCCAACATGTTGTGAAGCTACAGTCCCATTTGTTGAAAACGTTGACTCGTCGGAGAACATGTTAAAATAAAAATTCGTGTTGCCACTTATAATTTTATTTCCAACCCATAAACAGAAATCTAGTCGTTTTGCTTCATCCTCTTCTTCTAAGGTATGGTTAAAATAAGGTTTGTATTGAAATATTTTATTCTCTTTCAAAATTTTTTGGATGCAAGTTGTTTTAAACACCTCCAAATGCCGGGCTGGGCTTAGTTTCTTAACGAAAGTTGGTAATTTTTAGCAACAGATGCCAACACTAATATTGTGGCAGCGTCATTTTGACCATACATTTTTTTCTTTTTCTTTAGGTACGTCAAACACTGAACCAGTTTTTTAAAAATTTTTGACCAATTTATGAACTGCCATTCTCGAAACATTCACATTGAAAAATCTCTTACTGAATTGTTGAAGAACGTAACTGTATGAACTTCCACCGTCTCCATAGTACTCTATTAAAAAAATTCTTTACTTGACAGTTAACATTTTAAAAATATTTTTTTAATGCAGATATGTAGACGTAACTAGGTAACAACGCACCTAACAGTCAAATAGAATATTACAGGAACTATATAGGATGTTCCTAAAACAGGATTTCAAATTTCTACAGCTTGTAGTATTTGTCAAAATAAAATAAAAGTAAAAAAAAAAAAAAAATTGACAAAACTGATTATTTCGAAACATTGCAATATTCAAATGAAATTTTGAATTTGGACAGACCATATAATTTGAAACAACTTTTTTATTTAATATAACCAGTTTACTCTTACGGAATTTTAAGTTTTTGTAATTTTTGAGCAACCCGTATGAAAAATATAATTTTTCTCAACGTCATTACTATATTTTAGGCAAGCAAAAACTTTTATAAAGAATAACATTTTCTCGAAAACTTAAAAATCTTAGCCATTACACTTATTGTAAACCCCATCCGCAGACATACTGTGTATGTTTTTTCTCCGGTTAATGTCACAAAAAAAGTGCAACTAGTGGGGATGTGTTATATGATGCGTTATATGAATTGAAAATATACAATGCAAGATACAAGTAGACCTGTTCATAAATATGCTAAGACAACTCAAAACTTACTCTGAATTCGTCCCTGATACGTTTTTCTTCTTCTTCCCTTTGCCTTTGGAATTTCCTATACAAGTCGTCTTCCTCTTTCCGATGTATCATTTCCAGCCTTCTTTGTTCATCTCTGTCCTATAACAAAAAGAAACTTTATTGATAAATTATACATATGTACCATTGCAATTTTCAATATCCAACCTACGAATATGTTGTTCGTACCATAACAGCGTTATTCGTGGTAGAAAAGAAGTAAGAACCGCTACATAGATGGAAGCGAGAGTATACAAGTTTAAAAATATCAACATTTCTTGCTGCTCTTCTCTAAAACCTACCGACTGCGCCATATGCATAAAGCATTGCAACTTAGTAATATACTAGTCAGGTGATGATTTATTGTATTGAAAGAGTATAAGAAAACTCCGGAAATTTTGAATTCTTTCTCAAAAACGAATTCGTATTTTTATAAATATTTAACACGGTGTGGCGAGGGACCCTAACAGAATAACTAATTGTTATTCTGTAACTGCTTACATAGTCCAAAGAGTTGAATCATTTATCTGGAGAATGGTAACTCCTATCCAAATATTGTATAGGAACAAAATTGTAGAAAATTTTATGCACTTTGTTTTTTGTGCAGAAAGTTTTTCTCCATCTTTTTTAGTTTTGTGTTAAATGACAAAAACAATATTTGCAAATTTTTTTTTTAAACGACGCCATTTTGAAAGTGCAGGCAATTTTTTTTTGGGAACATGTCTTAAATTGTTCCTTAGGCTTTAATCTTTATGAAAAACATTGTCCCCAAGGATCGGAGGGGGGGTTGCACGGACATTTAGGGTAGGCTCCCGTAGTATATAGTTTACGAGATGTTTGCCAGCGAAAATCGATAATTAATAAAAAAAAATCAATTGAATATTTCTATTCGTGGTCTGCTAATAAATCACAGTCACAAAACAATCTTAGTTTACAACACTCGACGTATTTACTAACGTAATATTTTGTCGAAATCTATACATTTTCTTAAATATACAGTGTGACTCACTTGATACCCTTAAAACTTTTTCATTTTGTTCCCGATTTGACTCAAATTTTACTCAAGTGTAGAACAAATTAATATCTACTTATGACCAGAAAATCATTCACCTGCTATGAAGGTAAAGCCACCTGCGGTTCTAAAATATGAGGGAAAAAGATTAAAAATCATATTGATAGGTCTTGACGAATTTCACGTAGCCACCACAAATTACGGAAACTGAGGATACCCTTTGTCAGATGAGCTTATTTATATATGAGAAATCCCCCCCCCCCCCATCAATAACCAAATCAAATTTTGGTGTATGTACGTTTGTGGCGCCGATCGGATGCATTTTTAGAATCTTTTTGGCATTCAAAATGTTTTTATTTTTTTTCAGCATATTTTGATACCGCAGCTGACTTTGCCTTTGTAGCAGCCGAATGTTTTTCTGGTCATAAGTAGATTCTAATTTGTTCTATACTTGAGTAAAATTTGATTCAAAGCGGAAACAAAATAAAAAAGTTATAAGGGTATCTTCATTGTAAGTGAGTCACACTGTATATTTAAGGAAATGTATAGATTTCGACAAAATATAACGTTAGTAAATTCGTCGAGTGTTGTAAAATAAATATTGTTTTGTGACTGAACTGAATATTCAAGCTACATAATTGATTTTTTTATTAATTATCGATTTTCGCTGGCGAATATCTCGTAAACTATAACACATAGGAAGAAAATGAATATAAACATTCTTGTAGGAAATTTAATTATGTTTAATTTTGCACAGTTTACCTTTTTCCTTACGACGCATCGTTTCCGAGTTATAAGCGAAGAATCGAAAAAAGGAACCTTTCCACCCCCCTCTCCCTCTGAAGCGGCGAGGCTAGGGGCGGGGACTTTTAGTATGTTTATCTCCTAACTACCCCCAACACATTCCTGAAGAGAAAAATTCTCCCCTCCTCAATGTTCTCTACAATCCCCTTTTGGGTATTCATTGATTGGACTAACAATAGTATCAACTTTTACAATTTGATACGTACATCATATCAGCGAACGAACATTAGTACATAATATTCGAATACCTTTTTTAAACAAAATACGCAGTGCCTCTGATTTTACTTAAATCGCGTGTTTATATAATTCTAAATGAAAAGGAACAATTAATGTTGATGGGTAGTTTAATTATCGGGAAAGTTTTTATTATTACTGTTTTCGGCATCTTTATTGAGAACGGAAGCTGAATTATAAAAAAAACTTCTTGAAAATAACGTTTCTATTCACCATTCTGGTTATTGTTTAAGGAAGTGGAGGTAATTATAGCATAAAATTTACGTACTATTCATTAAGTTCTTTAATTACTTTCCAAACATTTGATTTCTTTTAAATTATAGTCGGGTAGGTATATTAGTTGTTGAATTTGTATCGATGTGTTTTGATATTAATATTATTGTATAAAGTAGGTATTTCCGCTAAAATAACGTTGTAGAGCGGGAGTTAGGTGGAGATATTTTTATGGTTTAAGGGATGATAACGATTAATAAAATCTTCTGGCGGGGCACCTCCTGTCAGATGCGTCACGAACACTGTCTAAAAATCAGTGAAATTATGTCATCGTTACAAGGCTCATTTTTTTTCGTGTGTACACATTTGATGTTTAGAATGAATAAAATAAGATCGTCAGAAAGTGTGGGCCGTCAGGAGGCGCAGCCAGAAAGGTAATAATGATACAATACATCTGAGGCATGGTAGGAAGTCAAGTTAACTGAAAGTGTTAAATTCCTGTATATTTAAGAGCCTATGGTACTTTTGTTGACACTAAGAACTTTCTGGGGAGGCTATTCTATTGTTGAAGGAGCTTATATTTACGTTTTAGGAGCCAGAACTTGTAACGATGAGTTTAGAGTTCTGAGATGAAATAAGCGAAAAAAATCCAATTTTCTTTAAACATCCTAAATATTTTCTTTCTGGTTAGCCTTACTGATGGGAGTTTCTCTCTTTAGGTGTTCAAAACATTTAAATAAACATGCTCAGCATAAAGAAGCTTGTAACGATCATGTTACATAACTCCGTTTTTTTACATCTTTGACCTTTCTCGGTGCGCCCCTGACAGCCCACACTTTCTGGCGATCTTATTTTATTCAATCGAAACATAAAATATGTACACACCCAAAAAATTAGCTATAATGATGATATAATTTCACTGATTTTTATATCTTGAACCATGGCCAACTCGACGGGCTGACATATGCCAGAAGTCTATTTTGTCGTTATTTAAGTTCGATAGAATTAATCAACGCATAGAAAATGCTTGTAACGATGAATTTCCGAAAAAGCCACTTGGCTCCCGCATCATTGCGTTTGTTGAGGAAAGTTGCAGATCCAGTGCAAATTCATAGGAATCATGTTTTGAGTAAACGTGGTTCTGATAATAAAGCACACTCCTATAATTTTATTCATAACTTTTTGTTTATTATTCGATTTTTTTATGTTAGTGGGGGCAAATTGGACATTAAAAGAGGCAATAAAAAGAAATTTTAGCGATTTTGTTTTAATTTGTCAAACTTAGTATAGTTTTAAAAACTGTTTTTCGAGTCAATGAAGGTTTTCACTTCTTAATTCTCAGCAACAGCTCCGGTTTTGATCATTTTTTTTAAATTTGTGTTTTTTAATACTATTCAAAATCAGAAGCATCCCAAGTGGGTGGATGCCACCTCTTCTCGGGGGTGGAAATTATTACATTCAAAATAACTGCAGACGTCGATAGAGGAATAAATTCTAAGCAAAAAATGTTCTATAAAGTTTTTTCAGTGAGTCAATACTTTTTGAGTTATTCGTGATTGAAAATATTGGTTTTTCATCTAAAAAATGCATTTTTAGAACGATTTTTCAGTAATAACCCGAAAACTTTAAGTTTTACCAGAAAATTTATTATAAGTGAAAATAAAGCCTATAAAGTAACAAATCGATTGATTTTTCTTTTAATTTCTGTAGATGCAATACGAACCGAGTTATGGCTCGTTGAAGGTGACTTTTTGTTCGCCGAAAACTGACGCCAACGTTAAATAATGGAAAAACGAAAAATTTTTGGAGCAAAACATATAAGACATTTTTAAAAGTACTTGAAAAGACCTTTAAAATTAACTTTAGTAAAGTCGTTAGCATAAAAACTAACGGAATTGTGATGATAATAAAATGGTTGTCTCTTTTTTCGGAGAAAAAATCAGCAATGAAACCAATTCCTTCAACACAAAAACTGAAATTGAATGTAATCCATTTACAATTTACTTTGTTTAAGTACTAACAATATGTTCTAGAAGTTTGACCGGTTTAGGATGCCTATATTTGAAAAAAAGTTTGATTAAAATTTGAAATGATTTTTGAAATTTCTTAAAAAATTTTAATTTTTTCACAATAATTTAAAGACTAAAGAAGATACGCAAAATGTGCTAGGGTACAAACATTTCAGATTTTTTACTGAAAATTTTGTTGTATTTTTATTTCTCTAGGATTAAAATTAATTGAGATATCACCGTTGTAAGTTTGCATTTGAGTGCGAGGACCACCTTCCCCGAGCCCTTTAAATTCAAAAATCTCAAAAACGAGAGGTTCAAGGAAGTTCAACTTTACATGCCTTGTAGTCCTTAAAGGTTCCTGTAAAATGATTTTTGGAGCGATTGAATAGCTTAAAAATTAAGGAAGTTATCATTGAAAAACCAATCGTAACGCATCTGGTCGAGAAACGCTGATAAGTCTTCGAGACGGCTCAATTTTTTCAACTGTATCCTGTATCTCTTTAGCAGCTCCGTACAGTAATATTGTACAGTACCTACCGGCTTTTAAAATTTGTACTTTAGCGTTTTTTACGTATCTTCTTTAGTCTTTGAATTATTGTGAAAAAATGAAAACTTTTTAAGAAATTTCAAAAATCATTTCAAATTTGATTCAAACTTTTTCCAAATATAGGCATTCTAAACCGGTCAAACTTCTAGAACATATTGTTAGTAGAGTGAAATTACTTAGAGAAGACAACATCAAGTCGCACATCGCGTATAAAAGTTGGCATAATATCAGTGCCCCGTGCTATCCATTTTTTATTTAAATATTAATCAATGGTAGTAGGCAGTCTTAACGGCCCATGCAGCTGTAAAAATAGCATCGTTACCTAGGTAACGAGCACGTGGTAGCGATATCGGTCTCTGCGTATTCTATGACGATGTTATCTTCTCTAAGTAATTTCACTCTACTTAAATAAAGTAAATTGTAAATGGATTACGTTCAGTTTCAATTCTTGCGGTGAAGCCATTGGTTTCATTGCTGATTCTTTCTCCGAAAAAAAAGAGACAACCATTTTATTTTCATCATAACTCCGTTAGTTTTTATGCTAACGACTTTTTTTAAAGGTCTTTTCAAGTGCTTTTAAAAATGTCTTATATGTTTTCCTCCAAAAATTTTCCATTTTTCCGTTATTTAACGTTGAAAGCATCGAATTCAGTTTTCGGCGAACAAGAAGTCACCTTCATCGAGCCATAACTCGGTTTGTATTGCATCCATAGAAATAAAAAAAAAACCAATCGAGTTGTTATTTTATAGGCTTCATTTTTGCTCATAATAATTTTTTTGGTAAACCGTAAAGTTTTCGAGTTATTAGTGAAAAATCGTTCTAAAACATGCATTCTTTAGAAGAAAAATCAAAATTTTCAATCAAGAATAACTCAAAAAGTATTGACTCATAGAAAAAATTGCATAGAACATTTATTGCTTAGAATTCATTCCTCTATCGATCTGCAGTTACTTTGAACATAATAATTTCCACCCCCGAGAAGGAAGTAAAAGCACACATCGGCACTATATAACTTTGATTCCTTGAGCCATTCCCCAATTACAGTCCAAATTTCACGTCAATCGGTTTTATCCGAAAGAATTCTGAGCGAAAAACCTTCAAACACTGGACTAAATTAACTTTTTCATGAATATTGGGGGAAAAAAACATCAAAAAATAGATTTTTCCTGTAAAAGTTGTTATTATTGTTTAAACAATATAAATAATTATCAACCCCGACTGTGAAAAACATTTTTGAACTTAAATTTTCAATAAAAACAACTCAATGTTTTATAAATACCGCTAAAAAAATGTTTAAATATACTTTTTTGTAAATATTGTTATTATTGTTAAACAATATACATAACTGTTTGCGCCACCGGGAATGTTTCTGATTTTTAATAATATTCAAAAAAAAAACACATTTAAAAAAAAATTATCAAAATAGGAGCTGTTGCTGAGAATTAAGAGGTTTTGAATATTTTTAGCCTTTATTGACTCGACTAACTTGCTATATTGTTCTAACGAATACTAGTTCAGTCTAACTGTAATTTGACACGGCGAAAATACATAACCACGATTTTATTATTTTAAGTTGATGGGGCGGCCCTTGCAAATTTTTCAGGTGGTGCGAGATCTCATTGTGGCGCCCCCCCCCCCCCCCCCCAATATGCAATCGCTTATTCGTGATTAGGCTGTACATAGAAATCGAAGATAACATACATTTTTTACATCCAAAAAAAATTTTTTTTAGTCCGAAAACAATGGGGGGAGGAGAAATCCGAGAAACTTTTTTTTATCCAAAAAAAATGTTTGAAGAGCGGGGGGGGGGGTAAAATCGAAAGAATTTTTTGAAGAGCGAGGGAGAAATCCGAAAAAACATTTTTTTTTAGTTCGAATAAATTTTTGAAGAAAGGGGAGAAATCCCAAAAAAAACAGGCATACCTACGTCAAATTTTAAATTTCGTAAATTAATTAAAAACTGAAACAAATGAATATAGATCTTTTCACGGAAATGGAAGTTGTAAGGTTAAGGGCCGGTTTTATAGGTACAGTTTAAACCAAAGTTTAACTAGAAGATTCTGTTGAGGTCCGAAATAAAAGTAAATAGCATATTTAGCAAAGTGTATATTTAGCACATTCATCAAATAGGAAATTATTCATAAATTTGAATACAGATTCTGTGGTATTGATAGTTTTTATCGATAGTTATCGAATGATTTTTGTAGTAAAGAAACTGCTATGAGAAGCGTCTTTTTGAGTTCTTGTCAAAAGGTTCTTGTTAATTTCCTGTTTGATGAATGTGCTTAATGTACACTTTGCTAAATACGCTATTTACTTTTATTTCGGACCTCAACAGAATCTTCTAGTTAAACCTTGGTTTACACTGTATCTATGAAACCGGCCCTAAGTCATGGGCGGATCCAGGAGCTCCCTAAGGGAGGGGGCACTTGCACATATTGACAAATATTGAAAAGTACCTGATAAAAAACCCAAGTAGCAAAATAAATAATTTATTTTATAGTAGTTTATTCAACCTTTATAAAATTACTTTGCTACTTGGGAATGGTGTAAAAAAACATATGCCGGGTGACTTCGACAAAGCGGCGCCGCCGGACCGGACAATTCTGATTTTCGCACAGCACAAGGAAGGCCCAAGGGGGGGGGGGGCAATTGCACCCATTGCTCCCCCTTGGATCCGCGCCTGCACTAAGTGATATTAAGATGCTTGGGTTTTATTTTTTACGCAGACGAACTAGCATTGCATTTTCGGCGCCCCCCCAAGAAGGCGCCCGGTGCAGCCGCACCGCTCGCACCGCCCTAGGGCCGCCCCTGGGTTGGACATCCAAAACAAGCCCTTATAGTCTGCCAACTGATGACTGATGTCATACCGTTTAAATAGAAGGCTAATAATCTGAGAGGAAAGTTCTAATTTTTTTTGCATAATAATAATAATAATAATAATAATAATAATAAGCTTTATTCATCTCTTTGCCATATAAACTACATGGATAAGACAAGTCAAACATGCCCTTGCATGGGCTTACAATGATAACATATATACCTAGTAAGAAGATATAAATAAAATAAGTAAAATTTAAAATATATATGTATACACATTTTTAAGTTTAGTCAATAAATAAATTTAAAATTACACAAAACAGACAAAAAGATGTGATGAACATTAGAAAGTTCGAATAAAATCACAAAATTCATTAATTGTATAAAAAGTCTGACACAGTAAAAGTTTCTTAAGTTTATTTTTAAAAATAACTTGAGAGTTACTATTTATTATTTCATCTGGTAATAGATTATAAATACGACACCCAGCATTTACAGGTGATTTCTTAAAGAACTCTCTTCCTCTCGTGAAGTAATTATGGAAATCCCTGTTTCTTATATATTTATTTTTGCTGTTATAAATGTAGGTCAAAAGCTTTAGCAGATATATAGACACCACTGTCAATATTTTGTATTTTTTAAAAGTGTCACGACAGGATTCCCTGTAATCAAGATTGAAGATAAGTCGAATAATCCTTTTTTGATGAATAAATATTCTAGAGACCTCACTCGCTTGCCCCCAGACAACAATATTGTATCCAATAGCGGGATGTACAAAAGCATAGTAAACGCTTAAGAGAGCCTCCTTATTTAAACTATTTTTTAATGAGCTGATAACATAAAAACTTTTATTTAGTTTAGATGAAATTTTGTCTACGTGTTGTTCCCAGAGAAGATTACTGTCCAGTGTTATTCCCAAGAAGGAAGCTGTAGTTTCTGTTTTGATTTCATGACTGCTGAATGTAAATTTTTGGTTAATGCTAATTTTATGCTTATTTTTAAATTCAATGCAGCTGGTTTTAACATAATTGATGATGAGACGGTTTTGATGACACCAATTATTAAACTCGGCAAGTATTATTTTTGCCTTGTCTAGAACAATGTCAGGTTTAGAACCGGATACGACGATGGTCGTATTGTCCGCATACATAAAAACTTTACCTTCTGTAATATGCTTCGGCAAGTCATAGTCATAGTCATTTATAAATAATAGGAATAACAGTGTCGAAAAATCATGTCTACACCATTTTGAAGAGCTGTTTTTTTGGTTCATCTCAAAAAAAACACGGCATTCCATTCAAAAGATATTTAACTTTAATTAGATTTTTTTATGAAAAAATATTTTGTATTTTTTCAAATTAAATTTTCACCACTTTTTTCTGAATAATGACCATATAGAAAAAAATTGTAAATATTGAACAACTCTCGAAGAACAGAATTTTTCTTCTCATAGCATAATCTGACAGAAAATGAAGTACTTATAGCCATTTTTCGAAGACCCTTTTTTTTTTCAAAAAAATTGAATACAATATAAAAAAATAATGCAGATATCGATCTGAAATTTTTATCATTTTTTTTTTTTCATTTTTATCATTTATTTTTCCCTCCTATATAGCACATACTTTAGTAAAATTTCAAAAATGTTTCTAAAATATTGCTGAAATTAAAATTTTTTTTAAAAATTTCGGTTTTTTTGAATTTACCCCTGACCTAATAGAGCTGGAGCTAGGTGGCTTTTTCGGCAGCTCATCGTTTTATGGACTTTGAGATATTTTTATGGTTTAATGGATGATAACGATTCATAAAATCGACTTCTGGCGGGGCACCTCCTGTCAGGAGCGTCACGAACACTGTTTAAAAATCAGTGAAATCATATCATCGTTACAAGGCTCATTTTTTTTGTGTGTACACATTTTATGTTTAGAATGGATAAAATGTGATCGCCAGAAAGTGTAGGCCGTCAGGAGGCGCAGCCAGAAAGTTAATAATGATACAATACATCTGAGGCACGGTACGGAGTCAAGTTAGCCGAAAGTGTAAAATTCCTGTATATTTAAGAGCCTATGGTACTTTGTTGACACTAAGAACTTTACGGGGAGGCTATTCTATTGTTGAAGGAGCTTATATTTACGTTTTAAAAAGGAGCCAGAACTTGTAACGATGAGTTTAGAGTTCTGAGATGAAATATGCGAAAAAAAAATCCAATTTTCTTCAAGAATCCTAAACATTTTCTTTCTGGCTAGCCTTACTGACGGGAGTTTCTTTCTGGGAATTGTTTTCTGTGTTCAAAACATTTAAATAAACATGCTCAACCTTAAAAAAAGTTTGTAACGATTATGTTATATAACTCCGTTTCTTTACCTCTTTGACCTTTCTGGTTGCGCCCCTGATGGCCCACACTTTCTGGCGATCTTATTTTATTCATTCTAAACATAAATCGTGTACACACAAAAAAATTGGCTTTGTAACGATGATATAATTTCACTGATTTTTATATCTTGAACCATGGCCAACTCGACGGGCTGACACATATGCCAGAAGTCTATTTTGTCGTTATTTAAGTTCGATAGAATTAATCAGCATAGAAAATGCTTGTAACGATGAGTGTCCGAAAAAGCCACTTAGCTCCCGCACCATAATAAAGCTATCTTAATGTTCGGGGGCTCATTTTATAGGTTTTTTAATACCTATAACTTTCCCACTTGAACTTTTCTCTCAGATTATTAGCCTTCTATTTAAACGCGAAAAACCGACTTTTCAACTTTACGACCCCCCCACCCCTTTTATCCGGTATGACATCAGTTGGCAAACTATAAGGGCTTGTTTTGGATGTCCAACCCATCAACTTAAAACAATAAAATCGTGGTTATGTATTTTCGCCACATTTTAATACTATTCGTGATAATTCGACCGGACTATACAACTATATATTTTTTAATTTAAAATTGTATTTCTTAGAGCAATGGGACGTATCTAAAACAGTTTTAAATATTATACCATTTATGATTTTTTAAATATTTATAATAAACCGAAAATAAACGCATATTTCCTTCTCGCTCTGCAAAATTCTACTCTTAAGTGTGGCAATAAGTGCAGTGAAGATGTGAATTACATCTATCCATTGCTTTATATAAAATTTAAGCAATTTATATTGAAAAATTTTCTGTTATTTTCTTTATTATCGCCGGTCCTAGTAATCGTGCTGCAAAAATTAAAATACCAAATTGTTCTCAATAAAGTTTCGAATAAATCTATAAATTAAATATATAAAATAAATAAAATTTCGGATAATTTGTTAACTTAGAAAGGAATTAAAATCCTTTTTAAATTATTTAAGATGTATAATGTACGCATAATTTTAATGGAAGTAGGTTAAACTATTCCTTTTATTAAACTAAACCTTCCTGCCAAATTCTAGGTCAAAATATTTATTTAAGCGGCTAAAATTAAAAAGGAATAGAAATTTCAATCGCTTATTGTTTAAGTGTATCGACTCGTAGAAGGACCATTTAACAAAACGTAGGTTTTTACATTATTTTTCAATGGTATTAAGAAACTTTTTCCTCTAAACCATTTTTTGTAATTTGTTTATAATTTTCGAAATTGTAGTTATAGCAAATTCAAATAACTCTGAATTTTTTAAGAAACCAAAAACGGTAAACAAAATATGAAAATAGATGAAGAAACCAATATTTAAAAAAAAATTAAATGACCTACTTACATTTGGAGCCGAGACACGTGAGTTTTTGCGTTTCGGTGTGAATAAACAAATTGATATTTGTTCTTGAAAAAAACCCGCACAGAGCATATGGAAAAGTGTCCCGGTCAAATTGACTGAATTTTCAACATGTTGTAGATTTCGACTTTCGGATTAAACTCGACCATACATCTAGTTTCCGAGATATAGCTCAAGAAACGTAGAAGAGGTCAATTTAAAAAATTTCTGAATTCAGGATTTTTTTTTTTTACATTTTATATTGTGATACTTTTAATACCTAGTCCTTTATAATATCTTGCACTAAAGAGATTTGTTGTTTTAATAAAAGTAGCGTAGAAGAAAAAAATACAGTTTGAAAAATGTTGGCGAAAGGAAATCCTACCTAAAAATAACAAGTGGAAAACATATTCGGTCAAATTGGCTAAAACTTTTTTTACATGAATTATGTGTCTTCTTGATCAAAAAACTCATTGAAAAACTTTCGGAAATGGCTCCTTTGACCTCTAATACTCCGTCAAAGTCGTCAAATAGGTATTACAAGTTGTGTGTGTGTGTGTGTTTTGTTAAATGGCACTGGTCATAAACCAAATAGTCTGACATTTGTTGTCTATTCAACGGATTGTTAAAAATAATCACGGGAAAGTGGAATAAAAATTACATCTTTCAAAATATGTAATAAATAAAAATAGTATACATTTTCAATTAAAAATTACAATCAAATAGTAATTATTATCAGATAGATTTTTTTTAATTACTATTTTTAGTTATTTACTTTTTAATTATTCTTCAATGGCCTTAGTTATTACCTATTAATATGTTCCTTTTTTTTAATTTTTTTTTGTTTAGGTAGTGAAATCTTGTTGCGGGCAAGTTTAAAAAACATTTCACTAATTTCCTGGAACTTTAAACGA
Source organism: Rutpela maculata (assembly GCA_936432065.2). Lineage (NCBI taxonomy): Eukaryota > Metazoa > Arthropoda > Insecta > Coleoptera > Cerambycidae > Rutpela > Rutpela maculata. The sequence goes on along the minus strand of OW386285.2, from coordinate 348,469,197 downwards.
CATTCCATCAAGCAATGTTGTAAATTGCCATCTTCTCCACAGGTGCAGTATGGGTCCTCTTTGAGATTCAATTTGTATTTGTATTTGTAAAGACCACGTGAACTTCTAATTCGGCACATTACTCTTACGAAATTTCGATTAATTTCACCATTAAACCAAGGATGTCTGATTTTAATTTTTGTCTGAAGTTTTTTATAATTTTCTTCTGTTGGATAATTTAGATAGTGCTGCTGCCCATTTTCTCTAAGTCGTTCCTTTATTAGTCTATTAATGGCTGTGCTGGGGATTTTAAAGTTAGGTTGTCAGTTGCTTCCTTTGCTAACTTGTCAATATATTCATTTTGTGTAATAGTCCAGTAGAATTGGTAAAAAAAGACTGAAATTTATTGTAATTCGTTTCAGGATGCCACGTGGATTAATCTATAGTTTTATTGATTACGAACATGACCCTGAATTTGGTCCACTTTTTGACCGCCGGAACATTGTTTATTTAACGATTTATTGTTGAAAAATTCAAAAAAATCGACTTTTTTAAAGATAACTCAAAGACCTTTGACGATAGGTTTTTCAATTTGTAGATACTGTTAGAACTTTGAAAAACAGTTAATTTGAGAGATGTTTCGTTTGAAACGCTTGAAAATTTGTTTAAATAATTGCAAAAAATATGTCTTTTATTACCCCAAAGTTATCCCTAAAATTTTATCAAAAAATTTTAATTAGTTTAAGAGATATTCAATTTGTTTATTAAAAACATAAATAATGTAAAATGCAAATTCACCCAGTTCCCGTTGTCGTAGAGGGTTGATCTGGACATCCTTTTTTTTTGTTGAGACTTAAACTTTATGTTTTCATTAATTGCAAATCAAATTTGCATTATTTTCAACTTCAAAATGGCGTTTGAAAAAGTGTCACATTTTGAGGTTAGGTTTTTTGCTAATAACTTTTAAACAAATGAAGATTTTGCAATATCATTCTCATATCTTTGTTGCTGGGGTCTTTTCACACATTTTCAAAAAAAACTGACTCTGTAGCCTTATTAGAAGCCGAGATGATCTTTTTTTTAATAAATTCGTAAAAAAATTTTTAACAAAAAATAAATGTTTATAATAAATTATTGTTTAATTAGGAAAAAATCGACATGACAGATATTATTATTTCATCACGCTACTCCAAATTAAAAAGAAAAGTCAAAATCGGAGAAACGGTAAATTTTTGGTTGACGGATTTGAACTCGTCTCGATCATTTTATGAACGTGTTACAGATATGACTCATGCTTCTCACTCCTGTTCTGACGCTGATTTAAAATTAATTATTGTTATCGTTGCAAATTGAATTTTTCCCCCAAACTCAGTTATTATTGTTATCGTTGCAAATTGAATTTTTCCCCCAAACTCAGATCTATTACAAAGATAGACTATTAAACTAGTTGTTCGCCAAGTTTCAGCTGTTAATGTTTATTAATAAACAAATTACGAATTTATTAAAAAAAAAATCATCTCGGCTTCTAGTAAGGCTACAGTCATTTTTTTTTTGAAAATGTGTGAAAAAAACCCAGCAACAAAGATATCAGAACGATATTGCAAAATCTCTATGTGTTTAAAAGTTATTAGCAAAAAACCTAACCTCAAAATGTGACACTTTTTCAAACGCCATTTTGAAGTTGAAAATAATGCAAATTTGATTTACCATTAATGATCACATAAAGTTTAAGTCTGAGCAAAAAAAATGATGTCCAGCTCAACCCTCTACGACAACGGGAACTGGGTGAATTTGCATTTTACATTATTCATGTTTTTAATAAACAAATTGAATATCTCTTAAACTAATTAAAATTTTTTGATGAAATTTTAGAGGTAGCTTTGGGGTGATAAGAGACATATTTTGTCAAAGTTTCAAGCATTAAAGTGCTTTTGTTAAAGAATGAAGAATATTTGCAAATTGCGAAAATTTTCGCGTCTTTTTGCAATTATTTAAACAAATTTTCAAGCGTTTTAAACGAAACACCTCTCAAATTAATCGTTTTTCAAAGATCTAACAGTATCTACAAATTGAAAAACCTATCGTCAAAGGTCTATGAGTTATCTTTAAAAAAGTCGATTTTTTTGAATTTTTCAACAATAAATCGTTAAATAAACAATGTTCCAGCGGTCAAAAAGTGGACCAAATTCAGGGTCATGTTCGTAATCAATAAAACTATCGTTTAATCCATGTGGCATCCTGAAACGAATTACAATATGCATATTTGCTAATTCCACTGGCCTATAATACCTGCGGTATTACAAGTTATATTATAGTTTTATACCATACATTTTACTTGTCATTGTAGATAGCTCAGTATTTAAGATGACTAGCTCAGAATGAGGATGTTTCTCATAAACTACCATACCAAGCGTTGCCTATCTTTCGGCAACAACTGTAGCCAAAACCCTTTCTGCTCAACTATACTATAATCACTATTTAAACAAAATCATCAATCTCTTCTGTATCTTCGTTTTTTTTGGTATTTTTTGTCCTTTTTGCATTTCCAAATTTATTTCTTTTTAACAACCAACTTTCAAAATTTTCATCGTCGCGCGTCGCCCAGTTAATTGAACCTTATTACCTAACATCGATAATGAGGTCGGTGTAAAAATGAACAAACAACGAAATCAAATGTGCTTTTAACCGACTTCAATATCGATATTCGGCAAGGTTCAACTCTTTTTCAATTTTTTTTTGTTTTTTAATGTTCATAAACTATTTCTTAAAACAGTTTCCTATTTTTTATTTAAGAGTATGATAGTTCAAATCGGTCAAGTAATAGACGAGTTACTACGAATTTGGTGAAGGGCTTTAAAAAAAATGCTTCTGGATTTTCAAGCGTAGCAGGTTTTATTTTGGAAAGGCTCGCTTAATTATAATTACGTATTAATAATTATTGACTACGCAGATCATAAGACTTATGCATTTGTACTTTCCAATATATACATTGTAAACTTTCTTGAATATATTAATATAGAAAATGATTTAATATAATATATTAATAATAAAACATCGATTATTAATAACTGCATTGATAATAACGCTTGCTCTGTTGAAACCAATTTGTTTGCATAAGCAATTTTATTTGTTTCTTATCTTATGATAATAAAGCTATGATTAACTATGACCTAATTTCAGTAATTTCTAAGTAAAAAATCATATTTAAAAAACGCTAATAAAAAGTAATCGGTCAATAACTTGTATTACATATTTATTATTTATTTTATACCTATGTAGATCAGCATGCATTGGTGCGAGAGTGTGAAAAATTTTTTTGATTTAAATTTTCTATGGGATCGTGTTCAATGTGGAGCACAGATTACGAAAGTGTACATGTTCCGACCGGAAACCTGATTGGGCATTATTTAAACAATTAAGAATTTGTCTTTTGCACCCAGCATTTTCTTTCATAATCTTCATATTCCAACAGAAAACTTCTTATGACTTTTATTGTAAAGTCAATGGTTTTTAAGTTTAGTGGAGTTCCGTTTCTTTTTCCTTTATTTCTTTTTGTTATTGTTTGTTTTCAAAATTTTTTATTTTTCAGCAACACTAAATTCTATTATATAGGAACATTAAATTCTACAAAATTAATATACAACATATAATTCATATAGATAATTATCTTTACGTAGTGCGGACTGATTTCGCAGCTGTTCTTTTCGTTGCGTTTTTTTTCCTGTCTCAACAACCACAATTTATCTATACAAAAATTATTTTATTAGCATTTAAGATGTATTCTTCCTTTTGGAACATTTTAAACAGACAATCATTTTAATTCGCATTCTGCGAAAGGAATTTTAATTTTATTTATATTATTACGCTAAGTTTCTCCAACCCTACCCGTCCAGTCTGACAATTGCCACAGCGCTACTACACCGTGGATGTCTGGCTAGCTCTGGACTAGGTGTTGGCAATGCTATATGTATTTGATATTTATAATAAAATCGTTGATGATGATGAAGTTTAGTGGAATTAAAAAATTAATTTTAAATTGCTACAGCAATTCTATTTTAATTTGTTTTCCGTGTCACAATAGTCCATTCGTGCTTTTTTCTTGCAAGAAAGGCGTGAGTCAGTTTTTCTTTTTTAAAATGTTCGGGGGTTCATTCTGAGTATGTTTTCAAGTTGGCGGGGTCGGTGGTGGTTGGAGTTAGCCACCATCTTTACGAAAAGTCAAAAGTCAAAGTGAACCATTTTGATAGGTACTACAACAGAAATAGTAAGCACGTTTTTTGTTCAGCACTAAATTCTGTATAAAATCCATAAAAGGCTTATTTTCGCAGAAGTAAACCTTTGAGTTACAGCGCGTCAAAATTTTCAAAACATAGTTTTTGCGGATTATTTCGTAAACTATTTGTCGTACATTAAAATATGATCTCACTTTAAATTAGAAATTTTCCCTTGGCAATATAAAATATTAGACATCAGTAAAATGTTCAAAATCACAGCACACGATTTTCAACCTAAAATCAGCATGGTATAAGGTTAGAAACGTGAAGCAAATGCGGCAAAAGTCGAAGAAGTCTTACTTTAAACGGTCGTTTGTTCACAGTTGCCAGATGTATTAGCTGCGTTTACTTCGCAGTTTTGGCAACTGCGGATGTATTAATTTTACGGAAACTCGTATTTTTGTTGTGTTGGTGGATCCAGACGGGCATGGGGACACGTTGGGGAACAGTCACATTAGGCGACAGCGCTCCCTTTCCCTTTCTCTTTTAAGTTATTTAGCTTAAAAGAGACATGACGGGCGGAGAGGCAGACGGAGAGACGAACAGACTGACAGAAAGACGGACCCACGATGGCCATTTTAAAAGTTGTTGCGAATTGTATGACAACACAATGATTTGATTTTTAACCTCCCCACAAAATTGTGGGAGGTTACTAAAATTGGTCCAAAATCGAAAATTGAGATAACATCAGATCTTTACGTTTTGAGGGCCCAGGCACCCAAAGAAGTGGTTTTTGAAAAATCTGTGTGTGTATGTGTGTTAGCACGATAGCGGCGAAGCTACTAAACAAAGGACCCCGGAACAAAACCCATGAAAATGTTGATTCGGTGGAATCGGCTGAAATTTTGGTATTTTGTAGTTCAAGTCATGCTGATCAAAAGTTCTTATCACATCGAGCCAATCCTATGGACAGTTTTTGAGATACAGCTTGTCAAAGTTAGGTAATTTGCGTCATTTTATACATTCAAGAACTTTTTACTCTTAAACTATTAACTTTAGCAAAAAGTTGCAAGGGTCGAAATATTTTTGTTCAAGTCCAATGGAGCTCAACAATTTTTTTCAGAATTTTTTAATCAATTTTTAGGTTTTAGATAAAATATATATATATGTCATATTCCGGCATGCTTCGGTGGGATTGGCTGAAACTTTGCTATTTTGTAGTTAAAGTCATGCTGATCAAAAATTCCCATTGCACTGAGTCTATCCTATGAGTGGTTTTCGCTCCAGGAGTGCCTGAAGGTCTTAACAACGAGGTAACGGGTAATCTATATGTACGTGTTTATGAATGGCTGCCAGCGTGTTTGTGTACTGTGTGTATTGCTGTGTATGCATTTGTGTGTGTATGTATGTGCCAGTGTATGCAGGGTTCTCCGGAAATATCGATGACAAACTTCTGGTGCAGATTCTACATGCAAAAATATGTTCGCAAATACCTTGAGCTACGGCCCTTTGAAAATGGCACCCAAAAATTGATTATTATTTTATATTTCAGAAACCTTTTGATTTACAGGGACGCGACTTTATACGCATATTGAACAATAATACAAGCTTATTTTTATAGTATTTTTTAAAAATATTTTTTACCGTAAGTGATATTGATGGGGGCTGTCGATATTTTGCATTAATTTCTTGTCTTTTATTTTTTTTCACTTTGGTACAAGAATTTCATTCACTGATTAAAAATACACAAAAAATGTCCCCTTTCATTTTAGTCGTAGCACAAGTGTGAAAGAAAAACCGTTCTAATGAGTTTGATGCGGAACCGCTGAAAACACAAGTGTGTTATGGTTTTTGGGGTACGCACGGCATGAAAATCACATAAAATATCCATCAATGATTCTTCTTCGAACGATACATGATGCTGGAAACAGACCACTTGTTCCTGAAAATCCTATGGATGTTCTTAATATTTAAAAACTAAAAAAAAATATTAAAAAATAACAAAAGTAAAAATAAACAGACAGAAAATGAAACCAAAAAAATGGGATCACCCTGGTTGGCAATGAGAACGCTCTCATAAGAAACATAGTGCCGGTAAGAGCAGGTTCTTTAATAAAAATAATCACACACACATGCACGCACATACACAAACACGCTGGAAGCCATTCATAAACACGTACATATAGATTACCCGTTACCTCGTTGTTAGACTTTCAGGCACTCTTGAAGCGAAAACCACTCATAGGATAGATTCACTGCAATAGCAATTTTTGATCAGCATGACTTTAACTACAAAATAGCAAAGTTTCAGCCAATCCCACCGAAGCATGCCGAAATATGTCATATATATATATTTTACCTAACCTAAAAATTGATAAAAAAATTCTGAAAAAAATTCTTGAGTTTCATTTGACTAAAACAAAAATTTTTCGACCCCCGCAATTTTTTTGTTAAAGTTAATAGTTTAGGAGTAAAAAGTCCTTGAATGTCTAAAATGATGCACCTAACTTTGACAAGCTGTATCTCAAAAACTGTCCATAGGATTGGCTTGATGTGATAAGAACTTTTGATCAGCATGACTTGAACTACAAAATAACAAAATTTCAGCCGATTCCACCGAATCAACATTTTCATGGGTTTTGTTCCGGGGTCCTTTGGATGGAACTTTGCATGTAGGTTTCTTTAGTGCTCCAGAAGATCTGAAAAGGTTTTGGTTGAGATCGGATTACGTTTAGTGTCGTTTTGGCACAACAACACAAGTTGTTTATTTTATACTAACTTAAAATTTGTAGTCGAACCATTGAAAAGTAGATAAAATTCTGATTTCAACGATATATCACACAAGCATTTTTTCGATTTGGTTTCCGTAAAAAAAAACAAAATAACAGTCTATAAATCAATCTATAAATAGCTTCTTGTGTATCATATATTTTTTTTACAACCTAAAGTAATTCTTTGGATAGCTTAGTGTGATGAAGCTTGAGACTATAATCCCCTCAACCTCCCTGACCCCGAAACTTATGCTATTTAAAATCTGTACTTCCTGTACAGAAGAAAATTTTTGACGAATTAAGTAGGATGTTTTATATTTTCTTTTCCCATTTCAATCATATATAAATCATAACCAATACAAAAAGAGCGATTTATTGGAAGTAACAACATAAATAACACACACTCGGTTGAGCTCCAAGAAGACCGTTCGTAATCTGAATGTCACCTGCCACAACATTGGCCTCTGCGTTACTCTGCGTGCACAGTTCGCGATCGTAGATACATTTATAAATTGTACAATGTAAATAAGTGATATAACTTCGACATGTGAACCCTAGTTAAATAAAATAAAAATATAGTAATTTGACGAGACTATAAATTTTAAACTTGAGGTTCTCTGGTTCAAATCCTATCGATTGCAAGATTTTTTTTTTTTAATATGAAAAAAATTATTTCAACTTTATAAATACTATTAAACGAGATCGTTAATATTTTGTGCACTTTTCGGCTTTAAAGATCCACCGAGTGGGAAGATTCCAGTCGCTTGCCGATTTTTTTTCTCTACGAACAATATTTACAATTTTTGAAATGTGTCGATGAAATGCAATGCACTCTTTGCTTTCGTATTTTCAAAGAGTATAATAAGAAATAGGAAAAAAATGCATATAACAGTTCTTGTAGAGAATATTACTAGCTTCATTTTTTATATAAACATAATTTCGATATCGAGCGCCACCTTTCCAAGATGGCAGCTGGAGCGCGACAGTTTGAGCGGGGACTTTTAGTATCCAATTTAATTTAATTAGTAAACTTTAATGAACATCTTTTCCAAATTTCAAAACTTCATAAGTTTTTTCCATCAAACGTCGAAATTTGTTCTAATTTGACTAGGGTATAATATGAGTACAATCTTTGACAACAATAACCACTCATCGCCTACTAGTCTTCCGTTTTTAAGTCTCAAATTGGTTATTTTCTAAATTTCTTTAAGTGTGAAATTTTCCTACTGAATCCCCCACGTACGTGAATTAATTATCGTAAATTTTTCTCATGCACGATTTTTTTAAAGAAAATTCATGCACTCGAAAATTCAAGATTATAAGTGAACATTTTTCAATATTTTGCGAATTCGCCTCGCAAATTTCGTCGAAACTGCATTAATAGTGCAGTTGAATTGATTTTTTTCGGCGACAACATTCCGCCTGAAATTTTATTGTTGATTCTTATGTATTATGACCTCCTGATTATTTTTGTGCCCAAAAATTCCTTGTGCGTCAAAAGTTATATGCACTTTTTGACGCGCTTTCACGCATTTTCAACTTATCTGCTTAATATATCTTGTACTAGTAATTGGATGGGAATTTTGAAGATACTGGCTTATTTGGAATAAAATTCTTAAAAAATATAGATCTGTCCAATATCTATTTGTTAATCCGCCATCTTGGAAAAAAATAGAAAACACCAAAGCTGACAAAAATAAGTCATTTATGGTCAAATATAATGCACCAATTGCGAACACCGTATGTTAAATAGAACGGTCAAAGATGGCAGACGAAAAAAATTTTTTAATTATTCGTCAATTATCAAGGAAGCATTGTATGCCACCTTTTCTTCTTTTCTTCGGTTGTACGTCATTTTATGTACTTTTAGGGGACAGATTTCGTTTTTTTTAATTGTCAAAAAAGTGCATTGTAAAAATTTTCAAAAATGTATTTTCTCTGACCCTCCTTTTTTCATCGAAATAAAATGAAATATACTATAGAAAGTTTCGTATAACTTCAAAAGTTTAATACAATATGAAACTTCATTAGGGTACTTTTATACTGATAAGAGCGAATCTAGCGGTGGATTTAGTAAATTAAAGCGCGAGAGAGATAAATACGATTGTCATAACTGTCATATACTAATCTGCTACATTTAATCTGGCTATTTTAGGGTAGCGGTTGGCTGTATGGCTAGTGGCCAGATGCCAAAAAAAAAAATAATAATAATCTGGCTATATTTCGCTCGTGCCGAGCCGAATTTTCCAATTTCGATATGAAATTTACGATGGGGTTTAACTGAAAGTCTTCCTCTTTACGTCACGGCACCGTACGGCCGTCCCGCTGTTGTTTTTCGAAAAATATGAACGTGTCAAGATCGCATGTTTTTGTAATTTTTTCGTCTCCGAAAAGCCAGCTGTTATTTACTATTTTTCGCAGATATCTCCGAAACGGTAGGAGCTAGCTCAAAATAAAGAATTCGGTCAAACAAGTATTTTTCACTGTGAATCTTTTGCTACCCATCAGAATTCTGATTTTTCTTTTCGTTACGGAGATTAACTGAAATGTCGGCAATGTAAGGCAAGAAATCGCCAATTTTGTGCTTCAAAAGATGACAACTTCTTAATCTTGACTCCTATGTCAAGAAACTACTCTAGCTAATTTAAATAGAATTAATTTGCTTTTGCTAAAACACTTTTTTTTATTTTTTGGATTCCGACAAAAAATGGGGAATTAGACGGGGCGGAAATTGGGACTTTTTTTTCGGTAAAATTTCGCCATTTTGTCACCGTAATTAATCGGTAATTAATTAAAATCGATTCAAATACGATGTCCACTTAACGTCACGTGTTACCTATATGCTTCATTAATCTCGGCCCTTCAAAACAAAGGTTTCTGACAAAATTATTTTTTTAAGATTTACATGCATTTTCTAGAAAAACATGAAATTTTCTCCATTTACTAGAATATCGGTTTTTTATCGGTTTTTCCGAATAATTTGTAGGCAACAAATTGTAAGAGCATTTATACTAATTTTTAATTTTATTCTTTTTAAAAATTTAAATATTCGCGCCATCTTCTTAATATGCAACGTTGCCAATCAATTTCAACAGCTGTTTTATTCACACAAATGTAGGACTTAAAATTGATTAAAGTTCTAATAACTTTTATGCTAGACGGACGGTTTTTTTTAGAATTTTAACAGATTGTTAATAAGGGACTACTTAATGTTATGTTAGTTTTTGAAGCATATTTCTAAAAAATTGTGGTATTAAGAGCGAAAATTAATTTAAGCCGAGCTCTACTTTGTCAAATAAGGCATCTTTGCCTATAAAAGTCAAACTTTCCGAATCGATTACTCCGAAACTAAACGGACGATTTTATTTTTATTGAAAATTCAAGTGTAAAATCACTTTATTTATTAGTATACCAAATTATATTTAAAACTGCAAAAGTTCATTTTGGTATTCAAGTACCTTAACTTGAAAAGTAAATTTATTAAGCATACGCGTGGTAATAATAATAATGTATACAGTGTGTGTAGTGGCGAGCTGGGCATAGGGAGTAAGAATTGCAACATCGCGTGTGCCAGCTGGCTGAAATGAAATAACTGAGAACGGGGTAGTGATGGGCGATATATCACGAACTGTGATTTAATCACTGATATTAAGAAATCACAGGTAACGACTGTTAGTAAAGTTGGCAGAACAGCGTGACATGGTCACGACTTTTCGTATTTCGTTCCCTTGCCGTGGCCTAACCAAGAACAATATATCTTTCACGGTATTTACTTTGAGTCGATTATTGTTTGCGGCCGTATGTATTAACACGTAAAGTAAGCGATCCCGTGCCTTATTAGCGTTATTAGATACGCATTTCACACTATTTAGATATATATATATTCTTTTAACTATTTAACGTCGGGCTATTTCCGCTACCAGGGCCTATCACCGACGCCAGGAGACGAGCTACCCCCAACCTGGAAATTTTGCCGAACCTCTTCCCTTAAGAAGAGTAGGGATCTTTTACTTGCCTAACATTTAATAGACAAGGGACCGCCTGCTTTACATCCCCTCCGAAGGATGGTATATCCACTACGTAATCCTCGTCTAAAATTACGTAACTTCCGCGTATACACTGATATACAAGCCGCTAGAAGGTGGGACGAGAACGCTGTATTTCCCGAGATGGGACTCCATCCAAGTACTAACCGCGCTCGACGTTGCTTCAACGGAATATCGACTGATATTCACATTGAAGTCGCCTCTATGCTCGCCCCTATTTAGATATTTATATAAATATCTTTGTCTTTTATTGACTGGCGATACGATGTGCGGCGATTCGAGGCAGGGTCGTGACGGAACATTTTTGTTATAACACCAGAAGTATAACTAACTACTAAAACCATGCGTAAAAATATTTCATATGATTAAATATACTAGCAATTTTATTGCAAATATTGAGCATTTACGTTTGGGCATGAAATATGAATAAAAATATGGAATTCGACAATAAGCAAATGAAAACATTTTTAAAAAACATCCTTATATATTATAAAACAACAAAAAAAATAACATTAAGGAACAATTAACAATTTCTCTACTACGTCGTATTATGAAAGTCGTGATCACATCACGCTTTAAATTCACTGATATAAGAAAATCACAGAAACGATTTACGTTGTGATTGAAAAATCATGATATCGCTCATCACTAGAACGGGGATGCTTCAGTGGTCTAGCGCCGACTCTTTAATCTATGCCGCCGACGGGCGAGTTTGCTATTCTGGGTTGTCATATCTCTCGCGCTATGTGGAAGTGCATACCCAGTCCGCAATTACACGCACTGTATATGAACAATAATCAGAATCAAGCAGTCAAGACTAGGGTAGTATTATTTTTAATGATGAACAAAATAGCACTAAGAATAACGAGCGTATTCGTGGTTTAGAAAAAAATGTTTGCCTAGATATTTCAATCACATTATGAAATCCTCGGTTAGTCAAAAAAGTTTCTAGCTAATAGTAAAAATAAGGGTAGCTTTATAAAATTATTGCTCAGAGTTGATCATGACTAACGTTAAAATATGCAGAGAAGACGCCGATACTGCAATCGTTAAAACTGCTACTGATTTGAAAACCAAAGACAATCAACTTATAATAGTTGGTGAAGATTGACTTTTTGGTTATAGTGACTCAACTAGCATGGAATCATCATAAAATAATCTATTTTTACAAACCTAAGATTAATAAAATATTTGGCAAACATTATGATGAAAATAGAATTTTCTGCAATTCTACCTACGCCTACGAGGTAATAGAAAAACACTGTGTATGAGTATATTTCCAAGTCCAAAAATGATTAGGTTCTGAGAAAGATCAGTTACAATTCAGGTGGCTTAAAACTGAGAATGGCTTATAGCGCAGGAATTTTAGTCAAAATATCGCTTCTACCCGGAATTAATTATTGTAAAGCTGAAAATTTCCAGAATTGTAGTTTTGGTCCAGGACAACATGTAGCAAAAAGTCCCCTACTCTCCCCAGTCGGCTTCCCTGTTTTTTCGGAACAACAAGGGCCTAAGTCGCAAAAATTGCAGAGCTGGCTATAAAGTGTAACAGGAAAGTTGTTACTGGTCCGATTTGGGTAGAAATGATCATAAAAGATTAGGAGAAGCATATTCGTTCATATTTCAGATGTTCCATGCATATTTTTGTTCATAATTTTCCGTTCTAGTTATGTCAACATTTCAAAAATTTTAAAAAATTTTAAAAATTCCGAAATGGCGCCATTGCGGATAAATGAACACTCTGAGGGGAAAACGTACCCCAATAAACATTTCTCTTGATACTTTGGGCTTTCGATTGATTGTCTACCTTCTCTGTAGCGTCACCCGTTACGGAATTACGCGACTCTGAGTGTCGCAGCGGCAACACTCGGACATTTAAGTGCGTTCATTGTTGCGTCTATCACGTCTAGTCTAAACAATCAAGAAGGCGCAAGACGAGCTATACCCTTAGTTTTTTAACTTTGACAGTTCTCTAAGTGTATGCATTGATTCATTGGTGCGGCAAAATTGAGTGATCTTAGTTAAGCCATGTAGCACAGGAATTTTAGTTTTTGACCAGCAATTAATTATTGTAAAGCTGAAAATTTGCAGGATTGTAGTTTTGGTCCAGGACAACACGTGCCAAAAAGTCCCCTACTCTCCTCTGTCGGTTTCCCTGTTTTTGCGGAGCAACGAGGGCCTCGCAGAAATTGCAGAGCTGGCTATAAAGTGCAACAAAAATGTTGTTACTGGTCCGATTTGGGTCGAAATAATCATAAAAGCTTCGGAGAAGCATATCCGTTCGTATTTCACATGTTCCATGCATATTTCGTTCATAATTCTCCGTTCTAGTGCTGTCAAAACTTCAACAATTGAAAGAAATTCGAAATGGCTCCATTGCGGATAAATAAAGATTCGGAGGGGAAAACGTACCCGAATAAACATTTCTCTTTATACTTTGGGCTTTCCGTTGGTATGTCTACACTTCTCTGTAGCGTCATCCGTTACGGAGCTACGCCACTTTGAGAGCCTGCGCGCAGCGGTCGCGCCTGCCATGTGCAAGGTGGAACTGCCCTGGCTGCGCTGATGAGACCAGTTGCGAATTCCTGTTTATATATTATTGGTGTTTTATAAGATTTATTGAATGAAATTTAACTTTTCAGACTCAGAAAATAACATTGTTCGGCTAGACAATTGACATTATTGATCTACTGGGAAGTAGAGTCGTCCGGATCATCATCCATATCCACGACTGGCTGTTTGTGCAGCTGGATTCTCTACAGGTTCGGCAAATGATGCTGCAGTTCAGACCAGAGTTCCTGCACTCGCACCGGGCACCGCAGCCCGCCTTGCAGCGCAAGAAATTAGCCGTAGCAGGCTATCGGGAGCTGGCTACCTTGACGTCTAGCCATTGTTGGATCTGCAAAAAGCACATGCACATTAGTTGAGTGCTGCAAGCTTTTCAGGAGATTAAATCTTCACAATATTTTCCCTGACTCCTCTCCTCTCCTCACTTAGAGGACCGGTGGTGAAAATCAGGACTCCAGGGCCTGGTTCCGATTCCTGTTTCTACCACAAGGCAGCCAGCTCCCGATAGCCTGCTACGGCTAATTTTTTGTGCCTACAAGAAGGACTGCGGTGCCCGGTGCGAGTGCAGGAACTCTGGTCTAAACTGAAGCATCATGTGCCGAATCTGTAGAGAATCCAACTGCACAAACAGCCAGTCGTGGATAAGGACAATGATCCGGACGACCCTACTTCCCAGTAGATCAATAATGTCAATTGTCTAGCCGAATAAAGTCATTTTCTGAGTCTGACAAGTTAAATTTCATTCAATAAATCTTATAAAACACCAATAATATATAAACAGGAATTCGCAACTGGTCTCATCAGCGCAGCCAGGGCAGTTCCACCGGGCACATGGCGGGCGCGGCCGCCCCGTGCTGACACTCAAAGTTGCTTAGCTCCGTAACGGGTGACGCTACAGAGAAGATAGATATACCAATGGAAAGCCCAAAGTATGAAGAGAAATCTTTATTTGGGTACGTTTTCCCCTCCGAGTCTTCATTTACCCGCAACGGAGCCATTTCCAATTTTTTTCAATTTTTGAAGATTTGACAGCACTAGAACAGAAAATTACGAACGAAATATGCATGGAACATGTGAAATACGAACGGATATGCTTCTCCGAAGCTTTTATGATCACTTCGAGCCAAATCGGACCAGTAACAACCTTTTTGCTGCACTTTATAGCCAACTCTGCAATTTCTGCTACTTAGGCTATATTAAGCAGGTAAGTTGAAAATGCATGAAAGCGCGTCAAAAAGTGCATATAACTTTTTGACGCACTTATAAGTTAAGACATTTTTGGGCATAAATATTTTTTTCGTAATCAGGAGGTCATAATACATAAGAATCAACAATGAAATTTCAGATGGAATGTTGCCGCCCAAAAAAATAAATTAAATCAATTCGACTGTACTATAAATGTACCAATAGCTAGTAGATAATTTAGAAGTAATTGATACTGAATTTGATCTCGAAAATTAAGAATTCGAAACGGTGAATATAATTCGGTTGCCATAATGCCACATTATGGTGGATTTACATGAAACTTGATATGTGGAAATTTCAGAATTCACTGATAACGATTCGTTATCAGTGAATTCTGAAATATCCGTCAGGCTCGTTATTAACGAGCCTGACGTTAAAGCTTAAAAATTTAAAATGATGGATATATTAGTTTGTTGTGCAGAAGATAAATAAAGTGGTCACTAAGAAGGAAAAACAAAATTTTTTGAAAAAATATCGCTAAAAATTATGAAATAAAATTTCACAGTCGTTCATTGAACCTTATTACCTGATATCGATATTGAGTTTGATGTAGCAATGAACAAATAACTAATTCAAAGTTATTTTTAACCGATTAAGGTCGGTTAAAAATAATTAATCTATATTCACGGGGTGAAGACAATTTTCAAAATTTTGTTTTACTCTCTGTCTTTACCAAATATAGTATAATACGATTAGCTATTGGTATGGAAAGTACCAGTTACTTAGGAACGTTTTGATGATCAATTTGACATGGGAGGTCATGGGAATATCTCAATTTAAAGTTACTAAAAAATAAACAAATTATGATCATTTGAAAAAGAACGAATTTTTGCATGAAGATGTCGATTTCACGGCAAGTTTTAGTCAAATTACTGTGTAAAACAAAATAATTGCGTAATAACGTTACATTTGAAATTAATTAGTAGGTAATTTAAATAAAATTATAATTTCGTTTCAAAATGAGCTTCCGTCATTAAAAACCGTAGATCAGTATTCATCAGCAGTGTTGGTCGTTTTATATGCTAATGTCTAGAAACAATGAGGAATCTGCTGGTCATAACATAAAAGATGAATTTCCACTTGTTAGATAATGCGAACACAAAAACTACTCGACTGTAATTAATTATAATAAAGAATTAAACAGTCTAAATTTCAGGTTTAAATATTTAATTGTTTATGTATAAATGATATAAACACAGATGTACGATATCTCGGCTTGTAATTATTATAAGAGGTTTTCTTACTTTTAATTGTTACTTTTTTACGTACTTTTTAACCATGCTAAAACCTTTTTGGTTTTGTAAAAAAATCGCAAAAATATAAGTACCTATACAATAAGAAATACATAAAATATATCGTTAAAACCAATAAAAAATTAATTAATAACACAGGTTTACAAAAAAAAAGGTCTTGTCCAAAGGTTCTCATCTAACTATCCTAAAGTATTTTAACGCGCTGAAACCAATTTTGGAGAAAAAAAATCTATCGTGTCAGTTTTTCTTTATCACCTCTTGTATCCCGATGAAAGGGCAAAAAAATCTTGTCCGGAGGTTCTGATCCAACTTTTGTTAAGTATTTTGACGCGCTGAAGGCAATTGTCAGATTGGCTCGTTTTTCACCCCTAACCACAAGAAACACCCCCAAAACAAAAATGAAGTGGTCTGTTCGGCGGATTATACCAGTGAATCCTTACGAATTCGAATTCAGAATTGTTAGATTGGCTCGTTCTTCACCCCAAAAAACGCCCCAAAACAAGAAAGTGGTCTATCCGGTGAACGATACCAGTGTATCCTTACGTATTTGGTAAGGAGTATCCTTATGTATTTGGTAAGTGTATCCTTATGTATTTGGTAAGGATACACTGGTATGGTCCTCCGGACAGACAACTTCTTTGTTTTGGGGGTGTTTTTTAGGGTTAGAAGTGAGAAACGAGTCTATCTTACAATTCTGACTTCGGATTCGGTTTCAGCAGGTCCAAATACATAAGGATACACTAGTATGGTCCTGCGGACAGACCATTTTTTTGGCAGGGTGTTTTTCTGGGGTTAAGGGTGAAAAACGAACCAATCTGATAATTCTGACTTCGGATTAGGATTCAGCGGGTCAAAATACATAAGGATACACTGGTATAATCCATCGGACAGACCACTTCTGTTTTTGGGGGGGTGTTTTTTGGGGTCGGGGGTGAAAAACGAGCCTATCTTACAATTCTGACTTCGGATTCGGTTTCAGCGAGTCCAAATACATGGGGATACACTAGTCTGACTATTTTTTGGGAGGGTATTTTTTTGGGGTTTACGAACCAATCTGATAATTCTGACTTCGGATTAGGATTCAGCGGGTCAAAATACATAAAGATACACTGGTATGATCCGCTGGACAGACCACTTCTTTTTTTCGGGGTGTGTTTTTTGGGGTTAGGGGTGAAAAATCTGACTTCGGATTCGGTTTCAGCGGATCTAAACACATAAGGATACACTAGAGTAGTTCGCCTGTGTTATCGAACATTATCATTAATGATAAAATGGCAACATACTTTTCCTACGTGTCGCACATATAATGTTTACTTCCATATCGTCTAGTATAGTAATGGTACAAAAAAAAGATTTTTTTTGTTCAAATATGCTTAGAATGTTATGAAACGTCAAGATTTTAAGTTTGAGCAAAATAAAATGTTTTGCAGCTCTCTGAATATCTACCAAGATGAAACCTTGCTAAATACCTTCTCGACAAAATACACCATCAAATAAATTGAAAATTAAGTTTTTAATTTAAATCACTAAATTTTTTTTTTTCATCCTTTTTAGTAGCTTCTTTTATTTATTTAACTTCTATATAGTGAAGGAAATTATTGTCAAAAAATCTTTACACTTGTCTTGGTGCGAAATGGAAAACTGCTGCATAAGGAATCACTACTTCCATATCCAAATTTCCGGTGGGAGTGGCAGTGTCCGTAGTTGATGCCAAAATAAAATTATTGGCTTTAGGGTTTTTCTATGCACATTAAATCTCAATTTTATTTTTGTACCCTCTTTAATAATGAAGTCGGGGTGGCAGTGGGAATGGCTGATGTCAAAACAAAAATTGAGACCTTTGGTTCTTGTACTTCACAATTTTATTTTTCTCATCCTCTTTAATAATGAGATGGGGGTGGCTAATGCTAACAATGCTATTAGTAATTCTAAGTTGGGAGGTAACAGTTAATAAATTGCAAGGCACCACGTTAGATAAAGCCGTAATTGATTTGGGAAAAGATATTTTCGCAAAAGGACAAGTCTATGTCGCTCTGAGCCGAGCTAAATTTATGTGGCTTGGCTTTATCTGATTTAGAATCTAGCAAGGTCATAAATAAACCGCATGACGAAAAAGCCCTTGCAGAAATGCGAAGATTACGAAGACTTTCATGATCACTGATACACACGCAGGGACGTACACATATACACAATGTTTTTTTTTCATGGCCGATGTATTTCATTTTTGAAGTTTGACCTCAGATCAAAATTAGTGACAAAAATTCTCATGTATCGAATTCCACATAAATCTACGCTCAACTGGCGCGTTTCCCAGTTCATACTGTTGTCGTAGAAAACATTCTTCAGCTGATCGCCTCCATTCGTTGCGGGCTGGTATATGAAATGCTAGGAAGCTATAATAATACCCTGTTGTTTGTGAAATATTATCATTGTTATAAATCCAGAACTAAGCTTTTCATTAAAATCACCGGCGACTCCGCCAAATCTGCGAATATGCTCGTAATATAAAAAATTGTTTTCAATTTTATGTTCACTTTACACCAGATGTAGCTTGATAAAATTAGTGTGAGACCAACGTCGGACCATGCAGTTTGCAACAGGTTTGACACAAATCGCTCAAGCTACGCCACAGTAATCATTGAACAAATATAAAAAAACACATACGGGTCGAATTGAGAACCTCCTCCTTTCTTAAATTTTATGAGGTCAGTTAAAAAGGGACTGTTCGCATTTTCTTTTCACTTTGTTATTAAATAAACAATAATAATTATTGTCAGAAGAATATATTTAAATACTCATCCCTGTTAGTTAAAGCATTAATATAATGTTAAAAATTATTATTTTGGGTATTAATATAATGCTTACATTTTTTCGTATCGATATATCTACAGTGTATATATGTACAGTGTGTCCCCGGATTGTGTTTGCGATAGATGTAATATACCAAAAAAAAATTAGTACGGCTTTCATTTTCTGCAGTCTCGGTCTGCTTGGCGTAAAATGGATTTTTATCAAATTTTAGTTAAAATGGGATCTCACTCGCGGAGTTAATCTAAGAAGAAAATAAAAGAAAATAAAACATTGCAAACTGGTCTTTCTGTTAATTTTATGGGAAAATTCTATTTGGATAAAATATTTGGCATTGAAAGTTAGAGCCAGAGCCAGATGCCAAATTTCATTGCGTTTGAATAAAAAAAAAATCTACTTAAAGTAAATACCTTTTTATTTTTTAACACAATTAACAATTTCAACAATTTCAACAAATTCAACTAAAAATCTATTCAAATAGTACCCCACCTAAATCACTACATAATTCCACCCTTCTTCTAATTCTTTGTAACTTATTCTAATTTCTTCAAGAGGTATTCTAATTATTAATGTTATTTTTTGTTCACATGCAATGAAAGTTTTCCGTAAAGTTAACAGAAAGACCAGTTTACCTGCAATGGTTTATTTTCTTTTATTTTCTTCTTAGATTAACTCCGCGAGTTAGATCCCATTTTAACTGAAATTTGGTAAAAAGCTATTTTACGTCAAGCAGACCGAGACTGCAGAAAATGAAAGCCGTACTAATTTTTTTTTGGTAACCTATCGCAAACACAATCCGGGGACACACTGTATAAAAACGTGTTGAAATCTTGATCTACAGGTAGCACTAAAATGCGAAAAAATACAAATAAACGGTCATTTGGAACTGTAATTTTGATGACGCGTGGTATCTGTTGTAATGACTATCGTATATTTTAACTGTTTTAATCGTTTAAAAGTGAAAAAATACAGTTCGTTTGCAGTAAAACTTTGACGTGTTAAACGTCAAACAAGAAAATATTCACGAAAACATGGACTCTCTCTTGGAAAAAATGGATTCGCCGTTTCTTTATGAAAATTGCTAGTTCCTGATTGGTCAAAGGTGCGTTAGAATCAAAACAGTTCGTTCCTGGTTGGTTAAAGATGAGTTAGAATGAGATTATCCCTAATAGCACACGATGTCCGCCGGACGTCCGTTTTATGTCCATTTAATGTACTGACGTTCATGGACATAAACTGGACGCCTACCGGACGTTCATCATCGGATTTACTTTGAAATTGTACGGAATGGACGTCCTCTGTATGTCCATTTTATGTACGGGAAATATGTACATTTTATGTCCATATAGGGACAGGAGATGGACGTCCTTTTCGTGTCCGTTGATTTAAATATTATATTTTTGCATTAAATGATAATATCTCCATACCGCTTTCTCTCCAACACGTTTCCGAAATATGTATACATACCAGCGAATAGCACACTTAACGTCCAACATATATATGCCGCAACGGACGTCCTTCGGCAAGTACGCACATTTTAGGTCCCTATAGGGACAGCAGCAGGACGTCTATTTAATATAAAAACAAAAAAAACGTTAACAAAACTGGTTTTTCAATTTTACAATGTTTTTGTTTACATTTGACCGTTATTTCTGTAAAATTTGTAGTTTATTTTTTATAGTAATTTGTAATTTATCATTAGTAATTTAATTTTAATCTTTTTTGTAAATTATTAATGATATTATTTGATACTAAATATTTATTAAACATTCAAATAGGTAGTACCTTCTACATTTTGAAATAAATAGTTATATTAGTCAACTGTACAGTCTTTAAGTAAACACTAATAAGCCAAGTTGGCGGCTGAGTGAGAGAATATCGAGTTACAAGGCCGGCCATTACATACGCGGCGCCGGTGTGGTGCAACATCCCGGCCACGACAATGCGGAAACTTAGAGTTTTAGAACATAAATTTATGCGCTTCATTTCAGACTCCCTCAGAGATCTCTATGCACGTTGCCACGACATAACCCCACTAACGGACTTCGTTCGGGAAACTTCCCAAAAATTCTACCAATTCAAACTGGGCGAAAGTCCGCTAATCCGAGACATCACACGAATCAGACAGCATAATGCCATACTTTTCAACCTGAAACCCCCATTACCATACCAGGCGTTGCCTATCTTTCGGCAACCTCCCTAGCCACATCTTTCCTATACCACAATTTCCTTTCACCACCTTTTATTTTCACCACCTTTTACTTGTATCCCCTCTATTCCCCCATTAGTTGCATTTTTATTATTTTTGTCAATTTTTGTTCTTTTGTCCCTTTTTGTTCTTCTTCCAAATTCCCAATAACTGCCAGTAAATCCCAACTTTTAAAATCATAATCTCCCCTCACCCCATCCTTCCAGAGGCAGGTAGACCACTGGATAAATCCGTGACTCTCGAACGGGTTTTTCACTAAGTTTTTCCCGTATGGACAACAAGATTTTCTTCATAAATTTAGTGCGCGCGTGCGACCGTGCGCGTGTGTTAAAAATGCAATTGTTTCTTCGTAGTTCTAGCTATTTCTAAGTATTTTAATATCATCCCGGATTATTGTTCAACGAAATTGTTAGGTTTAAGTTTTTTATATATGTTAAACAGGAGCCCTAACGTCCCAATTTCATCTGACGTTACAGCCGAAGCTAAACCCCTCCACCCGATCACCTACCTACCGTGACGTTGCACGCCGCGGTGGGGTGATCGGCTCTAGACTGGACCTAGCTGAGGCGCATTCATGTCTTTAAACATTAATAAATATCTTTGATTTGATTTGATTTGAGTTACAAATCACGAGATCGACGGTTCGATCCCTGCTCATTCCGTTTTTTTTTTCTAAATAATTAGAATGTACAAATATTGTCCCAAGTTGTGACATTTGCACGTCCTTCGGCTGCCCGTCGGATGTACTTTGGACCAAAAACGAACGTCCATCGGCTGTATTGTATGTCCATCGAGGACTTCCTTCAGATGTCCACAGGACAATGTTGTGCTATTAGGGATGTTCATTATGCGTTAGGTTGGAATAATGATTATCATTATTTGTCAATTGTAAATGTAGAATGCAATGATTATAGGATAGTCGTGAATAAAATAGTATATTATTATATGAGCGATTATGATAACCATTATTCACGAAGATGATGTTTGAGCCCACGAGCCGTAGGCGAGTGGCGCAAATCATCTGAGTGAATAATGGTCATAATCGCGAATGTAATACTATGCTTTTTCTATACCTATTAAACAAATAAATTAAACATTAATCGGTATCTATTTGTAAGAAGTCGAAAACGTAAACAAACAATATGGCGGTACACTTGTCACTGTCACGCGAGTTGATTGTCAGCCGCAGCAGCAAGAGTTGATCGCGGTCGATTTAAAATATCATTGAATCAGCGAAACAGTGATTTTTGAATTAGTATTTGTGATTGGCCGGATGCAGTGAATTATGAATCGGTAATTCACTACAATGAATTAGGTACGATTTTTCACCAAAAAAATGCTAATAATTGTCATATAATTAAATAGGTGCAGAAAAATATTTTTATTCAATACACACGACAATATGTGGTTTTGAGAGCTGACACGTTTAAATTTGCACGCAACATCGACACCACTACGACTCCCGCGGAAATGATTTTGTTTTTTATACATTGAAGCGCTTTATGAACCAAAATAAATTGACCATTATTTAAAAGCTTAAATACTCAACAATGAAATGAGGTATAGATTTTCTTGGTTCATCGAGCATATCTAACTGAAATATACATTAAAATTTCGGAAAAACATCAAAAATTACAAATAAACTGCAAACATGCTTACTTTGAAATCCTATGTTCAACTATAAATAAATAACGTTTATTGAATTTAAGGAGAATTTTTTATTTTTATGAAATTAGTGGGAGAAAATACGTAGCTTATCTACCCTTCTCCTTTTTGTACTCTACAAAATGGCTTTAATAAATTTCTGTCGTATGTAAATATTTACGAAAACATCAAGGATTCGTCTTTTCATTTTTACCACTAGTTTGTCAACTGTTTATTTCAAACAACAGATATAAGTACCGCATTTTTTTCTGTTACTTAGGACCGCACGCTGCTATTTTGATTGTAACGAGAAAAAAGCAAACGCAATATTTCTATTCTTCCCAAGGATCTGACGCATACCTGAACGACTCATAGGCAATTTACCATTATTACAATTATTCAAGCGAATCGAGTCGAGACATTCCCTGAATTCTCTCTCAGACCAACCTACTCCGCATCATGAATGAGTACAATTCTATATATCTGGAGTTAATACTTGACCAAAAACGGCGTGTTTACGACTGAAATGGACGTGGGCAATTTATTCTTTTTCGTCACCGGTACGACCTACGGGTACGCAGTTTCAGGTACACCGTCGCTCGCTCCGTGAACTTCTAGACGATACTGAACGACCTCTAAGAACCACCGACTCGGTGTTATGCAAAGACACCCACCTGGATCTATCCTACGACTATTTCTGCGTTTGTAATATGTAATCAACTCGTGCTATGGCCAGGAATGGAAGCACCGCTAGCTGTGACACTGTGACGTCTCCTTACGTCAGATGATTTGTTACGTCACATCGCCTTCGGTTCGACTGAAAAGAGTCTTAGAACTAGCGATAAAGCCTATTAAATGAGGCAGGGACGATTCCTGCAACCATGAGCAGGATGGCCGAATTTACGTTTATAGGTTGTAGAGTACTTCCCTGATGTCAATAGTGTCGGTCTGATGTACAAGGTGGTTGCGTTTCAGTAATATAGCGCCTAAAAAACGCTTTATGGTTGCGGAAAATAAACAATAATAAGTTGGATGGCTTAAAATATGAGGTTTACACATGTGAATTGTATAAAGAAAAAATTGAAAACAAATTGAACCGCGTTCAAAAAAGATTGCTAAAAATTGTTAAATAAAATGTCATTGTTACCCAGTTAATTGAACCTTATTACCTAATATTAATATAATAATGAAGTCTGTTAAAAATATATTTGAATTCGTTATTTGTTCATTTTTACACCAACCTCAATATCGATATTAGGTAATAAGATTCAATTAGACGCTGAAACTTTATTTCACAACTAGCTGTGCTCGCGACTATGTTCGCGTGGAATTTTGAAACTAACTAAAAAGCTTCTTTGTAAACGACGTTTGAGGTAGAATCACCAGGGACATGTACAAAAAGATTGTTTGCGTCACTGGCAAGGGAGAGAGCCACGTAGATCTGGCCGCGGGAAAAGAAACTGACACTGAGGTCCACGCCCGCAACGCGCAGCGTCTGGCCCTGCACTTTATTAATGGTCATGGCATAACATAAGCTGACTGGGAACTGTACGCGTTTAAAATGAAACGATAATTTATTACGGAATATTTCAGAAGGCTCTCAAATTTTCTGAAATATTACAGAAGTTTACGAGTTTATGCCATGCAAATACACTTATTGTAGAGATCAAGCTGTACCTCCGGTTCTACTAAACCAATTTTCATGAAACCTGGCATAGAGTAGGCCGATTCGATAAAATAAAAACTAAATGTTACTCCAAGCTTAGATAAATTTACCTGTGAAACCCCTATTCAAATTGGTTCAGTAGTTCCTGCAAGAAGCGCGTTCAAACAGACAAAAGATCCGAAAACTTAATGTATTTTATTATTTATCTTACATTTAGTGTGAGCGCCGAAATAAATAAAATGGGTTCCCGTATGCTTCTAAGTGATACAAGTTGGAATGTTGTATGTTGTACGGTTTCGGTTGTCAAGGCAGCAACAATTCGGTTCTCGGTTATGGTTTCGGTTTACAGATCCGCGAATCGACTTAAATATGGTTTTCACCATACAATTTGGTATTTCTACATCATGGTTTAAAGATTTGAATCTTTGATTTCAACCATATTTTTTGAACTTTAAAGTCGTAAGAATGGTGCGGATTTTGGTTTCGGTTTCGGTCCCTGGTATGAATCTATTCTATAATGATTACTCTATATAGAAACGATTGTTGGCACATTTGAAAACAATGCAGACAATATTTATGACGCAATGAAGAAGTGAGGGGTTCGGGGTGAGCGCACCGAATTATTCCTGCTGTTTCCACAGTCAAAACGAATAATATATTTTAATTTCTCTGTGATAATCTAACAAATGGATTATTTTTCGAATCTTTCCCATAAAGGCCAAAAATAACTACTTTAGATCTTATTGAAACAAACTAAGTATTCAATAAATTGTTGCGCTAATACTACATGAATAATAACATTTATTTTTTATTTATTTATTTTATTAAGGGTACTTGATTGTGGTTGGGTATATAGATACAAACTCCAATTTGTAAACAGAATAAGCCCTATATTAGCAGTTGTTTCATTCCTAAACATTATTGACAGGGGCGGCTCAAGGTAAATGTTCTACCCGGGCGGGAGCACTTTTCGGCGCCCCTCCCGGAGAGACGTGTTTTGAGACGCTGAAAGCAATTTTGGACACAAAATTTTTTCTATCATGTCAGTCCCCTCTACCTTTTATTCCCTAAAAAAATAACAAAAAAAAGGCCTTGTCCCAAAGGTTCTGACCTAACTTTTCTTAAGTATTTTGATGTGCTGAAACCAGTTTTGCACAAAAACAAATTAGGTGGTATAAGGAAACTGACCCAAAAAAGAATTTTTTTTGTTCAAAATTGGCTTCAACGCCTCAAAATACTTCAGAAAAGTTAGATGAGAACCTTAGGACAAGATCTTTTTTTTTTGTAGACCTGTGTAATTAATTTGTAATATAAAATTTTTTGTCTATACCATCTGAATACTATTATAATGCGAGGACCACCGACACAAATTTACTTAGAGAGGAAGGTTCCTCTTTATTGTTTTAATATTTCATACAAAACGAATTGCCATTTATTTATTTTATTTATTTATAAACATTAAATTACATAAGATATGAAATACAAACAGCTGATGCTGGCATAACAATTTTCTGGGTATTCTGATTTTTTTTCTGAATGAAAGTACATGTTGCCGGCCTTTGTTTTTGCAATATCTTTAACACAGGTCTACAAAAAAAAACAATTCTGCTCCAAGGACTAGCCCTATCATGCCTTAAGCATTTTTGTGTGCTGAATCCGAATTTTCAATTAAAAAATTTTCTACCGCGTAGATTTCGAGTAAATCCCGGTTTTTATTGTCAAAAAACCGTATTTTGATTATGATAAAAACCGGGATTTAATCTAAATCTGCGCGGTAGAAAATTTTTTTAATCGAAAATTCGGATTCAGCACACAAAAATTCTTAAGGCATGATAGGTTTAGTCCTTGGAACAGAATTTTTTTGTAGACCTGTGCACAAAGTGCACCTGTGCACAGGTCTACAAAAATGTCTGTTCCAAGGACTAAACCTATCATTTCTTATGTATTTTTGTGTGCTGAATCCGAATCTTCAATTTAAAAATTTTTTTACCGCGTAGATTTCTAGTAAATTTGACGTTTACTCGAAATCTACGAGGTAGAAAATTTTTTTAATTGAAAATTCGGATTCAGCACACAAAAATACTTAAGGCATGATAGGTTTACTCCTTGGAGCAGAAATTTTTTTTTTGTAGACCTGTGTAATGATCGACTCCGTCTCAGTCAATAATAGGGCGGGAGCTGGTATGAGTAGTGAGTTATCTCATAGCTAAACAAGAATGTTGTGTTGCATTTTTGAATTATTTAGGCGGTTTTAATGTTATTCGACTGTTCTGCATTATTACCAACTGACATAGATACTGATATTTGATATTTTCTTCCAAAGAAAACTAATAAAAAGGGTACAAACAAAAATTAATCAATCTTTTTTGGCGCCCCTCTGAGCCGGCACCCCGGGCAGTCGCCCGGGTTGCCCGGCCCTTAAGCCGCCCCTGATTATTGAGTAATGCAGTTTTAGAATGCAAGACATTTATTTATATTTAATTAGACATAAACATGGTGTGCATATTTCCCTAACTTATTATTTACGTATATAACTAAGAACAATGTAGAAAACTATATTTTTATTGGTTATTGTACAGGATAGGATTTTGCAGAGTGATAGGGAAATATGCGTTTATTTTCGATTTATTATAAATATTTAAAAACCAAACATAGTGTAATTTGTAAAACTGTCAGATACTTGCTATTATTCTAACGAATACGTCTATATATAATTTTTATTGTAATTTCTGTTGTACTTGAATATTGTAGTTTGTCAATGAAAATAGTTCCTAATTTCATTATTAGAGCAGGGCATTTAACTATATACAAAATTTATGATTAAAAATGTATATGTTTGTATACCTTAGAGCCATGGGAAGTACCTGAAACTATTTTAAAGATTATACCATTTATGATTTTTTAATTATTTTTAATAAACCGAAAATAATCGCATATTTCCCTCACATGCGGCAAAGTTAATACACAAATACACGAACCTATACCAAGATCACAGCGCAAATTCAGGAGAGTATTTCTTACGTCAAAATAACAAAAAAGTTCCTATGTAGATTGGTCCGACGACGCGTCTTTTCCGATGAACAGGGAGATGAATTTAAAACAATATATATTACTTCCACATCCAGTGGAAGTACGACAAAAATTTTTTTAAAAATGTTTATTGTTCAAATAGGCTTAGAATGTCACGAAACGTCGAGATTTCAAGTTTGAGCGAAAAAAAAATTTCTGTCTGTCTGTCGGTCTGTAACTTTTTTTGTGCGCACGTTTACTCTGGAACCGTTTGAGATATTGACTTGAAATTTGGTACACATATGTACTTTAACGAGATCTAGAACTAGATTATATTTTCATCTTGTTCCGTCGAAGGGTTGGGTTGGGGGGTAAATTGGGGTAAATTTGGAGTAAATAGGTAAATCAAGCAGGTAAGAGTTCATAAAATTGATATTTAGTATAGACAAGAGAAGCTAAGGTCTCAAAAAAAAATTTGGCATTAGCCACCCCCATTACCACCCCCCACCACATTATTAAAGAGGATGAAAAAAAAGTGATTTAGTGTGTGTACAAGAACCAGAAACCTCAAAATATTTTTTTACTTTATCCACCCCCCCACTCCCAACCCACTACCGATGTGGGGTATCGTTTTATGGGTTTTTGGGGTAGAGGATTTCAAATATTATATTATTAAAGTTTCATAAACAATTATTTTCAGATACAAAATTTTTTCGTTGTGTGACTTGGATAGAAAATCCGGATGTGGAAGTAGTGATTCCTTGGGCAGCGGTTTATTTAATAAGTCAAAAAGTTATACCACTGGGCCCTGAAAAAATTATCAATTCTTATTCTAGTGCAAAAATTACTTTACGTGCTGCCCCTGACAGCTGCATTTTTCAAACTTTATACTTAAATAGTTTGGAAACCCTTTACTTTAGGTGGTTGGGTTCATTGAGACTTTTAATCAGCATGGTTTGAAGTGCAACATACTCACTTTTTACATAGATTCAGATGTGGGGTCCTTTCTCAACTGAAGGTAAAACTGGAATATTTTTGATAAAACAGATGAAAATACGTTACTAGAATTCTAAAAATTAGGACACTGAACAATTGGGCGCTTGATAGAGTGTACATTCGTAACATCATGACAACTGATATAAGCAAAATAAGGTGGCAGTTGCAGAAAGTACACCTTCCCCCTACCAGAAAAGCTCTGAAAGTTGCTCTGCTTATTAGGGATCCATTTACAGTGTACGGAGTGAAGCCGAAATATAGAACAGTATTCAAATCGTCATATATTTTGGAAAAACGATACGCTTATTACTAGGCTGCAAATAAACCAGAATGTATTAATTTTTCGTATACCCGAAGGAAACGTCGACCTCCACGTGAATATTTTACGAATAGTTTATATTGCACAGAAATGTGTAAATGCGAGGGCAACAATGAAAACTTTGCCGATCAAATAATACAGAAGAAGATTATACACTAGTGGCACCTAGAATTTTGGATCTATAATAAGATAGAGTGAAATATAAATAGCAAAATAATGTACGTGAAAGAAAGGATATATTAACGTTGATGCCAGGCACTTCAGCATGTTAAGAGTTCCGCCGACGACTAAAACTAACTAAAGAGAAAAGTGGCGACAGCGTAGGATAAATCTATTCCTTTTCAGCATATTATTTGTCCATGTCTCTTCTCTTTTACCTTATATTGGCATCGACTCAATATTTTAAAATTCCACTACTGTATATAATAATATATATATAATAAATATATATATATATATATATATATATATATATATATATATATATATATATATATATATATATATAATAAGCTAAGATAATAATTTTGAACCTTGAGAGCTGCTGTATTATACCAATTTTTTTTTCTGTGATTTTGATTTATTTATTTTTGTCTTGTTTTTTATTTGTTCATTATATGAATAACTGTGTCCTACTTGTTTGTAATTTTCATTTTTGCTGTGTTCCTGAATACCAGATCAAATGAGAAAATCATGAAAATTGGAAATTTACGTTTCTTTTATTATTTGATCTCAATATTTTATCGTTTATCTCATTTTTTTTGTCAAAAAAATTAAAAAAACTGAATTATGTTCTGCATGATAAGCTACTTAAATGCCCACGGAAAAAATAGAGAAGAATATATAAGATTTAAAACCAGTAGAATTCGTTAATTTCGAAATTGATGACGTCATCGTAGTTAGTCGGCATCGATTCCCAAATGGCCAACAACCATTTTCGTATTATTATATGCATATAAAACAAAATAAATAATTCCCCAAACTTTTATCAAGGAGCATACGGAATGACATAGGCGCTCACACTAATCCCCCAGATCAGTTTTTTCAAATATTTTCAATGTACAGACACGCCAACTTTACAGATTTATTATATGTAGAGATTTTTAGTGATATTTTTTGAAGGCGGTTCAATTTTTTTTCAACAATTTTTTTTCAGCCTCTACACAGTAAACATATGAATCATTCTGAATTTTTAAACTTTAATATCAGGCTGGTTATCAGAGAATTCTGATATCTCCATATATCATTCATGTAAATATGCAATAATGTTGCATTACAATCGTATTGGATTTACCGTTTTGAATTCATAATTTTTGAGATCAAATTAAATTTTAGCTACTTCTAAAATACCTACTAACACTTTTATGCAGTTCCGACGAAATTTGTGTGGCGCCACCGCCAAATATTGCAACATTTTCAACTAAGAAAATCTAATTTCCAATTTTTACTCATCTTGCACTAGACATAGCTTGATAAAATTAATATGAGAACCCCGTCGAGACATACCTTACAGCTTGAGAAACTTTCATAGAAATCGCTTAAGCGAATCTATGTCATAATTGTACGAACGTAAAAAAAACGTACTTACGAATTGAAACCTCCCTTTTGTTAACTTTTTGAAGTCGATTAAAATTGAATAAATGCTCTGCTGTGTTAAAAGGCTATACGGCCGTTCAAAGGCGCGCTAACGTTGCAAAAAAATGAACGATAAGCAGGATGGCTGAAAATGATTATGGTACCAATTCATACTAGCCTAGTAGTACCAAAACTGAACAAATCTTCCTTTACGTCTTATCAAAATTTTGTTAAATGACCGTTATTTCTATTTTTTTGCATTTTAGTGCTAGGTAACTGTAAAGTAAGATTGCAACGAGTTTTTGCAGATAAATCCATACGAGAAAATATATGCGTTATATTAATTAATGCTTTAAATCATAGATGAGTAGGCATTCAAACAAAATAGCTATTTAATAGTACTGCAGGTACATAGATATCTTACACACGGTGATTCAAAATTGTATCCAGATATTCCTGTAGCTCTGTTATATAATATTATTTCTGAAAATGAATGATAAGGGAGTTATACATCTTTAAAGGTATAACTCCCTTTAAAGAGAGAAATAAATATCAGTTTTATTGCAACATTTCTTGACCTCCTTAAAATATAATCAAATTTGTGTTCTAAATTTAGATATCACCCGTCTGGATACCAGTGTACATAGTTTAAGTCAAATCCTCTCTTCTGCTCGGGTGGCAGCTTAGGCGGTAGTTTTAGGGAGTGAATATTAGTATTTCACCTCTAACTTTCAACGTTCAGCGCGGTTAGTACTTGGATGGGTGATATCCATCTTGGGAAACACAGTGATCTCGTTCCACCTTCTAACGGCTTGTGTATCAGCGTATACGCGGAAGCTGTGTAATTTCAAGACGAGGATTACGTAGTGGATATACCATCCTTCGATGGGGATGTAAAGCAGTCGGTCCCTTATCTATTAAATGTTAGGCAAATACAAGCCTTCTCTTTGAAAGAGAAGAGGTTCGGCGAAATTTTCAGGTTGGTGGTAGCTCGTCTCCTGGCATGGCACAGTGTGGAATTTTCGTAATCTAGGCTGACAAAATACCATTTTGGCTGATATGATATTTTCATAAACTTCTTAATTTCTGGAAGTAAGACGATCAAACTTCATAAGCATATATATATTTTTTTATCAGCAATATTCAAATCATCTCAACAAGTGTCGTAAACTGTTGTGTTTCCTTGTTCACGTTATAGCAAGTGAATTCACACGCTTCAACTTCTTAGTTGAGTACAAGTGTTCCTGCTATTTAAATGTGTTTTAGTGACAATATTATTTTAATATTATTTGAAGGTAAGTAGCCATCTTTTTTTTTGAAAAATTATTCTATCAGATTAAAAAAGAAGATAAAATTTGAGCTTGAGATAACATGGAAAAATTATATTTTATAAATAAATAACTAAACTTTTAATTCATACCTCCGCAGACTACCTTCAACTTCTTATATTCAAAAAAAAAGGTTAGTTCGTATACTTCTAATATCGGAAAGAAAAAGTTGCGCAAATTTGCGCTCTCACTAGTTTTTTCTTAATTTCAGAATGAGTGGCGAAATTTCTCGAAGGTCAATTTTCGAAATATGGGTCTCCAATCCCAGGCAAAGCAAGTCAGATGCCATAATGTCTAATATTTTACAAAAGTTCATTCCCAAATAGTACTCCGAGCAGCATTCGTAAGCCAGTGGACCTTGATTGCAGCAAGATAGGGCAAAGATAGGCTGTCAGATAGACATTAGGAGCGATTTTTAAAACATAATGGTTCTTGGCTTGATGGTAGTTTGTTGCTGCCAGATATTGCTTCCTTGGCCTTTTTTATTAATGTGCCCTGCTTTTCTAGGGCACTAGAGAGTTCTTTAACTATCGACGCTGAATCCTTTTCCTACTTTATGCAACTTTATTGCACTTGCAATCGATAGTTCTTCGTGAGAAGCAGAATTATCGAGATGAAGAATTTTACGTTTCTTACTTTTGTAGCTAGACACTTCAAATCTTTTTTGGGGCCTACTGCATGAAACGGGGGTAATATTTTCCTTTGAAGTAGAGGGTATAACTTGGTAAACAATGTCAGGCAGCAACAAACTACCATCAAGCCAAGAGCCATTATGTTTTAAAAATCGTTCCTGATGTCTATCCGATTTAGCCCATCTTTGCCCTATCTGGCTGCAAACAAGGTCCACTGACTTACGAATGCTGCTCAGAATACTATTTGGGAATGAGTGGTTACCTAACTTTTGTAAATTCGAAGACATTATGGCATATGACTTGCTTTGCCTGGGATTGGAGACCCATATTTCAAAAATTGACCTTCGAGTCATTTCGAAATTAAGAAAAAACTAGTGAGAGCGCAAACTTGCGTATATAAGAAGTTGAGGGTAGTCTGCGGAGGTATGAATTAAAAGTTTAGTTACCTATTTATTTACAAAATATAATTTCTCCATGTTATCTCAAGCTCAAACTTTTCTCTTCTTTTTTAATCTCATAAAATAATTTTTCAAAAAAAAAATATATATATATATATATGGCCACTTACCTTTAAAATAATATTGTCACTGAAACATATTTAAACAGCAGGAACATGTGTAATCAACTAAGAAGTTGAAGCATGTCGATTCAATTTATTCCTACTTGCTATAACGCGAACAAGGAAACACGACACTTGTTTGGACGTTTTGAATGTTGCTGATAAAAAAAATACATATATGCTTGTGAAGTTTGATCATTCTACTTTCAGAATTTAAGATGTTTATTAAAATATCATACACTTGCCAAAATGGTATTTTGTCCGCCTAGATTACGAAAATTCTACACTGTGCGTCGGTGATAGGCCTTGGTAGCGGAAACAGGTCGACGTTAAATAAATAGATAAAAAAAACCTCTAACTTTTTCATTTTTTGCATATTTGTAAAAATTCTTACAAAAAATAATTTTCAGATCATTAGAAAAAAAAGGTGTTCTTATTGCATTGAGCCATTCTCAAGTAATTTAGTTTTAGAAATCAACGTGCATTTACAACATTTTATTAAGAAATGTTTTACCACAAGGAATGCTTTGAAATATTAGCTTGACATTTCTCGAAACAGTCAACTTTATTAGAGTGAAGCAACATTTATTTTAATTTGTGGTGACTTATTAGACTCTGTTGCTGTTTTTTTTGCAATATTTCATTTTAATTATTAATAATTAAATGCGGTTGATTAGACGTTATCTGAATTAACAGACTAATTTGAGAGAATGTTTCGGTTATACTGTTACATCTGTGAGATGTAATAAGAAAATTCTCGAATAAAAACCTTCCTGATGCCAAAACATTTTTAAGTACAAATGGGCGACTAAGGGAAACAGGAAAGTCTTCAAGTGAAAAGCAGAGATGCTGGCCGTCCGTATTTTGTACAAAAGAGTACTTTCAGTGATTCACTTCACTTCATTTAGTGATTTAGTGATTCGTATAATTTTTTTAGTTCTTATCTGATTTAAATCAAATTGGTCTCAAAAGTCAGAGGTCTTTATGACCTACACTTATGAATACGAATTCATATGCCCCCTTCCAAGTGTATAGCCACTTAGAACGCAGGGTTGAATAAGAAATAAGCATTTTTAACAGTATAACAGTTATTTTTCGTATTTGTTTACTTACCTGTTAATGTTTTTCAAAGAATAATAAAAGTTCAATATCTGTAAGAATGCAAAATTACTTCAGAACATCAATTAAAATTCTAAAATTACTAGTAAGAGTAAAAGATAATGCTCAGTGCATCAGTACATACAGGGTGCGCCACTTAAAACTCCCCAGGCTTGTAACTTTCTTATTTTTTAAGCGACGACCATGTTGGGCACATTAAATTGTAGATATTTTTAAGGCATTTAAACGTGTGAACAGAGTGATTTTACAAAAATAATTTTGAAAAAATTGTTAAGAGAGAAAACTTAATTTCCTTGAATATTTTTTTACCTCATCCTGTATAAGAACTGTGTTAATGTTTTCTTATAAAGGTTTTAATTAGATTAAATTTATATTATTACGTCACATTCGAAATTCTTTTTGGTTTTAGAGAAGGAAATTAAAAACACTTCTTCCGATTCCAAACTGATTTTTTTTTAAATAACTGAAAAAATGTAAATAATAATTTTATGCTTTATTTACAAATAAAGACATATCACAAACAACCCTCAACGTACAAAAAAACAGCAACAAGAAACAAAAGAAATAAATATTTTTAAAAACAAACTTTATTAAAATGTACTAATGTACCAATTACTGTGTAATAGGAAATTGCAAAATTTTTATTTAAAAATTTTTTTTTTAATAACATAAATTGAAACTAATTAAAACCTTTATAAGAAAACATTAACACATTTCATGTACAAGGTGAGGTAAAAAAATATTCAAAGAAATTAAGTTTCCTTTCTTAACAATTTTTTCAATTTTTTTTTAAATCACTCTGTATGCATATTTAAAGGCTTTAAAAATATCTACAACTTGATGGTCACCGCTTCAAAAATAAGTTACAAGTCTGGGGAGTTTTAAGAGTCGCACTCTGTATAGCACAGGAATTTTAGTTTTTGACCAGGAATTAATTATTGTAAAGCTGAAAATTTCCAGGATTGTAGTTTTAGTCCAGGACAACACGTAGCTAAAGTCCCCTGCTCTCCCCCGTCGGCTTCCCTGTTTTTTCGGAGCAACAAGGGCCTAAGTCGCAAAAATTGTGGAGCTGGCTATAAAGTGCAACAGAAAGGTTGTTACTGATCCGATTTGGGTCGAAATGATCAAAAAAGATTAGGAGAAGCCTATCCGTTTATATTTCAGATGTTCCATGTATATTTTGTTCATAGTTTTCCGTTCTAGTTCTGTCAACATTTCAAAAATTTTTAAAATTTTTAAAAAATTTAAGAAAATTCCGAAATGGCGCCATTGCGGGTAAATGAAGACTCGGATGGGAAAATGTACCCCAGTAAACATTTCTCTTCATACTTTGGGTTTTCCATTGGTACGTCTACCTTTTCTGTAGCGTCACCCGTTACGGAGTTACGTCACTCTGAGTGTCGCAGCGCGGCGGCCGCGCCCGTCATGCTCCCGTTGGAACTGCCCTGGCTGCGTTGATGAGACTTGTTAAGAATTCCTGTTTATATATTATTGGTGTTTTATAAGATTTATTGAATTCAATTTTACTTGTCAGACTCAGTAAATGACTTTATTCGGCAAGTCATTATTGATCTACTGAAAAGAGTATCATCATCCGTATCCACTGACTGGCTGTTTGTGCAGCTTGATCCTCTACAGCTCCTGCACATGATGCTGCAGTTCAGACCAGAATTCCTGCACTCGCACCGGGCACCGCAGTCCGCCTTGCAGGCACAGGAAATTAGGCGTAGTAGGCTATCAGAAGCTGGCTGCCTTGTGGTAGGAACAGGTACCAGGCCCTGGATTCCCGATTTCCACCCCCATTCCTCCGAGTTAAGGTTGACGTCTAGCCATTGCTGGACCAGTAAAAAAGTACATGCACATTACTTGATTGCTGTAAGCTTTTAGAGAGATTAAATCCTCACACTATTCTCCCTAACGCCCTCACCTGAAAGTACGCGCGGAATGAATGTTGTTCACATGCGGCACTTGTTGGCGGGAGTCTTGCCAAATCAAAGGAGGCTGTCACCGACTGCTTCGCCACGCTCTGATTGTATCGGACGACTCGTAGCTGGTCCAAGCTCTCCTGCTCACTGCCTCCATAAAGGGCTACGATAAATCTTTCCCCAGCGGCGGCCACAGTCCTCTTGCCAGATGCAGGTTGCGAAAAGACCAAGGAGCATTCTTGTAGCTCAGGTTTCTTCTTCAGGACCTTCCACGCCTTTTGCTTTCCCATTCTGTACAGAGCTGACATGGTGTCGCATCCTGTCGTGACATGGCAGAGGAGAATGGAGTAATCGTTGATCAAAATCACTTCTGAACAAAGCTGACGTATGCCTGGGCTATTTTCCCAAAAGTGGAGGGATGAGACCAAACAAGAGCGTGAAGAAGGCAACCACCGTCGAGCACTCTGCAACTAGCCCCACTGTCAGCAAGTTCTTCAGGCGTAGTGCTTGGAAAAAACTTTTGAATAACTGACTCTGCAATCGACACCTCATCGAAGAAAGCAGGTGGTCTAGTAGACAGTTCAAAACTGAGGTATTCCTTCAAGTCTTTCTAGGATTTCATCACACAAACTAACCGCATGATTTCATCGCGGACAACTTTGAACCGATGCAAGCGGCTTTACTCGAGGTTTCCTGGAGAGTTTCACATCACCAAAGAATTGTCCAGTCAAAATCTTGACGACCTCACCTGCGGCTTTGGCTGTGTCGCTGTTGGTAGTCTGATCGCCTGCAATCCCATAGGCCAGTAAACGAAGACGATCTGACTGTAGATCATGGAGAGTGATCTTGCAGCCAAGACCTGAAATTGTTGACATCTCGGGCACCAATGAACCAATGCATACACTTAGAGAACTGTCAAAGTTCACGAACTAAGGGTATAACTCGTCTTGCGCCTTCTTGATTGTTTAGACTAGACGTGATAGACGCCACAATGAACGCACTTAAATATCCGAGTGTAGCCGCTGCGACACTCAGAGTGGCGTAACTCCGTAACGGGTGACGCTACAGAGAAGGTAGACATACCAATGGAAAGCCCAAAGTATGAATAGAAATGTTTATTAGAGTACGTTTTCCCCTCCGAGTCTTCATTTATCCGCAATGGCGCCATTTCGGAATTTTAAAATTTTTTTAAAAATTTTTGAAATATTGACAGAACTATAACGGAAAATTATGAACAAAAATATGCATGGAACATCTGAAATATGAACGGATATGCTTCTCCTAATCTTTTATGATCATTTCGACCCAAATAGGACCAGTAACAATCTTTCTGTTGCACTTTACAGCCAGCTCTGCAATTTTTGCGACTTAGGCCATTGTTGCTCCGAAAAAACAGGGAAGCCGACGACGGGGGAGAGTATGGAACTTTTTGCTACGTGTTGTCCTGGACCAAAACTACAATCCTGGAAATTTTCAGCTTTACAATAATTAATTCCGGGTAGAAGCGATATATTGACTAAAACTCCTGCTCTAATATAGTTCAGAAGCCGTGTCAATGCAATTTTCCTAAAGATAGAAAACTTTGCAATAAATGGACAATAGCTTTAAAAATTGGAAAAACATCTAGCAAATTATGTTAAATGAAACAAATTCTAATTCAAGAGATCATTATAGGTACTTTGAAACTTGACCTCACATATTTTCTATCAATGCAGATAAAAGTGAAAAAAGTATCCAGTACAAAATGTTGGTTACACACACGTACATTGGTGGATGCGAAGTTTTTTGTGTTTAGAAGAAGTGTGCATTGGCACTGCATGTACTACACTGAGGCACTGAACAATATATTTTACTCTTACTAGTCATTTTATAACAATAATTGATATTATGAAGCAACTTTGTACTCTTACTTCTATAGAATATTTATTATTTTTTGAAAAACATTAATAGGTAAACAATACGAAAAATAATTGTTCCTCACTTCACCAGTTATATGTTTAGATAATATGTCGCACCCCTTTGTGATTTGCGCGAATAGTATTCAACGTATTTTGAAAACCCACAAATTTCATCCTTTTAAAATTAGTTTGACACAAGACTTGAATGAAGATGATGGTGATTGTCGTTTACAATTCTGCGAGGTAGTAAGTGGACAAGCGATTGAAAATCCACATTTTCTTTTTAAAATCTATTTATCTACGCTATTATCACCTAAAACCCCCATGTCAAGTTTTCGTTGGGCCACCCTGTATAAAAAAACATACATACTAGTCGAACTTAGAATCTCCTTTTTAATTTTTTTAAAGTCGCTGAAAACAATGCATCTTCGTTTGTTTCTGGTGCATTACTCGCGTAACTTTAACAGTAACGTAATTAACTGAAATTAAAACTGTTTAAATAATTATTAAAGCCATGACCAGCGCACAAGTTTTGGTTCTAGGCTCTTCACGCACTGAAAAATATGCTCCTTTAAAACCTGCTGAGAGAAAACTGTATATTTACTAATGCTCGTGCAAATTCAATTTGCCTTGATTACATCTTGCTCAATTTGCTGTACAAGAATAATTGTTTTTTAATTTCAATTACCAAAAATTAGATTAGTAACTGTAAAATGTCATAATTAAGTGGATATTAGGAGGTATATTAGTTCAAGAGAAAGAGGTGATGCACTTCACGATAATCGGGGGGCGAAATTGACCGCTGAAACGAAGAAGAAGAATGGAGTACACACCCAACAGGTGTGAAATTGCTCAATTAAATTGCTCGGAAGTAGCCGTATGATCGATCTTAGTTTAATTATATATTTACATTTTATATGTAATCAATATTGTACTATTATTTTGTAATTTATATATTTTGGTAACTTATTATTATTATTATAACTACTGAAATGAATCTAAAAAATGCATGGAACTTATAGACACCGCGGAGCCGTTCTTTGTTGAGGAAAAAATTTTTCGACGATTTCGAATTTTCAATTCTCAAGTTTACCGGAATATCCGCAGTATCAAAATTAAGATAAAAATATGTTGTGTGCAAAAGGAAGCTACTTTAATAAATGACAAATTCCTCTTAAAATTTTGTTGGGAAAGCTATTGGCGATTCCAACTATGCGTCATATCCCTGGCGTTAAGCTGAGGAATAACGACTATCCCCATCGTGACGTGACCACAATGGGGACAGAATGTGCTAAATGCTACTTTTGATTCGTTCATGCAGAGCCGAATTTTCAAATTTCGCCGTGCAATTTACGATCAGGTTTATCTGGAAGACTTCCTCTTTACGTCGCGACATCGTACGGCCGTCCCAATGGAGTTTCTCGAAAAATATGAACGTGTCAAGATTGCATGTTTTTGCATTTTTTTCGGCTCCGAAATTTAAGTAGTTTTTTGCTATTTCTCGCAGATATCTCCGAAACGGTGGGAGTTAGCTCGAAATAAAAAATAAGGTCAAACGAGTATTTTCCACTACGAATCTTTTGCTATCACCAGAATTTTGATTTTTTTCTTTTCGTTTCGGAGATAACTACAGAAATATCGGCCATGTACGCCAAAAAATCGCAAATTTTGACAAAAGACTACTCTAGCTAATTTAGATATAATTAAATTTGCTAAAACTCCTGTTTTTATTTTTTGAATTCCGACAAAAATTAAGGAATTAGAGGGGGTGGGATTTGGGATTTTTTTTACTGTAAAATATCTCCATCTTGTCTCCGTAATTAATCGGTAATTAACTGAAGTCTATCTCATATACGATGTTCACTTAATATCATGTACTACTGTGACGCTCCGTTAATATCGGCCCTTAGAAACAAAGGTTTCTGAGAAAAATTATTTTTTTAAGATTTACATACACTCTATAGGAAAACGTGTAATTTCCTACATTTCCTCGAATATCTCGATAATTATCGTTTTTTTCGAAAAATTTGTAGACAGCTTATGTAAAGAGAATGGATTGAGCTTTCCGTCACTTTTTTAAAATTTTTTTCTCTAACATAAAAAATAAAAGACTTATGACCAAATATGCAAAGCCAACCGCCGCCCAGACTATTAATTAGGGTGAAGACGTACTGCTCGGCTAAAATACGCCATCTGTGGGATACCACGCGAAACTAGTTTCGCCAAGTGACGTCACAGTGCTTTTCCTGAGAAGTGGCGAGGATTTTAACTTTAATTATTTATTGCAAAGTAAGTACTGCGATTTAAGAGTTGATATTCGGTGTGGCGTGTGTTTATACATAAACACACACTTTAATGAAATTAAAAAAAAAGTTCTCCATTGTATATAAGCATTTGTAAGTGAATTTAATGCCAATCATTCATAATATTTTTATTATTTCTTGTATTATTGTACATCTCTCAAATTCTATTTTGATAGATGATAAATATGTTACACATAAGTACCTAGTTAAATGTTTCAAAATTTTCAAAATTTGTGTTTGTGTTTGTAGAAATGCTATCACATTAAATGTTGCAACGCTCTTCAGGTTTACTTATTTATTTATTTATTAATAAATTTCTTTCCAAAATAAAAGGATTCATTCTCCAGCCAACGCCAGCTTACCATCTAAATTTCAATACGATCGAACTTTTCGCTCTTAAGCTAAATGCTTACAAAAGAAAAAACGTGAAGGACAGACAGACGAACGGACATTTTGATAATTCTTCAGAATTTAATGACTAATACTTATGATATAAATAATTATCTCTATGAGAAATATTTATGGTTTTAGAAATGTGCCGATCAAATGTAATAGTCTCTTCGTTTTCGTATTTGTGGAGAGTATAATAGGTAAGTAAAATCAACTAGGAAACTGGAAGCTAAGTAAAAAAAAATGTATTAAAAAAATTCAATTATTATTCAAATATGCAGCATTTGATTAAAATAGTATTTTAGTGTTTGACACGTGACAAAACACTACGGTGTATTTTTTTTAATGACCAATAAAATTATTATTATTATTATTATTATTATTATTATTATGTGTTGTTGTTTCTCGCTTAGTGCGGTATTATCGATATTCATCGGCCGAGGCAAGATGAAAACGAACTATTGTAGGCTTAAGAATTTGCGCACAGTGTGACAAGTGTTAAGGACAATTGATTTCTGCATATCACTAACTAAGAAAGGGGGGAGGCCCAGGGTGAGTTTCTGACGAGGGATCGAGGTACAATGCCGGTAGTGGATATTATTATTGGGAGGATGACAACACTGTCTTGCCTCCATTGCTGCCTGA
Source organism: Rutpela maculata (assembly GCA_936432065.2). Classification (NCBI taxonomy): domain Eukaryota; kingdom Metazoa; phylum Arthropoda; class Insecta; order Coleoptera; family Cerambycidae; genus Rutpela; species Rutpela maculata. The sequence goes on along the minus strand of OW386285.2, from coordinate 348,428,096 downwards.
TCTCATAAGCTAGGTCAGCATACTTCGCTAACTTGTTTTGGGCAGTTTCCTGGATGTTATTGGAATTCGGGATAGAAATGTCAATCAGAAAAGTCTTTTTCTGGAGCTTATTGACCAAGATAATATCTGGTCGGTTTGATGGTAGGGTTCTGTCTGTAAATACCGTTTTGTTCCAATAAAGCCGGTAGTTCTCATTCTCTAGGACGCTCACAGGTGTGTAATGGTAATATGGGCTGGTATTTTCTGTAAGGTGGTGAAGTTGCGCAAGTTTTAAGTGTAAAATTTTTCCTACACAGTTGTGGCGGTGCAGGTACTCTGTGGGCGCAAGAGTTGTACACCCGGCAGTAATGTGTTGGATGGTCTCGGAGGCGCGGAGGCATTTCCTGCATATCATTATTATTATTATTATTATTACTATATAATACTTTTTTGACAATATCCTTATCTATTTTTAGTTTGATATTTATAATAATACTATTATTCTTACTGGATTGTTAAATAATATGTCAATATTACTATTTACTTACTAATCAGCAAACAGGAAAATCCTAAAAATTGTAATTGTAAAACTGTTAAAAACTCCTCTAGAACAATCTAGGCTATGAAGTCCAATGCGAATAATGCCTGACGAGGACAAAGTATCCCCATCGTGACGTCACGCAGCACGTGTTGCCAAAGGTGAGAATATTAATGTTTCGCAGCAAAAAATTCACAACCGTTTCTATTAAATGCGTGAAAAATGTTTAAATTTATTTTTAGAAAATTATGTTAATTCGTTTGAAAAGTTGATGACAAATAATTTGTACATATATTCTTTTTGAATTTTTCTCATCATAATTTGCAAATTTTTTAAATAAAAAATTGTTAAATAAAATATTAAGAACCATAATATACGTCTCCAAAACCAAACCAAAATAACTTTTTAAAAAGTATTTACACAAAACTTCTATTTGTATGCTTCTATTTATTAATTATTGTTTCTTTTGGGTGAAGAAACAGCATCTTTTTTTCACTAAAATTATATCAAGTCTCCTTCCTTGGCCATATTATTTTCCGTCGTGTTCTTAATTAACTAATTTTTCATGATGACGACCATTCATTATTTTTGTTAGGGTATTTCCCTGTATTTTTTTCACTAAAAGTAAGTCCCGTTTCTTCGTTGGCAATGGCTTTAACAATATCCCAAATATTATTTTTGATTTATAGACAAGACAGTCAGACAAAAAAATTATATCTTGACATACACACTTTTCAACAATCGCATGATATTAGCTGTAGAACAGTTCTTACCGGTAACACATTCCAAACAGATACCTTTCTATTCTCATGAAATCTCCTATGTTTAATACATTAACACATAGTTATACAGTTCCAAAAAATACTCTCATTCAATTTAATAATAAATAATTCTAAAAAAGTTATTAATATTTATAGTGGTTGCACTGCCCACCTATGTTCTAGTATGATTTTGGCATTCACTTAATATATTTAAATATTACATCGTCGACTAGTAGGTGTTTTTATCGTATTCTGATTATTGTTTATGGAGATGCCGCATCTGTTCTAAAAGGCTATAAGTTAACTAGAAAAATTACCAAAACATAATCTATTCATTTATATTCATGTTTTGCTAACTAAACCACCTTCGAGGAAAAATGTGTCCTGATATATAGGTCGATGACAAATTATTTTAGTAGCCCCGAAGCTGCTTCTTAGTCATCGCATCTGTCTATGTACACTTCAGCACATCGCGACAGGATTGCGTTTAAGAGAAAATTGCATAAAGTTACATTTAGATGTATAGGATTCTTCATTGTCTCCTATCATTCAATATTTTCAAAATCTGTGATAAAAAAAATCCTGACGTGTGGTTTTGTCGGTTAGCAAAAAATGTCTGGCACTTTTTTTGGTAAAAAAAATCCAAAATCCGGAAACTTCAATATGGCGGCCCTAAGGCAGCTTTTCGTGTTTTGATCCTTTGCAAGAGAGGAGGAAACTTGATTTCTTTTTGGATGAGTCAATATCATAACAACATCTTTAAAATATTGAAAGTTATTAAAATAATGCATGGGGTCTGAACCATCGAGGCTGAAATGTAAGTATTCTTCATCTGCTTAAGCCATGGTTTTTATTTGCTCAATGGTTTCATTAAAGTCCAAATCAAACCAGGAGAAAATCAAGAGGAAAATTGGTTGGCAGCAAATATAGTCTATAATAAAAGTTTTGTGTCGCGAAGACGTATAATCATTTGCAAAATAATTTTTCTTTTGGACTACATTGACAGGTCTACCTTATACAAGGTGGTAGAAAATTGTCTTCCGATAGATATTTCTGTGGCTGATAGTATAAAGTGGTGTTATTTTAAAATATTGAGTCGATGCCAATGTAAGGTAGAAGAGAAGAGAAATGGACAAATAATATGCTGAAAAGAAACAGATTTAACCGCTGTTGCCACTTTTCTCTTTAGCATTTTTAGTTGTCGGCGGAACTCTTAACATGCTGAAGTGTCTGGCATCAATCTCTATCTTATTATAGATTTCTAGTGCCACTAGTGTATACAAAAATAAAGGCACCCTTTTATATAAAAATTGTTTCGGAAAATGGATAATAATCGAGACAATGAAGCCAAAAAATTGTCTAAATTTCAAAACCCAAAAGTACCACAGTATCAATTTCAATAAAACTTTTTTAAAAACATTTGCTATACTACATTATTTAAAATCAAAGACATTCCGGCGGTCGAAATACATTTTCTGAACCCTTTTTGCATTTTTTTTTTAAATTTTGTATAGATTTAACATATTAAGTCGATTTTCGCCCAGAGAATATTATTTAAGGGGTTTCTTGATTCGCTGATTACCAATACTTTGTCAAAATAGGGACTTTTCGGGACTTTTTCTAGAATTTTCTAAATATTTTTATGAATTATAGGTTTTGTGAATTTCTGTATATTTTTATTGATATTTTTTGTAAAAATGTGTATCGAGGTGTTTCTTGGATTAAATTAACACAAATAGAGTTGAGTACACTTATTAATAATTGACTGTTTGAACAAATAATTCTTGCAAATTAAAAATCATTATGGTTTTTTGCTAGAAATGTAACTAATTTGTATTTTCGCAAAATTAAATCAAGAAACCGAAAAGGCAAGAACGTTTACATCAAAAATGTCTATGTGTGTGTGTGTCCTGGTTGAGTGGTAGAATAGCCATAGGCCAAACTCCGCCAGGACATTAAAATAAATAAGGCGATTAAAAAAAAATGTGTCTGACCGAATTTCACAATTAAATGTCAAAAAACTGACTTAAACGCACCCAGTCGATCGGCGTCACTGGGATTCAAGTAGAACATTTTTTTAAACTCACTAGTATACAGATTTTAATTTAAGGAAGATTATTTATCAAAGACGGAATAAATGTAGTTTTATTATTTTTTTATTTTGGTAATTTAATAGTAAGTGCATCAATAAACCGTTTCTATATTATGCGGGAGCTTGACAGTTTATCGGGGGTGGAAGCTACCCCTTTTCGGAAGGTGACATCCAATAAAAGAATCCACTGGAACTGAGACAGAATCGAATTTTAGGAAAAAAAAAAGTTCTACGCATTTTTTTTATATTATAACAGGAAAAATATCACATCTAGCTGAAAAATCTTTAGACCAAAAAGGCAGGTTATCAGTTATATAAATTTGATTTATTTTTAATTTTTGTAGGACTAATAGTTTCGGAGGTGTGGAAGTGTAAACTGGCGTCCGAACATTTATAAGTATTTAGTTTAAATGTTGAATAACTGATGGTGCGGGAGCTAAGTGGCTTTTTCGGATACTCATCGTTACAAGCAATTTCTATGCGCTGATTAATTCTATCGAACTTAAATAATGACAAAATAGACTTCTGGCATATGTCAGCCCGTCGAGTTGGCCATGGTTCAAGATATAAAAATCAATGAAATTATATCATCGTTACAAAGCCAGTTTTTTTTTGTGTGTACACATTTTATGTTTAGAATGAATAAAATAAGATGGCCAAAAAGTGTGGGCCATCAGGGGAGCAACCAGAAAGGTCAAAGAGGTAAAAAAACGGAGTTATATAACATCATAGCCAGAAAGAAAATGTTTAGGATTTTTGAAGAAAATTGGATTTTTTTTCGCATATTTCATCTCAGAACTCTAAACTCATCGTTACAAGTTCTGGCTCCTTTTTAAAACGTAAATATAAGCTCCTTCAACAATAGAATAGCCTCCCCGTAAAGTTCTTAATGTCAACAAAAGTACCATAGGCTCTTAAATACAGGAATTTAACACTTTCGGCTTACTTGACTCCGTACCGCGCTTCAGATGTATTGTATCATTATTACCGTTCTGGCTGCGCCTCCTGACGGCCCACACTTTCTGGCGATCTTATTTTATTCATTTTAAACATAAAATGTGTACACACAAAAAAAATTAGCCTTGTAACGATGACATGATTTCACTAATTTTTAAACAGTGTTCGTGATGCTCCTGACAGGAGGTGCCCCGCCAGAAGTCGATTTTATGAATCGTTATCATCCATTAAACCATAAAAATATCTCAAAGTTCATAAAACGATGAGCTGCCGAAAAAGCCACCTAGCTCCAGCTCTATGAGAGACTGTGGCACTTACGCCAAAAATCTACAAAAAGTCTACAAAAAAAAAGGTCTTGTTCTAAGGTTTTGATCTAACTTTTCTGAAGTATTTTGATGCACTGAAGCCAGTTTTGGGCAAAAAATGTCTATCGTGTCGGTTTTTTAGGGGTAGAAGGGAAATAAAAAAAAATTGGCTTCGACGCGACCAAATACTTCAGAAGAGTTAGATGAGAACCTTAGGACAAGACCATTTTTTTGTAGACCTGTGTTATTAATTAAGCTCTTAAAAAAAACTCTGCCCGAGGAATCACTACTTCCACATCCAGATTCTCTATCCAAGTCACTCACAACGAAAAATTTGAAAATAATTGTTTATGGAACTTTAATAATATAATATTTGAAATCCTCTCCCCCAAAAACCCATAAAACGATACCCCACATCGGTAGTGGGGTGCGGGGTGGTGATAGGGGGTGATAGTGGGGGGGGTGGATGAAGTAAAAAAATATTTTGAGGTTTCTGGTTCCTGTACATACACTAAATCACAATTTTTTTTCATCCCCTTTAATAAGGAGGTGGGGGTGGTAATGGGGTTGGCTAATGCCAAACATTTTTTTGAGGCCTTAGCTTCTCTTGTATATACTAAATACCAATTTTATGGATTCTTACCTGCTTGATTGAAATTTACCCCAATTTACTCCTCAACCCTTCGACGGAACAAGATGAAAATATAATCTAGTTCTAGATCTCGTTAAAGTACATATGTGTACTATTTGGACAATAAAAAATTTTAAAAATTTTTTTGTCGTTACTATACTTCCACTGGACGTAATTATTTTCCATTTGTTTCAGTAACATGAAGGAACAAAGAATTTATGACTGAAACAATGTGTGAGTATTTACATCTTTTCACTGAATTTTTGATCTTTTTGTTTTTTCTGGTTTACCTTAGGGTCTACTGTGATTTTTTGGAAAACACTATATGATTTTAGGTAATATTTCATAGCGAAGGAGAAGAAACTTGTTTTTATGCATGATGGCGTACCACCGCATTATAATAGAATATGTAGAAGATGGTAAAACAATCACTACCCTAAAAGATGAGTTGCACCGATTAAGTGGTCTGCTCGGTTTCCCGACTTTACACCTCTTGATTTGACTGTATGGAGTTATTTAAAATCAAGACTTTATAACACTTAAATTGACACAATTGAACAGTTGAAAAAAAAATCAATCACGAGTTTACGATGCTACAGAATTTGACATGGTTTTCAAGGTACATTATTTTAAAAAATTATTAGATTGTGCATTAGAGTGTTAGGAGTTGGTTGAAGCCCATTGCATAACCATTCAGTTCTCAATAGTGGCAAATGCGTTTCTCTTTCCCAGGCTCATCAGTGCCACACGGTAGAGAAGGAACGAAAATGCAAACGCTTCAACCAGTACTCCATAAGTTTCTTGTGGAATGTGATCACTAGGCATTAATGGTGCCATCTATGTAAGATGGTAAAAATTGTTCACAAATAAATGTTTTACAAAGTTCGACTATTTGTAGTCATCACAGAAACTGCAAATGCAAATTATTACTTCTGATATAATCAACGCGTAGTGCCAGATGTAAATAGTAAATCTAGCGTACCATAGATGGCGCACTAGACTGTTCTAACTTTTCAGTCTGGTTATACACTACACTTTTCAGTGCAGCAAACCATAGAATTTTGTGCATTAGGGAAAATGGAGGACATTTCAAACAATTTTTATCTATATGTATATAAAAGAGTATCCTGACTGACTCACTGATCTATCAACGCATAGCTCAAACCGTTGGGTCTAGAAACTTCAAAATTTGCATAGAGATTGCTTGAATGGCGTAGGCAACCACTGAGAAGAGATTTTTTGAAATTTGACCTCCAAGAGGGTAAAAAAGGAGGTTGAAATTTAGGGCGAACGAAGTCGCGGGCATCAGCTAATAATATATATAATTAATTAGCAACTTTCGATGTTTAATTTAATTGTCTTATGTACTGGTAAAAAGATTTGTAAACATAAATTACTAGAGAATGGCTCGATTTATCGGAATATAATAAGAAAATCTTTTTTATTTCCAATGATCTGAACATTATTTTCTTATGAGAATTTTTAGTTATATGTAAAAGAAATAAAAAGTTATTACCCATTTACGGAAATAATTGTATATAAAAGAGTACCTTTATTTTTGGCTGTACTATCAGCCTCAGAAATATTGGGAAACAATTTTGGACTCTCGTGTATTAGCATATTAGTATATTAGTTTATGCTTTATTTATTTAAGTTTAGCAAGATAACGCAATTTTTTACTTTCTTCCCCAACACAAATTGATGTGTGCTTTATAAAAGGATTACTACAGTAGGCCGGCTAGACAGGATATTATTGTATCCGCTTTATTTCTTGAGCACGTATAATAGAACGTACTCTATCCACATTTCAATAAGTTAACATGCTAAAACCTACATAATAGCAATTTCTTATGACTCACATCACGTACCGACGTACGAAAGTCAAATATTGACAACGAAGCCACAACTCTCGCCGTATTCTGGTCCGGTTACATCAAGAATTAGTTTTGTGTGATTGACACAATAAATGGACTTGGTAAGGTATTTAGAGTATGCATGTTGTGGTTGTGGAATATTAGAATTTCTTGGCGAATGACCTTCCATTCAGAGTCGATTTATACACTACGGTGAACACTTTATAGAAAAAGTAGTAATTCTGGTCCGTACAGGGCTGCACTGTTATAGTATAAAATTGTGAAAACCATAAAACAGTTTTACTCTGCGTCGATGCTAATATGGATTTACATCAAGGAGAGGTCGACTCTATTAACTACCTAAGTGGTGGCAAACATTTAGTATGGTGGATGGAAAACGGGATAGATTCAGATTAGAAAAGAAGACTTGTCTGATTGACCTTGACCACCACAACCCTTGTGGATCTATTTTGACGCTTGTTCTATAGTTTTCCTTAGCACTCCGTATCCAGCTTTGTCTTTTGTATCAGATTCCATGGCCTTGATAAGGCCCCTTACTATAGATGTCAGCCCTTGGTTTCTCCTCGCCAAGTAGTTGGAATCTCAGTGTAACTAGGCCTTCACAGTGACATAGCACTTGTACTCTTGTACTGAGGTATCCTCTTCTTGACAGAATCTGCATATTGTATCCCCTGCCAGACACATTAGACGCGTATGTCTATTCAGTCTACAGTGTCCAGTTAAAACTTGTCTCTGTCGCCACCAATTCAGAAACTTATCGTGTAAAAATTTATTACGGAATCCTTACATACCTTAGCCATATCACAAAAGGTTTCGGATCCTATTAGGGCCATAAACGCACCTTCTCTATCCCGTCCATCAGCCTTTTCATTTTCTCTGTGCCCTTTATGTCATAGTACCCACGCTACGGTCACTTTGTTCTGACTTCCTAAGTCCAGAAGGGCATTTATGCAATCCCATACTATCTGCATGTAATCTGTTGTCTTTAGCTCTGCTTGGCTGTCATAAATAATGGCAATCGATTGGTTAATAGTTCCTTGCCTTATGATTTCCTTTACATACCACTGTGAAGTGGCCACTTCAGCCTGAAATACTGTGGCGTGTTTTTCTACACTTATCTAGTTTTTTGTTTTAGATCTTATTCCGTAAATCCCAGCTCCGACTCTCTGTTCTGTCTTGGCGCCGTCCATACACCAGACTAATTGTGTCGATATTACCGTCCTCTTTGTCTAATATTTCGTTGAAGTTACACTTTGGGACTATATACATGGGCATTCTTAAAATAGGATCTGCCTTCAGCTCTGAGTATAACTTTTGGTGCTCTGTTCCGTGTTGTTGCCTTATGGGCGTTGTGCTTTGCGTTAGCCAAGGATAAATATGTGTAATGGTGGCAGATCTAAAAGGACTTCCAATGCAGCTGTGGGAGCGGTTATTACAGCCCCCGTAGCGCATAGAAAAGCAAGCCTTTATACGCCACTTCATAGCCTTAATGCTTCCAACTGCACTGTCTTTGTCCACCATAGCACTGATCGGCAGGTTATTATGGGCCTTATGATTCTATTGCATAATCATAGAGTTATCTTGGGGTTTAACGGCAAGTCTTCAGACCTCTGCTTGCATCTTACTGGGGCAATTGTTACTTTCTTTGTGACTTTTTGAATGTACTAGTCAACCATCCTAAGTTGGCAAGTAGCCGCTCAGAGAGAGAAGAAATAACGTCAATATTGGACAGAGACAAACAATCTTCTTCAGCTAGCTAGCTAGCTAGCTTAAGAAGCTTAAAAAGCTTGTTTATCTCTGTCCAACAGTGACGATATTTCTTCTTTATCTGCGCGGCTACTTGTCAACTTAGGATGGTTGACTAGTAGTTACTCCGTGTCAGTTTTTAAAAATTGCATTACCCTCCGGATAATTAGACAATTGACATCATAATTTTCTAAATAAGTCTACAGATTTTCTTACAATATTATCTATCCTTCACCATGTGAATGTGGGAAGTGAGAGTGGAAATTATATTATCTTCCAAGAGTTAGACAATAGACATCAAAATTTTGTAAATATTCATTGAATGATTGGACGGTTTGTCTTTTCCATTTTACATAAAGACCAGCGTAATATTCCTTCACTATGTGGGTATGTGGGGGGTAAAAATTGAATTACCTTCCTAGAGCTAGACAATTGACATGAACATTTTGTAAAGAATTATTGAATAATTGGACGATTTATCTTTCCCATTGCATATAAAAGTTACTGATAGATTTTCGTATAATATTATTCTTCACTACGTGAAAGCCAAATAAATAACAGGCGACTAAAAAGGTTGAAATACAAATTTAAATCACTTCCAAGAAATAATGAAGAAACACTAAAAAATATACGTTGCCTTCATTGACATTCCCCAAGCCTTTGGAATGGTATGAAGCGGAGATCTGAACTATAAGATAAAATCTAATTTAGCCCACCCTTATTCTTCAGGGAAATATAATGAATGCCTCATCGATGTATCACAGGACAAGAGGAATTAAAATACCATTCTCGTCGTATTACACTTATGAACTGAGCTTTAGTTTAACGATCCCCTTGTAAAATTTTTCGATCGTCGTTCCATAGAATTCAAATCTTGCGGCCATGGTAATATATTTGTAATATTTCGGAACGTTTCTCGTCTCATTCATCATTGAAATCTCCGTTGGGAATATGTGTTAGATCTAGCTTTTGGAGCCTACTGAGTCTATTTTAGGTCCATGATAATTCAAGGCACTAATACACGTAATCATGAGTTATTTTTTAGAACTATTTTAGATGGTACAGATAGAAACAACTGATTAGCTTAGAGATATTAGCTAAATAGGAATAAAATTAAAATTACAAAAAATAAAAATAATATAAGAAAAGTAACAATAATAATAAAACAAACAAAAAAAACACGCGAAACCAAAATATATACAGGGCTAAATACTCGGCAGGCCGTCATCGGTTTTGGATTATAGTCCTTTTCATCCTTATCCCTCATCATCAAATAGGACTATAAATTGAATAACTAATCTCTGAAATGTGGGCTTACATGGTTCGATTATACATATTATTTAGATGGATATGGACATATTCAACGTTACCCTTTTGATATAATACTTTAGTTGGAGGACTAGGTACGTGTCGTCTCTAACTTTAGAACCTAACGAACCTTCATTCATCAATATTACGAACATATTCAGTGTAGTGTGGGTGTCTCAAAATCAATAAAAAATTTAAAAACGATGAGTATCTTTTTGGTGGTATTATTGTCAACCTATACTTCTTGGTTGTAAACGCGTCAATTTAATTTATAATTATTGTGTCGTTCTGTACGTGCTACGTGTGCACAAAATAGGACCTGTGTTTGTTGTTAGCTGCTGTTGACGTAAAACAACAAACAAATACATTATGTTGTTTAGATTTCCGATGGATGCTATACGGTTGGTTATGAAATACAAATATTTTATGCCATTCACTGTTTGTTTAGAAGATCTAAAGTATATATAATGGCTTGTAACAGTCAGGATTTAGCTCATAGGAACCCAAAATAACTTCAGACTATGTGAACTCCAGGTTGACAATTTTTAAAACAAAATTTTCCATTCAATAAATGATAAAGGTCACTTTATTTAACAATGAAACATCGAATGTTTGAATATTCGTTTCATTACACTGTAATGAGTACTTATATAAATTCGTCTCTTAAAGAACCGTCAAAAGATGACCGATGATCACTGCAATTTGCTAATGAAACATCAAGCGTTCTGCATAGAGTGTCGCTTTCGATATAGGTCTTCTGTGCTAAGAGGCTTCGACTTATCTAACACACATTCAATTGTAGTTTCTCCTAAAGTTCTCATCATAATAATATATGTGCCTCTAAAGGATTGAAGTGTGAAAACGTAAGCAACGCCTCTTCTTGATTTAAGGTTAAGGAGCAAAAAGTCGATAATTCCTTGAAATATTTTTAATCCTTTATGAGGTCCCATATATGATGAGGAGCTAGTTTTCCTTTCTTGATTTGCCCCAAATAATCGTTTTCTCTTTGTTCTTGGTACTCTGTTTACAACCTTTACAACCTTCACTGCAATGGCACACTCTGTACAGAACAATACCTGTTAACTTAAAAACCTTGAGATACAAAGATTCATATCAATTATAACTACAAAAAGACTAAATATTTAAGAACTGGTCGGTATGGTATTTTATTCAGTCTGTCGAGCTATTATACTAAGTTAATTTTTAATCAGGCATTTAATTTGGACACCATACGTTGTTAAGACGGTTTTTATTTATCTCGGCAGGTGTTTAATGAATCAAGGAGTTGCAGAATATGAACAATGAACGGGAATAGGTCAAATGGATTTGTCATTTTCTACCACACTTGTATTCTCGTGTAATAAAATCCAAGGAAATACAAGAATTACTCAGTATATTACTGGAAAATCATCTGTACACCTGTGATTTTACGTAAAAAAACATTTAGGCAGGCCCGGATTAAGCCCTCTCAATAAAATACTATGCCCCACAGGACGAAATGGCAATTAAACTTTTTATGCGCAAATAAAAGGTGTCGTATCCTGCCCATTTCTGCAAAATTTGCTTAACTGTCATTTTGTTCTGGGGGCCATATTTTTTTATTAAGGAGATTTTTGTCAACATAACAAAGACAGAACGTTTAACAATGATATCTGAACTCGGGAATAATGTGTGTGATAGTTTTTAACTGACTTTAAAATATTTAAAAAAAAATGAGGTTTTCAATTTGACCCACATGTGTTTTTTTATATTTCTTCAATCATTACTTTGGCTTGGCTTAAACGACTTCCATGAAATCTTTCTCAGCTGCAAGACGTGGCTCGGCAATGGTCCCATAATAACTTCATCAAGCTACGTTTAGTGTAAGGTGAGCAAAAATTGTAAAAAAAAATTTTAACGCAAAGACGAATGCGCTAGTGAGAAAAAATTGAATTTTGTGCTAAAAAATTCAAATTGCGTCGGAATTGCATTAAAACTGGTAATTTAGGAGTAGCCGGCATCGAATCTGATGTCAAAAGTTAAGAATTCAAAATGGCGAATTCAGCCATAGTTGCAATATTTTTGCAGATTTTCGTGAAATTGGCGGGGTCAGGTTACTCGGATAGCGAACCTGACGTTAAAGCTTAAAAAATTCAATGCTGGATATATTCTTTTTCTGTGTAGAAGCTAAATAAAGAAGCTATTAAAAAGGACGGAAAGAAATTTTCGAAAAAAGAAAACTTTTAGCGACCTCTTTTGGAGGCGTTTTATTTTTTTTTTCAAGAATTTTTTGTTAACAATCATAATATTCTGGGAGGGCTATTTTATTTATATTTACATTTTAAACTGCCCAACTGAAAATACTACTACTATTCATTCATATTTGAAATCACTTCGGGCGTTATCTTGACAAATGTACTTCTTTGTTGATTCTAGGCATGCTAAGGAATTTACGCTCAAACATGAAATAAATTTAAATTCACAAATGAATTTCTGCTGGTTTTATTTTCTAGATAAAGGACGTATATACCACATTTTTTTAACTAAAATACTCACGCATATAATTACCAATTAGCAGGTAAATATTAACTAATTTGAATAAAATGTAATACCTGTTTTCGGGTAAGATAGACAAATTTCTATTCAAGTTACTCTCATACGAAGTGTTTAAAGAATGTGACAGCAATCATTACGCAATATTAACAGTAAAATTTTGTATGATATAATGGTATTATTGATTATTATGAATACATTAATGTTACACAGGGTGCTTCAAAAAAACATACCAACATTTCTTCGACAAGTAGAACATAAAAAAATAAGCAAAGTTGGATTTAAGCATATGTCGCAATATGAGAGAGACTGGATCTTAAAAATCAATTTTCTTAACATATTACTTCCACATCCAGTGGAAGTTTAGTAACTCAAAAAAAAATTTGAAAATTTTTATTGTTCAAATAGGCTTAGAATGTCATGAAACGTCGAGATTTTAAGTTTGAGAAAAAAATCTGTCTATCTGTGTGTCTGTCTAACTTTTTGTGCGCACGTTTACTCTGGAACCGTTTCAGATATTGATTTGAAATTTGGTTAACGAGATCTGGAACTAGATTATATTCTGATCTTACATCGTTGAAGGGTTGGGGGATAAATTAGGGTAAATGAGGGTAAATGGGGGCAAATAGGTAAATCAAGCAATAAGAGTCCGTAAAATTGGTATTTAGTATAATTAAAAGAAGTTAAGGTCTCAAAAAAAATTTGTTGGCATCAGCCACCCCCATTACTACTCCCACCCCATTATTAAAGGGGGTGAAAAAAATAAAATTGTAATTTAGCGTGCGTACAAGAACCTAAGGCCTAGAAATTTTTTTTTACTTCATCCACCCCCATTACGCATCTCTACCACCACTGCCACCCCTACTACCGATGTGGTATATCATTTTATAGGTTTTTGGAGTAGACGATTTAAAATATTATGTTATTAAAGTTCTATAAACAATAATTTCCACATAGTGAAGTGCAAATATAGTATAAATTTTGATACTATTATTTTCGTTGTGAGAGACTTGGATAGAAAATCTAGGTGTGGAATTTTAAGATTTATAAACACCCTATAGGTTGCACTGTAATTCGAGTCCTATGAACAAACGAACATCAACGTGCCTGCCTTATTATTTTAGCAGGTTGCTAAATTGACACCAATGTTTCAAGGATGGATGAGGCGTCAGAGACGCGTCATCGCGTGTGTGTCTAGCTTCTACGATTTCAAATTAGAATACCATGCAACCTGTACGGTGTTTATAGATCTTGTATTATTTTCTTGATTCTATAATAAGTGGGTTACCTCGAGTAATATGGATGCGCAGTGGCTTTCCTCGAGTACCATCGATGCGGAGTAGGTTACCTCGAGTAGTATGGATGCGTAGTAGGTTTCTTCGAGTATTTTGGAGGCGCAGTGGCTTTTTTCATGGCGCAGTGGCTTTCCTCCAGTAAAATGGATGTGCAGTAGGTTTCCCCGAGTGTTATGGATGCGCAGTAAGTTTCCTCGAGTATTTTGAAAGCGCAGTGGCTATTCTCGAGTACTATAGATGCGCAGTAGGTTACTTCAAGTAGTATGGATGCGCAGTGGGTTACTTCAAGTAGTATGAATGGGCAGTGGCTTTCCTCGAGTAAATTGGATGCACAGTGGGTTACCTCAAGTAGTATGGATGCGTAGTATGTTTTCTCGAAGAAAATGCTTGAAGTAGAACCTTTACTTCTATCGTGTAGTCCACGGCACACAATGATTTTTATCATGCCACTTTCTGCGTATTACTTCCACACCCAGTGGAAGTATACTAGCGCAAAAAAAATTTGAAAATTTTCGATTTCAAATATTATAATATTAAAGTTTCTTAAACAATTATTTCTACATAGTGGAGTGCAAATATAATATTTTCGTTAAAGAGACTTGGATAGGAAGTATAATTCCTTGGGCAGCGGTTTTTTATAACAAAATCAAAACTGCAACAGTTATCGGATTGAAATTAGGTATATGCATGTTTTAGTTGTCGACAAATATGATTAAGATAGTCTCATAGCGGCGCCAATGGGCTCATTAAATAAAATTTAACTTCTCGTTAGAAGCAAATCATTTAAAAGTACTAAGTACACTTCAAAGCACAGAATAGATATCAATCAGAATACAAACTTCTAGTGGCAGGAAAAGTTCACGCATCTACATCGCACATTGGCGATTCTGCATGTTCTCAAACTGAATTGTAACAAATTATGCCAGTACCCGATCGTCTGAAATTTTAGCCATATTATTACTACAACTAAATGTATGTAAAAGAGATGGCTATAGAGGGTGATTCAAGATAATTGAGAAATGGTTGTATATGCTAATGAAGACAAATTAAACGTTATTTTGATTTACGGAGAATCTAGAAAAAAAATTTATTCCAATTACTAGGCCAGTCGGAATAGATGGAAAAAGGATTATTTTACGAAATGTCGTTTACCCGCAATTTTATTTTTTTAAAGTATAGTTTTGGATGTCCAGAAACATATGCCGCCAACTATCCGCACGCGTGACAGGTGGGGCAACACACTTTAAAATTCAAAAATCGTCAATTTTTTGCCATTTTTCACTTTATTTGCAATATAACTCGTAAATGAAGCATTATTCGAAAATATATCAAGAGGTAGAAAAGTTGAGAAAATTGATTTTGAACATTTTATTATTCTTGACATTTTCCCAGAAAATTCTTCGTTTAAGAGCTACAGACGAAAGAACAATGCTTTTTTTTATCTTTTAATTTTTCTTTTTAACTATTTATTTTATGCATAGTACAATTAGTACAGTAACTGGAGGTTTTAACTTGGGAATAATGTCATATTGAACGGATTTCATATTTGGCAGTATAATACTAAATGCTTCACAGAAAAGTTTCTATATTGTGCGGGGGCTTGCTAATTTATAGGGGGTGGATGCCACCCCTTCTCAGGGGGTGGCACTTAAGAAATATATATATTTATTGGAACTGAAATAGAATCAAATTTTAAGAAGAAAAGGTTCCATGCAATTTTTCACATAAATTGATAGTTTTTAAGTTATAACGACTTTAAGATTGAGATTTTAGCTTAAAAAAAAAGGTATTTCCAAACGGCTTTCGTCAAGTATCTCCAAAAGTATTACTTTATCGAAAAAATGTTACAGACCAATTACAGAAAGTACAAACTGGGAATTAATTATATTTTTTGTTTATTGATGTAGGATTAATCATTTCGAAGATATTTAAGTTTATATTAGGTATCCAAGTGTTTTGAAATTAACTTTAAAGTATAAAATGCATTTTTTTCTAAAGCAAGTGCTTTAAATGAGCAAAAAAATTTGAGCATCTAGGTAATGCTATATCTTAACGAAAAATTGTATTTGAGATAATTTTTTTAAATTACTGGCTGATTAGAGTAACAAAATGGCGACATTTTTATATAAAAAAATATAAATACGCACATTTTTCCGTCATAACATCTTTATTTTTTATGCTACAGGAACGAGTAAAAAATAATTTGGAAGCGCAATTAATTGTCTTTAATTTCATTTATTAGCATGCTTGACGTAGGTGTCACAATTTCTGAGATATTTAACATTTAAACTGCATTTTTCGTCTTATAAACGTTCGGACGCCATTTGTAAACTTTTATATCTCCGAAACTATTAAATCTATATAGATAAATAAATAAGCAAAACTCATTATCAGTTTATGGGCTTTATTTTTGGTCTCTACCTATTGTTCAATAAAACTAATATTTATCGAGATGTTTGGAAAAGGAAAAAAAAAATACGTTTTATCGAAAATACCTTTATAGTTTAAACTGTATTTTTTTTCTAAAGCCAGTGCTGTATACAAACCAAAAAATTTGAGCATCTATATCATGCTATATATTAATGAGAAACAGTGTTTGAAATTATTTTTTTTAATTACTAGTTAATTACAGTAACAAAATGGCGACGTTGTTATTAAAAAAATGTGTAGATGTACATTGCTTTGGTCATAACTTCTTTATTTTTTATGCTACAGAAACAAATAAAAAAATAGTTGAAAGCTTAATTAATAACCTATTATTCTACCTATTAGCATCCTTAACGTAGGTGTCACAGTTTCCGAGATATTTAACTTTCACTCTAAATAATTATCTTAAGAACTCTTGGATGCCAAATGTAAACTTAAATATCTCCGAAATTATTAATCCTACATCAATAAACAAAAAATATAATTAATTCCCAGTTTGTACTTTCTGTAATTGGTCCGTAATATTTTTTCGATAAATTAATACTTTTCGAGATACTTGACGAAAGCTGTTTGGAAATACCTTTTTTTTAAGCTAAAATCGCAATTTTGAAGTCGTTATAACTTAGAAATTATCAATTTATGTGAAAAATTGCATAGAACCTTTTCTTCTTAAAATTTGATTCTACTTCAGCTCCAATAAATATATATTTTTTTAAGTGCCACCCCTTGAGAGGGGGTGGCATCCACCCCCTATAAATTAGCAAGCCCCCGCACAATATAAAAACTTTTCTGTCAAGCATTTACTATTATACTGCCAAAAATGAACGAAATCCGTTCAATATGACATTATTCCGAAGTTTTGCATATTTTTTACCTCTAGGTAGTGTACTAAATGTATATGCGTTTCATATATAACTTAACAGAATAGAATAGAGTAAGTTAATTTAACAAATTGTTCTACTACAATGTAATTGTTAAAACATGAAACATTATGATAAATGAACTAAGTCCCCACATTAAATGCTATTTAGAGCACTTGATCGTGCATTGGGCACACAAAATAATAAATATGCACTTAATGTGGTGGCTTAGTTCATTTATCATAATGTTTCAGTTTTTAACAGTTATACTGTAGTAGAACAATTTGTTAAAAAAACTTATTCTATTCTATTCTATTCTATTCTATTAAATTATACATGAAACGCATGTACACTGTACTATGCATAAAATAAATAGTCTATTTGTGAAAATATATTTATTTATTTTCCCATCATTTTAATACCTCAATACCTGAAAAGTTTTTTTTTTCTGTATAACATGTAAATTATATATAGGTCTGTAAATATATTTTATTTCAACTGTAAATTGGACATTTAAACATAATTTACATTATACCGATGATATATTTCGTGTTAATATTTATTATATTCACTTAAAAAAAAATCAAAAGATAAAAAAGTAGCATTGTTCTTTCGTCTGTAGCTCTTAAACGAAGAATTTTCTGGGAAAAAGTCAAGAGTAATAAAATGTTCAACAACGCTCCTTTTACGAGTTATATTACAAATAAAGCGAAAAATTGCAAAAAAATGGACGATTTTTGAATTTTAAAATGTGTTGCCCCACATATCACGCATGCGGATAGTTGGCATATGTTTCTGGACTTCCAAAACTATACTTAAAAAGAAAAATGCCAGTAAACGACATTTCGCACAAAAAAATTATTCCGACTGGTCTATACGTTTTCCCAATTTGTCTCCGCTGATCATATAAGACCTTTATTTCTTCAAATAATAATTTGAGCAATTATCGAAATTTCATAAAGTTGAAGAGTAATAAATAGCTAACGGCTACAAATGATCGAAATACTGCTTCAGTAATGAACAATATTGTAAATAATCCCAATTCATCTTTACGAAAATTATCGTATGAAACAAATATTTCCTACTGCTCTTGTCAGAGAATTTTAAAGACAAATAATTACCGTCCCTATAAAGCTCATTATAATAATTGTCACTATTCTATGAAGAAAATCCGAATTGAAAAATGTGTTGTGGAGCGATGAGAGCTGTTTCCATAATAATGGGCTTGTGACAACATAAAATGCTCGTTATTGGTATCAAGATAATGGGTACGAGATGGGTACGAAAAACCAGTGGTCAAACAGTTCTTAAAATAAATGTGTGGAATATTAAACGGATACATAGTCGGACCTTATCTGTTTCATGGAACATTAAGCGGTATCAGATATGTGAGGTTCCTTCAAGAGGAGCTCTCAGATGTGTTACGGAACATTCCTCATAATGGGCACATAATCTGGTTTTATCAAGACGGAGCAACGGCACCAAATTCAAGAACAGTAGTTAGATACTTGCAACGAACATATCCTGGAAGATTGATAGAAACTAATGGAGTAATCTGGTAGACAGCACGATCACCTTACATAACTCCATTAGAATGTTTCTAAAAAATTTAATTTACAGTGAGTCAATCGATTATATGACAGACCTGCACAACAAAATATTTGCAGGTGTTGCCACAGTAGATAGAAATACCTTATTGACAATAACTGAGGAAGCATTAATTAAACGGTTTAACATGTGTATCCATGAAGGAGGAAACAAATTTGAACATTTGCTATAAAAATAAATATGTACATACTTTATTTAAACGTCGAAATACACTACTACACAACCTACTCGACTTTACATTATTTGAGGGTAGCTCGTCTCCTGACATGGGCGACAGGGTCCTGGTAGCGGAAATAGGCCGACTAAATAAATAAAAAAAAGTAAACAAAATTAACAACAAAAATTTTAATTTGGAAATTGCAATATGTATATATTCTCTTTATTCCTATCATGTCTTGCTTTATTAGCAACTGTATGTTAAATGACTTCTACCTTCAAACTGTGGAATAACCTTTCATTGTAAGAATACATTTTTGTAATTTCACATACCTATGTGTAATTGATTATAATTATAATTATTTATATTACAGATGTATACAGGGAGAACATTAATAAGTATAAAAATCACTTTTATTACAGACTATTTAATGAGAACGTAATAATTCAAGTGAAGCTAAAATTATGTTAAACCGTTAGTGGTTATGTCTTATCGTGTATTAGTTTTAATAGCAGTTAGTACCATATACGTTTAAAAAGATTTCCTCTAACCTCTGATATAACATTTGTGTGATTAGCCATGTAGTTTATCTACGAATATAAGAAATGAAACTGTCTGTTAAATCGTTAATAAAATGGATACAGTAATACAAAATGAAATAAGAATTATAGGAAATAATATTAGTGATATAAAACATTAATATAAAATTAATTCACAGTTACAGATAGTACTTAAATTTCGAAGTGTAATAATGTTTAATGGGTAGTAAATTTACTGTTCGGTTCTTAATAATTTTGTTTAGCAAAACATAAAATAACAAAATTTTTTAAAGCAAACAAATAGAGATGGTCATGGTTAAAAAGTGAAAATTACCAGTAACTAATGCACAGTGCTTTATTAGATTTTGTACAGTATGAAGTGCGAAGTAAAAAACATAGCATATACACAGTATTTCATTTTAATTTGCAAAATAAAAATAATAAACGTTTAATAAAAATGACTTCGACCTAAGTTTCATAAGCCCTTGGTGATTATATATTATTATTATTACAACTTTGAGATTTTTATTTCAAAATTAAGGATTATTTTTGTTACTAGCTCGAAATCCGAATTTATCATAAATAAATGTAGCTTTCTCTCTTCTACATTTTGTCATCTATTTTTATATTTTTATGCATTCTACACAACTCAGATTATTAACTGGAATGCCATTTGATGAGTATAGTCCCCGGATGGGGGGGGGGGATTACCAATACCACAAATGGACCTGAATTTTAATTTTTTGACAAATGTTCGCTTTATAATAAATATGCTTATTCAAAAAATACGATTTGGGTTAAAAAACTGTATTTTTTTATATACAGCTAAAAAATTTCAAAAACGTGAATTTTACTTAAGATTAAACTACCTTTACTTAATTTTTAATGAAAATTCCATTTGAAAAAGTGCTAATAATTACTTTCTTATAGTCGTAGTGGCAGAACCCAAATATAGGAAAAACGTTTCAAATAATGATAGAAGCAAACCACTTGGTACAGGCGGTCTATATACACAAACGATAGATTTGACCTTATTTCAAGTGGCGTCAATTTCAAAATGGCGGTCTATTTTCAAAAGTCTGATTTTAAATGTCTAATTGATTAACTTAATAAATATACTTTGAAATCAAATAATAATAATAAAAATAATAATAGTACATAAAGATTCAAGATGACGGCATTTAATCCTATTTTAATTAACAGTTGCGGGCTAATTCCCTATTATCCACGCACGAAAAATTTGTTTCTGTTCGAAAAATACAGAATAGGAAAGTTTTGCTTTGGAACTGCATAGTTTCAACGACTTAACAGACCGGCCACAATAAAGGCGTCTACCAGTACCCCAGCAGAGGCAAAGTGTGACACGCCCCATAATGTACATCATTGCTTGCTCCGCTTTCGCTTGCTCTTATTGCCGTAAACAAACACTTTCCGATACTGTATATATATATCAAGACCACCACTACCCACTACACTACGAGTGGCATACCGAAAATATATCGAAGTACATACTTAACACGTATTTTTAACCTTGGTTCATCCCCCCACGATAATGGCAACATTGCACGGAGCCTGGTCAGTTTCTGTCCGCTAATCCCACGTTGCCAGGCGGCTTCGAGTCGGGT
Organism: Rutpela maculata; assembly: GCA_936432065.2. NCBI lineage: Eukaryota > Metazoa > Arthropoda > Insecta > Coleoptera > Cerambycidae > Rutpela > Rutpela maculata. Next base: position 348,406,862 of record OW386285.2, on the reverse strand, counting down.
GATATTTCATGGCCTATTGACCAAGAGGATGGGGCTGGGTTGAAAAGAGTACAATGTGGACTCCTCTATAGTCTGTTCTTCCAAATGTATGGCAGACTTGTCAAGAGCTAGCTAAATGCTCTTGTAAAACTGGATGCAGCAGTAACCGCTGTAAATGCAAAAAAAGTGGCCTTCCATGTACTCTGCGATGCACTTCCTGCAAAGACATGTGCACCAACAACATAATTCAAAAGTTAGTACTTTTAAATATTTTAATTTTAAATTATAACAATAACAAATTCTTATTCATTTTCATTTTGTTTTTTTTTTTAATTTTGTAGTTTAGAAGATTCGGAAGACTAAGGAATACTATTCGTCTAATTATATCTAAATTCCTGCTTTATAGACTTAGTCACGCCGCACAGTGGGGGATTTTGCTATACTTTTTTTCAAAATTCTGTAAGTCGCTCAATTTTGAACGGATTTTGATGCGGTTGGGCTTAAAATGCTTGAAAAGTTTCACTCTTTGATGTGCAAGTGCCACTTTCTCATAAACTATCACGTACAACCCTTAGAAAATGTAATATAAACCCCCAAAATAGGGAATTTGCCTCAATTTAGGATATTTTATTTTTTACGGGTGTACGTAAAAACGGAATCCAGAAATGGAAAGAGGAAACCAAAATGAGTGTGTATAATTAATTTGCAAATGTGTCATTACATTACCTTCAGGAAAGACCTATCTGACATTTCAAAAGCCCAGTGCTATTTTTCTTACATGCAGTAACTTTAAAAAAAAAATTGAGATTTTATTTTATATTTTTTTAGGGGTTGTACGTAAAAACGGACTTCAGAAATGGAAAAAGGAGATCAAAATACCAATATTCATTTTTTTCCATTACGTCCAAAATTCTCCACCAAAAATGGTGTGTATAATTAATTTACATATATGATTATTTTACTTCCAGGAAATACCCAGTGACCTTTTTCTTAAATGATTTTGAATTTTTATTTTTAAAATTTTCTCTATTTTGGGGGTTTATATTACATTTTTTAAGGGTTGTACGTGATTGTTTATCAGAAAGTGGCACCTGCACGTCCAAGAGTGAAACTTTTCAAGCATTTTAAGCCCAACCGCATCAAAATCCATTCAAAATTGAGCGACTTACAGAATTTTGAAAAAAAGGATAGCAAAATTCCCCACTGTGCGCCGCCATTTTGAATAGTCACCTAAAATTCTATACAGTTATTTTATTTCAATTCATAGCACAGAACCTGTGTTAATAGTTTTGAATACCGTATATTACATAGTATGTTAAAACTAAAAATCTTAAAATGTTGTCTTTTTAAAAAAAGACGCCATTTTGGATTTTTTTTTTAAACGCTTTGCTTTTAAATTATAAAAGTTCAAATTTGGTATTTTATTTGATTTTAATCCCATTAGTTCCATAATAAAAAAGCTAAGCAGCGCCATTTTGAAAAATTCCGCCATTTTGAATCTGACGCCACCCCTGATAAGGTGCTGCGGGCCAAATCAACCTATTATATGTAAGCAAACTTTCTGCCAAGCGGTTTGCTTCTATCACGATTTGAAACGTTTTTTGGTGTAGCGCTACGACTATTAGTCATAATCCAAAAGTTCAGAAAAAATATATATTCTTTAAAAAAAAACTCTAAATGTTTAAATAAAAATATTTTAATTCAATACGTCGATTAACTAAGTTTTAATTCAATACGAAAACCACCACCTTCCACACACTTTTGTAATCGTCTTTTAAATTGATCGTAGACAGAACAAATCATCTCTTGATTTTCTTCTGCGATAGCTTCAATTATTCTTTCTTTTAAAATTTCAACATCATAGACTGAATGATTTTTATAAACCTTTTCTTTTAAAAATCTACAAAGAAAGTTATTGTATGCTGTCAAATCAGGTGACCGAGCCAGCCAGTGAATAGGGCCACATTAACCCATCCATTTTTGAGGAAAATGCCTAGAAACCAATTTCGGACCTGCAGTGCATCTTGTTGAAAATAGGTCATGCGTTTGTGTTCTAAATTTTCTTTTTCAAATTCTGATCAAAACGTTTCTAGATATGCATTTTGATTAAGATTTTCCTGAAAGAAGTATCGACAAATAATTCTATTTTTTGTAATTGCACACCATACATTCACTTTTCTGGGTTTTTGACTGCTTGTAGTTACTGTAAAATTTGGATTGTTTTACACCTAATAATGAAAATTTTGGGATGATATTACGCCATTCATAATGGTAGAATATTTTTATAAAACTTCCATAATTCTTTCCCCTATATTCAAATAAACGACGTGCACAGTCACCTTCTTCCAGAGTATACATTTTTTTGAAACTTGCTTCCTTTTAAAACTATGAATATCTGATTTGCTTATATTAATTTGTTCAGATCTTTCGTTTTCGTACTTTCCGTTATTGAGTCCAAAACTTGCAATATCGCTACATCATCTTCATTGAGGGTTCTTTTAGGCTTTTTTAGATTTTCACATCTCTAGTAATGTTTAATTTTCGTATTAATTTTTTTAAACTATGTCAACTAATATTAACAGTACGATCATTTTCTTGAAATAATTCAATCGTACGTCGATAGGAAATGTCCCCTATAGCAATGTTTCTCAAACTTTTTTATCTCACGTACCTCTTTTTCTTGTGCAGCAATGATGGGCATCTCTTTCTAAAAACCGTTGCCCAAGGAATCCCTACTTCCACATCCAGATTTTCTATCCAAATCTCTCACAACGAAAAAAAATGGTATGTGGAAATAATTGTTTATGGAACTATAATAATATAATATTTGAAATCGTCTACCCCAAAAACCCAAAAAACAATATCCCACATCGGTAGTGGAGTGGGAGTGGTGATAGGAGGGTGGTACTGGGGGTGGATGAAGTAAAAAAATATGGTCTTGGTTCTTGTACACACACTAAATCACATTTTTTTTCATCCCCTTTAATAATGGGGTGGGGGGTGCTAATGGGGGTGGCTAATGCCAAAATTTTTTTTGAGATCTTAGCTTCTCTTGTATATACCAAATACCAATTTTATGGACTCTTACCTGCTTGATTTCCCTATTTACCCCCTTCGAAGGAATGAGATGAATAAGATAATAATAATCTAATTCCAGATCCCGTTAAAGTACATACGTGTACCAAATTTCAAGTCAATATCTTAAATGATTCCAGAGTAATCGTGAGCACAAAAAAAAAGTTACAGACAGATAGACAGAAATTTTTTTTGGTTATTAAACTTTAAATCTCGACGTTAATTTTACCCGCAAAGAGAGCGAAAAATTCCATTTACCAGGGAGGATTACCAGTAAATAGAAATTTTCCACTCTCTCTGCGAGTAAAATTCCATTACAATTTGGGGTAATTTTATACGCAACGGCGGTAAATTTACTATGGAAGGAAAATCCTGTCTGGATAAGGGTGTAATAAACCGGTGTAATAAAATTGCCCCTTATCCAGGCAGGATTTTCTTTCCAGAGTAAATTTACCGTCGTTGCGTGTAAAATTACCCCCAATTGTAATGGAATTTTACCCGCAAAGAGAGTGGAAAATTTTTATTTATCGGTAATCCTTCCTGGTAAATGGAATTTTCCGCTCTCTTTGCGGGTAAAATTACATGCCACGACGGTAAATTTACCCTCATTTTTTATAGTGATAATTTAAAAGTTACCTTAGTAGATACAGGGTCAAACTAGATATTTTAAGGAAGTAGTGCGGAGTATCTTTTATAAAAACTTCTTTTATTGACGTGGCAATAACAAACTCAGCAATTTAGTTTAAAAAAAAAAAGAAAATCAGTCTAATAAAATCAGTGAAAAGGGTGTGCTTGTTTGCGCTTGCAAAGTTCATCGATGTTTGGGGCGGTCTTTGCTAAATGAAGCCTTAAATTATCCTCAACATCAAGTCTACTTCTATACTTATTTTTCATATAAGTCAGGGTCGAAAAAACACTTTCACACGAATAAGTAGTTGTGAAGGGAAAATGTAATACAGCGACTTCCGAAAGCACCGCATACTCCTTTTCAATGCTATCCTAAAAGTTTATCAAAGCCTTCTTGGCATGAATTTTTTTAAAAAGAAGGATCACATGACAATTCGATGAACTGTTGTTTTTTGGGAAGCGGTAGATCACATTTTTACTTCGAAAAAAACGGCACAAGAATCGGGTTGTGTCCATAACAACTTTTGATCAGCATGATATGAAGTAGCAAATTGCATTTTCAGACAATTTGACAGAAAACCATTTTCTCTATTAAATGTGAGGTGTCCTTTAAAAAATAATAATAGTTTGACCAATGACTTTTAATGCTATTCATATACCACTTATAAGATAAAGAGTCTTGGGGATATACACTTTTGATGTTACCAACGATTAGAAATTTCGCCAAGCATATGTAGTCACTCTGTATATATGTATAACTTATACGTTATAATTTTAATTTTTCAAAGTGGATCATATGAGAGACAATGCAGATTCCCATATAAAATGATGCACTTCCGGGTACGATCACGTTACCGTAACGTTGTGAATTTATTTTAGATATAAATCTTTGAATGCGCAGTATAACTGTGTTCCTGGGTAATTATTGTTAATTTTTTTATAACTACTCCATTTCTAATTGTACGTGTGATATCGCTTCATTAGATTACACAATTAATTTGGGAGAGATAATCTCAAGACAATAAATATAATTAATTGGACTTGTATACGAGGTAAAAAAACTGAGCAGCTACCAATTGTTTTATTATTTTTGGGTTTGGTTGTCAACATATTTTTATTTTGTGTACTGTAAGTATGGTCTGTATATGGTGACATGATCTTTGGTTTTATACAATTTTTTCACAAAAGAGTTGCCTTACATCGGTTTTCTTTGTTTCTTGGTATAATTGATCGGTATTGTAAGTAATATCCTTCCCGTAAATAATTTTAAGCAGCAATTTTTTATATATATATTTAAGTTTTTCAGGAAATTATTACTCACATCGCCCCAACCGATTAGTGTTGCCGCGAGACTCGACTCGTCGAGAAATTGGTTTTTCTCGTCTCGTCTCGACATTGTCAGGACGAGATCTTTCAGCCATCTCGTCTCGACATATTCTCGTCCGCCCAAAATCTCGTCTCGAGGTCGAGATCTCGTCTCGTCTCGAAATTTCCCATTTTTCTTTTTTTTCACAAGTGAAATCTCTATTTATTTAATTTATAAAGTTACACTTCAATTTATATGAATATTTGACTTTTGTTTATTTTTAAACGTACCTTTAACTAAAAGATCTATTTGAAATATTGTGAATTTTAATTTTCTCCATATTTTAAAATTTTTGTTGCCTCTATACCGTAAAAGTATATACACTTCATGATTATTATGGTTCATTAAGTTGTAGTAACGTGGATTCAAAAAAAGTACAACTCAAATCATTTTAATTTCCCTGCTTGATGATTTTCTTGATAAAGGAAGCTGAAGGCTTGGAGGCTATAACTTGTCGAAAAATTTTGGAAAAAATATTGGAAAAAATAAAATATCACTATTTCGGAAAAAATGTATACTTTTCGAATGGTCAAACACAAAATCGTTTACTTGTATGCATTTTTTCGAAAATATGATCAATTAGAACATGATAAGAAATTGCGATTTTCACGATCTTATCCTTATAACTATGAAAATATCTTTGATTGTTTTGAATATAAATTCTGGAACTTTTCCAATACATTAACAAATGTATAACAAATGTATAACAAATCCATTGGATATAGCTGAAATGTGGATAGTTGTACCTGTCCTGTAATAAATACAATAGAGTAAAGGCACGTAAAAATTCGGCGATTCAGCGGCTATGTATGGTGTCTGTGTATGCGATCATAATTATATATTTTCCCTCCATACCCACTATTCATCCTCCTATTCACTAAGAAAAATGTTAAAAATGTGTAATCAGAAAGAGAATAAAATCTTTATTTTACTCGATAGAACAGCTAAGAATTTTTAGAGGTTCCATAGTATGCATGTAACCGTGCGCTGGCCGCGCAGAGTGACAAAGTTACTTCACTATTTTTTTCCAGGAATACCGTGGCTTTAGCGATAAATTCTATTAGGATATTTTTTGTTCAGGAACACGTGGTACCTATTACTTTACTAATAAAGGCATCATGTAATATGTATTTTTTATTTTTTCCTACAATGACTTAATTTCAAAATTTTGAAAAAATGGATAAAAAAATTTTTTTTTTCACTTTTTTTTTTATGTAGTATAGTAACGACAAAAAAAATTTTTAAAATTTTTATTGTTCAAATAGGCTTATAATGTCATGAAACGTCGAGATTTTAAGTTTGAACGAAAAAAAATTTTCTGTCTGTCTGTCGGTCTGTAACTTTTTTTTGTGCGCACGTTTACTCTGGAACCGTTTGAGATATTGACTTGAAATTTGGTACACATATGTACTTTAACGAGATCTGGAACTAGATTATATTTTCATCTTGTTCGGTCAAAGGGTTGGGGGGTGAATTGGGGTAAATTTGGGGTAAATAGCTAAATCAAGCAGGTAAGAGTCCAGAAAATTGGTATTTTGTATATACAAGAGAAATTTTTGGCATTAGCCACCCCGTTATTAAAGGAGATGAAAAAAAATTGTGATTTAGTGTTTGTACAAGAACCAGAAACCTCAAAATATTTTTTTGCTTCATCCACCCCCACTACCACCCCCTTTTGACCACCCGCACCCCACTACCGATGTGGGGGTATCGTTTTATAGGTATTTGGGGTAGAGGATTTCAAATATTATATTATTAAAGTTCCATAAGCAATTTCCACAAAATTTTTTCGTTGTGAGTTGGATCGAAAATCTGAATGTGGAAGTAGTGATTCCTTGGGCAGCGGTTTTTTAGATTTAGTGAACCAAGATTGAGTAAATTGTTCTGATAGATTGTGAAGGGGAGATATTTAGTTTTGTCTTATTTATGGTGCGTATGTTACAGCTCAACCATTGTTTGATTAATTTAAAGTCTATCTCTGCCATAGTTTTTATTTTATTCCAAGTATCGGTTGCATATACAACTGCAATATCGCCAGCAAAACTTCGTGCCTCCCTTTAGATGATAATTACAATAGATCGTTTGTATAAATATTAAATAATGATAATGAACCCAGGACTGTACCCTGGGGAACGCCGTATTCAACCTTTATCGAGTCGCTTATAGTACCATTTACTTTTAGGTGCTGCTTTCGATTCGTTAAGTAGCTTTTCATAAGTTTAAATACATTACCTCCAGTACAATATTTTTTAGTTTTTCTAGTAATAACTCTAAATCAATAAAGATACACAGTATAGGCTATAGGCTAACAGTTATCTAATGATTGATACAGATTGTTTGTTAAGTAAGCATCATTGACATTTTATTTCTAAATTCGAACCGGATGTATTTTATATTTGTTAAAGAAACTATTGAATCTTATTTTAATAATTTTTTCGAAAACCTTTGCTATTGTAAAAATCAAAGATATAAGTCTATAGTTTATTACTTTTGTCTTATTACAATTTTTAAAAAGAGGTGTTATTAATTCTATTTTAAACGCACTGTGACATTCTCATTTTTGTATTCTCAAATTAATCTAGTGAGATAAGTGTTCTAATATTGCGATTTTTGAATTTTTTGAGCATTTCTGCAGCGATTCCGTCTTTAGCTGGTGCTTTTCCTGATTTTAGTTGCATAATGGTTTCCTTAATTTCAAGTGGGTTGATCGGAGATAAATAAATCGACTTACTATTACCGTCTACAATCAAACTTGGATTTGTTGTGTTTATCATTTTTTTTAGAAAAATTTCTTTCTACACTGTGTAGCACTACACAAAGTTTTGGTTTTCGGTAAAAGACAACATAAAGTAGAGGACACTGATATTCTTATAGGTATAAACTCCACAATAATACCAACATATTTGTCAGGAAATATACAACATTGAGGATATACATAATTACAACACAAGGCAAAGAAATCATAAAAACATTAATTTTTCAAACTTAATAAAAAAAATATCCTCCATACACAAGGAAGCGGCTGAATTTAATAAATTACTGGAATTTATAAAGCAGGCTAAGAATGTCTTTCTACTTAAAAAGCACTACTTGTATAAATTCACGAATAATAGTAAGTCAACAAATATTCTAAATTATATAATAAAACATATAATATAATGAAAACATTTTTAGTAACAAGTAATGGTAACTGTAAATGTATTTTACTGACCAACATTTGTGTAATAGATGCTTGTGCTAAATAAAAATTATTATTATTATTATTATATCTATTATACTTTACTAATAAAGACATCATGTAATATGTTTACCACTACAGATTTTAAATCTAATTATGTAAATCTCGAAGTATATTACAAACATTTGTAATTCTTTAATTAATATCTTACTGAGAAAGTTGTGATGATCCTTTACATGAAACGAATTGGAGAAAATCTAATATGCGCAGGCACTACTACATATATTTAGGTGGTTTCCGGTCAACAATTTCACCTGTTGATACGGAAACATTGCGAATTTCTGTATATATTTTCGAAAATTATACATTTATGATGACTGGATATAGAAATTTTGTTAAGTATAATGATATTTGATAATGTTAGACTACATATGAGGTAATACGGTGTAGTGATCTGTGATTTCTTTCCCATAAATTATATGTTTATGAATTATGTAATATTTATTATACAACAAAGTTGCTGAGGTATAATTTTGACTATAGTAATCAATAAAAATAAAATGAAACGTTTCCTCACTTACCTACGGAATGCGGAAGATAATCGATTTGTTTTCAGTTCTGTGCCTTTATTGTGCCAAAAGCAATGTCTGAATTTTTTAATTTTCCATTAATAAACGAGTTCAATATTTAATTATATAACTTGAAACTACCTGACTTACAAGTTTCATAAATTCTGAAGGCAAATAAAACAATTTAGGGGAAATTCAAAAAATGATTGCTCATCAACACTTTTGCGGACGATCACGTAGTGAGCGATCAAAAAAGGCACCACTTTTCTATTTATTCATGGGATTATCTGGAGTAGTGTTTATACGAATATACATGTGTCAGTTTGGCACATGTCAGAAATCTGAAAAAACATTCAATCGTTATAGTCCCTAGCTGTTCGTGCATCCCCCGCCCGATCCTTATTGGGGACAATGTTTTTCATAAAGATTAGAGTCTAAGGATCAATTTAAAAAAAACTGGCTGTACTTTCAAAATGGCGGCCATATGTTAAAAAAAAACTGTTGCCAATGTTGTTTTTGTCATTAAACACAAAAACTAAAAAAGATGGACAAAAACTTTTTTTACAAAAAACAACATGCATAAAATTTTCTACAATTTTGTTTCTATACAATATTTTGACAGGAGTTACCATTTTCCAGATAAATGAGTCTAAAATTAAGAAAACATGGAAATTCATATATCGGTAAATCACTTAGAGGAAATAACTGTGACAATTATTGTAAGGCGTATAATATAACTTCATATTATTAACATAACAAAAAAATAAAATAAACTGAAAAAAATGAATAATAATAATAATATTGTAATTTGCAGACATTTATCTCGAAAACGGCAACTCCTATCCAAATATTGTATAGAAACAAAATTATAGAAAATTTTATGCACTTTGTTTTTTGTGCAGAAAGTTTTTCTCCATCTTTTTTAGTTATTGTGTTAAATAACAAAAACCACATTTGCAAATTTTTTTTTAAACGGACGCCATTTTGAAAGTGCAGCCAATTTTTTTTTTTTAAGGACATGTCTTAAATTGTTCCTCAGGCTTTAATCTTTTTGAAAAACATTGTCCCCAAGGATCGGGGTGGGTGCACGGGCACTCAGGGCGGACTCCCGTAGTATTAGTCTAAGTAATAAAGCATTATAAGACGACTTTTTTGTAAATATTTCGTGCAAAGACGAGGTTACCTCCCCCTCCCGTTTACGATACAAGTGGTGGGAGAAGTTTTTGACCGCCACAACCCCCTAAAAGGGCCAAAAACTACCCCTGTTATGGATCCCTTTATGTTTTCCTATACAAACGGGTCTGGGGAGTGATTTATCGTCGGGGTGTACTTGAAACAACATAACATGGAAGTGGGTTACAGAGTACGTGGAATCCGGACAGCAGGCCTAGGAGTGGAAAATCATTTTTTTTTTTCAAATGATTTGGTTCAAACGCTTATCCTTCGTTTTCGGGGTCGCTGATCACGGGAAAAATATTCATTTTTAGCTCCAACCACATCCTCATCCCTCAAACGGGCAGAAACCACCACTCACTCACCAGTAAGAATGCTATCCAGGATTTACAGGTTTTTCGACACATGATCGTTATTCCTGTGCATATCCCTTAATTTTTCACGGAAGAGAAGGTGGTAGCGACCTCGAGGATTGCTTCAACCCTTCCAAGGGGTGTAAAATTAATTAATGACATTTTGGATCGTCAATACGCCCTCCCCCGTTTTCGCAGACGCTGATCACGATAAAAATATTCACTTTCATCCCGACTCTCCTATAGTGATAAAGATGTATGTACAGAAAAGAGAGCAGATGACGATGACGATAATGATGATGATTTTTATTTTAATTTAATCCCTGAAATTGGTTTAAGCGATTCCGATTCAGATTCGCTCACTGAAACTGTAGTCGAATAAAACTAAGTTTTTTTCTAAGATGGTTTGCGGGGGGGGGATTTATTTTGGAAAAGCAATCTGTATATTATAATGACGCCACAGTGAAGTTTTATCTAATTTTGGAGGTGAGCGTTTTTTTTTTAGTTTTAATTTTGAAACACGTATTTTCGTCTCGTTCTGCTCATCGCATCAGGCCAAACCTTAAAATTAGAATGTTTATAAATAAATCATGAATAAAACCACATAACTTATCAGCCATTTTGTTTTTGAAAAAAAAATAAATACTACGAAAATTTCTAATTTTACATAAACCGAAATTACTAAAAAGTAATTGTTCTTCTTTAATGAAACTTGGGGAAGTTATAGATCTTATAGATGTAACCTGTTATGGAAAATTGCAAATACTTCCCAACTTTGATGTAGGTGACGTCAAGATATCGACAGATATATCAAAAGATGCACATTTGAAACTAGAAAATCGACCGGTTTGAAAATTATTTTCAAAAATAGCATATTCACGAAATAATTAATCTATCCCATCCTTTAGCAACATACTAAACTAGTCCCAACAAAATAGGTATCACTCATTGAAATTACTGTAATTTGTGTAATTTTTGAGATATCCTTGTAAATATATTTTTCATTGAAACACTTCCATGTATTTCGTCAACCAAAGAAATCTTCGATTCCATTTTTATTATCTTGAAAAAAAATTAAATTTGAAAACCACAGTAGTCATGCTTTCAAAAAGTTCATATAAAGCGTCATTTGTGTCAAATCGGAGCGGAGGTTTAATCATGAACAACGATGAATAAGTACCAAGAAGACATCTTGGGCTGTCACTCTTTTGAAAGAAGGTCTCCTCTTGCAGATACTGGCTTAGTAGGTTCAAACGAGTCTACCCGTAATCCATTAATCACGGAATAGGTTTATGGAGAATATCGAGACCATCGAGAATATCGCCACTTGGTAAGTTTATCCCTGCTAGTGAACTACTTTTTTTTCACGTCTCATTTATATACGTCCAGGCGTAGTTTAGCTATCATTATTCCACTACTCAACCAGGACACGCACAGATCGACAACAACACAACAACTATACCCTACGACATTACCATCTGCCACAGCTGAGACTAGAACACAGGTGAGGAGAGCAACTACCCGTGTTGTTTGTCACGCAATCGCGGTCTAGCCCACTGCTACCATCTCGGTAACATGTGAAAAATACCACTCCACATTCATATTCTAGCCAGAATTCGAACCCGGCACGCAAGAGCCTAACACTTGTGATGCACACAAATAATGCGAAATCTACTTCATGAAGCACAACTGCGATCAAGAAGGGTCGTGATTGTTAATTATTTAAATCGAGAACATCGAAAATGTAGAAGAAACTATGCAAGAATATCCCAACTAGAACATGGAACAACAGGACCACGTTTTTTTTTATGGCATTGGACATAATTAATTAGCCAGAGCGATCACGTTCTCCTTACGACGAATCCAGATTTTCTCATTTCAATGACGCTCGTATTTGAGTCTATACCAGGCGAACGGTATTTGGATTCAGTGGTGAGAGAAGTGATGACTGTTGGAGGTGGATTCGTGATGGATTGGGGTGAAATAAGTTTAAACAGCTTTGCACGTTTTCGACAATGGCACACTAACGATCAGACGATATATCGAGGAGATTCTCCAACCCTTTACCAATCAGAAAGGTCTTAATTTTATTCTGCAGTAACCTAATGCAAGACCTCACACTGCCGGAATTGTTCAAGATTTCTTAGAACAGCAAAATTTTGGAGTAACGGAATGGCCAACCAGCAGTCCTGTCCTTAATGCTATCGGACACTTCATGAGAGTTATGAAGCAAGGATTACTAGATCAAGAGCTACCAGACAATCTTCAAGCAAAGGCTCTGCAACTTCAAGAGGAATGGGATAATATTCCATAAGATTTAATTCTTCTGTTGGTAGAGCCAATGCTAAGACCTTGTGCTGAAGTTTTGAGAGCCTGAGGTGGATATTCTCATTACTAATCTTGTTTGTTTTGCTATGTAATTTGTAGACTATGAGGTCATATAGTTGACGCTTATCTTGTTTAATCTTTTTTCCGTGATTATCAATAAAGTTTTTTTAAAGTACTGTATTTTTTTAAAGTTCGTCTTTGAACATTAAACAAGGTAAGTTACAAGTAAATATTTCAAAAACTAAAAAAAAACTAGTTCATATGGAAATCTTCATCCCTCAAATTTTATATCTCGATAGATGGTAATTCGCAAATATCTGCCACATTAAAATTTGTCGCGGTCAGACGTCCAAGAACCCGAAACGTATTTTCTCTGCTACCTTGCCATAAATGGGAACATGATTCGCAACTTCTTTGGCATATGTTTGCTTTAACTTTCTATAAATTTTCTTTGAGATCGAACAGCTGATAAATAATAAACGTAACAATAATGTTAATTATAATCTTGAAATTAAGTCGGTGGTTTTGTAATAACAGCAGTAGACTGGGACAAGCGAATGATGAAATTTAAGCAACGACACAAGGTAATTATACTAATTATTTTACACCTTTTCTAAAAATAAATAAGTAATTTTTTATGGAACGTAAATAGACTTGCACTCACCCAATAAACTCTCTCAAAACAGAAGCAACCGGCAAGTTTGAGACTATTCGTTCTGCCAAATATTAATTGAAAATATATCAGATAAGAACAACTTTAATGCGGCGACTTAAAATGATGTCTATAAGGTGCGCAACCTTTGTGTAGATATTCTTCTGCTATTACCGCTAAGTTAATTTTATAATTTGAAATGAATATCAGTGTAACCCTCTAATCCACTTCTAATTTGAGGAATATGTAACATATTGCCTGCTCTGGACATGTTTTTTCCAGTTAAGTCCAAAATTTTAACGTTAATTAAAAACCAGTGAATAGAAGAAATAATTTATAAAGTAATAATATTTGAGATGTGTACTCTAGATAGGGTTAGAAATAGATACCCGAAAAGTTCCCCTCCCAATTTAGGGGCGGAACCTCCCTTTTTTTGCAAAAAATCACCCCTTTCGGGGACTTAACGCTGATTTTTCACTTTTATCTTGTAAACCGTTCTTCGGAAAAGAAAAAAGTACAGGAAATAAAAAATTTGTCGTTAAATTTTGCATAAAAAATGTCCTATTAATCTTGTAGCTTATCCTCACCTATTTCTTGCTAACAACGTCCGAACAGAGGAGTGCAGAGGTAAAAATCGATCCTATTCGAAGTTTCACAGCGAATATCTTAAAACCGGTTACTCTAACGAGAAAAATGCTCAGGAATGAATTTATAGGGCGGAATTTTTTCTATAAGATGCATATATAGCAGGTTTTGACGCAAGTGATTGTTATGTATTTTCCCCTTTTTTCCACAAAGCATCGAAAGACAGCAGCAGCAGTGACTTTTGAAATGCATTTCACCGGAAATTATTTTCAATGAGAACACACCACTGACTGAAACGCAAAACAAAATGATAAACAATCTCACAAACAAGGAACGGTTTATTACTTCCACGTCCAGTGGAAGTATAGTAACGACAAAAAATTTTTTTTTAAATTTTATTGTCCAAATAGGCTTAAAATGTTATGAAACGTCGAGATTTTAAGTTTGAGCGAAAAAAATTTTCTGTCTGTCTGTCGGTCTGTCTGTAACTTTTTTTGTGCGCACGTTTACTCTGGAACCGTTTAAGATATTGACTTTAAATTTGGTACACATATGTACTTTAACGAGATCTAGAACTAGATTATATTTTAATCTTGTTCCGGGGGGTAAATTGGGGTAAATTTGGGGTAAATGGGTAAATCAAGCAGGTAAGAGTCCATGAAATTGGTATTTAGTATATACAAGAGAAGCTAAGGTCTCAAAAAAATTTTTGGCATTAGCCCATTACCACCCCCACCTCCTTATTAAAGGGGATGACAAAAAATTGTGATTTAGTGTATGTAAAGGAACCAGAAACCTCAAAATATTTTTTTACTTCATCCACCCCCACTACCACCCCCTATCACCACCCCCACCCCACTACCGATGTGGGGTATCGTTTTATGGGTTTTTGGGGTAGAGGATTTCAAATATTATATTATTAAAGTTCCATAAATAATTATTTTCACATACAAAGTTTTTTCGTTGTGAGTGACTTGGATAGAGAATCTGGATGTGGAAGTAGTGATTCCTTGGGCAGCGGTTTTTCGCAATTGGTGGAGAGATTTAAAAAAGAGGGAATCAAAACAATTACTGCTGTTTACGACGCGCGACGCTGACGTACTCATAGTTCAAACCGCCTTAAATGAATCTCATGAAAACGATACAGTGGTCATCCTCGGACAAGATATTAATCTTCTCGCATTGATTGTCGCTCTCGCACCTGAAGATAAAGATATCCGTTTATTAAGAGAGACTCAGGGAGAAATAAAAAATAAAGCTTACAGTTCTCGTGCCTTGCAGTCCTCGGAAGTTTTAAAAGGCTGTAAGGAGACAGTTTGGTTTGTCCACGCGTTCAGTGGATGCGATATCACTTCAGCGTTTTTTGGTAAAGGAAAAGTGGAATGCGTCAATAAAAGAAAAGATCTCGTAGCTCAACGAAATTACAAGTGCTGGAGAGCAATTCGCGCTAGCAATATACAAAACCCCCAAAAAAGAGACATCTTTGAATCATCAAAGATTCATTATCTCCAATAAGTTAGTCGGAAAATCTAGTACTGCCGGAATTCTACCAAGACTGCCACCAACATCTGAGGCATTACGTCAGCATTCTTACAGAGTATTTCACCAAATTCATGCTTGGCGAGGGGAAAACTTGGAACCAACGGAATGGGGTTGGAATAAAGTAGGCAACATTTTAGCACCCATTTATACCACCAAGTTACCAGCACCAATTTCCACCCTAAAGCTAATATCCTGCAGCTGCAAAAAGAATTGCAGAAAACGATACAGCTATGTTAAGGTTGGATTGCGCTGCTCAACAATGTGCTCTAATTACCATGGGCAAGAATGTTTAAATTCTGAATTCGAGGAAGAGTCCTTAATTAGTAAAATTGGAAAGAATTTTAGTGGAATAGGCCTACAGGGGAAACCACTTAAAAAAAAACGCACCGAGAGCTCTACCTTGAGGATAGTGTGGAAACGAGCTCAAATTGAAAAACACAGCTTTGTGGAAAAAAGGGAAAAATACATAAAAATCACTTGTGTCAAAACCAGCTATACATGCATTTTATAGAGAAAATTTCGCTCTCTAAATTCATTTCTGAGCGTTTTTCTCGTTAAAGTTTTAAGATATTTGCTGCGAAACTTCGAATAGGACCCATTTTTACCTCTGCGCTCCTGTTCGGACGCTGTGCGAAATAGGTGAGGATAAGCCAGAAGATTAATAGGACATTTTTTATGCAGAATTTAACGACAAATTTTTTATTTCCTATACTTTTTTCTCTTCTGACGAACGGTTTACAAGATAAAAGGGAAAAACTAGCGTTAAGTCCCCGTTAGGGATGGTTTTTTGCAAAAAAAGTTCCCCCCTAAATTGGGGGGGAACTTTTCGAGTATCTATTTCTAGAGTACGCATCTCAAGTATTATTGCTTTATAAATTATTTCTTCTAAAATATCTAATTTGCGTGGACCTAATGATTTGCGACAATTAAGAGACATTATATTTCCTTCTTGATATTTACAAGACAAATTCTACTAGCGATCTGAAAGAATTAATTAATCACAAAAAACGTATTCATAAAAAAGAGGTATTACAATTTAAAAAAGTATCAAATGATAATTCTATTCGCCGGAATAAGAATCAGCAAAAAACAATGTGGAACTTGATTAATATAAATAAAAATAAAACAGACAACTCATCAGAAATTATTTCACTGACGAATTTAATAATTTTGCAAACATTACTCAAAATTTAGTTAACTTCCATAAAAACTGGTTCTGAAAAGGATTTTATTTTTACTGAAATCACTTCCACTCAAGTAATAAATTTAATCGCTAATCTGAAAAACAAACAGAGTAAAGGTGCTTACGATATCAATATAAATATATTTTATCCACGACCACTATAGTAGGAAGGTTATAATACGTCTATTTTCCGTGGATTAAAGGCCTTTTAATACACTAGTGGATTAGAATTCATAATACCACGCTTCGATTTTATAGAATTTTATTTAGAATTATTATTAATATTAACATTAACATTTATATCAAGAACGATCTTCTTGTCATTTTGACCGGTATTAATCAAATTAATTCGATGGGGTTATTTTTTTGCTCAAAATCAAAAGATTCTTAGTCAAAAGAAACTTGTCAAATCTGACGTTTTTCAAAATCAGATTTTTTCACCTGCTCTCATACGGCTTTCACGTTCCTAATGTGGCCGTGGTCGTGGATAAAACTTTGAATTACATTCGGGGATTAACAGCCTTTCAATCTACTCGAAAAAATGTGACCCTCGGCTGCGCCTCGAGTGCACATTTTTTCTCATAAATTAAAGGCTTGTTAATCCCCTTATATAATTAATAACTATAATGCGATTGAGAATTTTAATATCATTCTACTCACTAAACCTATTAATAGTCTAGGTGCCCGCGTACATAAATACAATTTATACATATCCTCGTATAACTTCTTGCACGGCATAATTGCGCCTAGTCTATCACTTTTTTCCTCTGCGAAAATTTTCGTAAACGCGGCGTTGCTCCTCGGCATGAAAAAGACGATTTCCACGCATCATACAGAAAAAATAATTAATAAATAAAAGGTGCCAAATAGAGAAGGACGTTTCACGTAAATATCCTTACAGATTTTTCGATTAGTGATATAGTCAGGCGGATTGCTGTAAGAATTATGCACAAGCGGTTAAAAACGATTTCTCTTTTTTGTCGTGTCAGTAGCGACCTAAGGACCATATTCAGAATGGGAGCCCATCGGATCAGTCACTTTTAACTTCGTACAGTCGCGAAAAGTACAGTTTGGGACCTAATGTCATTTTGGACTATTAATTCCGTTTCAGTCGTCGTAGCGAGATCATTTTTGGGTGTAGATCTATGTTTTTGGGGGCAAGAAACTTGATTAAAACTGTCGAGGCCCTGAGGCCCATAGTATATAAGCCATGGTGCATAGTACATAACCTGAAAAAAAATAATAAAATCGGAAAAACCAATCTCGTAGCCAAACCAAACCTCAACTCTCTTTTTTTTTCAACTAACTTTAAAAAAAACAACCAAAAAATAACCTAAAGAAACTACCTAAAAACATCCTAAAAAATAAACCTAAAAAAAATGAAAAAAGTTTTTTCCCCAAGGATCGAACCCGGCCCACCCGATTCATAAGCGCAAGCAACAATAATTTATTTACATTAAACTTGCAGAATATGTACCTCCCTGGAATCTGGCCCGGAGCCAGCCAGACAACCACGGCACGTAGCGCCGTGGTGAATGTAGGACTGGGCGGGGCAGGTCCAGTTTGGTTTAACGATAAGTAACTTAAAATTAGTACTCCTGTCTGCCACAGGCAAACTTAAAAACTAAATTAAAAATAAAATGCGTCAAAAGCGCAGTACATTCCACTGCACTACACACTGTTGGAAACAATTCTCTTGAAGGTTAAGCACATGCAACAAACCCGAGCATTTCCGAACGAATCGACCGCGTGTGCGAGCATCGAAGATGAGTGATTTCATTGGTTCTGCATCTTACAGAGGGAAAGTTATTTTTACCCGAGAACAGGAGATCATCTCCTCTAGTCTGACCTGACGAATTTGATGCCCTGCGTCCATGAAGAAGCAGATTATAGAATGATCCTCCACATCGTTGATGGTTGCACCTGGCTGTGAAAACATATGGATTGCTTTGGGTGCCGGCAAGTCCTGTCGCTTGCTGGATGTCTCCTCTATTATTCAGAGTCTTGAGCCGGAAAGGTGTTTGGGTTTTCTCTTTTTCCATGCCTTCACAGGTAGCGACACTACTTCTGCGTTCAGGGGCAAAGAAAAAAGAACAGCTCTGGCGGCGTGGAAAGATTTTCCTGCAGTAAATCCTATCTTTGAGTGCTTGTTCAAAGCTCCTTCCCCTTGGATGAAATTGAGTAGGCCCTACCCGTACTGGAAAGGTATGTCGTTATAATATATGACAGATGTTCAGAAGATGAAGAAGTCAACACCGCCCGTCTTCACCTATTCAGCAAGGGTAGAGACATAGAAAATATCCCCCCTACTCAAGATGCTCTCCATCTGCATACCCAGAGGGGCATATATGGGGACAGAGTCTGACGAAGGATACCAAGATACCACAAGGAGTATGGAAGGTAAAGTTAATGTCATATATTATATGGTATACACAAATCAACGCACAGGGCCCTTATCCTTGACCATTCGCATTCGAATAAGTAATCGTTTTCCAATACATATTGCATGGGAAAACGTATACGTTCGAATGTGAATTCGCAAGGGCAAGGACCCTGGTTGTATCGCTCCTTAAATAGTATTTTGCTTCCTCCAGGTCAAGTGGATGACCAAGCCTCCGGCAGGAAGGGCGTACCGCGAGGTCATCTCCTGTTCCTGCAAAACCCCATGTGGAAAACGGTGTAGCTGCAGAAAATCCCAACTGCCATGCACCAGCCGTGCAAATGCAGTTGTGAGCAAGAGTAGATAACATTACAAGTTCAATAAAGGTAAAAAATAAAACCTCAGAGTTCACAACATACAATCTGTCACCCCGATGATGATAATTATTATTATAATACTCTTTTTATTCCTCCAGGTGCTCGGAACAAGGAGGAATTGGCATAAGCTGCAATTAATGCAGAGGTCAGAAAAGCCCGCAGCGGACACATCTTCGAATGAAGACAAACTTCAATGTTCTTTGTGTGTTCTCTGTTCTAAATATGCAATTTATTTCAGTAAAATTAAATAAAGCTTCGTTTAAAGAATAGACTTTTAACCTTTTTGAGTCTAATAAACGTCAACTCATGGTTGGAGGCAAAGAAAATGATCACAATATTCCTCAGGTACCCGTGGTACAAACCCTAGGTAACCAAACGGGAGTACTATGGGCCTCAGGGCCCCGAGGCAGTTATAATCAGGTTTCTCGCCCCCAAAAACATAGATCTACACCCAAAAATTATATCGCTACGACGACTGAAACGGAATTAATAGTCCAAAATGACATTAGGTCCCAAACTGTACTTTGTACGACTGTACAGAAGTTAAAAGTGACTGATTCGATGGGCTCCCGTTCGGAATAGTGGAGTGCTCGCGTTGACAAAAGTCGCTTAGTTTTTGTTCCCGTTGGCACTTTTAGAGAAAAATATATGACCTTGCCAGATATGTAGCTGACACCCTGTAGATTAGGAATCCACTTGTCGTAAAAAAATCGTATTGAATATAAGGTCACAAATCAAAACTTTCTAACTAATCATACCACGTGATAGAGCCAATCATGAAGCATATTTTATCCAAAAATCATTAAATTCTCTGTAGAATTTCTATTTTTAAAATAAATAAATAAATGATATTTTACGTTGGCTTATATGGCAGTAAAAAACAATAAGTCTCATTTTCTCCGTTCGACTACAGCAGAAAATTAATTATTTTTCGAACACTTTTTCTTTCCCACGACGATATCTCCCAAACTATTATATTTATCAAAAAAAATTATTCTTTATAAAATATTCGCTATATTTTTCAGATTACTAAGGTTCTTAAATAAGATTTTTTGAGGATCTAATAACCGAGATATTTAATAATATGTAGTGTGATGTCAATTTTCGAAGCATATCGGCAGCGTCACGTTCGCTGGAGATATACGCTGTCCCACTACTTTAAAGCTGTTTCAACAACCCGCGCTGCTTCCCGCAAAGGCCTGACTTTAAATAGACACACGCATTGTAACTTGTGGTTTGTGATATTTTTTAATTTTTTGTCTTGAAAATGATTAATATGGAATAAATATAAGTATTTGTTGATTATATTAATTCAGTGTTATATTGACCTACATAAAATTTATATGAAATAGATTAACACGTTATAACAAACTCCTTAGTTTACTGTTTGCAAGATATTTTCAGCTGGTATGTATTTTTTCAGTAAAATTTTCGACCTTATGATGTATATGCTTTTCAGAAGAAATTAACATGGAAAGTACTACTGACGTCACAAATTCTAAAAGTGAGGTAGAGACAAAAATAAAGTTTAGTGTAGTAATAAATTTTGTAGGAAACCGGCCCCTGTAATCAAAGGTTCTGAGAAATCATTTGCAACATTTATTGATTATTTGAAATTCCAAAAAATAAAATAAGCAACCAAAGAGAAGACGAGATATATTCTCGAACTATATCATTTCGAAAAACAAACAGTTTTGACGGTTTGGTTTGGCACCGAAATTGCTATTCTAGTTTTACTAGCAAAAAAATATAGAACATTTAAAGAAAAAAAAATAGTAAAAGAGAAAGAAATTGAAAATAGTTCAGATGGATCTAGTGCCTGTCCATCACTGACCTCTATATATTAAATGGATAGCCGATGTGTGAGCTGAAAAATGGTACAAATACAATTTGCGCACGGGGCTGCCGAGTTTGCGCAGTAGGAAGAGTGAACTTAGCCACTCGTTGCTGGAAATACGTTGCCAACTTCACGTTGTCAATTAATTTTTGGCAACGGAAATAAGTTTTGAGGCAATCATGTATATATGATAGATTTATTTTTCCAATAATGTCTCAAAACTTATTTCCGACCTGATCGTTGCCGGACTGCTTTGTTAGCAACGCGTTGCCTTCAACGTGTTGCTAACTTCAGAACGAAAAACAGGTACACTGCGCAAGACGTAAAGCCCCGTAGCAGACGATTTTCGCCTTTATTGAATTCTTCAATTTTGGTTAAAATTTCACGCGCATCCCTATGGTATAGGCTATCCATTTAATATATAGAGGTCAGTGCTGTCCATCAACTTCTTCAGGTGTGCCCTTGCGTAAAACTAATTTTTTTTTATAGAGAAATGTATTTTTTGTCAAAAGGCATCAACAGTAAATAAGGTCTCTCAAGTAATAACCACGAATACAGAAAGAAAAATAAGACTAATAACAGCTCAATAAAATCCAATAATTTTCGAAAGAATTGGTGCTATCGATTTAATAGCTATGGAAACTAAATATCATGTTTCATGTTTCTTAAGTCGTAATAGAAAATGCTATCTAACAATAAAAATAAAAGTGGAAAACGTAAAATCAGAAGAGATCTGGCATTTATCAAAATATGTAAAATTCTTGAGAAAGGTTTTTTAAAGCATAAATGGTATGAGAAGTATGAGAGGTATTTAGAATTAGACCGATGTAAGTCCAAGAGACAGATCAGTAGACTACTTAAAAATACATTTACTGACAAAGGAAAGGAAAGGAGAGGAAAGGAAAGGAAAATATACACATAGGTACATAAAAGAACGCTACTCGCACACTTAATTCAGTATTACGAACTTATACAAGTCGTTAGATATTTGATGTTTTAAAAATTCTATTCTTTTAGAATGAGGCAGTAAGGTTTGTTTTTGTAAAAAAAAAACATTCATGCATCTATTTATGCTCCTGCATGGGGAAAAAGTCCTGCAAGAACTCCTCGTTCAGAAGAAATAAAAAACTACTTAAAGTTGACTACACAATTATTCCTATACGTGTAAAAAATGTCTGTTTCTCTGGCGGTGTGGTAAAGATCAAAGACGCCGACATTTTTTACACGCATAAGAATTGTGTAGTCAACTATATCAATAAAAATATATTTGAATTAGATGAAGAAAGTGTATAGTGTATATCTTTAATTTTGTTATATTATCTTTCATTTTTCATAACTTTTTTATTTTGATATGGATTCTGTTATCTGCCAACATTGTATTTTAAAATTAATAAAATTTGAAAATCAATTGAAATATGTATACATTTATGTTATTAAACACATTATTATATAAATTAATAATTGGTACAAGATAAGTACAAATCAGGTTCGGTTAGATTCACCTCGACATTATTTCCTCATCGCATACGACTATAAATTCCTTTCCGAGTGCACTAAGATACGCTTTTAAGTGATTCTTCTCATTCTAAACAATTGTTATTTGAAATATTTTTAGATCCGACAATTGTTTTTAGGCTCTCCCTGGAGCCGCCCTGGTGCACCGATTTCAATAATATTCAACAACGTTTTACCTTAAACCTCCCAGATCTCATGTCAAAAATTTCAGAGAAAGTCCATTTCGTCGTAATCTGAAATTTGGATTTGTACACGTCAATTTACCTATAGATGAAAAAGTAAAATAAATTAACTGAAAAGTTCACAGTTCTGTGTATGTATTCATTCACCCAAGTGGAACTTGGGTGCTCCCGGAGTTAGAGGGGGTTGTTGAAACAGTGAGTGGGGGCTCGAAGCCGTAAACAATTTCAATCCGCCGATAAGCTTCAAAAATTGACATCACGCTACACATTATTAAATATCTTGGTTATGAGATACTCAAAAAATCTGATTTAAGAACCATTGTAATCTGAAAAATATAACAAACATTTTGTAAAGAATTATTTTTTTAAATAAATGTAATAGTTTGGGAGATATCGTCGTGGGAAAGAAAAATTGTTGGAAAAATAATTAATTTTCAGCTGTAGTCGAACGGAGAAAATGAGGATTTTTGTTTTTTACTGCCATATAAGCCAATGTAAAAGTTCGTTTCTTTACTTATTTTAAAAATAGAAATTCTACAGAGAATTTAATGATTTTTGAATAAGATATGCTTCATGATTGGCTCTATCACGTGGTGTGGTTAGTTAAAAATTTTGATTTGTGCCTTTATATTCATTACGATTTTTTTACGACAAGTGGATTCCTAATCTACAGGGTGTCAGGTACATATCTGGCAAGGTCATACATTTTTCTCTAAAAGTGCCAACGGGCTGAAAGATCGAAATTTAATTGCACTCCACTAGAATATGGTCCTTAGGTCCTTACTGACACGACAGAAAAGAGAAATCTCTTTTAACCGCTTGTGCGCAATTCTAGTCAAGTTAAGTCTAATCCGCCGGACTAATACTAATTCTTATGTAAATGTACATAGTATATAGCTGTTTACTTTAAATAATAGCATAACATATATTACTGAGCGTAACATAAAACGAATATCCGCAAACAACCCTTATCCTTGATACACCCCTTTTAGTTAGAAGGGGAGATCTATGACACATTAAAATGGCTTTACACGATGTATACTTATATCTACAATTTTTTTTCAGTAGATTTTCACTTTATTCCAAACTTTACATTTGCTGAAAAATAGAAAAAAGTCACCTCATTTACTGTCGATATATTGGAAACATTTCGGACGATTTCAAATACTGTTTTCATTTCCGATATTTTTTGATAAGCTCGTATCAAATCATATGAGTTTTCTCTAACAAAAGGAATCGAAATAATCTTGTACTATATAGTTGGAATCTTACGAATAAAATCCAGTCGGTTTTGGATGATGAAGTGGGCAGTAAAACAGAGTAAGACACGATATATCTTTTTACATACTTTCACAAGAGTGTTAACCCGCTTGTACCGGCACCTAATTTATCAACGACTAACTGATGATTATGAGTTGAAGTGAATAAGGAGATATTTCCTGTCTTACTCATAGTTTATTGCTTAGTTCGCCATCCTAAAACGACTCAACTTTGGCGAATGAATGGTGTAAAATAATAAAAAAATCTTTGTTTTTATGTTTAAAATATATGTTTTATACTTAAAGTATAAATAAATTTAATATTTTGTAATAAGACTTCGGTACTTTGGCGATTTTTTACAAAAAAACTGACAGATTACCGGAAAAGTAAAAAAGTGGAATTCTATACCCTACTTCAGGACCTCATATAACTTTGCAGACTTCTAGGAGGGCTCATTTTTTTCATTATATGATATAGCTTACCGGTACTTTGGTTTTTCTGTATCTTAATTTCCCTAAGTTTGCAGAGCAAATATAAAAAACTAACATTTTTTTTTACTTTTTCTTACGCTAAATTTGAAACACAATATCTCATATTGTATTAGCTTTACAACAGAATGGACGAAAAAAAGTAATCAACACATAACTTCAATCAGGGCGCGGTTACTACATGTCATATTAATACAGCTTTTATTAAAAATAAGTACTTACCAAATAACAATCGATGGGCTTCTCCCGATTCATTTTATATGACTTTTGCAATTCTGTCTGTTTCAACGCGTGCGCTATGTGTAAAGCACTCGCGTCGAAACGTCCATATTGGTAAGAGGGCGAACTCTCATGATGATTGTTTTGGTAGTGGTTAGGGCTGTAGTGTTGTGGACTTCCGTGCCTCTCACCGCTGTATGGGGGTGAGTGAGGCTGGTGGGAGGTGCCATTTACGTGTGTTCTGACGTTCAAAACTGCAAGAAAAAAATGTAACTTATGTAACTTATGAAATGATCATTTGAATCTAGTTAATGTTAAAAACTGTTTATCTGATGTACTGGTGTCTTTGTTTATTATTATTTTATAGTAATCATCATCCTCTTTGAAGAGGATGTCAAGAAATTCCATCGCCAAATGAATGGCCAACAGAGTGAAGTAGAGACAGCGCCATCGCAGCATCACGTCGAGGACGGAATCTTACACGACGAAGTGACCCACAATGAGAACACTCTGTCGATCGGACAAGAGCGTAGACAGCACCCAAGGAGTGAACTCGATACATGGTCGGGCTTGAGAGTGGATGAAGTTGTAGCGATAATTCAACAGACGCATAGTTGGAAAGCATCTGGACCAAACAGGGTACAGAACTTCTGATTAAAACTCCTTAGTGCTCTGAACGAGAGCATAACATCCGTCAATAAAATGATAAGACACCCCGAAGCCCCAGAATGGCTAACTGCGGGAAGCTCTTTCCTCCTTTATAAAGGCAAGGATGCTAAGGATCATAAAACCTACCGGCCAATAATCTGCCTACCAACAATATACAAAATCATCACCGATGCACTAGGAAATAAAATCTACAACCACCTGTTAAAGTATCAGATACGCCCAGAAAAAAAGAAAGGTTGTAGAAAGGCTTCAGGAGGCTGTAAGGATCATCAAATCGATTGCAAAGAAACTGCACAGAAATCTTTCCTTGGCATGGGGTGGACTACAAAAGGCATTTGATAGCGTTCCCCATGCACTTGGATCGTTCCTTGAAAACTTACCGTGTGTGCCCAACAATAACAGACTTTGTGAAAACCACAATGAATAAATGGAAACCGGAAAGGGTACATAAGGATAAGGAACATGCAAATTAAAAGAGGAATATTCCAGGAAGATTCTCTCTCGCCTTTACTGTTTTGTCTGACACTCGCTCCCATCTCAAACCAACTAACTATAATTATTACTATGACTATTATTACCACTATAAAAAATGCTCCAATTAGTGTCAAGCAATTGATTTCTAAGCTTTACTAACCATGGTTAGTAAATCTCCAGCGAAAAACGACAGACGATGTGTATATAAATGGTCAGTCGATATAAATAAATACATTATTATTATTATCATTAGTTATCTTTACTAAAAAGATGCCAGTTAGGGATAAATTTGTAGAGTTTTCTTGTAAATGAAATACATAAAACTCCTAGATAAAATAAAAGTTTGCAAGTTAATGAAAGTATTTCATAATATTGGTGACAGGTATTTAATGCAACTAAAATCATACTTATTTTATTCATAGAAAGCTAATGCATAGGAAAATTCTCTTTCATCGCTACCAGCACCATATAAAATTAAAAATTTGTTACTGTCCATGTGAAAACAACATAATTTCAGAATAGATTCTCTATTTTAGTGACATGCATTTCCTGGTTGGAAAATAAAAATAATTCTACTTAAATATCATAAATTTTCAATATTTGTAGCAACAATGTTTTTGATTAAAGCGGAGATACAGTTGCCAATTATCATATTATTATTAAATAATATTTTTTACCACAAAATAATATGGATGCAATATTAATCGCCTCATTAATTACAGTACATAATTTTTATTAAAACACTTTGATACAGGTACTCTCATGTACATAAAAATGTGTGATGTGATCGCTGATCATTCGTTTGGAATGTTACTTTCTCCGTCCCACCCATACCAATATTGAATGTTACTTTTTTATATGTTTAAAATTGATCAATTAACTACACACAATAAATTTCGATTACAGAAAAAGAAATCCTTATTGTAAACATTAATATATATCAAAATACAAATTATGTTTTTTTCGTAAAAAATATGCTTTCTTTGATCGGCAGTTAACAACGCGGAACGCTTTTAAGTTTCAAACAAGTGGATAAAGATTTCTACATAAAAGATATATTTTAATTCAATTATTGAATTTTCGATCAAATAATTATATTTCTTAGATGCTTCTAACAAAAATAATTTGGACTTTATGTTTTAAATTTCGAGAACATAACTTACTATTTTGGAATGAGTTCATTTAAAAACTATAGATTTCTGACTGGCCCAGCATCGCTGGTGGGTCCTCAGCAGCGTTACCACATTTGGTAGATTTTTATTTCTTTTTAGTAGAATTTTAAGGATTTTTGTAAAGTTTGGTAGGTAAAATTTGCTGGCAGATTTCTGATAATTATTATCAGAAATCTACCAGCAAATTTTACCTACCAAACTTTAAAAAAATCCTTAAAATTCTACTAAAAAGAAATAAAAATCTACCAAATGTGGTAACGCTGGTCCTCAGAGCTTATTTGCGTACTTTGTTTTTTTTTTATCTATTTATTATACATCGGCCTATTTCCGCTACCAGGGCCTATCACCCACGCCAGGGGACGAGCTAAAAATTTTGCCGAACCTCTTATCTGTTGAAGAGTAGAGATCTTTTACTTGCCTAACATTTAATAGACAAGAGACCGACTGCTTTACATCCCCTCCGAAGGATTAGTATATCCACTACGTAATCCTCGTCTTGAAAAGACATAGCTTCGCGTATAGGCTACAGATGGTACCGAGTGGATTTTTCTCGGAACAAGTCGGAACTGTTCCGGGTAAAAAAGTATACCTGTTCCAAAAACCTGTTCCGATTCCGACCTGCGCCGAGTCCGACATTAGTGATTGCCCGTTCTTTCGCACTCGCAGCTCCATATGCTCCATAATGACACCGCTTTCTTTTCAAGTGCTTGGAGTCCTGATTTTTTTGAAACAAGAATGCTGATTGGTTGATGAAAGTTGAAAACTGACATGTCAATTATGCTCCATTCACAGTTTTGAGCTATTGAAAAGAAAGCGGTCAATACAAAATACGTCCTGTATACCAAAACCGATATGAACTAGTATTTGAACTCTGAATAAGAGTAGAGGGTGTCGATGATGTGTCTTATAAATTAGTATACTTTTAATTTGTTTTGTAATGCGATTTAGTGAGTATTTCATTTCTAAGTTTTTCCATTTCTTCAATTCATTTTATTGTTATATACATGCATGGAAATAAGTCAAAATATTCACCTAATGCTTCACCTCGAATTAAAAAATGCTATAGCTACATTTTTGTAATACTTAACACTAATTAAACAGAATTTATTATTATTATATACATCCCACACAAGTACTACCACTACCACCAATACCAAAAAGTCCGCCAGTCTGATCTGCTCACTCCACTCCGGTTCCGTGTCCGAAGGTACAACCTTATCATGTGCTCAGAGCTCCGCTCAAACGGATGACAGTCCAGCGGAGTCGGAACTGGTATTTTCTAAATCTGAGAACTGTTCCGCGGAACTGTTGGCTCGGACCTGTTTCGAAAGAACAAGTTCGGTTCTTTCGTACCATCTCTAGTATAGGCTGATATACAAGCTGCTAGAATGGGACGAGATCGCTATGTTGCCCCAGATGGGTACTCACCCATCCAAGTACTAACCGCGCTGTACGTAGCTTCACTGTAAACATCGATATATGTCAAGTCAAGTCAAGTCAACATTGCTTTATTTATAATAAAATTACAAACATGTGGTGCCTCCCCAAAACCTGACGCGGAGCCAGCCAGACAACCACGGCGCGTGAAGCCATGGCGAATGTAGAGATGGACAGGGCTGGTCCGGTTCGTCCTAATGACAAAAAAAGTTAAAACTCCTATGCGCCTGTGGCGGATTTAAAATTAATTAACAGTTTGATTAAAAATAATACATAAAAGTACTTAAAAATAAATAAAAACAACGCTTTAAAACTGTCGCTATTGTGCGCATACAAACACTTAGAAATGTTGATTGCTGACACAGGAAAAAGAACTCAACAAAAAAAAACCCATTCGAAGCAATTACGTCCTGGTGGTCTTCCAGGAAAATGTGGTTGAAATAAAGGTTGTCATTTAAAAGGTTGGGATTTTTATGAATGTATCGGTCTAAAGGGAATTTAGAATAAAAAGGAGACAAAAAGAGCAAAAAGGACAAAATGGATAAAAACGTAGACAAGTAGAACATACAGGGTGTCCCACGACGAACTGCGGCGATCGATATCTCGAAAAGTAGATATTTTAAAATTTTGAAAATTTGGTAGTACACTAATGTCGATGAGGGTAACTCGGCTAAAATATTCTCAAGATGATGGAACTTCCGGTTATACCGGAAGTAGATGTCAACTTGCTTATTTTAAATGGGACACCCTATAGGTTATTACATTTTTGGATTCTACGCAAAATTCTAGACCGATTTTGTGTATCATGTATTTTACCTAAGTCTCTCCTTTTTGACATATTTCAATTTTTATATAAAAAATGACGTTTGCAAGTCCTAAAAGAATTATCAATTTTTCCTATAAGGAAGCCTTTATCATCTAATTTGGGTTGGATTCTTTGTTGAGAAAGACCTACTTTAATAGTATTTTTATAATATTTTGATAAGAATTAATACAGAGTGTTCAAAAAATAAGAGTAAAAAATGAAATTGAGAAAACTGTCAAAAATCAATTTTTTCAAATGGAAACCTCCAATTTTTATAATCTTATCTTATTTACCATTAAAAATAGAGATGGTACCGAGTGGATTTTTCTCGGAACATGTCGAAACTGTTCCGGGTAAAAAAGTATACCTGTTCCAAAAACCTGTTCCGATTCCGACCTGCTCCGAGTCCGACATTAGTGATTGCCCGTTCTTTCGCACTCGCAGCTCCATATGCTCCATAATGACACCGCTTTCTTTTCAAGTGCTTGGAGTCCTGATTTTTTTGAAACAAGAATGCTGATTGGTAGATGAAAGTTGAAAACTGACATGTCAATTATGCTTCATTCACAGTTTTGAGCTCTTGAAAAAAAAGCGGTCAATACAAAATACGTCCTGTATACCAAAACCGATATGAACTAGTATTTGAACTCTGAATAAGAGTAGAGGGTGTCGATGATGTGTCTTATAAATTAGTATACTTTTAATTTGTTTTGTAATGCGATTTAGAACTGTGAGTATATGGATGTCTATTCCGAAAATTTTTAGTTTTCGAAGTATTGCCAATTCAATATTTTTATATGGGGATTTTGCTATAGTTCAAATACTCTTAGTTGGCTATGACGGCGTTGGGTGCAAAACAAATGTATGTAGCTGTCACTTTCCATTTGACAAGTATTAATAATCATGCCGAGGCGCTTAAATTATACGCTCGAGGATGAGTTGGAGATGATTAGCATTGAAGAAGACAAACTTTTCCTTTTAAACCAAAGAAAAAAGGCCAGATGATGAACAAGTACAGGAATTGGAAACCCTTCACTTTTTAAAATGAAAAAAATATACTTATCATGACTTGATTTTTACAGTTTTAATTTATACTGGATATCCGCTGTATGCCCTGCTGTACAGCATACTGTAACAGATACGTCCTATGTATGTCTAGTAGATATTCCTAAGGCTTTACAATGGATAATCTATGGATCTTCAAAGTTATAGCAAAAAAATATCCATAGGATATCTTATGTGGTCCATATGTGTTCCTTTAGCATATCCGCTTTATGTCTTTCATGTCCAATGCAGATATCCATAGGACGTATATAGGATGTACTTGTGCTTTCTGGGAGTCTTAAGCTGAACCTGAATTTGGTACTTAGTTATTTTGTAAATAAATTCATTTTAGGACTCCTCAATTTCTAGCATAACCAGAAGTAGATCATCGAAAGAATGCAAAGACTTAAAATTAATATTTTCTTCGATATATTGGCTTTTGATGTTTCATGCATTATTCCTTCTGCTGTTTGCGAAATCTTATAAAAATATTCTTTACTGAATGCAAACATGGAATTGGAATCAATCCATTAAAATAATTTTGAGTTAGTTATTACATATTTCTTATTTCTGTTATCTTTTTGGATTTTTTCGATTTTTTATAAATTTCGCTACAGCTCCTGTCGCCATAAAAACTGCTTGCGTATATATGGTTCATATTGGTTAATTTGAGGTAAATTATCATTTTCTCTTAGTGTAAAATGGTTATTAGATATGGAAAAATTCAATTTTAAAAATGGGCCTTACGCCATTTTCCTTCCGATACCGGGACCAGCATTAGACCCACTCCGTTGATCTTTGTTAGGGCTACAGTTTATCATAGTGCAAGAAAATTCAGATTGAATCGAAAAAAATACCAGCTGTTATGGTATTTGCTCCTTGTGGTGTATTATAATTTCTTTTTCAATTTTTTATAGGTTGGTGTACTACATTGGATGTTTAATTCAATTTAATATTTCTAAGAGCAATTAAAGTATTGACATTTTCGGATCAGTATTATTTAATCCAATATAATTTAAAATATAATCGGATTATAATGTCCTATTTCATTTGTATATTTAAACTTATAAGTCTGTTAAATAAATCAGTTTAACAATAAGACATTGACCCACTTAATATTAGAAAATGAGAAATGCTTTTCTAATTTTCAAACATATTTTCAACATACCCACCACACACTGTGTAAGTGTGTAGTGTAGTACACAAGTACTTACATAGTACATAGTGTAGTGATAAGGCCATCATAAAAAAAACTTTGTTAACTGAAACAAACAAACTAATTACCTATATGTTTACATCACACCGTTTTAATTTATTAATGCAAACATTTGGTAATTATTTCTTAGTTAAAAATAGATATCCCTCTTATACCTACATTTTAATTGTAAATATGATGTAATACAAAGTGACCTTTCAAATCACAGTTTATTATAAATATATATTAATGCACACCTACCGGTTGCCTGTGAGAATAACAATATTTTA
Organism: Rutpela maculata; assembly: GCA_936432065.2. NCBI lineage: Eukaryota > Metazoa > Arthropoda > Insecta > Coleoptera > Cerambycidae > Rutpela > Rutpela maculata. The sequence goes on along the minus strand of OW386285.2, from coordinate 348,374,908 downwards.
ATTGTTAGAATCTACCTTGAGTTTATATATGGGTACCGTATCTTTACTTAGAACAATTGAAACGTGGAAAATAGCAGAAGACAAACGATCATTTTGTATTTTAATGATTGAAACTATATATAGATAAGAAAGCAGATAAACTATAGGTATTAATAAAACGCAAAAAGTGGCACTGCATCCCCCACCGGGTGTGTGTTTTGTTCTCGCTCAGCGCGCCAGCGCTCAGTTTCGCTGATAAAAGGTCAATTTTAACCGAGTTCAAAATTTTTAAAAAAGAGGAGGTTCTCACTTCGACCCGTGTGTATGGTTTCTTATGTTTCTTCAATCAATACTCTGGGTTTTGGCTTAAGTAATTTATACGAAATCTTGCTCAAACTATAAGGTATGGTTCGGCGGTGGTCCCATAATAGTTTTATCAAGCTATACCTAGTCTAAGGTGAGCAAGAAATAAGATTTTTTTTAGTTGCAAAGGACCCCGGAACAAAACCCATGAAAATGTTGATTCGGTGGAATCGGCTGAAATTTTGGTATTTTGTAGTTCAAGTCATGCTGATCAAAAGTTCTTATCACATCGAGCCAATCCTATGGACAGTTTTTGAGATACAGCTTGTCAAAATTAGGTAATTTGCGTCATTTTAGACATTCAAGGACTTTTTACTCTTAAACTATTAACTTTAGCAAAAAATTGCAAGGGTAGAAATATTTTTGTACAAGTCCAGTGGAGCTCAAGAATTTTTTTCAGAATTTTTTAATCAATTTTTAGGTTAGGTAAAATATACATATGTCATATTTCGGCATGCTTCGGTGGGATTGGCTGAAATTTTGCTATTTTGTAGTTAAAGTCATGCTAATCAAAAATTCCCATTGCACTGAGTCTATCCTATGAGTGGTTTTCGCTCCAGGAGTGCCTGAAGGTCTTAACAACGAGGTAACGGGTAATCTATATGTACGTGTTTATGAATGGCTGCCAGCGTGTTTGTGTACTGTGTGTATGCATTTGTGTGTATGTATGTGCCAGTGTATACAGGGTTCTCCGGAAATATCGATGACAAACATCTGGTGCAGATTCTACATGCAAAAATATGTTCGCAAATACCTTGAGCTACGGCCCTTTGAAAATGGCACCCAAAAATTGATTATTATTTTATATTTCAGAAACCTTTTGATTTACAGGAACGTGAATTTATACGCATATTGAACAATAATACAAGCTTATTTTTATAGTATTTTTAAAAAATATTTTTTACCGTAAGTGATATTGAGGGGGGCTGTCGATATTTTGCATTAATTTCTTGTCTTTTATTTTTTTTTCACTTTGGTACAAGAATTTCATTCACTAATTAAAAATACACAAAATATGTCCCCTTTCATTTTAGTCGTAGGACTAGTGTGAGAAAAATTGTTCTAATGAGTTTGATGCGGAACCGCTGAAAACACAAGTGTATTATAGTTTTTGGGGTATGCATGAAAATCACAAAAAATATCCATCAATGATTCTTCTTCGAACGATACATGATGCTCGAAACAGAGCACTTGTTCCTGAAAATCTTATGGATGTTCTCAATATTTAAAAACTAAAAAAAGTATTAAAAAACAACAAAAAGTAAAAATAAACAGACAGAAAATGAAACCAAAAAAACGGGATCACCCTGGTTGGCAATGAGAACGCTCTCATAAGAAACATAGTGCCGGTAAGAGCAGGTTCCTTGATAAAAATAATCACACACACATGCACGCACACACACAAACACGCTGGAAGCCATTCATAAACACGTACATATAGATTACCCGTTACCTCGTTGTTAGAATTTCAGGCACTCCTGGAGCGAAAACCACTCATAGGATAGATTCACTGCAATAGGAATTTTTGATCAGCATGACTTTAACTACAAAATAGCAAAGTTTCAGCCAATCCCACCGAAGCATGCCGAAATATGTCATATATATATATTTTACCTAACCTAAAAATTGTAAAAAAATTCTGAAAAAAATTCTTAAGCTTTATTGGACTAAAACAAAAATATTTCGACCCTTGCAATTTTTTGTCAAAGTTAATAGTTTAGGAGTAAAAAGTCCTTGAATGTCTAAAATGACGCAAATTACCTAACTTTGACAAGCTGTATCTCATAGCCATAGGATTGGCTTGATGTGATAAGAACTTTTGATTAGCATGACTTGAACTACAAAATACCAAAATTTCAGCCGATTCCACCGAATCAACATTTTCATGGGTTTTGTTTCGGGGTCCTTTGGCAAAAGTGCTAGTATTAAAAAATTCTTTCATCGATATCGTATTAAAATAAAAAACCGCTGCCTAAGGAATCACCACTTCCACATCCAGACTTCCTATCTAAGTATCTTACAACGAAAATACTATAATTGCACTCCACTAAGTAGAGATAATTGTTTATGGAACTTTAATGGTATAATATTTGAAATCATGTACCAGAAAAACCCATAAAATGATATGCCCCATCAGTAGTAGTAGGAGTGGTGGTGGTGGTGAATGAAGTGAAAAAAATTCTTGATGACTGATTCTTGTACACACACTAAGTCACAATATTTTTTCACCCACTTTAATAATGGTGGTAATAGAGGTGGCTATTGCCAAAAATGTTTTTGAGACCTTAGCTCCTCTTATATTTATTAAATACCAATTTCATGCACTCTTAATTGCTTGATTTACCTATATATCTCAATTTACCCTTCAACTTTGCAACGCAATAAGATCAATATATAATCTAGTTCCAGATCTCGTTAAAATACATTCGTGTGCCATATTTAAGTCAATACCTTAAACGGTTCCAGAGTAATCATGAGCACCAAACAGATACCAGACTGACAGACAGACCGACGCGACAGAAAAATTTATTTTATTCAAACTTAACATATTGACGTTTCATGACATTCTAAGCCTAGTTGTACAATGAAAATTTTCAAAAATTTTTCTTGCGTTAGTATACTTCAACTAGATGTGCAAGTAATACGCAGAAAATGGCATGATAAAGATATAAAACATCATTCTGTGCCGTGGACTACACGATAGAAGTAAAGCCTCTACTTCAAGCATTTTCTTCAATGGAACCCACTACGCATCCATATTACTCGAGATAACCCATTGTGTATCTAATTTACCAGAGGAAAGCCACTACGCATTCATACTTCTTGAAGAAATCCACTGCGCATCCATTTTACTTGAGGAAACCCACTACGCATCCATATCACTTGAGGTAACCCACTGCGCATCTATACTACTCGTGGTAACCTACTGCGCATCAATGGTTCTCAAGAGAAGCCACTGCGCATCCATAATACTCGGGGAAATCTACTGCGCATCCATACTATTTGAAATAACCCACTGCGCATCCATTTTACTCGATGAAACCCACTACGCAACCATATCACTTGGGGTAACCTACTGCGCATCTATACTACTCATGGTAACCTACTGCGCATCAATGGTACTCAAGAAAAGCCACGGCGCATTCATAATACTCGGAGAAACCAACTGCGCATCCATAATACTTGAAATAACCCACTGCGCATCCATTTCACTCGAGGAAACCCACTGCGCATACATACTACGCGGGGTAACCTACTGCGCATCTATGATACTCTAGAAAGGCCACTGCACATCCAAAATACTCGAGGAAACCTACTGCGTATCCAAACTACTAGAGGCAACCTACTGCGCATCGATGGTACTCGAGGAAAGCCACTGCGCATCCATGCTACTCGAAGTAACTTTAATAACTATAGTACTCTAAAAAAGCCACTGCGCATTCAAAATACTCGAGAAAACTTACTGCGCATCCATACTACTAGAGGTAACCTACTGCGCATCGATGGTACTCGAGGAAAGCCACTGCGCATCCATACTAGTCGAAGTAACTTTAATAACATGATATTTGAAATCGCCTACCCCAAAAACCTATTATAAAACGATATGCCACATCGGTAGTAGGGGTTGGGGGTGGTGGCAAAGGGGTGGGGGTGGGGGTGGATTAAGTAAAAAAAAAATTAGGCTTACGTTCTTGTATACACGCTAAATTACAATTTTATTTTTTTCACCCCTTTAATAATGAGGTGGGGGTAGTAATGGGGGTGGCTAATGCCAAAAAATTTTTTGAGACTTTAAGTTCTTTTATATATACTAAATACCAATTTTATGGACTCTTACCGGCTTGATTTACCCCCATTTACCCCAATTTACCCCCCAACCCTTTGACGGAACAAGATGAAAATATAATCCAGTTCCAGATCTCGTTAAAGTACATATGTGTACCAAATTTCAAGTCAATATCTTGAACGGTTCCAGAGTAAACGTGCGCACAAAAAAAGTTACAGACAGACCGACAGAGAAATTTTTTTTCGCTCAAACTTAAAATCTCGACGTTTCATGACATTTTAAGCCTATTTGGACAATAAAAAATTTTAAAAATTTTTTGTCGTTACTATACTTCCACTGGATGTGGAAGTAATTGAGTAGTTGGGTATTTTAGGAGCAGCTGATATCGAATATGTTGTCAAAACAACTTGAATTGTTTTGCGATCTTCGCTTTAGAAACGTCAAATTATAGGAATATTCTGAAATTCATTTATTTAAATATGGAAGGTGAGGACAGTCGTAGTCGTAGTTCTACGACTCAGAAAAGCATAATGTGCAACGCGTGTGAAAGGCACTTTTCATACTCGTGTGACAATGTATCGCACTCGCGCTAAAAGGGCTATTTTTAACACTTGTTGCACAATACAGGATGTCCAAAATTGAATATTTCGGTGGATGGTTCTACATCCAAAAATATGAAGAAAAGTTCATATGGGGTTCTGAAACGCTTCCCAACAGAGCTACGCCCCTCCGAAGGTGGTATGAGAACGTATTGTTTTCCTTTAAATCCTGATTGAAAAGCTCGATATAAAAAGGGCGACTGATCAATTGCGCCTTCAAAAAATCAGTTTGTTAGATAGAAATGTCATTATTAATAAATTGTGCCATCAAACCTGTAAAGTACTGAAAACTACTAAAAAAATGGAACACTATTCTTTTGAAGCAATGGCGGATAAGCATTTCATGTATGATAAGGGCAACTGGAACGCTTCCAAAGCGCGTAGGCTCTATGAAGAATCATTCACTGATGATAGACAGATTCCCTATGACATAACCTCTACCACTCGCACCGTAGAAGCAGAGGTGTAGCTAAGCTACATGGGGCCCTGGGGCGATATATATTTTGGGGCTACTATAGACAATAGTGGCAAAAAAAACAAAAAGTATAAACAATGTTTTTTTCAAATTGATCGCCTTCAAAAATCTTCACTTGTATCAGTGTATCTCTATTTACGAATATTCCATATTCTAAGATTTGGCGGGATGGCTGATAATTTCAATTAATGCACCAACAGGGTATTATTTTCCTGGTAACATTCATATGGTGCACAACATGAAGAGAATTTCACAGTAGTTTCCTTCACTATGTTAAATAAATAGTAGAAGCTACTAAAAAGGTTGGAACAAATATTTTTGAACTTTACTCATTTTTACTAATATCTACCTACCTATTAGTGGAAAGTAGCAAGGCACTGCACCTGATTACCTAATATCAATTTGAAATCGGTGCAATAATTTCTAATTTCAAAAATACATTTTGCACCGATTTCAAATTGATATTAGGTAATAAAACACAGTTCCTTGCTACTTTCCACTAATAGGTAGACAGATAATAGTAAAACTTGGTGAAATTTTATTTCTTACTTTTTAGAGATATTTTTTGAAGTCGGTTCGATTTTTTTAATTTGTTTCATAGTGAAGGGAATTATTGTGAAATTCTCTTTATGTTGGGCACCATGTGAATGTTACTAGGAAAATAATACCCCTGTTGTTTGTGAATCAATTGAAATTACCGGCGACTTCGCCAAACCTTTGAATATGGAAAATACATTCCACTATTCGCATATAAAGATTCATTGATATAAGTGACACGACAGAAAGTAGTAATTGTTTCGGACTGATCAGCATCGACCGTGTCCTGCGATAAACCTAAAAAGCTCGCGTTAACTCCGGGAAGACGGGAAGTTCCGAGTTGGTATATACAGTAGAAACCACACCACTGCGAATGCACGATATTATTATTAATATTTCTGGGAGACCACACCGCTGCGAATACGAATACAGTGCGATATTAATATTTCATGGGACCCGGGAGGGGCCTAAAAGCAGGCCCGTTGAGAAGGGGGGACGGCCGGTACAAATTACCGGGGCCCGAGCGCAGTCAAGGGGCCCCTGGCCGTGTTAAAAAATTGCCATCTCAAAGTATGTTAAAAAACTACTACTACTATTTCCGAATGTTGTGGCTTTACGTATCTGTTGTACTCTACCAGTCACTGTTGCGCAAGGAGAACGTGCTTTTAGTACGCTAGCATGCTTAAGATCTACTATGTGTCAAAGACGGTTGACAAGTTTAGGCACATTAGCTGTGGAAGCAGTTTCGTAACTGTTACGGCTTGGTGGCGTAGTGCTTAAGGTGTTAGACTTGCGACTCGGGGGTCCCGGGTTCGAATCCTGGCTAGGGTATGGATGTGTAGTGGCGTTTTTCACGTGTTGCCGAGACGGTAGCAGTGGGCTAGACTGCGGTTGTGTGAGAGACAACACGGTCTAGTCGCTCTCCTCTCCTGAGTTCGAGTCTCAGCTGCGACAGATGACAATGTCGCAGGCATGGGTGTTGCGATGTTGTCTATGTGTGTGTGTCCGTACAGGTTGAGTGGCAGAATAGCCTACGGCTAAATTCCGCCACGACATTAATATAAATAAGACGATAAAAATTAAAAAAAAAAACTGATTGTAAACTGTAAATAAAATAAGACGATAAAAAATAAAAAATAATAAAAAATAAAACCAAAATTGATTGTAAACTGAAGTAAATAAAATAAATAAAATGATAAAAAATGACTTGTAAGCCACAGCTAAATAAAATAAAGAGTACTGCAATTTGGCCATTTGGAAGCAGTTTTGGCAAGAAAGACTGATTTTCAGCCTGTGATCGACCTTTTTGCTAGTTGCAAAGCGCGAAAGGCGTTAATTTAGAATTTAAGTTTGAGTTCATTATGAGTGACAATTTAGTTGGGTTATCTTGTTCTGTGTTGTTTTATTTGTTTGATTTATTTCTGATCTTTATTTTCAGTTGAGACAAGTTTCTACTTATGTTTTAGTTTTTTTTAATAAATATTTTGATTTATTTGGGTATTTAAGTAATAATATAAGCACCATCGACATCGCTATGTATAGCTGCTCTTAAAAAATATATGTTTAAAAATGTGGGGCCCGGCAAAATCTCTTGTACTAGGGCCCACTTTGGCTCTCGACGACCCTGCCTAAAAGTCTGGGATCCAGGGCAACTGTCCGAATTACACGTGCATAGCTACGCTTCTGCGTAGAAGTAGAGGAAAGAGTCCTGGAATCGGTAGCAGTTAATCCAGGAACCAGCACCAGGAGAATTGCTATGCAGAGGGTATTCCGAAAAGCAAAATTTGGAAAGTTCTTCGTGAACAGCTGCTTCATCCTTACCACGTACAGGGAGTCCAGGCATTAAAACCTGAGGATTTTCAGTCCAGAATGGAATTTTGTCAATGGTTGAGGCGAAATTGGCTCGAGGACCCTAATTTTATAACTAGAACACTTTTCACCGATGAAGCCGGTTAGGGATAGAATAACCAATTTCCACAATTCTCATGTGTGGGCTAACGAACATCCATGCATATCAAATTTTTTAATCGGGGCATCAAGATAGATTTTCCATCGATGTTTGGATGGGAATACTTGGTGACCATTTGATAGGACTTTATGTTTTGCTAAATCCTTGAAACGGTCAAAAGTATCTAGATTTCCTGGAAAATATTTTCGATAACTTGCTCGACAATGTGGCATACTATTTTATATATAACGTGCATTTTATGCACGATGTGGCACCGGCACATTTTAGTTTGAAAGTTAAGGCACATTATCATGAGTGATGGATACGACCAGATGGCCCTGTAGCTTGGTCTCCTCATTCTCCGGATTTAAGTCTCCTTGACTACTTCGTATGGTTCTATTTAAAATCTTTGGTTTATGCAGTCCCTGTTCGAGAATTGGAGCATATGGTGGTAGATGCATGCGAACTCATAAGAAATAAACTTGGTATTTTCGGAAATGTAAGGAGATCTATAAAAAATCGTGTGAGAAGCTGCATCGAATAAATGGGCGCCATTTTAAACACCTTTCATAATGATAAATAATAAACATGTGATAAGACTTCAGTTCACTTTAATAATGTATGTACATTTAATGTCATTTCTATCTGGTCGAAACAGGCCAACTTTGATTTTTCTTGAAGGCGCAATTGACCAATCGCCCTTTTTGCATCGAACATTTCAATCGGGTTTTAAAGGAAAACGATATCGTTCTACGAATTTTCACCAAGAAACATCGCCATCATCATTTTCTTTAAAAATTCGTCTTAGTCCAGTCAACGGAGCGCTAAAATGTCCAAAATCTCTAACTTGAGTGCTAATGAATGGATTTTGATGTAACCTTGTGCAATGTGTTTGTAATGACGTTAATAAAAAAGTTAAAAAAAGATTAGAGTATGAAATGATCAGAAGAAAACACCCCTTTTATCACAGGTTCCGTAACTTGTAGAATCAGGTCAAAAATGAAAAAAAAAAACAATGTATATACCTTTTCTGGCTCCAAATAAGATGTTTTTACTCTTGTGAATTTTTTTCGAAAAATGCATATTTTTTGAGTTATGGCCACTCAAAAATTCCTTAAAATGTGGTAGGGCAAATGTAAAAGTTGAAAAAACATCTGAAAAAATTCAGGTGAATATATCATCGAAATATAAGACTTTTTTATTAGCAACTTTTCTGTAAAGTACGTTTTCACCGAGTTTTTCCGGAAAAATATGAAAAACTACCTCTATTTTTGACATTGAAGCGCTTTAAAAACATGTAATTTAAAATTTTTGAAAAATTCAGACGTATGCATTGAGACCTTCTAAACATTTTTTTTAGAATATTTTTGTAACTTGCTAATTTTCCGAGTTACAGACAGTTTTCACGATAAATAATGTACTACATTTTTTGCACATTAATACATGAAAATTCGAAAAGTAAGCCTGATTTATATATATTATTAAAAAAAAAATATGAAACCTATATAGTTATACCATCCTTAAAGGTTCAATATAATTTTTAAATTGAAAATGAGAAAAAAATGTAGTACATTATTTATCGTGAACAAGTGCCTGTAACTCAGAAAATTAGCAAGTTCCAAAAAATTCCAAGAGACCAAAAATGTTTAGAAGGCCTCAATGCATACGTCTGAATTTTTTCAAAGTTTTACATTTTATATTTTTAAAGCGCTACAATTTCAAAGAGAGATAGTTTTTCATGTTTTTCCGGAAAAACTCGGTGAAAACGCACTTTACAGAAAAGTTACAAATACAAAAAGGCTTGTATTTCGATGATACATTCACCTGAATTTTTTCAGATTTTTTTTTAACTTTTGCATTTCCCCTCCCCCATTTTTAGAAATTTTCGAGGGGCTATATCTCGAAAAATATGCATTTTTCGAAAAAATTCACATAATTAAAAACGTCTTATTTTGGTCCAAAAAAAAAAAGGTAAATACATTGTTTATTTTTCATTTTTGACCTAATTCTACAAGTTACGAAACCCCTTCCGATCATTTCCTACTCTAATCTTTTTTTTTAACTTTTTTATTAACGTCATTATAAACACATTGCACAAGGTTTTATCAAAATCCATTCATTAGCACTAAAGTTAGAGGTGAAACCCCCCGTTGACACTGGACTATCTGGGAAATCATATTTAAAGTCAAAAATAAAAAAATCTCAAAGCAAAAAAGTGTGGGCATTTCGTACTGGTCAGTTTTTTTACCACATGTACGATATTTCAACTAGTAGTGGTAGTTTTTAATATAATTAGGAAAAACCATATTTGGAGAGGCGTAGCTCCGTTAGGAAGCATTTCCCGACCCCCTTCATATGAACTTTGCTTCATATTTTTGGATGCAGAACCACCCACCGAACGTTATTTCCGGACACCCTGTATACTATTCTGTCTGTACGGTTCAACTGAAAGGAGAAAATCAATCAATATTGGTGGAAAACGGTTATTAAAAGTGACGGTCATTGCACGAGGCGCTTATTAGGTTCACAAGATTAATTATAATTAATAATAAACTTATATTTAGTATTAAAAGAGCTGCATAAAAGTTCCAGCGGACGCCTATGCTAACGTGAAACTCACCTTCTCCTTCGAAGCTCCCCCTTCCAGGTCCCCGGATCTGTTCATTGACGAAATTCGAAGACTTCGGCACGTTCAGCGCCGACCTAATTCCGACGGACGACCCGTCGAGATGACCGGGCCCGATTTTGGGCACGTGACTGTTGCAATACACCTCCTTATCCTCCTGCCTGTGCTGATTGTTATAGTAAGTCTTTAATGTCAGTTTCGTACCGCAAACCGCGCACTTAAAACACCCACTGTGGAAGAAGGTGAAGTCCTTAAGAGGCCCGACGCGGTCCACCTGATAGACCGTTTCGTTGCACCTGAGACACGTACTCTCGTAGAAATTAGGGCGGTACATCGCTTTGTACGAATTCTGCAACATTTTTTTGTTTTCATATGATGCACCGGGTTTGCTCTAATTAACGCTGGCTCGGCCACTGTAATTGTTTTTCATTAACACACTTTCCGGCTTCGCATGGGCCTCGCTGCAAAAGAAATCAGATGTTTAATATCGTAATTGGTTTCACAATGATTTTTAATTTATGTGTTAGAACAGGTAGAAATGGAGATGGTCGGTTTCGCAATGATTGCATTTATAAATGAATCGAATGAGATGGTTGAATGCCATTGAAAATTAATCAAGATTATAATAGTACAGGCAAAATATATGAAAATTCGCCTCAAAAAGGAATAGCACCATTAGTCCAATTTTTGGATATGTCTATCAAAATAGAAAGAAACCGATGAGTCCCTAGTTGCATCTTGGAAGGAATATATTTAAAATAGTTAATTTGGGCGGAATTACGGTCTTTCATCACTTACACAAAATACGCAATAAAAAAGTAGCCAAAACTTTGATTCATTTGTTTTTTTTTTGTTACTGTACTATAAAAGTTGATCTAGATACAGCGATTTAAAATGGTAATAGACCATTTTAAATCGCTGTTTTGGGCAGAATTATGGTTTTTTGGCATTTCGGAAAAACCGCATTAAATAAAAATATCAACTAAGGTGAAGAAGGGTAAATGTGATAATGGTTCACAAAGAGAAAACTTTATATCTTTTGGAGTATCATCTATCTATGGGAATATTAAAGACATTTGCAACCTTAGTTAGAATTACAGAATTCTGTAAAAATATAGTGAAATATGTTTGCCACTACATCTTAGTTGGCATTAAATCTAATATTAACTAGTGAATCAACAGATGTATATTTGCTGCCGCATAAAATATTTGTTTTGTTCAGAAAATATGTCTTTCTAGTTTTCCCTATTAAGTATATGTGTACAAATTGTACATGCATCCAGTTTTTATGGGCTATATTACATTTACTGAAAGGAGCATGTCGAGGTTTATGTAATATAAACATACGGGGCTATTGAACTTGCTGTTTCACATTAACCCTTTTTACACAAAAGTCGTGGTGAGGACTTATAAACGGAAGCAAAACGTACCCCAACGTAATTACAACGAAGAAGATTTGAGAATTACTGTTAACGAAGTCAAGGCTGGTGGATTAACAATTTATAGTGCCTGTAGAGAGTACAATATTTCTTATCCTACTGTTTACACAAATGTTAGAGGATCCAGGGAAAAAATACAAAAAGGTAAAGGGCGCTCGACATGTTTTGCCTTTTACGGAAGAGGAAAAATTAGCAATTGGATTGAAGACTCCAGAAAAATGGGGGTTGGTTTAATACGGATAGAAGTATTGGAAACGGTTGGTCAATATATAAAAAGCATCAGTATTAAGACTAGTTTCAAAGACGTGATTCCGGGTGAGGATTGGTTTTTGGATTTTAAGAAAAGACATGGACTAAGCCTGAAGATACCTCAGAACGTAGAATATGCAAGGAAGAAGACTTTTGATCCCATATTGCGTAGGATTATTTCTGCATTTTAGAGGAAACTTTAAATCAGCTTTTACGTAATAATCTTGAAAGAATTTGGAATCTCGACGAGAGCAACTTATGTATAGATACACAAAAAACTAAAGTGGTGGGTGAAGGTAAAGGAATACTACCATTCTTTTAATGTGCAACGCTGCTGGAGAAAAGGCTGATCCCTTAATTATATATAAAGGAGTAATCATATGAGACCAGTAGATGGCTGATGAAGGCAAGTGATATCGAGGAACAGTGTATGCAGCCACTAAGAAAGGGTGGAGGGAAACGGCCATTTTCACCAATTATTTGCTTATAATGATTTTACCTACTATAATATATGATGGCCATTCGACACAATGTCAGCTTAGCTCCTATTGAAAAGATCATGCAAGAAAATATCACAATTATAAAATTGCCTCCACATGCCAGTCACTTGCTTCAGTCCCTCGATCTAGCAGTTTTTAAATATTTCAAAACAAAATGGGGCGAGAAGCTGGTTTTATGGCAACGCCAGTACACAGGGCTAAAATAGCCGAAACAAAATTGTTCACAATTTTTTATGTCAAACGTGGACAGGAGTTTCCTCTGAAGCAGTGAAAAAAGGTTTTAGAAAAGGTGGCGTAGTACCAACGAACAGAAATGTTATACCTGAAGATCAGTTCCCATCAGAAGCATTAAAAAGATGGAGACGATCATATTGCTCAGAAGAATTCACAACCCACTTCCACGCTGTCCATAGAAAACATTGCGACACCCGGATCATCTTGTGTGAATATCGCTATTTCTGATACAATTATCTACTGCAGTAAATGTCTGTAAAAGTAAAAAGTAGTTTCATTTGATAAAATATCCAGCAATTAAAAAAAAATTCTCCTGTCATTACAAATCGGTAAAAAAAATATTTCGAACAATTATAAAGAAAAGTGTTCCAATTGCCTACTATCCGTGTCAATACAGGCTCTACATCGTTTTATCATTGACTGGCTTACCCTGGAAAAGATTCCAGGCGTCTACTGCACTTCTTCAAATGCAGCAAAAATTCTATGCACTAAATCTTCCCGATCAACCACTGGGGTAGCGTAAACTTTACTCTTTACATGTCCCCACAAAAAAATAATAGAAAGGCGTCAAATCCGGTGACCGTGGGTGCCAGAGAAAAGTACTACAGCGTCCAATCCGTCAATCTGGATATGTCTAATTCAGGTGAGTTCGGACTTGAGCCGAAAAATGAACTGGTGCACCATCGTGCTGAAATATCATTCAAGTTCAAACGTTCAGAAGAATATTATCCAATAATATTGGAAGAAAAGGAAAAGAAACACAAGATAGATTTAATAATAGATTAAATATATAATCATCAACAATTCCAGCCCATATATTCACGGAAAAACGTCGCCGCCGACAGATATGGCTATTGTGTTTATTGAATGAACAAACCATCTCTAGTGAAATAAAGTTGATCTTTTTGGAAAGGTTTTTGGAGAGGTAAATTATGTGTTTTTCAATGTCAGCAGTGTGTACAAACAAACCCCAAGAAACTTTACAGTATTTTTAGTTCCTATAGCTCTCGCAAATGAAAAGTCGAGGATTGTGTTTTGCTTTCGTTCTGATTCAAGAAATTTGTTTGAAATCATTTTTCACATTCGATTGTAAACTTTAGACCATTTTGATACAAAACAGTTAATTATGAGCCATGCTTGGGAATAGTTGTAATTTGTATCAAGGTCACTGTATGCAAAATCATTTATGTACATGCAAAGAGTTACGTCAAATTATAAAAAGACTGAATTTGTAGAGATTTATTGACAAATAACAAACTAATAGATCTGAGGTTTACAGTTTATGAAATACTAATAATAGTAGAGTTAGTTCGGCAGTAATCCAGTGTGCTGTTTAGTGTTACAAGTAAATAATACTCAATTTTGTTTTATTTTCTGGTCCCTCTGAAACGTGAAACAAGTTGATGGACATCTGGAAATCATAATCGATTAGTGGAATGCCCCGAATACCCCGCTATCATAATCACATTAATAACGCGGATGTTATCTTGTATAACCGAAGTCTACAAAATGGGTATGGAAGATCCCAAAATTGCCCGTACTACATTACAAGCAGTAGAGAACACGACAAGGTTGTTAGAGAGGATAGTAATAGTGATAGTTCTCTGGGATAAACAAGTACAAACGGGATTAAACATAAATTTGATATTTAATACCAAAAAATAAATTGTGACTAAAATTTATTTTAATATAAAGAACAATTAATAAGAATATATTGATTAAATAGTTTCATGGAAAATATCGCTCCCTTGGCAAGTTCGTCAAGTTCAGAAGGCTAGTTGGAGCACGAGTTAAACACATAATTGGCGAATGACAGTCATTTTAATAATAAATTCTCCAACCGTAATTGGTTCACTCTAGAAGCATAGAGTGAGGTCATTTGTCTCTATGCCATTCTAAGACATGATAGTGTGCCAGAAGAATTGCAGTAGATTTTCTCCTTCAACCTGCTTTTTGAATAAAATCAAAGCAAAAGCAAACCTTGATGATGATAAATTTAAATAAACCACACAAAGATACGTTCAGTCATAAATAACTTTTTGTAAGATTCTGTCATGCTGAAATTTAAATTGATTAAGCATTTAAGCGATAAAAATAATCATATTCAATTGGCTTGTTAATCGCTATAAATTAGATAGCGATTTGCCGGTTGTAGAAACTTTGCAGACGGACTGAGATGTGAAATCTGCATTATTTTTTCCGCGTGTTTAGTTTTGTTACTAATTAATTTCCCTATATTTGCATAAATACGTAACGCGAAATGCTAGAAAGATTATAAAATACCGCCGGAAGAAGATGGCGTAAGAAAGTTTATCGAGATGTGAGAGGTAAATTGGAGATTTATCAGAGATTAATAAAGATGCGACAGTTGGAAATAAAATATTCCTTTAGAAAGTAATAGAAAAATTCAACCATGTTTTAAAGAACAAAGCATATATCAGATAGAAGAGAAACGTTACTTTTTTTCTCAATATATTAGGATTTTTCATTTTATCAATACCTTTCTCAATATACAGGGCGTTTAGAAAATATTTATTTTAGATTAGATCGTTTAGGCATGAAGCGTCTCTCTTCACCTCGACCTAAAAGATCTTTATATCCTTTGAGCTATAGATCTGTTCCCACATCATCCAGAAACGACTCCCAGCGGAGAGTACCGCCCATCGCTGTAGGAGCAAACCTTATGTGTACCCATCCAATCCCAGGATTCTAAAGAATCCTAGAACATTTCTGGGGACCATCTTTCCCACTTCGGTCGGTCTCAAAACTAGCTGTCACAAGTGTTGTGCCTTTGGCGAAGCAGAACCTGACATAAGCAAAGTATATGTTCCGCAGTCTCAGTTGCAATTTCCAGCTTCTGTAGTATCTCAGACCTCAGATACCTGTCACTGTTAACGTTTTGTCTCTCCTTTGTTATGTTGATAACAGTCCCCTTAACAAAAAATATAGTCTCTAGAATGAGATGTCCGTAAAATATTTTTTACGCACAGGTAAAAAGTAGGTAAAGCATCCTACCCATATTAGCCAAACTACTGCGATTTTGAGATCCCGTTGTATCTCAGAGGTTAGGTATCATTGTTAAATGTTCTGTCTCTTCTTTTTTATATTGATAAGAGTCCCCTTAGCAAAAAACTACACTGCTCAGAACGAAGTTATAATTAACCAGATTTTCACATGTATATAAAATGCACTGTATCCTTCCCATTTTATTTAAACTAATGTGATTTCCAGCTTCCGTAGTACCTGATTTCTGAAGTCTGAGATACTATCGAAGCTGGAAACCGCTTTAATTTGGGTGAAGGGAAGGATGCAGTCCCTTTTATAAGCACGTAGATCACTTCCTTCTGGTGAGTATGTCTGTTTATTAAAGGGCCTTTTATCAATACAACAAAGAAAAGACAGAACGTTTAATCATGATATCTGAACTTTGACATACAAGGGAAGCTCAAAATAACATTAAATTAGCTGATGCAGGCAGGATGCGTTACATTTTACCTGTGGGTAAGAATTTGTTTAGCGGACATCTTGTGCTGGGGAGAACATTTTTTGTTAAGGGGACTTTTATCAACATAACGAAAGAAGCAGAACATTTAATAATGATATTTGATGTCTGAGGTACTACCGAAGCTGGAAATCGTATTACTTTGATAAAAATGGGAAGTGCACAGCATGGGTGTGAAAATGTGTCACTTTCTTCTGGGGAGCATATTTGTTTATTAAGGCGACTTTTAACGACATGAAAAATAAGTGACAGAACATTTAACAGTGATTTCTAAACTCTGAGACATAACGGAACCTGAAAATCCCATTAATTTGACTGAAATGACAGGATGCGGTAGCTCATATCTGAACGTAAAAATTTTATTCTGTAGAACATATTTTTTTGTTAATGAGACTTATATTAAGGTAACAAAAAGATGACAAAATTTTTAACAATGATTTATACGACGGTAACTTTAATTTCGCGTAAAATCGTGCATTTCGTCATTTTTACGTACGTGTAGAAGTTATTCTAACTGAGATTTTGGTCTTGAAATGTCCAATTTCTTATTCGGGATACTTATAAAATATTTTTAAGATATAAAAATGACCTTTTAATAATGATACAATACATCTGAGATACGGTAGGGATTCAAGTTAGCGGAAAGTGTTAAATTTCTGTGTATTTAAGATTGTATGGTACTTTTGTTAACACTGATAACTTCCTGGGGACGTTATTTTATTATTAAGGAAGTTTATATTTGCGTTTTAAAAGGAGTCAGAACTTGTAACAATGAGTTTAGAGTTCTGAGATGAAAAATGCGAAAATAATCTAATTATTTTCAAAATTTGGAAACATTTTCTTTCTGGCTAGCTATACTGACAGGAGTTTTATTTTGGGATTTTTTTCTGTGTTTAAAACATTTACATAAATGTCCTCAATCTAAAACATTGCTTGTAACGGTCAAGAGCTGTAACTCAATTTTTTTACAACTTTGAACTTTCTGGCTGCGCCTCCTGACGTCGGCGTCGCACAGTTTCTGGCGATCTTATTTGATTCATTTTAGGCATAGAAGGCATATGTACACAAAAATGAGCATTGTAACGATGGAATAATTTCATTTATTTTTAAAAAGTGATCCTGACGTACATGACGGGAGGTTCCCCGCCAGAAGTCGATTTTGTGAATCATTATTACCCATAAAACGATAAAAATATCTCATAGTGCATAAAACCATGACGTTCCGAAAAGCCGCCTAGCTTCCGCAGTATTAAAGCTTTAAGTGCTATCTGACAGTATATAAATTCTTGTTCCTCCTATGCCTTCTTACTCTTGCCCGAGTACAAAGATCTATGGCATAAATTTTCGCCAGAAAGACGGTGGGAGCGTAACTAATAGCCTTTGACAACCTACATTCTGGGCTATTACACCGTCACCTGCTCCCTCATCCATCTTAAATCCATAAGTATACCGGATGAGCGACTCTCTTTCAAGTTGTAGTTCTTCAGACTTCCATACCTGGCAGTCAGAAATTACCACTTTAAAGATTCGCTCGAAGTCAAACCTAACCGATGTGGAGTCTGTGGTTTGGTATCGATTCTAACTGAAGTTCATTTAAACCAGTTAGATGACCAAATAGGTTTTCTATCCATCTCCATCTTTGTTTTTCTAGTCAAATTTTTAGCAGGCGTCAAAAATTTGTTTTTATAAATATTCTAATTCTTCGACACATGTTGTTCAAAGAATCGGCAACGCAATCTACGGAAAAAAAGAAAAGTTTACTAAAAAGCGTTAGATGGCACTAGTTAATAGAAGCTACTGTAACTTTTTTTACAAAACCTTGTATAATTTTTTATACGAGACAGATGCAGAATTTTATTTCTCCAAATAAAGGTATTTTGTACTTTATTCTACATGAGACATTGTTCCCAACAAAATGCGTAAAACCAATAAACACTTTCCTACACCGTCAGCTTAAAGTGCTAACCTGTTATCTACTTGTGCATAAATTTTACAAGAGGACAAGAATACGTTCTAAAAATGTTGGTTCTTGCTATGTAGAAAAAAAAAATGAAAATTCGTTCATTTATAATTACAGAATCTACATTTCTGCGATACAAAGTATCACATTTTCCTTTTAGTTTTGTTTTATTATAAGAATTTATTGGGGATAGCTGGTTTTCGATTCTTAAAAAAAATAGTTTAGCAGCAGGTTTTACGAGAACCTTTCAGAATTCAGAATAAAACAAGCTAAAAACAAACTCTTCGCCTGTTCACTGAACTTTTTATATAACTGTTACACATTCTATAGGATACTCTTCGCAATTTTTTTGTAAATAGTGTTAGTTTTAGACATTTTTAATTTTATTGCACGAACCTAGTTGGTAAAATACTCAGTGTAAAATAAAGTAAAAATAAAAAAAACTATACCATACCCCATTTGGGTTTCGAACCCGAGACCCTTGGATTCCGAGTCAAAAGCGTAAGAACTACACCACCACCTTACACGTAAAAAAATGTAAATTTTTACATTATAAGGCACGAGCTAAAATCATATTTGCGCGGTTGCATATTACATTATAAAATGTATATTTGTAAAATATATAAATATTTAGATATTAAAATGAAATACCATTTCACCAGATTTCTATTCAATTACAAAAACATAAAAATCAAAAAAAATTTTTTTCTCAAATTTAAATCATTAATAACATTTTTATTTACCGATAGATTTTGTTCAAAAACAATAGAGTCCTTCCTCTAGCTAACACTAATTTACTGTCCAAATTTCAGTACAATCGGATTTTTCTTTCTTGAGTTATCGTGCTTACAAGAAACGTGACGGACGGACAGACGGACAGGCGGACAGACGGACAGACGGACGGACGGACAGACGGACGGACGGACAGAAAGTTGTTCAGAATTCGTTCACTAACACAATGATATGAAAATTTTTCTCTACGAACGATATTTACGATTTTAGAAATGTGCCGATCAAATACAATATACTCTTCGTTTTTGCGAAGAGTATAATAACATTGCATGATTTGCATTTAACCCTTTCGCGTCGGGAACCGGATATCTACGCACGACAAGAGGTGCACTTAATTACTGGAAACATACGTATCCGCCTATTACACATTGTTAGTTTAACCCTTTTCTTACTTCTCCCCTTTTTTTTAATGTACATATTTATATTTTATGTGTGGTAAATAAAAGTTTTATTTCTATTATTAGCATTTTTTAATTGACATTTCCCCTAAATTCATAAAAATGTTGAGTTTGTTAAGCCGTACGTATCTGCAGTTGACGGCTGCAAACGGACAAATCCGCAACCGCAGTCCGCTGCCTCCTGAAAGGGTTAATAAAAGAATAAGTATTTTCAGACAAATCTGATTTGAAATGAAAATATAATTTTCATTCCAATCTATTCGTGGGAAATATCATAATACGCGTGGTAGTCTTCATCAAGAGTTCGCTTCAAAAGTAGATAGCAGTTTTTCTGCGTTTGATACCTTTCTATTCACGTGGCAGGTTTTCGCATCAAGTAAAAACACACCACGCAGAATTAAATACTCTTTCCAACAGTATAAATGTCATTTTGCTTAAAAAGTGGAGTTAGCTGGTTAACACTTTAAGCCGACGACATGTAGGTATCATATGCACAATATGCACACTTTTATCTAGGTAGATACGTAACGTAGGTATTGATGTAAATCTCAAGAATGTGCAAATAATTAAAGAAAAACTAATATAATTACAATAAACTCAATATATTGAGAATAAATTCGTTATATTGGGTTTTCATAATATACAAGTTATCTGGGCACCAGGGTTGGTTTCGTAGAATGGAATCCTGTAATATTTATATAATCAAACATGCAAACATGTTTACTCTAATGAAATAAGAGAAGGAAACCCGAATTTTTACGGACTGGGAAAATTAGTCCATTTTATGAGATGCTAAGAAGTATCTCACGTTATTCCAGAAATAAAAACTGATTCGATGTTATTTTAATCTTGACTTTGTTTTAACTTTTTTTATCACATAGCTCGAAGTGTATATGAAGTATAAAATTTTTAAAAAATGCATCGTCTTCAAAATTCTTGCTAAATATTGTGAAATATAATTTTACAGGTTGTCCAGTTAATTGAATTTATTACCTTATCGGTATTAATGTTAGTCAAAAATGCGTTTGAATTTGTTAATTGTTCATTTTTAAACCGACCTAAATATCGATATTAAGTGATAAGGTTCAACTAACTGGGTCTCGATGAAATTTTATTTGATAACTTTCAGCGATCTTTTTTGAAGATTGTTCAATTTTCTTTTCACCCTTTTTAGTGCCCTCTTCTTTTAGCTTCTACACACTGAAGAAAAATTTTAATATTTAACATCAGACTCTTGATCAGAAAATTCTGAAACCACCATGTATTAAATTTCGTGTAAATCTGCAACGAATCCATATTGGATTCACTATTTTGAATTCTTGACTTTTGGCATCAGATTCGGTATTAGTTACTTCTAGTATACCTAACTACCAATTTAAATACAATTTGGATAATATTTGAAACTAAAAAATTTTGTTTCCAATTTTTGCTTATTTTAACTAAACGTAGCTTGATGAAATGATTATGGGACCACCGGCACCGTCGTGACATACCTTGCAGTTTGAGTATTTCCTTTAACAATAATTACAAAAAAATTTAAATTGTAACTAAATTTAGAAAGTAGATGAATAACAACTAACAAATAAGGTAGTTAGTTATATTTTCTCGTTCACGCATACAAATATTTGAATTCGAAATATACGCATACATTGAATGAATACCTTATTATAACAACATGACAACTCAGACAACTTTGTGACTTACGACATCCTACACAAATTCTCCTATTTCCCACAGATGTTTTGCAACTTATCGACTATTTTGATTGGAATTATAATATTTCTACTGCGATTTTATTAAATACGTGTTGGTATTCCAATTTTTTATCTTATTTGCAATATGCATTTTTTTCTCACGTTCCTTTGACTTTTTGTTTCGACTTTTACCGGACGCTGTTGCGCAAGTGCTCTTTAATTATGACTGTTGTGTAAATCAAGCCTAAAATGGATTGGCTAACTTTCAAATAATGTGCACATATATATTTGATCATAGCTGATATGTGATTAAGATCATAATAACCAGTACCGTAATCAGCTAATATGGAACCCCTGGAATAAGTACTATAATCGCGAAAACTATGCATCGATAGGTGACGCAGCATTTCAAAATGTCGGAAATGACAATAAAACAAAGTTTAGGTATTTGTAGCATTAAAGCAAATAGTTTGTTGAGTAAAAATGGTGATTGGTGGTAGTTAGCTTCCTAATCTGGTTGAAAAGTAGGACAAATGATTTTATTAAATGAAAGGATCCCCCGCTGTTTTCTTATGGAAATTAAAATTAGGTTAAATTGGCTGAATTTTTGATATGTTATAGATTTCGACATTCTGATTAAAAGTTCTCATGGGGTCAACTCGATCTTACATCTAGTTTCCGCTCAAGAAATGTACAAGAGGTCAATTTAAAAAAATAGTATGGGTACACGTGTCTAAAGTTCTTGCACCAGATTTACAAGTACAGTAGTTTTCTAACATTGGGTTTGGGTTAGCTTTCAAGTCCTTTTGGCTATGTGCTATCTATAATTGATTTGCATTTCTGAAACATTTCATTGAAAGCCTATGTATATTATTTACAGCATTACAAATTAAGCAAGTATTTGAAGAATTTTGAGTTAAAACATTTAGCCTTAAACAAACCGGATCATTTTCTATAGCTTTCAACTCCCAATAGACAAATTGCAATTATTATCGTACGTATCTCTTCACCAGTAGCTAGTGGCCACCTTCAACACGTCTTGTAATGGCGATTTCTTGTTTAGCAGCATTATTTTCTTCAAAAATTCTCACCATTACTCTACGAATAAGCACGTTATTGCAAACATAACGTTCAATTCGATTCATAATGAATATAAAAAAAAATAATCCAACAATAATCAAAAAGAATTTTTTAGAAACCTAAACAAAATAGATATAAAACTAAGAACAGCAAAATTAAACAAATACTAAATTATTAGTGTAACTAAATATGCCTAATTAAAATGTTACAGAGGATATGTACGTAAACAAAGAGATTTGCAGCGTTGAGCAAGATGCTATGTAGTTATACGCGTACCAATTACAGAACTTTTATAATTTAATCTCGGATTTAATATTTTCTTGAGGTATTAGAGGCCAAAGCAGAAACCACTTTCGAAAGTTTTCCAATAAGAGTTTTTTGTCAGGAAGATACACGTATTAGCCAATCTGACCGATATTTTTTCACATGTTATTTTTAGGTAGAATTTCCTGCGCCTTCACCAACATTTTTCAAACTTTATGTATAAAAAATGTATAAAAAAGAATCATGAATTCGGAATACTTTTTAATTGGCCTCTTGTAAACTTCTTGAGCTGTATCTCGGAAACTAGATGTAGGATCGAGTTGGGCTCTTGACAACTTTGATCACGAAATTGAAATTGACAACATATTAAAAATGTAGCTAATTTGACCGAAATTCAATTTATGTAAGAAAAATAGCGGGGTCCGAATATGCACAGGCTTAGAGAGCAGTGTTTTCGATTTGCTAATGAACATTTTCAGTAACTGATAAGAAATATTAGTTAGTGTTCAATTAGGTATACAAATCAAAACTTTTCACAGTGCTTCCCCTCTAACGCAGTAAATCATGGTATATATAGTGCAGTGAAATCATGCCAGGCGGCAAAGAGGAGGTAAAAATCGGTAATAACCGAAGAGAGGAACAAAACAAAGGATAAGTTTTCTTATTTAAATTAGTAACAAACTCCCGATTTGCAATTAACAAGTGTACGTAGTGTAGCATGTAAAAGTGTTTGCATTGTAATGTTAAATGCCAAATTTCTTAGAATTACAAGCCATGCTCTCAAGGGGCTGTCCTCAGCTGGGTATATGGTATAAATTACGGCCAGATCAATACATTCTGTAACGCTTCTCTTAATATTTGGGTGAAATAACTAATGACACTATTTGAAATACAAAGTGTCATATTCATTCGAGATAAAAAATAATAATGTAAATATTTGTATTTGAAGTAGTAAATAAAAAATAGCCCTGTAGCCAAAAAATCTTTTTAAGGTTTCATTTCAGTTAAATAATTTTTAATGATTATTCCAAATAACATACTTGTTTCAAAGCGTAGTATTCTAAATTTTAATTTAGAGTTTAAATCTTCAAATTGAAATAAAAGAAAGAATATTTATAAGACATTGTATTATTTGACTCATTAGCTATAATAGTATGGCGAGTACGCAGCGAATGCCGAGCTCAAATTGGTCAAATGGCAAGTTATTTCTGAACTATTAACAGATTAATATTGCCCTCTCTCTCTAGTTTTGCGTCCTATTTTGTTTCACTATTTTGTTGATGCTTACTGGTCAATTTACTGAACTGCCTATTCAACAGAAATAAACATTCCTTTGAGAAATTTCTTTTTTTACTTCACATCTGGTAAGACTCTGGGTAAGGTGAGAAATTTTATTAAAAAGTTTAGGACCGTAATAATAACAAACAAAAAAGAAACAAGAAATAATAACTCTCCAAAAAACACAAAAATAATGTATCCACTACAGAACGTAGGAACGAAGGCACATCAACTACTGGTACAAAAAATTGACGGCGACGGAAACTGTCTATATGGAGCACTAAGCCATCAGTTAGAAGTAGAAAACACAACAACCCCGGCACACACCATAACGCTATACAAAATCAAGAAAATCTCCATTATACCATTAGGAGACTTCAATGCACATATAGGAAAAGACGATCAGACGGAAGAGGACAAAAGCATCATAGGAAAAACTTTACTCCACACATGACCTAACGAAAATTGGAAACGCGCTGAAAAACCTAGCACACATGTTTGACTTAATAATAAGAAATACATGGAGCAAAAGTCAAACCTGCATTGACACCTGGAATAATGGATGTTCAATCTCACAAATAGATCATATCCTGGTAAGCAGGGAGATAAGGTAAATAATCAAGAACGTTAAAACAAAAAGGACAGCAGAAATCCTACTGAAGAAAGCGCTAACACTGAATAGCAGCAAACTAAAAATAGGAAGACCATGTTACAGGTGGAAACAACAATTGAGAGGATCATGAACAAACTGGGAAAGAAAAGCGAAGGGAAAATGAATTCCACAAAAAAAAAGAATCAGCCATATATATATCCTACCAGAATCAAAACGGAGGAATCAGAAGACTCAGAAAAGAAGAAAATTTGTAGAGGCAGAAATACAAAAAGAACACCACAAACAGCAGAAACACACCTACACCTACACTGCGCATCTCTCACTCCTGTACCATGCGTCATGTGGCTCTCTCTGCTGACAACAAGCACGACCCAAATACAAATCAGCATCGGAAACCGAGGAATAAGAAGACTCAGAAAAAGAAGATTCGAAGAAGAAGAAACACAAAAAGAGGAGCATAAACACTCCATATCAAGACAAACACATATTTCAAAAAAAAGACGACAGATGTCCAGAACCAAAAAATAAAAAAGGGAGCTTAAGCGCTCCCTCACGTCACAATGTGGTAACGCGTCTCACAAATACCTACACCTCCCATCCCATATTCCTTTACCATGCGACATATGACTCGCTGCTGGCAACAAGCATGACCTTAGTCCAACCCAGCGCGGACGTAGCAGGCCCAGCTGTATAACCCTGGGAGTGACAACAATGCCTACCGCACGCTGGTAAATCAATCAATCAATCAGTCAAAACAGCGGGGTCCTTTCTGAGGTTTGTTTGGCAGTTTTAGACAAAATGCATTATTTTTCAATTATTTTCACAATTGAATACTGTGTACATTTCTTCTTATTCAGAACGACTTGTCAGACGTTTTGTGATCCATGTATTTTTCTAGTTGGACACTAATTGCTCTATACCATGTCTGACAGCATCACGCCATCTGTCGTGGTTGACTGTTAGGAGAATGACATCACCAAATCTCTTTCCCATCAGCCTCTTGGTAACATCAGCCCAATGTTTTAGAGAGCGTCCTCTTTGCCATCTGGTTTTCTCTGAACTGTTAACCGATTAAAGTTGTCCTGCCTCTGGTGGATGTGGCCGCCAAAAAATGAGGTATGTTCTGGTGCCAAACCTCAATAATTTTATCCCTGTAAGTTCTTAGAGCACCCGTAGAGTCCTTAATTGATCACATTTTGGGTTTAAATTACATATTACCACCTTACTTGTACACCTTTCTCTTTGGAAAAGGTCCTTGCTATTATTGTAGTCTCCGTTCTTTGCAGACGTGTTGTAGATAAGAATTTCTATCTATAATGTAACCATTGAGAGGTATATTACATTTTTCGAAATGAAATTTTAAAACTAAATCATATTTTTGCTGTCGAGAAAAAAACATTAAATGTCAAACTCGCCACCAAATAACAATAATACAACCTTCCAAAGTATTATATTTAAATATAATATCGTTTTGTAGTATTTATATTATTTAGCTCATATAGGTTATCACGTGACAAAATTTTTAAAAGCTGTTAGAAGAAATACGAAGCCGTTTTATAATTGCTTTTGTAGTAATTATAAAATTTGTTGAAAAAGCAAATAGTTTCTTAAACCGGTGCTCAATTTCTCGTACCTCATAAACGTTTTATAAATTCTCTAGTGAAAAATATTGGAAACAAATAGTTTTAGAGAATTTAGTGTGTAGTACTTCTCTCAGCCTTAACATAATATTAAATTTCAACCTGGAAGCTATCATGTTTACTTTTCGAAATATTGATGGAAAATCTAGTTTTTTGTTGACAATAATGTTAAACTTTTTATTTCTGATTTAGAACAAATCCGGTACACTAATTCTCGCCAATTATCGTGCATCAGACCACCTGACTTATTCCGTCGAAAGAATCCTATTTCTTTCACTCAGCGCCAATTCATAGTGGTTGCAGCATGTTGGGGCTAATTGGACTCTCGAATTTCTAGTAATAATATTTTATTGCAAACGGTCACATGTTATAAATACTATACAATAACACGTAGAATGAAAATTGTCAGAAAGCAATTATTTAATATATTACAAAAAATTTGTTATAAAAACACAAAATATAATAATACTTAATGTTCACGTATATATTTATTACAAATGAGATCTCAAAGAAATAAATTCACTGGCATTATATTATGGCTCGATATTCTACACATTCAAATCTTATAATAGCATGGGAAGGACCCTTTTCATACACGCTTAATCTGCCGATTGTTATTGCAATGCCTTATACTTAATCCGTGATATCTTTGATATTCTCTATATTTTTACTTATATTTAAAGTTAAACATTAGATACTCAAACATGTATATTGCTGAAATGGGCTCATTTAATGAACTTTATTTAGTAGTTGTAACTTCTTGTGGATAAAGTATTGAGTCTTACTGTTCTGTGAGTTAAATTAGGTAATATCTTTTATTGTTTTTTTTTTGTGAAGAATAGTTTAGCGCTGCATTTTAAGAAATAATCTGCTATTCTCTAAACTATGTGCTATTGTTCGACATCTTTGACAATCAAAAATGTATGGCACAACGTCAGGTCTCATTTTTATATGAACATTGTGGAAATGTCGAACATTGTCCATTAATTTATTATAATACATGTAGTTTTCCGTGTCTTTTTCGAACTAAAAATAAAATAGTATTTTAAATTTTATAAAAATTGAATCAAAGACTTAACCCTTTCAGGGCAGATAAAAAATGACAAGAGATACGGTTCTACCCTTATGAACCTTATTATTATCATCAATATACATGAGGATGTCTACTCTTAGAAACTTTGAAACTTCTTATCCGAGTGGGAAAAAATTTTCGTGATGAAGGTATTGTCTATCAGTTTCACTAATATCGTTATCAATTTTTTTTTCCAATGAACAGTTCGCGATTTAAATGTCTTACTAGTGGATCTTCAGTACGGCGTACCTCTACACGTGGGACCCTGAGACATCATTGTTCTACCAAATACACAAAATCAAACAACGATTCTCAACATTATTTCAGGTAATGAAAAAGAAGATTAATATTTTTGGTCACAAAATTCACATAATTTAATTAATTAATTATTTGTCAAAGTTCATTTTTGCGTACATAAGGTGGTTCCACAGGATAACCACTAATCCTCAAAGGGTTAAGAATATATATTAAGAATATATTAAAATATAAAATAGCGTGTTTCTTAAATATTTTTAAACCAAAATAAAAAGAGTTATAAAAGTTGCTAGTATTTAAAATATAGTTTACGTTCAAATTTCAAAAATACTGCATTTAATAATAAATAATTTTATCCACGACCACTATATTAGGAAGGTATAATACGTCTATTTTAAGGGCCCTTTAATACACTAGTGGATTAGAATTCATAATACCACGCTTTGATTTTATAGAATTGTATTTAGAATTATTATTAATATTAACATTAACATTTATATCAAGAACGATATTCTTGTCATTTTGACTGGTATTAACAAACTCATATCATAGAAATGATTCAAAGACCTTCTTGTTTTTTGCTCAAAATCAAAAGATTCTTTTTACAGCCATTTGCACCGTTTACATTTTAAGCGATGAAACTAATCGAGGTTTAATTTTTAAACCAGGTTTAACTTGCGTCTTATTGCACCGTGCTTTATTGTTTATGGTTTACTTAAGTTACTAGTTAACTTGCGATTTTAGGGAATTTGGTATTTTGCTAACTTCTCTTCCAAAATTATAACCTTATTTCTATCAACTATTGTCAATTATTATTTGTTCTCTTCTTTGGTTCTGTTTGTGTACATTTTTACTACTATTTATCTGTTTACAAGATCTTTATAAATGTGTGTTTTCAAAATCAGATTTTTTCACCTGCTCTCATACGGCTTTCACGCTCCTAATTTGGCCGTGGTAGTGGATAAAACGTTGAATTAAATTCGGGGATTAACAGCCATTCAATCTACTCGAAAAAATGTGACTCTCGGCTGCGCCTCGAGTGCACATTTTTTCTCATAGATTAAAGGCTTGTTAATCCCCTCATATAATTAATAACTATAACATATTGATACTTATACTGAAATTGGGGGTGGCTAATGCCAAATTTTTTTTGAGACCTTAGCTTCTCTTATATATACTAAATACCAATTTTATGGATTCTTACTTGCTTGATTTACCTATTTACCCCAAATTTACCCAAATTTACCCCTCAACCCTTCGACGGAACAAGATGAAAATATAATCTAGTTCTACATCTCGTTAGAGAACATATGTTTACCAAATATCAAGTCAATATCTCAAATGGTTCCTGAGTAAACGTGCGCACAAGAAAAGTTACAGACAGACCGACAGTCAGAATTTTTTTTTCGCTCAAACTTAAAATCTGGACATTTCATAACATTCTAAGCCTATTTGAACAATAAAAATTTTTTTGTCGTACTTCCACTGGATGTGGAAGTAATTATAACACAAATTTTCAACATTTCAAAACCGGGCTCCCCAAACAAGCCCGGGGAAATCGCCTCTGCACCCCCCCCCCCCCAGGCAGGCCTGCCCCTACATATTTAGAATATTGAGCATATAGGACTTGCTTTTGAATTGTAAACAATTTATTTATATCAGTAGCTCGACCCTAGTATATAATTATAAATTTAAGATTGGATATAAATGTAGTTCATGCATTAAAGGCCTGATAGGAAAGAGCTTCTGTGAGGTCGTGCGCCCAACAAGTAACCACGACAGATAGAGTGATGCTATTAGACGTACTATATAGCAAAGGTAGGGCAACTAGAATAATGCATAGAGTATAAAACGTTTGTCGATACGTTGGGAATAAGAAAAGGAGATAGGTGTTAACTGTTAACATAATACACAGTTCATAGTGTTGAAATGGAAAAGCATCTTCGAGTAACTCTCAGACTGTAGTTAATGGAAATATTTAATCTTTTTTTGATTTAATACATGACTGGACCAATTTAAAGTAGCAACTTCACTGATTCATATAAAGAGACGTTTTCGTATCTATTGAAAAATTTGTTGTTTTTTGTACGCTTAATAGTACGGCAGCCCGTTACCAAAAACCCCTGTCAAATCAGCGAACTTTATCGCAGGGATTATGAAATTCTAAGTCACTTTTTCATACGACAAAAGTTCGAAAAACGATACGGGCGTCCGGTAAATGACTTTCCGTCTGTAGAAAGAAATGTAATTTTTATACCGGGGCGAGGCAGTTCTCGATTATTTCTCGTTAAAAATGATGAGCAAGACTGAATTAATTGAGAACTACCATTTTTTATTGGTCTAAGTTCCAATAATATCAATCAAAGTTGTGTCAAATTGGAGGCTAAATTTATCAAAGCAGCGAGACTAAAACTTTTTTCTACTTATGTGGGTGTATAAAACGATAAAAAAATGCGAACTGCCGTTTTCCGTTGGCCGTAGCTGCGCAAAATCGAGTGGAGTCGCATATACGTTCGGCATGCTGGCGCGGCGGCGCGCGGAGGACTTAAACATACTGGATGACTTCGTTGCCTAGGGCAACGACATGGAGTGTATCCGAAGCCATGTACCATTTCCAACAGAAGGTATAGAACGCGTGTATACGTAAATAAAAGATGACAGCTGCTGGGACCAAGGATGCTGTGTTGTTATACAGAGATGGTATACTTCGTATAGTGCTAACGCAGCATCCTCGGTCCGGGCAGCTCGCATCAAAGTCACTTGGTATGTATATGCGTGCTCCGGAATGAAGAAGGAGAACAAGAAGAAGATGTGGACTAAGGAGACGAATCAGACGATGAGACATATACGAGTGAAAGCTCATCAGATGACGATGAATTAAATATTTGAAACTATAATAATAAACCTGACAATTTGAATCCTTCTTTTATCATTGCTGTATGTCCGAAACCTTGAATCTCAATTCCAATTTCATTTAAACAAATTCTCTTGTGCTTATAAAGAGCCTTAATTTGCTTTTTTTTTGTCGGGCGGAAATCATTTTTCTCAAATGTGAACTGGGAAAAAGTTCAGTTCATATTTTTTTTCGTCTTAATGATATTTGGAATAGACTAAAGTGGAGAACTGCCTCGCCGCGATGACTTGATCAACCCTCAAAATTAAGCATTATGCGAATGTAATCACTCGTAACTGAACTAGCAAAAATTTCCGTTCGAACTTTCTTGTGGTCAAGAGAAATTGAAACTACTCGATAATGAGCAGAACTGCCTCGACGCGGTGACCAGAATTTTGACCGGTGGCTATTTGTCATTATTTCGGTCTTTGTAACTCGGCGTATCAGTCAAAAGGGCGGTTCTCAATTTTTCCTCATCATATTTACTTCCCTCGACAAGAAGACAGAAGAAACTGCCTCGCTGCGAAGACCGAGATAACCGGTTCATTTGAACCCTTTAGAACAGGTAAAACGTTCCGTCACCCTGAACCTTTCTTCTCAGCTCTCCCAGAACTGATAAGAAACCCTGACATTATCTTCGCTAAAGTAACTCGAAAATATTAGTAGCGGGCTGCCGTACTATAATATTAGCTTATTTTCCAATAACCAACTTTTGACACAATATACCTCCCAATTACCTTTGTTCAGTAAATTGTTTATATTTTAATAGTTTATTATTCTATGTTTACTACACTCTAAGCTGCTACATAGATTGTCAATAAATATATTAAATAATAGAAGGTCCAATATGCTGCCTTGTGGAATACCAAGTTTACTACTTTTTATGTGATTTTATCTCCAATGAAAATAATCTTTACACATTCTAGAGGATTTTCTAAGTAACTTGAAAGCAACTGTCTATATTTATAACTTATTTAACAGACTACGGTGATTTAATGTATTATAGGCTTTTGATCGAGCTATTATGATAGGTCAAGAAATATACCCAATAGGATTTCGTTCTTTTCTAAAATCAAATTTTAATAAAAAATGTAATAGTTTATTGCAGATATTTTTTTTTTATTTGAAAAGCTGGTTAATAAACGTATCATTCTGTAATTCTCCATATTATTTTCATCTTCTTTGTGAAGTGGAATAACTTACGTTAATTTCAATAAATCCGGGAATACACTATATGGAATAATAATCTAAGTTGGCGTTACTACAAGCAAAAGAATTTCATTTTCTGCGACATTTCCAAACTGATTAATTCTATTTTTGTTTTCTGGTACATTATTCTTAAAACTGACATTTCGTAAATCTTTCAAAAAGTTTATAGCTACATATAATCATTTAAGATATATTACCTGAAGTAATAATTTTATTACCATAAAAATTCTTTTTACTTCTACTAAAAGGTTTTCTAATTTATTCCTCGCGATGTTGTACATGTCACTATATTGAATACTGCATGTAATTATTATTACCTACATTGACGTTAATAACATGTTTTTAAATATACCATATATGGTGAGCCTCTAAATAATTTTAAAAAATGACGAAATTATTACATTATTAGAATTACGCCTAAGTGAAAACTATTTCCAGTTTGACAACACATTTTACATTCGAAAACAAGGCCTAGCTATGGGTTCCCCACTGAGTCCTCTTATGGCCAAACTTTTTATAAGAGAAATTGAAAAGCTATATTTAAATCCCCTTTATTATAAGAAATTCTTTTCTAGTATTGATATGTAATATGTTATTATGAAAAGAAACTTAAGAAATACAAAAAAATATTAAATTTCATCAACACCCAAACATTTCATTCAGCAGAGAAATAGAACAGAATCCACAAATAAACTTTTTAGATCTTACCATAAATAGAAAAAATACGAATATATTTTCGTTCAGTATCTACGGAAAACCAACATTCTCAGATAGATTGATAGAGCCTTCAATATACCTTTATCAAAAAAAATCCTGAGTACCCCAATAGAAATTGCAAAAGAAATAGCAACTAACAACGGTTTTTATGTAAATACAATAGATTACTTGGTCGCAAAAAATTACAAAGATAGATAAACTCTCTTGCGAAGAAGGCAATAGCTGTAACAGAGGACAAACAGCAAGAGAAATTAGATTTAAAATCATTTCAAAATTATTAAAGTAATTAAAAATTTTGCAAACTATTTTTTAGAAACCGTCCAAACTTTTCAATCAATAGATAAACTAGAGGTTATGCATTATTCAGAAAAATCTAGATAAATAAGTTATTATATTAGAAACAACTGAAATTTACGAACATTGATATAATCTAAATACTACCCTTGTTAATGACCAATTAGAGATAGGAAATCCCACTTTGTTTACTGCCCTGATGTAATAGTCCAATGAGCCTACCTGCACTGTTTATTTAATCATAGCTAACTAACATAATCCCTTGCAATGTATTAATATCTGACAATGAAAGTTGTATATTTACTGTGTTTGAAAATGTAGTCTAGCAACTGCAGACGTAAATAGAAAAATATAGTGATATTTAACTAAGAAATTTTGTGCTCGTTATTTGTTGATTATTGTATTTTAACATGACAGATAGTGTACTTAGTTTTTCTTTCAGTTTAAAATTTCCATATTTATATGATACGTATCCTCAGGTTGGATTAATTTAATTTTTTTCAGTGGAACGCTTGTTTCAAACACGTCTGTATATATGGACATGGAATAAACCCACTGAAAGTTTACATCCATCTCATTTATATTATACTTGCTTGTCCAATTTTGTACGTTCAATCGTCTTAAAAATAAATCTGTATTTTTTCTGATTAAAATACATCTCAGTAATACGAAAATGTAGGAAATAATTGACATAACTCAAAAAAGTGGGTTGTGTTAACTATGCCTATTGAATGCTCGGCTGTATAATTGTATACCTATTTAAATCTAATGACATACAAAGATAGTAAATTCAACAAGGTCTCACAAGGTGACTCTAAAATATTTAGAAACTTAACTAAGTGTATCTAGAATAATATAGAAAAAATGGAATATTTTCAGCCTGTTTTACTTTGGAAAATGTGGGTAACGTAAACATCTTGCAGAAATATTTAATTTAAATTTAAATTAATAAGTAACATTAAATGTGTACGTGATTTCTTTTCTATAACTTTACTAAAACCGAGACAAATTGGTTTTATGTGCCTAGCTATGGGAATTAATAATTGGTTTTTTATGGAAGCCAAGCAAAAAGTTGCCAATAAAAACAATTTGTGTCGAGAAGGTGTAGTTGCTGATATTAAAAAATGTACAGATAAAGGTTTAAATGACAAGGTTTCGCTGGCTCATCGAGAATTGAAGTCTCCAAATCTTCACAGAGAAATCTCACTTTTCAAATAAAAAACGACCATGAACTTTATTAGTTATCTTAATTTAAGAAGGTTGAATGTTCCTTTTCTGTATATTTAGATAATACCTTCTAATTTCTCGCTAAACAATGTGAAATATTGTTAATATCTAAGTTCGAATTCAAAATATGACGTATTACGCAATTTGTATTCCCAAACAAGCGCAAATATATATACTACCAAAGTATTGATAAATAATTTCTTGTGATATTGTATTTTACGAAAACAATAAGCTCATAATTGTTGCACCAAAAAATCATAAGACCACAAAACCGCAAACATTCGCAAAAAGTAACCTTGTCCCTATTGAAGTAAAATTTAAGCAGGTATTTACTTTTAGTTATTCACTTACAGATGTCAAAAAAATCCACAAATCACTCAAAGTTAATAACACAAGATTTCCCTCTGTTTTTCGGAACACGCCGCGGGTTAATATCACTATATATACACAATTTTCTTCTTAGAATTTCGCAGGAGTTGCGTGATAATGTACTGCGGATTGAAAATTACTGGATGACCACCGTGGCCATGTTGATGTCGACACTGGGAACTTAGTGCTCGCTATGAATTTACCTGTCTCCCCGTCTACCCGCGTTCACCTGTTTCCGGAGACCGCGGAGTGGTCATACTCCGTCGGAGAAATCGAAAAGGACGTCGCTGGTTGTGTTGTGCGTTCAAATTTATGAACCCAGTAAAATAAGAAAAAACTACACGTAAACATGATACTATTCGCCGGTTTAGTTCTTAAATATTCTATAAGATAGTCTTCGCAATTTTGTAAAAATATGTCAATTTTTTAGGTATATTTACAATATTGTTAATTTTATTTGTATCTCCCGATTCTGCTAGTTAGGTTGGCGAAATGCTATTTGGTATATTATGCAGTATTTTTTTGTAGAATCTTATGAAGGGTGGCAACCCTTTTCAGTTACATTTTTAATACTTATTATTTTTATTGATAGACTTTTTAAAAACGATTAGATTTTACTTCAACTAACTAACTTACAATCCAAATTTTAATACGATCGAGGTCTCTATTGTTAATTTATTGTGCTTACAAAAATGTGACATATTTTGAAACTTATTTAAAATTTGATGATGAACACAGTGATGAAATGAAATGAAAAACCTTTCTCTGCGAGAAATATTCATAGTTTTAGAAATTTAACCATCAAATGATAATCTCATCGTTTTCGTACTTACGGAGAAAAAATGAGTCTTAAAAGTATGCAATAAATTCGTTAAAATTTGAAAAGAGCTGTTTGGAAAAATCTCTGACACGTTGGTTTATTTTCCAAAAAAATGTGATTTATTTTAATATCAAATTACATTTTTTACGGTCATTTTTACTAGCCATTTATAAACATGAATTTTTTGACACGCATAATAATAGATTTAAAGTCCCGAGGAATCAGAATTGAGAGTTAGCTGCCATGTTGAAAAAATTGCTTGAACGCCTGCATCTGACAATTGCAAATAATCAGCTACAATTCTTGAAATTTTTGAGAGCTTATTTAATCCAACGCATTGGACAGTGCACTTTCCCCTTTGAAAATTTACGAAAAATCTTTTGTGAGACAAATTTTGCGGTCTTAAAAACACATATTTCCTAATGAAATCAAGTGGGTTTACCGAAAATCCTTCATTTAAAACTGTGAAACTTCTTGATTTAATGGTCTTGGTATCTGGTATGGATATATATAGATATTGTTCTTTATCTTTTATATCTTCGACGCTTAAGTAGGTCAGTTCACCGCAACGGCAGGCACCACAAACTCCCGATATCAATGCAACCTAAAAAACCCAAACAATTAAATACATAAAAGCAAGAACAACTATCTTTGATATAAGATGCTCATCGTCAGGGGCATCCATCAAATATTGTTCGATATATGCTCTTCCTAAAATTTTGGCCTTTTTGGGCTTGAAATTTCTTGATCGGCTTTTTAAGTATGCCACAAGTTTTCCATATCTTGTTATATCAAAGTTCCTGTATACTTTTAAAGTCGCCTTTATCAATATTTAATCCACATCGAAGAAGGTGCAATTTTTTTACTCAAATGTAGTAAAGTAAGCGAAAAGCATTTCTTCGTTTAAGCACTAACTCCTTTTTTTTCATCCAATTTTCAAATTGTAGATATTCTTTAAAATAGGTTACTTTGGACTTTTCTGGAATTAAATTGGCTGTAGCTTCTTTGGCTTCTTGCAAAATATCGGTCGGAATTTCCATATTATATCTTTCACAATTTTTCATTTTGATGCTAATTACACAATGTTTATTAAACAAACTCCTGGTTACAAACAAAATGGATAACAACCACAGCTTTCTCGGCATATCCATTCAGAAATCTACTTAGCAATAAGCTACTTGTATTTTATATATTTGGAGAAACACTGTTGACTTTGACATTGGCAACTGACAAAAAATCGATGACATGATATTTTAATAATTTTATTATTTGTCACTGAAAAAACATTTATATGAAAGTGTTGGATAAAATGTTGAATTAGACACGTGAGTTATTACATATAAGTCACTTAAGAAAATTAGCCCACTCGCCCTTCGGGCTGGCGGCTAAACTTTTCTTGTGTGACTTATATGTAACATAACTCACTAGCCTGATAAATAACTATAATCCACGACTATCGTATAATCATTGCATTCTACATTTAACAATTGTCAAATAAAGGATAGTCGTTATTTCAGTCTAATAGACCGTGGGATAGTGACAGATTTTTTTTAAACGTTTGGTTCCTATCTGGCCTTTTGGTAGCCTTTTGTGCCTGATTTGTACTAACCATTTTCGTGTTTATCAAACGGTCATCCAGGGCCCCTCAGCGGAAAACAAAAAAGAAAATTTCATGAAAATGAGCAATTTCAAACTTTTTGTTCCTATCTGGCGTCAAGTTAGACTTACGTTTTAAAGAAAAACATCCGACGGAAGCTTATCGCCAGACAAATTCCGTGGGCCGGAAGGCCCGAAATTGCAATCCGAAGTTGTAAGAAAAAATGGTCAAAATCAAACGATTTGGTTCTTATCTGGGAATTGTATATATAGGTAAATAGATTATAATTATCGCGATATAACAAACGCCAGACAAATTCCGAGAGCCCAACAGTGAAAAAATTATTGTTCAAGTTGTCAACTGTTCCGCGAAAATCAAACGATTTACATTCGTCTGGCATTTGTTTTTTTGTTAATATTAGGCAATAAGTAATTTCAATTTAAGATTCCCAGACGAATTGGCTGGGTCCCCTGGATAGCCAGACAAAAAGAAAAGCGCGAAAAAAATGCCATTTTTCAAACGATTTATTCCTGTCTGGCATTTGGATTTTAAAAAGATATGTTAATAAATAAGCCATATTTCTAGTCCCAGATAAAAAGCTTGGGCCCAGACGTAGATATGTTGAGAGAAAGTATCGAAAAATAAAAAAACAGTCGTGTAAAAATCGATGCATTGTCAAACGATTTACACTCGTCTGGGATTTGTTTTTTTAAAATGATATGTTAGTAAACAAACCATATTTCAAGTGCCAGACAAAAATCTGGGGCGCAGCTGTAGATATATCGCAAATTTTGAGGTTCAACAGTTGGAAACTTTTTAATCCTGGCTCCTACGCCAAAAGACTACTTTAGCTAATTTAAATAGAATAAAATTTGCTAAAACCTTTTTTTTATTTTTTGAATTCCGACAAAAATGAAGGAATTAGAGAGGGGGGGGGGGGGGGCGGGATTTGGGATTTTTTTTTTCGGTAAAATTTCTCCATTTTGTCACCGTAATTAATCGGTAATTAATTGAAATCGATCTCATATATGATGTTCACTTAATATCATGTACTACTTTGACGTTCCGTTAATCTCGGTCCTTCGAAACAAAGGTTTCTGAGAACAAATATTTTTTTTTAGATTTACATACATTATAGGAAAACGTGTAATTTCCTACATTTCCTCGAATATCTTGATAATTATTGTTTTTTTCGAAAAATTTGTAGATAGCTTATGTAAAGAGAATTGATTGAGCTTTCCGACACTTTTTTAATTTTTTCTCTAACATAAAGAGCAAAAGACCAAATATGCGGACGTCTCAAAGCCAACCGCTACCCAGTCTATTAATTAGGGTGAAGACGTACCGTTTGGCTAAAGTACACCATCTGTGGGTCCCCACACGAGACTAGTTTCTCGATCTGACGTCACAGTGCTTTTCGTGAGGAGTAGCGAGGATTTCAACTTTAATTATTTATTGCAAAGTAAGTACTGCGATTTAAGAGCTGATATTCGATGTGGCGTGTTTTTTATACATAAACACACACTTTAATGAAATACAAAAGAAATGGGCAAGTTCCCCATTAGCAAACGATAAATAAAAATCACCCCAGGACGAGCGGGGAGTATAAAAAGCAGCGTCGCTCGCAAACAATGCATACCATATATGTTTCTACCACATTACATCTTACGTGTCTTATGTCGCGTGCATTAAAATGAGAGAAGAAATCACTTTCGTGTGGTTGACTACCTACGCCAAGGGAGAATGAAACAGGTACGGACTTACGAGGACTCTCAGTTTCTATGGTGTAGTGCAGAGTTGTAAATTATATATTAATATGTAATAATTTATATTTGTCCTTTTGCTAGTATGTAACTTATTTATTGTAAATATTATTCGATCGAGGGATTATGAATGTGAAAGTGACAGTTATATTGATTCCAGTGATAAAGAAAATCAAATTCCAAATGAGTTTCAAGTGAGAAAAAAAACGGAATTTCAAGGGCGGATCTGGACCTTGAGCTTGGGGGGGTAACATAGTCGCGTGTTGAAAATAACAGAAATGTTTTTCCTCGAAAATTAAAATTGATGAGCGGGGGGGAAAAAATCTCCAAAAAAAATTATAAACACAACTAAATATATTCAAAAATATAAAATAAAATAATAAAAATTATGAAATTTTAAAATGAAAGTTGATTGTTTGCGGAATCTTGTTACCCCGTTACCCCCATAAATCCGCGCTTGCGGCATTTAAGTAGTGACGCGAAACACATTTGTTTAAATGTGTATAATACTCTTTTACAATGACAAGCTAATGAAATGCCAGACGAGTGTGAATCGTTTGAAAATGCATTGATTTTTACACGACTGTTTTTTGATTTTTCAATACTTTCACTCAACATATCTACGGCTGGGCCCAAGCTTTTTGTCTGGGACTTGAAATATGGTTTATTTATTACCATATCTTTTTAAAATCCAAATGCCAGACAGGAATAAATCGTTTGAAAAAATGCCTTTTTTTCGTGCACTTCTTTTAAGGTTTAAAATATGTTTGGCCCACGCTTTTGGTCTGGGACTTGAAATATGGTTTATTTATTACCATATCTTTTTAAAATCCAAATACCAGACAGGAATAAATCGTTTGAAAAAATGACTTTTTTTCGTGCACTTCTTTTAAGATTTAAAATATGTTTGGCCCACTAAAAATGTCTGTGAATGATACAATACATTTTCGTTTTGGTTAATTTTTACAGAAAAAATCATTTCACATGAGAACCTATCGTTTGATTTTCGCGGAATAGTTGACAACTTGAACAATAATTTTTTCACTGTTGGGCCCTCGGAATTTGTCTGGCGTTTGCTATATCACGATAATTATAATCTATTTACCTATATATACAATTCCCAGATAAGAACCAAATCGTTTGATTTTGACCATTTTTTCTTACAACTTCGGATTGAAATTTCGGGCCTTCCGGCCCACGGAATTTGTCTGGCGATAAGCTTCCGTCGGATGTTTTTCTTTAAAACGTAAGTCTAACTTGACGCCAGATAGGAACAAAACGTTTGAAATTGCTCATTTTCATGAAATTTTCTTTTCTGTTTTTCGCTGAGGGGCCCTGGATAACCGTTTGATAAACACGAAAATGGTTAGTACAAATCAGGCACAAAAGGCTCCCAAAAGGCCAGATAGGAACCAAACGTTTAAAAAAATCTGTCACTATCCCAGGGTCTATAATGTATAATGAACATAATCACATTCTAACGCATATTTGACCAACCAGGAACTAGTTGTTTTCATTCTAACGCATCTTTGACCAATCAGGACTAGCAATTTTCATAAGGAAACGATGAATCCATTTTTTCCATGTTTTGTTGCAGATTTTACGTTTTACTGTAAACGAACTTTTTTTTCACTTTTAAATGATTAAAACAGTTAAAATATACGATAGTCGTGGATAAATTATAGTATTGAGCTCGCGTATAATGGCTATTATACGCTCGGATGATTTACGACACGTCTTCAGCTCGTGTTGTAAACATCACCTTCGCGTGTAATAGCCATCATTATGCGCTCACTGAAAAATCTACTCTTCCAAAGAACAGTTTTTTATTACTCGTCAAGATATATACTACTCGGAAAATATAATGACATATGACATGGCCGATGGGCGGAAAAAGGCCCTTATCTACCCTTGTCCTTTTAAGCTTACCCACAATGTTCCTATCAATAGTACCATGCTAACCCACCATAAATTGCCAGATTTGCATTTTGGATTCGGTTCATTTGAACTTTAAGATAAGGTTTTTAATATAAGTATTGTCTATAATTAATTACACAGGCACACAAAATAAAAAAGTAGTCTCTTCCTGGAACTTCATTGGGCGACCCCCATGTATTTCGACGTGCTGAACACGAGTCAGGTGTCCGTTTAGCTCCATCTAGCTCCATTTTTTTGTAAATCGCGAAAATAAAATAAATCATCATTTATTTTTATTTTTGCGACTTACTAAAAACTGGTGGGAGATCACATTTTTTTTTTCGTTTTAAGAAACTTGTGTAGGAAATCTAGATGTAGAAATAGTGATTCTTTAAGCAGCGGTTTTTTAAATAAAAGTTGTATACTATCAAAGGACAAACAACATAGTTTTTAGATTTTTTTTTTAGTTTTATAATTAACTGAGATATTAAATTTTCAATGTTTAAGGTCACACGTAAAAATAGTTAAAGCAGTGAATGTCTACATAAATGCTCATATATCACAGATTGGTTCAAGCGCTCGTATACTTGCGCTGCATTATTATACCTGTTTGATTTAATCAAGTAGTTTTTTTTTTCGATTTTGGCCTTAGATATACTCCTTTAGCCAAGAGACTCTAACAAACTAACAAATTATGTGTAAAAATGTGAATTCAATCCCAAAAAATATACTTTACCATTAATTTCCACCCAATAAGTGAAACGAGAATTGAGACAGGGGACACATCCACATCAAGAGGCCCGTCTTGATGACTATTAAATATACGTACATAAAATAGACCACGGATAAAAAGTTTAATCAAAAGGAAACGACTAACAGCACAAGTTTTATTATTTATATCTGAATGTCACGTTATTCTAGAAATTCCATGACAATGAAATATATTTCCTTAGATTTAAAACTCAAAATATAGTTCATATTGAAGGGCAGAGCACGATATTTCTCTAATAATTTTTGAATAAGGCTATTAGTTTCCTATTCATGGCTGGGGCAGCCCAGAAAAATATGATTTATATCTCCTGGACTTTCATATTCACAAAGATCCTTTTCTTCGACAACAATCTTGTAAAGATGTGAAGGGAATCTTCCATGATTAGAATCAAGTAGTTATAACAGGAAGAACCTTTTTAATAATCATGGTAGAAAATAATTTCTGAACAGAAATTTGTTTCATACGATGCGGAACTCAAATATCAAACAAATAGACCCTTTATAAGGTCTCAAAAATAACTCCATAAACACAAACATTTAAAAAAAAATTGAATTGCCTTCGAAAAAGGTCGCTAAAAATTTTGAAATAAAATTTAATATTTCTCAGTAAACTTTTTTGAAGGCAGTTCAATCTTGTAGATTGTAAGCTTGACCCTGAGTTGGCCTTTCTTCACCTCGACCTAAAAGGTTTTTTGTGAATTACCCTACGACCAGATGTTGCCCAGGATTCCAAGACAAAGTATATGTTCCGCAGTCTCAGTTGCAGCTTCATAGTATTTGCATTTGTCACCTTCTGCTACGCCCATGTTCTTGAGATGATATCTCAAGGGGCAATGACCAGATAGAAGGCCTGTGATCAGCCTTAGGTCGGACTTTTCAAGTTCGAGAAGCCTTGTGGCGTTCTTCGTCGAATAGGTTATAAACCTTTTCGCTTGTCTTTGGCCTGGAGTATTCCTCCAGTAGGACTTCTCTTGTTCCATTTCCCATTTTTGGATATCCTCCGTTATGTGTCCCTTAGATAAGCCACAGAACACTTCGGGTCCAAGAAATGGGGCTTCAGCCCTTTTCCTTGCGAGGCTGTCAGCTAACTAGTTGCCTTCTATTCCCTCATGCCCTGGCACCCACATCAAGGTAACCTTGTTGTTTTTTGCGAGTTGCTTCAGGGATTGTCTGCATTCCCAGGCAATTTTAGACTGGAGAGACTTTAATGCTGCCTGGCTATCTGAAAGTATATAGATCTTTGCCCTTCGAGTGCCTCTACCCAGATAACACAAAGTTATCCCTGTAATATACCTAGATTATTCTTAACGAAGATTCGAATATTCATAGATAATTTTTTTCGATATTCCTAGAATATCAAAAAAGTACACACTTTCATAAGTCTACAGCATATTCCTAAAATTATTCTAAGAATAATTACAAAATGTTCCAGGAATAGTTATGAAGCAATGAAATAATAATTACAGAATAAATCAAGAATAACAAATAAATATTCCAGGATTAATTCCTAGCTAGCACAATGTGATTCCCATAATATACTTGAATTACCCAGATAGCATAATCTAATTCCTAGAATAATCATAGATTATATGTTTCGAAGAGTTGATTATTCCTAAAATATTTTTTAAACATTCCAGATATTACAGGAATATTCTTCTTTATGCAAATGGCACAGTCTCTAGATATTCTAAGATTATCCAAAATGCATATTACAGGAATAATTAAGTTACTCTAGGATACGAGAACGATACCAGAATGAAACGAAACTACAACAAGAGACATGATAATTACTTGCAACTATCAATTTCTAACTGTTGGTTATCGTCAGAATTATCAGTGCAGCGCTTATTGCTTATAAGATTCTGTCTCAAGGTATCACATCGGAGAATTTATATGTTTAGAGTGCCAATACGAATTATTAGGTGAATACTCATAAACCAGTAATAGGATTAAGTCGGCGAAATTTATCTACCAAAATCTATTGCAAACTTGGATAGGCTTCGAAATGAGTCAAATATCATACGTGATTAATTCTAGATAAACGTAACCAATAGTTACTGGCTTCGCTGTAGCGACATTATTACATAATTGGCATTTGATGCCATCTCTTACCTATAGTTCCAACCCACGTTTGTGTGTTTAATGGGAATATTCCTGTCTTTTTTCCTGGAATATTATTGTTTTCTTCCCAAAAATCATATATCTTCTAAGAATATTAGACTATTGTCCAAAAAGAATATTCTTTTATTACTCTTATGAAATATTCCAAGATCAACATGTTACATTGTATATATTCTTAGAATAACACAATAATACCTGTTGGATTGCTTTGTGCGTGCGCATGATGTTATCGGCATGACCAACGTTTTAAAAATATCACTATATTCAACGTAGTAACAACATAAAATTGTATCTTAAAGAAAAACACCTTTTTTAAATAATTTCTTTGAATAATCTGGTTTATTTCAACCAGTACATAACTCGATATAGTTCCAATAATGGACAATTCGATTTAATTTCATAATGTCATATGTGACTTATTAGTTGGATCATAGTTCAATTTCTTGATTTCTTGATGTACTGTCGTGAGCAAAAAAAATAGGGCAACTATTTTTTTCTAATGTAAATCTGCCTCTATTTGAATGAATTTTGACAAGTAACTGACAATGTCACAAAAATTAAAGTTAGATGTACGCAACTAGATTTTAGCAAAAATACGTTAAAAGACTTGTCCCATTTTTTTGCGCACGACAGTACTAATCATAATGTTGAATTCAAATTCGAAATAAGCAAATATTCTGTAATTTATTATTTGTGTTTATCTCCTCTGGGAATATTAAGAGCATATTTCTTCTATATATTTACGAATTGGCTGTAATAGTTGTTACACGAATATTCCTTTCATAATATTTTATAACAAATATTACAGTAACATTCTACAAAATTCTAGAAAATTGTATCATTCCTGGAAATATTAAAAACTATTTTTTTCTATATAGGTATTATAAGAATTAACTGTGATGAATATTACGGAATATTCCTCTCTTAATATTCTCTAACAAATATTACAGTTATATTCTACAAAATGTATATGCAACTATATCTTCTCTGGGAATATTAAAAGTATATTTCTTCTACATATTATAAGAACTAACTGTGATGAATATTACGCTAATATTCCTTTCATAATATTTTTTTAACGAATATTAGAGTAATATTCTACAAAATGTATGTGCAACTATATCTTCTCTGGGAATATTAAAAGTATATTTCTTCTATATATTATAAGAATTAACTGTAATGAATATTACGTGAATATTTCTACCATAATATTTTTTAACGAATATTACAGTTATATTCTACCAAATGTATATGCAGCTATATCTTCCCTGGGAATATTAAAAGTATATATAAAAATAATTCTAAAGTTTCAGAAGTCAAAAGAAAAAGAAAGAAGAACTTTCTTAAGCAAACTTGCAGAATTTGGAACGAACATGCAAAATTAGCCTGAAAATCACATCTGAGACTTCTTTCGTTCTAAATAAGAACTAGGGAGGAACAAGAGCTGCCGTGTAATTTTTTTTTTGGCCGTCGGGTTTTTTATCCGCCGGAACAAAGGCCTATTTACCTCAGACCGGCCCTGCCCGGCCCCAGAACCATCGGCCCGACGGGCATTTGCCCGTTTGTCCCCCTTCCCATCCACCCCTGTCTAAGCCTACCTGAACAAAACAAGAGTTAAAATATCATAGATATGATGTAGATTAATTGGAATCGGACCACAAAATGACCCTGGAACAATTATTTTAAACCATTTTTTTTTTATTAAA
This sequence comes from Rutpela maculata, assembly GCA_936432065.2. Lineage (NCBI taxonomy): Eukaryota > Metazoa > Arthropoda > Insecta > Coleoptera > Cerambycidae > Rutpela > Rutpela maculata. The sequence goes on along the minus strand of OW386285.2, from coordinate 348,330,220 downwards.
CACGGCTAGTCCTACGGTGTTTAAAACAGAGACGCCCTTTTTTGTGTAAATTTGATCAGGGAACCACATTCTGGTACCAAAATTTAAAAAACCAAAACGAAATAAAAAAATTTTGCATTATAAATGAGGCGCGTCCTCCGCTTCCCTACGTCCCTGGATGAATTTCAATTTGATCAATACCACGAAATAAAACCCCTTGTTGATAATTAATTACTTACTGAATCTTATCGCTGTGTCACAAAGGATTTCTGAAATATTAAATAAAAACCTACTCTCTAAACCTTCGAAGGGCCCTAGCTCAGTTAGGAAGCATTTGCGGGTATATATTTATATAATCTTTTTTTCATATTTTTGCATACAGAATCTGCACCGTTTGTAGTCTGAATTTCCGGACACTTTGTACAAATACCGCCGATTTTTTTAAACTCTTTGGCTGCGTCTTATTTAGTAATACAGTATTTAGACGTTTTAACTTCGGAATAACGTCATATGAAACGGATTTCGTTCATTTTTAGCAAGTTAATAGTATATGCATCAAAGAATGGTGTCTATATTATGCGGCGGCTATAGAGGGTGAAAGCCACCCCTTTTCAGGGGGTGGCAACTAAGAGAAAATTAAAAACATTGAATCTGAAAGAAAATAAAATTTTAGGAAAAGGCTTTATGCAACTTTTCATAAAGATTGATAGTTTTTAAGTTATAACGGGGCGGGGCGAGCGTAGAGTCGATAGTCGACAGATATTCCGTTGAAGCAACGTCGAGCGCGGTTAGTACTTGGATGGGCTCCCATCTTGGGAAATACAGCGTTCTCGTCCCACCTTCTAGAGGCTTGTATATCAGTGAATACTCGGAAGTTACGTAATTTCAGACGAGGACTACGTAGTGGATATACCATCCTTCGGAGGGGATGTAAAGCAGGCGGTCCCTTGTCTATTAAATATTAGGCAAGTAAAAAGATCCCTACTCTTCTTAAGGGAAGAGGTTCGGCAAAATTTTCAGGTTGGGGGTAGCTCGTCTCCTAGCGTCGGTGATAGGCCCTGGTAGCGGAAATAGGCCGACGTTAAACAGTTAAAAAAAAAAAGTTATAACGTCTTGTAAATTGTGATTTTCGCTTAAAAAAAAAAAGTATTTCAAAACAATATTTGTCCAATAACTCGAAAAGTATTACATTGAGCGAAAACATGCTGGAGACAAATAAGAAAGTTACTAAATTCAGAATGACTTTCGTTTTTTTTTTCTAATGTCCGTAGAGTTAACGCTTTCGGAGATCTGAAAGTATAAAGGTGGCGTCCGAACGTCTATAAGACGAAGTATTTAGTTTAAATGTTAAATATCCCAGAAACTTTTGACTTACATCAAAAGCGCTAACAACCAAAATGAAAGACTAATAATTAGTCTTTCAAATGATTTTTTTTTCTATTTCTATAGCATAAAAACAAAGAAGTTACGACAGAAGCAATGTACTTTTTCAAATTGTTTTAATAAAAACGACGCCATTTTCTTAATGTAAGTAGTCAGCAATTAAAAAAATATATTCCCATATACTGCTTTTCGTTAATATAAAGGTGAGCCACGGTGGGTGGAGTATTAAAAGTATATGGAGAACGGATCAACCGATTGCTTTGAAATTTTGGTTACGAAGATAATCGAGTATGATCTCTCCAACTAAAATATTTTCGAAAGTGCGGTGTTGCCACTTATACGTAAAACTGGCAACATCTTCGTTATTTTAAATGGAATACCCTATATCCCAGGTAGCAGGGTGACGTCATTATGACGTCTTTTAAAGGTGATTTTTCGTCGCCGACGTCATTGTCCCAATAAATGACGTACCAGAGACGTGATATTTATAACGTACTTCTGACGTCATCATGAAGACGTCAAATACACGTTTCTTTTAGGTCATTATTTTGATGTCATTAATAAATGACGTACCAGAGACGTGATATTTAATATATACTTTTGACGTCATCATGAAGACGTCAAATATACGTTTCTTTTAGGTCATTATTTTGACGTCATTAAAATGACGTGAAATAAATCATTATAAAATAAAAATAAATAGAAGTATTTAGTGACTAGTTCAATTTTTGCCACATAGTAATAATAATTTTGTTTTACTATTTATAACTAGGTATACAGCTTTTAAACATATTTAAATAAAGATGTTCAATGGTTCAGTGAGTTAAGTGTTAGGTTGCGAGTGAAGAGGTCCGCGGTTCGATCCCTGCACATTCCGGTTTTTTTTTTCGTCACAAACTTTATTAATAATTGTGGAAAAATATTATAATGAGAGGTTTGCATCCCTCATCGCAAAATTCGCTGATTAACCAATACGTCATATTGGCGTCATATGTATGAAGTCATTGGGCTGTGACATTGTGCCGTCTTTTTCACGTCATTTTTACGTCATGCTGAAGGTGAAATTGACGTAATTAATGCCGAAAAACGTCATAATGACGGCACCTTGCTGCCTGGGATATTACTGCATTTTTTGAATCATCGTCTTTTTCTGAGTAACTTTTGTTAACCTATCTCAAGCCGTTTTCGAGATAATAATTCTTTTCTGAATTTATTGCCAAAAATTTGACTTTCAGTAAATCGTGTTTTCTCTTAAGAAGAGGAGAAAACACGATTTACTGAAAGTCAAATGTTTGGCAATAAATTCAGAAAAGAATTATTATCTCGAGAACGGCTTGAGATAGGTATAGGGAAATATTAACAAAAGTTACTCAGAAAGACGACGATCCAAAAAATGCAAAAATATACAGGATAGTCCATTTAAAATAACGAAGATGTTGCCAGTTTTACGTATAAGTGGCAACACCGCACTTTTGAAAATATTTTAGTTGGAGAGATCATACTCGATGATCTTGGTAACCAAAATTTCAAAGCAATCCGTTGATCCGTTCTCCATATAGGTACTTTTAATACTGTGGCTCACCCTGTATGTATAGTATGACCTAGAGGTTTCGTCCGCTTACAGCGCTTGTTTTAGAAAAAATTGCATTTTAAACTGTAAAGGGATTTTAGAACAACCTAACATTTTTGTTTCCCTGCAATAAATATTAATTTTAGAGAAAATATAGTGACATCAAAACTGAAACTTATAAACTGAGAAAGAATTTGTTTATATATATATATATTTGTGTAGGATTGATAGTTTATGAGATATTTAATTTTATAGATATCATCCGACCGTTTTTAAGAGGAAGTATTTAGTTTAAAATGTTGAATATCTTAGAAACTGTGACATTTCCATGAAAAATTCTGAAGAACAGAATTAAAGGAGCTTAATCAATTTTTAAATTGTTTTTTGTTTTTTTTTACATCACAAATAATAAAGAAGTCACGGCCGATTCAAGGTGCGTTTTCACTTTCTTTTTAACAAAATGTCGCCATTTTGTTATTGTAATTGCTCAGTAATTAATTTTCTTTTCAAAAATGCTGTTTTTGTTAACATAATAGCATCACCTAGATGCTCAATTTATTTTGTCCGTTGAAAACACTTTTTTAGAAAAAAAAACCCATCCGTCATATTAGAGCCGCCATTTTGAATTTTTTAATTTTGATTTCAGATTCGTAATCAGCGATCCCAAAAACATAACTAACCTATGTTTCAAAAATAAATTAGTAACATTTTTTCAAATATTCAATATTCAAATTTAGGGGTGGTTTTCATCTCTTAAGGGTAAGAACAAGTATCCGAACCGTATGGAAACTGAAGACGATAACTTTTACTACAATAATAACCCATAAAAAAAAATTATCATTACATATGAAATTATTCCGAAATTTTACATATTTTTTACCTCTGGGTACCGTACTATAGTATGTTTATCTATTTTTAACCCCAAACACAAAAAGGAGAGGCGTTATAAGTGTGCGTGTGTGTGTGTCTTCATATCTCTTCAACGGGTAATCCGATTTTGTTGCGATTTTTATTATTTTTTGGAAGAGAAGGTTTTTACTTTTAGCAAGGTTTCATCCCAGTAGACCTACAGGGAGCTGCACATCATCAATAAGGAGTTAATTATTGTTACCAACATATTTGCTGGCGAAGGCGCTAGTAATTTAAATTAAAAACTTAATTTTCGTTTTATTTGAAAGAGTAATTTGTCGACACGGTTTTTAGCAAGGTTTCATCTCAGTAAGCAATCAGAAACGTCATCATCATCATCAATCATTCTCGCGTAACTCTCTAATGTTTCAAACGATATTCATGTGGCTTTCTTTATATATGATAGTACATTATATTACGTGATGATTACAGTTTGGAGTTTTAAAAAATTTTCAATTTAACTTGTCTACAACTCTTTTCTATGTATATTTTTAAATTGATATATCTTTCTTAAGAGAATGTGTATTTCTAAAAACTATCTATGTTTTTTTTATAATTCTGTCCTTTTTTAATTCCCTTTTGGCAATAATAAATAAATCCTGATTTAAAATATTTTCTCAGTTTCTGCTTTCCTCTATATACACATGCGAACGTTTTTTCTTTCCTATTCCACATAACAAGCCAAGTTTAGTTCCTCACGTTTCTCTCTAGTCAGTCGTTAATTTACGACGGTACACTCTCACCTTGTTCTGACTAGATCGGCATTCTGCCCTTGGGTATGCCCGCAGCCCACATACTGCTCAAGCACTCCTATTTTACATCATAATCCCACCTGTCGCAAAAACTTATTATGCGCCTCGGAATGCCATTTGTGCTCTTATTTTCATGACCAGTTCACGCAAAAGTGAAAAAAACACCGCGAGATAACAGAAATAAGCAGTAGCTTAGACTAACAAGAAGGCGCATGAAGTTCAACTGGAAATTGCGAGACCCGAACTTCCGTAATAGAAATACAATTTGAGTAATTTGAATGTATAAATATACATAGAATGTATAAAGGGTTATTTTAAGCACTTGTTACGTGTTTACACCTTTTTTAAACACCCTGTGTCGTGGGTTCAGAAATTATACCACCAGGGTAACACTAAACACTAATTTATCAACTTACGTACTAATTTACTAATTACAACAATTAATTATTTTACTAATTTTACACTGTGTACTATACTTCAATTATCCAGTCACTTGATCACTTGGTCTAACTCTCTGATCATCTGAACTGTACATCAACCAAACTCAAACTGTCTGCCGCACAACCACTCACTCTTCTTTCATAGTCCTAGGTTATTCGTTCTGGATCTTTCTACTACATTCCAGCACATTCTACAATGTTCCAGAGGATGTCTGTAATGTTCTAGATTTTTCTACATGTCTCTAGAGAGTTGAAACACATAACACACTCTTATTGTAGAACTCACCGTCGTCGTCTGAAGGACGTGACATTATTTATTTTATTATGGGCGCCAGCCGCGCTTCTCCCTTTGATTTAGGGTGGTTAATATTTACTCTCAGAGGGATTCGGTTTAAGTTGTAAGAGACGATCTGGGACCAGGGTCCTATAATAGACTAGAAACCTAAGTGGATTGTTAATTGCTTTCTCCAAAGTCTCCGCCTTCTTACGATGCACTGGTCTTATCTCTAACAACAACAACAGCAACAGCAACAACAACAACAGCAACAACAACAGCAACAACAAAAACAACAACAGCAACAACAACAACAACAGCAACAGCAGCAACAATAACAACAACAACAACGGAAACGGCAACGACAACTGGCTGCTGGTTTCCGGGTCTTCTTCCGCGTAGACTTGGTTGAGTGCTTGACGTTTCGACCATCTTGTCGTGGTCTTCTTCTGAAGCGAAGTGACTTCGCTTCAGAAGAAGACCACGACAAGATGGTCGAAACGTCAAGCACTCAACCAAGTCTACGCGGAAGAAGACCCGGAAACCAGCAGCCAGATCACCAGCTCCGCGAAAGCCTTAGCACCAAGGCAACGACAACGACAACATAAATTTATTTGGTGTTCAACGGGTAATAACCCACTCAGACACTACTACTTACTTAAGGACTTATATAGTTGGTATTATAATAAGCTGCCGAATCTTAGACTAATATACCTATTTATTTCAAAATGCAGAAAACATTTGAATGTTTAATAAATGTTTAGTATCAAATAATATCATTAATAATTCACAAAAAAGCTTAAAATTTAATTGTTAATGAGAAATTACTACAAAAAATAAACTACAAATTTTACAGAAATAACGCACAGTGTGCTTGAAGGTGGAAAAATTATGATGAAAATGAGTCCAAAATCGGTTTGCGCAGGCTGATTCTACATTAAAAGTAGATTCAAAATTTATGAAATTTAAAATCGTAGCTGATCCCTTTCGCGTTTTATCCACATTTTTGGATTTTAACCCTTTGCAATACAGTAACTCGTATACATAAACTTTTTCTTCGAGCACTTAGCACTTTTAGAAATAAAACTATCGTAAATAAGTTTATTATATCTTGTAAATACAGTTCTTTAATTAAAAAACTTACTCGACAATATTCCATTACTAAAAATTAAATTTCATTTGTTGTAAAACACTTGGAAATAACCAAGAAACAAAAACGTTTAATTAAAATTTAATTATCTTTTTACTTGTAAGTGTTTTAATGTTTATACATTTTTTCATTACTGACAAAATAATTTATGTGGATTACACTCTTTGCCGCTAGGTAGCTACTCGTATTTTGTTTCCAAACATGAAGTGTAATTCTCAAAAGTATACATATAGTATACTTTTTCCAGAACCAAAAAATAAAAAAAAAATTCATTGGTTAAAAGTCTGTCAAATTATAACGATTTCAAATGAGCCATGGAAATAAATCCTCTCACGAGGATAATCGAAAAAAGGTATGTGCTCCATGTGGAAAAAAAATTATATTTGGGAAAAAAACCAGAAAAATTTTTCATAACTGAAAACACTGAAAAATTGATTAAAAAATTTATATTTGAGGACTTTGATCTAAAAAATGAAAAGTATCCTTTGAGTATATGTACAACTTTTTCTCTCACACTACTTGATGCTAACAAGGGTAAATTTCAAAGACCATTTCAGAAAATGCCTAATTATACAGATGTCATATTACCAAAGGATACTCGTACATCACAAAATACATGCAACTGTTATATATGTTTGACTGGTCGTTTCAAAGGCCACGTTAAAATTGATAAAGGTAAAGGACATAAAAGAGAATTAGAAAACAAAATTGATGTTTCTACGGGACTTTATGGGCGTTCAGCAATAGATAGCCTACCGATTTCATCTATAGAGAGTAAAGATACTAGAAATTTGTTGTGTGGTGATTGTTTTCAAGAGATTGGAAGGGGTAAACATCACATTTGTAAAAATAGCAAAGAAAATGTATTAAAAATTGTAGAAAAGCTCACTGAAAAAAATCAAAGTCAAATTCTAAGTACTATTATAAAAAAAAGGTTCAATCTGCTAGTCTTCTTACAACTAAGAAAAATGAAAATTTTAGTTTTAATGTATCTGCTGGTGGTCGGGAGACAAAAGTTGTTTTAAATCCGAGTATTAAAAAAAGTGTTTCATTTGATGAAGAGAGCTTAGATAACTTTAGGATAAATTTAGGAGTTTCAGGTAATCAAATGAGAAAAATAACTAATTTTGTAAGATGTAACGTAGGTAGAAAGTCTATTCCATCGTACTATACAAAGCATTTACTAGTTTTATTTCTAAAAGTGCTAAGTGCTCGAAGAAAAAGTTGATGTATACGAGTTACTGTATTGCAAAGGGTTAAAATCCAAAAATGTGGATAAAACGCGAAAGGGATCAGCTACGATTTTAAATTTAATAAATTTTGAATCTACTTTTAATGTAGAATCAGCCTGCGAAAACCGATTTTGGACTCATTTTCATCATAATTTTTCCACCTTCAAGCACACTGTGACCGGTCAAATATAAACATTGTTAAATTGAAAAACCAGTTTTGTTAACGTTTTTTTTGTGTTTTTATATTAAATAGACGACCTGCTGCTGGCCCTATAAGGAGGTACATAAATTGGTAAATAAACGTCCGTTGCGGTACATATGTTGGCGTCCAGTGTGGTATTCGCTGGTATGTAGGTATACGGACATAAAATGTACATACTTCGCGTACATGAAATGGAGATTCAGAGGACGTCCATTCCGTACAATTTCAAAGTAAATCCGGTGATAGACGCCCAATTTATGTCCATGGACATCAGTACATTAAATGGACATAAAACGGACGTCCGGCGGACATCGTGTGCTATTACGGATATGAAAAAAATTATTTAAATTTCATCATTTCAACAATGCAGAGATTCATTGTAAAATGAAATAAGGATTTAATGTAGGTATACTCATAAAAAATATAAAAAAAATTAGTTTATTTCTGCAAGATATCTGAAACATTAGCAGATATACAGGGTGGACCATTAATAATAGGCCGTACTTCAAGGGTAGATTCTTTGTACCAAAATATGAAGATATAACTAAACATGCTTTAGTAAATTGTTGCTGTGGAAAAAGATACAGGGTGCCAAAATTGTAATTTATTTTTCTTTTTTTTTTGCAATATCTCAACTACCTCTTGACCAATCTTCTCCCAATTTGGTAAGGAAACATTTTTTAAGCTAAGAAATAATAATTTATGTATTACATCACGCCTCATGAGCTATACCTGATGATGAACATTTTTTCTCTTTTTTTTTTCTACGAAACGTAGTGACACTTTTGACTAGAATATCACATGCGGGAGCCATTTCTACGTAAAAAAGGTACACTTGATAGAACTTGATAATACCAACCGTTTTCTAGAAAACTGCCGCATAGTTCTCAAAAATTCTTTAAAAACAAATCCAATTTGAAAAGGAAAAATTGTATTTCATAGAAAAAAAAGAGAAAAAATATTCATCATCAGGTATAGCTCATGAGGCGCCCTCCACGGGCTAACGTGATGTAATACATACATTATTGTTTCTTAGCTTAAAAAATGTTTTTTACCAATCCAGTCGATACTATCGAGATCTTTGTCTTAATATATGATAGCTTCAATTTAACTTATCGTCGAATCTTATCCCGAGTGAGTTAACACTAACAATATAATTTTTCTTTCTCTGAATGTCATTAATATTATTAATGAGTAATAGCGGTCTAAGGACAGAGCCCTGGGGCACACCTTGTATAACAACTTGAAAGTTTGAGAAAGTTACATCAGTGACGCAATGTTCCTTTCATCTTTGTTATATATGAAGGTTCTGAAAATATCACACATCGTAAGGACTGCTCAAGGCTGTCCAAGGTCCTCGATTTTGTTACTCATTGCCTTAAGTGTTGTTTGAGTTATCTGAAACCAAATTGTAAATTACTTAGGAGATGGTTTGATAAAATATACTTAGAATTCCAATCCTTTAAAATAATTTTCATGACCTTTGTAAATAATAATACAATAAATACTGGACTCTCCATAACTCTCCATACTAGTAGCGTCCCCCGTTTTAAAGAGGATAGTTTTTGCGTATTTGGATGTTTGGAAAATTACCACTTTTAAAAATGTTGATAAGTACTGTTAAAGGAAGTAATAATAAATTGCAGGTTTCGTTAATTATTTTAGTATTCAGTACATATACATCAACAATCGTTTTTTAAGGACTAAATTGCACATAACTTGTCTTCTGTAGCAATGGATCGAGGAAATTAGGAGCTGGCTAACAATTTGCGAAGCCCACAGCCACGAAAAGAGTAAATTTGTGTTTAATTGTTTTCATACTCTTTCTACGCATTCATGAACTGAAAACATGCCTCTCACTACAAAAAACCGCACGATTTTTTTACATAATATTTCATTTTATAAAATTTCCATTAAAAACGTATTCTAGTAAAAAACACATCCGAGGAAATTCCCTAAAAATTATTATACAGTCAGGTATATCGTTGTTTCAGAAATAATTTTAGATATTGTGATTTATAATTTAATACAGAGGGATGGCGATATTCGTTGCGATGGTTATGATACTGCAGAAAATATTGCGTTGGGTTGTTACTGCCATTAAACACAGCAATTATAGAGGTTATATTTTGTGGTACCCTCACTGCAATTTGATTAAATTTGTAATGAGGGAAGCATATTAAATTTTGCATGCACAATGTTAATCTACTTAGAAGTCAATTCTTGTATGGGTTAGTCATAGGTCATATTTTTAAATATGTTAATAATAATAATAATAATAACAATTTATTTGTCAAGCATATCTTACAGAAATATGTTATAAAACTTGTTATTTGCTTAACACATCAAAATTATTTTAATTAATATATTATAAATTATAACTTAAAATATTCATGAGATACAGAAAACACGCGCAACCAAATAAACTTAAATTTACTTCTTGTGCATGGAAAATAACAATATCGAAATTACGTATTTACATTACGCATACTTAAACTAAATTATCAAATAATAATTTGCATGCTTTTGCTTAAACTATGCACTAGTTTCAGCTCATCTAAGCTGAACATTTTTACTTCAATGACGTGTTGTAATGTTAAGATATATATAAAACATAAATTTAACGAGCTATTCCTAGTTGTTCCATTCTCGTAGCTCTGACGTATGTTAAAAAAAATTTAAGTGATTATGTTTCGCATAGTGAAATTCATAAACACGATACTAGGTAGAGAGATGAGGTTCGCTTAGATTTTACTGGGTTAGAGAAAAGTTGAAATGCAGCAAATTACTATTGCCCAAAATTTTTTAACAAGTTACCACTCAATATCAGGAACAAGTTCCATTACAAAAACCGCTGCCCAAGGAATCACTACTTCCACATCCAGATTTTCCATCCAAATTTCTCAGAACGAAAAAATTTTGTGTGTGGAAATAATTGCTTATGGAACTTTAATAATATGAATCGGTCAAGAGGTAGTTGAGATATTGCAAAAAAAGAGAAATAAATTAAAATTTTGAGCTGTATTTTTCCACAGCAACAATTTACTAAAGCATGTTTGGTTATATCCTCATATTTTAGTCCAAAAAATCTACCCTTGAAGTATGACCTATTATTAATGGTCCACCCTGTATATTACATTTTTAAGTTATATAAGATATATGTCAGCAACATGCGAAACGAAATATTTCAAACTTCATATCCCACAAATATTTCAGAAATATAGACACTGAAATGTAAGATTTGAGCAACATTGGGACATTTCTGAAATATTACTGAAACAATGTGTGGTGTGAGGGAGGGTGGACCAAATTAGATGGGATTTGGGGTTTTCTCTAGAACTATGGCAAATAGGAAAAAACCAATATAGGTATCCTGAGCTCGATTTTCGAGAAACAAACAATGGCGTAAACCGCGATCATCTATCTTTTTTCGACTACCGAGCTACAGGGCGTTTTTGGAGAATTAGCATTTTTGGATGACCTCTATATCTCAATTACCAGGTATCGAATCGAAAATCGAGTAACGTATTCTTAAAGCACTTTTTTGAGTAGAATCCGTTGCTGATAAGAAGAGAATTATGCATGCCTCAGTTTTCGAGATATAGACAAAACTTCTGTTTTTTTAAATGAAAAACCCTATAGATTATTTTATTATTCGATCATAACTTAAATTATCCAATGATATATCATATGTCATATTTATCTCTAGAGAAAGTGCTTAATTTTCGAAAAATTTAATATATTTGTGAGGAGGCCATGGAAAACTAATAACAGCACTTCTTATAATATGAAATAATTTTCCCAAAAATGGGAAAAACTACAATAAATGTTGCAATTGTCTTCTATTGACATCTATGCATTTTTTATACCTTCTCCTTACAGCATTTGTTGCATTTCCAATCATGACAGGAGTTGTTGTCCGAAACGCAGCTAATGTTCTTCTACGTATTAGAAAGTTCTCTATATATAATATTTTTTAATAACTCCAAATCCAAAAATCGACAGGGGTTATATCGGGAGATCTAGCTGGCCACAAAATAGGACCATTATTTCCGAAAAATTAAACAATATCTAAACTACTCTGCTGTTTATTAATGTCCAGTTAGCTAAATTAATTGTTAGTTATCAATTTAGTTAACTTAGCTAACTAGACATTGATGAACTAGTCGTGAGTGATATATCGGTACATATCCAATCCTCCCCAAATGAGCATTTAAATAATTTCGTGTTCCATTTGACTTATGACCTGGGGCGCCATCGTGTACAGGCATATTGTTTACGGGGATCTAAGGGATCTATTTCTTGTCGTGTAATGTTAATAAAATGTTCGGTACTTATTCAAATTACCGTGAAAAAACTGAAGACCTATTATTTGGTATCCGATAAAACCACACCAGACACCAAATACAAATCGTCCTTGACGATTAACTGTAGCGGTTACGTGCGGATTTTCATGAGCCCAACGGTGGTTATTATACCGATTAAAAATTCCGGCACTGCTTATGTGGGCCTCGTCTTTCCCTTCAAATCCTGGCACTTCATTACACTAACGCAAAAACCACTAACAAAAATCGAGACGCCTTTGGAAGTCGTTTGGGTATAGATGGTGACTAATCCTAATTTTGAATTTATTTTGTTTAAGCAACGCAACGCAGTTGTTTTTGGGATTCCTAAATTTTACTGTATTTCGCGAGACGATATATTAGGATTTTCTCTTACAGTTTCTAAAACAATATTTTTTACAGCTTCTCTGGAGGATTGATAAATGACCCAAACTCTTTTAAATTTTGTTGTAGACTTTTGAATATTTTTATGTCTGGCTATCTCTTTTCTGGATATCAAAAAATATTGTTTAAGCGGCACTTTTGGCACAAAGTTTTGTTGTCTATAACTTACCTATTAAAATAAAGCTCGGAAGCTAAATTTGAATCTTCTTCGCATTCTATCCCAGGTAGCAAAGGCACGTGAAAATGACGTGAAAAAATGGTCAGGAGTGACGAGAAATGACGAGTTAGATGACGTAAATGAAACGTGAAAATGACTTCCTAATGTCTCAGACGAATGACGTCTTTTTCAGGTTATATTTGGTAATCCCCCCACAGGTTTTTAGTAATAGGAACATATAAAACTACATACTAGTTAGTAATCTACTTGATAAGAATAAAATAATTAATGCATAAATAAATAAGTTTTGTCCTAATGAATTTGTTTGTTAGCCATCCGTAATTTTATTTACATTATTGTTTACCATCACTCCAACTTTTTCTCACAAGGGTTGCCTACAAATTATAATGTTTATTAAGTTATTAAATTCATTTTTACTTACCTTTACCTATTGCGGTCCGTAGGGTTCGAACCTACGTGGTCTCCCGTTGTCCGTATTACAGTAGTGACGCTTCAACCAACTGAGCTAGCTTGGCGACCGCTATTTCGGATGCTAAAAGCAGTATTTATGGTGATGAATGAAGTCTTTATTATGTGAAATTGAATTTCTTGCCTTATTTAAAATATATGAAAATCTTTCAGGTTCTCGCTTCGAGTTACTAGTATTTTTATTTATTTATAATTATTAAGAAGAACTTATTTAATTTAATTAAACTGTCATCAGTGTCACCTGAGAAGTACGAGTAGTTGTTGGAGTATGGAGTATGGAATTAGCAGGAGGGTGGTCAAAAACCACAGCACTTGGCCCCATTGGACCCCTTGTACATCCTCCCTCTAGGCAGACACTCGCCTAGGCCTCCAGCCAACCTATTCTTTCGAAGTAGGTGGTGATGTTGCCTAGGGGCATCTCCCTTACATTGGCCAAGGTAGGCCAACGCTCTCCCAAGATGGATTCTCTAATTGATGAGACGGCTGAACAGTCACAGAGTATGTGTTGAACCGTCTCATCTTCTTGTTCACAACCTCTGCAAAGAGGTGTTTCGCTTAATCTCATATTGTATAGATGTTTCCTTAGCGGACAGTGTCCAGTCTGGATTCCTGTTATAAAACGTAGATTCCTTCTGGCCATTGCCAGGTAGTCCATTGCTGTTTTCTTGTTGGGATACGTGAGTAGTTCCCTAGCAAGCTGACAGCTGCTTGTTTCATCCCACAGCTTCTTAAATTCGTTGTGGGTGTTCTCCTTAATTAATTGTATTATCGCCGTAATCGGTAACAGACTGGCCGGGCCTGGTCCAAAAATAAGTTGGCCTGCTGCCTTCTTGGCCAGTTTGTCGGCTTTTTTGTTGCCACTGCACTGTGCGTGTCCTTTCACCCAGCATACCGAGATGTTGTTCGTACTGGAAGCACCCACAAGTGCTTGATGACATTCCCATACTGCTCCTGTGGTTATTTTGTAACTTCTCAGGGCTAGTAGTGATTGTCTACAGTCTGTGTAGATCCTGATTGTTTTGCCCGTAGTTTGTCTGCGGACAATCTCTTTTGCGGCTATGGTTATGCCCGCCAGTTCAGTTTGTACTATGCTGGCTCGCTCATCCATAGTCCATTTATATTGGATTTGCAGGCTTCTGGAATATATTCCACATCCTGCCCCCTCCTTCTTCCTTGATCCGTCTGTGAAAATGTTAATCACACCTTCACCAGCGGTCTCGTTTTCACTGTTTGTCTGTATTGTGTAGGGTCTATCAAAGACAAATCGGGGAGAGATGCCATCTGTGCATGCCTGTAGGAGAGGCGTCTTCCTGACAGCCTCGTTCCACAGGCGACTTCTGGTCTCCCCACAGCCTACATTTGGTTGTAGGCCAACGGACTTGAGGCGTGCCATTGTTATTAAGGCCACTTCTCCTAGATGTAAATCCAGTGGTGGCAAACACAGCATTACCTCCATTGCTCTCGTCGGCGTTGTTCGCATAGCTCCTGTTATGCTTAGGCAGGCAACTCTCTGCACTTGGCTGAGCTTGGCTCTCGCTGTAGTCTGTTTACTCTTAGGCCACCAGACCACAGCTCCATAGGTTATCATTGGTCTTATGATGGCAGTGTATATCCACATGACCACTTTGGGTTTCATTCCCCAGGTTTTCCCCACGGTCCTGCGGCACTGCTCATAAGAAATGTAAGCCTTTTTTAGTCTCCTGTCTAAGTGAAGATTCCATGTTAGTTTGGCGTCGAAGGTTACCCCAAGGTATTTCACTTCTGATGCGAAACTTAGTGTTGTGTCCAGGAGAACTGGTGCTTCCAGTGCTCCTGGTTTCCTTTTTCTTGTGAAGAGAACCATCTCCGTCTTCCTGGGATTAACAGACAGCGAGTGTTCTCTGCACCATTTTTCAATTATTCTTAGAGCCCCCTGCATCCTTTCACAGAGGACTCCTTCAAATTTTCCGTTGAGCAGTATTGTTACATCATCTGCGTAGGCGATTGTGTGGAAACCCTCTGAGTTGAGGTGGCGCAAGAGGCTGTCGAGAACTAAGTTCCATAGCAGTGGTGATATTACACCTCCCTGCGGGCAGCCTCTCGCGACCATTCCTCGTACAGAAGCGTCTCCCACACTGATTTGTACAGCTCTTTTGGAGAGCATGTTGGATATCCAGCTTCCCATAATCGTGGGGATTTTTGGGAAGGTGGTTTTATCAAACGCACCTTCTATGTCTATGAATACACCTAGGGTGGACTCTTTATTGTCCAAGGATTTCTCAATCCGACTCGCGACCGCATGGAGGGCGGTGTCGGTGGATCTTCCCAATGTGTATGCATGTTGGTTGGGATGCAGAGGGTTGTCTTTCACTACGACATCCCTTATGTATCGTTCACATAGCTTCTCCATCGTCTTGAGGAGAAACGAGGTTAGGCTGACAGGCCTATATGCTTTGGGGGTGGTATAATCCATCCGCCCTGTCTTTGGAATGAACACAACTTTCACTTCTCTCCATATCTCTGGAATATGAAGGTGTGCCAAGCTCGCCCTAAATACTCCGACCAGGTGCGGCAGTAGTTCATCCAGTCCCCATTGCAGTAGGGCGGGATAGATGCCGTCAATGCCTGGTGATTTGAAAGGAGAGAAGCTCTGTATTGCCCATCTTATCCTGTCTTCGCTCACTACTTGGTTGGCCATTTGCCAATCCAGGTCTGAGGGCTGAGTGTCGACTTCGTTTGGCCATTCCTTCCGTTCTGTTATCACAGATTCCGGGAAGTGAGTTTCCATAAGTAACTCTAGGCTTCCACGAAGGTCGGTAGTTCTTGTGCCATCGTGCTTTTTAAGTAGGCAAAGGTCATGGTCTTTATCTTTGGCGAGGATTTTGCAAAGCCTAGCGGTCTGTGAGTAGTCTTCGATTTCCTCACAGTAGGTTCTCCACGCTTCTCTTTGTCTTTGTCTGACTAGTTTCTTAAACTCTTTCAGGTTGGTTTTGTATGACTCCCAATCTGATTCCTGTCTAGTTAATTTTGCTTTGTTGAACGAGGCCCTAGCCTTCTTCTTGAGGTCAGTCAGCCCCTGACACCACCACTTGGTGGCCTCGTTGGACTGTTGCGAAGACCTCAAGGGGCAGGATGTCTCAAAAGCTTGTCTCATTGCTGTTTGCAATATTTTAACATATTGCTCTATTTCACCACTACTTCCGGGTGTCCTTACGCTAACTCCTTCCAGGTTCTCCCTGAGTTGACATCGATATACGTCTTTGTCAGTCCTCCGGGGATCTCGGAAGGGTTTTTTCGGTGTCTTAATAAGGTTGATTTCAAAGTTTATCCATTGGTGGTCTGATAGTGTTACGCAGTCAGACACATGCCAGTTTTGGATTAGGCTGGATATATGCCACGTTGTTAGTGTTATATCTATTATGGTTTGACTTCTGGAGTTTATAAATGTTGGTGTACAGCCCCTGTTGCTTACAATAAGGTTGTTACCAGTTATATAATCATAAAGTGACTTACCCCTTGCATTGTTGTCTTCACTGCCCCAGGTCACATGGTGTGCATTGGCGTCACAGCCCATGATTAGTTCCCAGTTTTGATTGCGGCAGTGTGCTACCAGTTCCTCCATTTCTTTTGATGGTGGAAGAGTGGCCGAGTCCTGGGGGAGGTATACTGATGCTAAGACAACAGTTGTTAGTTTGTTTGCCACCAGACATTCCACCTTAACGGCCGTTAGATCAGATGTTGAGAGGTGTTGAAATGGCTGGGTTTTGATGTGCCGAGGGACGTAGATGGCAGTCCTCGGTCTCTCTGTTGTTGGTGAGCTGAAAATGAGTCCACTTAGTCTTGACAACCCTGTTATTTTAGTTTGAACTATCCAGGGTTCCTGGATTAGTGCCAGTGTATCCTGCTCCTCATCCAGGCGTCGGCACAGTGTTGCCGTTGCCGCCCTGCTGTGTTGCAGGTTACACTGCACTATGCTTACCTCACTTACCTTATTTAGTGTCCCAGCCATCGTGGGATATAAAAGGAGAGTTAATTGGTCGTTCCCTCCTCTTCCGTTAGAGGGGAGACGACTTCCATCCTGGATGTGCTGGGAGTTGGAGTGGTGGCATCCGTCTTACCGGATAGCTCATCCTCTCCAACCTCCACTTCCATCTTCTTTTGGGGTTGGGGGGCTTCTGGTTCTGCCTCCTGTTTTTCGGCCTTTACCCTTAGGGTGAGAGATTGAAAAAGGTAATGTACCCTCATCGATCTCGCCCCCAGGGTTTTAATGTCCTCGTCTCCGATGCCGAAGACGAGCAGGAGTCCTTTCGGTTCTTCTTTGGCTTCGTGATGGAAAAGGCACCACTTGCGGACGCTCAGCGCTGGGTTTTGACCTGCCAGGCGACCGATCACGACCTCTTTTTCCTCGTGGTCGCTTTCGGCTTCCACGGGGATCCAGAGGGTGGCCTTGGTCAGCCTTGGCAGTTGGTCAACGCGAACGACGGCAAGTGTCGCGTTTTCCCACGGCCTCAGGTTTTCCACCGAACTCACTAGCCAGCCCAGTGTGTTATCGTCTTCGCAGACAATCCTGATGATTTCACCAGAATATGTCCACGAGCGAAACATGGGTGGCTGCTTTGTGCTTGTTCCGGGGGTGGACAGAATAGTTTTGTCCAGCTCTCCCCTCAGCATTTTCTTGACAAGGACCTCCTTATCCTTTGGGATTTTCCCATAGGGGTTGTCTTTGTCAATTATCGCTACCTTAAGGTAACTTAAGGCAGCGTCCTTGTAGCTGGTCGGGGGAGCAGCTGCAGATCCGGGGATCTGTCTGGCCCTCTTGTACCCCCTCGGAGCAGAATCAGAGGAGGTTCCCGACCGGTTTCTCTTCTTGGAAGGTGGCACACCTTGCGGGTGCTCAGCCTTCCTGTTTTCCGGGGTGCCCTTAGGGTGTCCAGCCTTCCTTGGGGGATTTGAGTCCCTTGTGGTGGCTGGCACACCTAGAGGGTGCCCTTTTTTCGGAAAGGGCTGTGCCGGGGGAGGTGCTCGGCCGGAGAGGTGGGCTGCAGCAGCAGCGCGTTCCTCCTCCTCGCGGGCTTTCCTCCTCCTTTTGGCTTCAGCGCCACATATCCTTTTGCCTCTACGAGGCTTTTTCCATCCTCCCTGTGGGGGGATTGTTTGCAGCGAGCCTTGTGGCTCAGCCGCATTGTGTTGCAGTGAGCGTGATTGCCCATCCGCTGGTTTTTGTGGCGAGCGTTGCCGCTCTGCCACAGGGTTTTCTTTGGCATTATTTTTATCCATTGGTTTGTTGTTTTTATTCTTCCGCTTAGCTCCCCACCCACCGCGGAGCCCCACATCGGGGATGTCGCACGGCAAGCCCATGCGATCATCAGGGCTACTAAGCGGATATAGCCCCCAGAGACAGGCAACGTCGTGAGAAGGTTATGCATCCCCGAATGACGACGCCAATCATCATCCGGGTCTGCAGCCCCCTACGCGCCCCCTGCCCCAAAAGGACTCACCCTGCCGGCCCTCTGACGGGACGACACAGCCGATTGATCGAGAGTGGGTTAGTTCTCAACCGCCCGTCTAGCCGAACTCCGGACCGAAGTGATGTGTTGCGGGCACGGCCCGCTCAATCACCAGGCACCCTTCGTCCGACGACACGGGTCGCCACGCACGGCACAAACACGTGGGAGCTGGTCCGCGGGAGTGTTTTCGCATAGTCCGACCAGGATGTTAGTCCCAGGGAGTCCGCTTATGGCACTCCTTGCCACGAAGCCTGTAAGGGCTCCATGGCGTACCCCTATCCGCCACCTGGGGACGCGCCCGGTAGGTAGCTCAACCTCCAGGGAGTAGTTGTTGAACAATGTAATTATTACATTAATTAGTATTAGTGGCGGTTCGTTAAAAAAAATATATTTTCCCCAGATCTCGAAATTGAAGAGCAGAGAGGGAGAAATCCGAAAAAAAAATTTTCCTTATCTCAAATTTGATGAGCGGTGGAGGGGAAGTCAGGAGTCAACTATTTTAAGAATTAAAGTTTTAAGTTGAGGTACTTATACAAACCCGGGAAGCGTGTTCCAGAAAAAACGGTAAAGGTGTAATATCGTCATCTACAACATAAATAGAATATTTAATGGTCTAAAACAGACCTAAAATTGAAAAAAAAACCAATAAGCAATTATTACCTTAAAAAAAACAACTAAAATTTTTTTCGCAATAAAATAAACGGAATGAGCAGGGGCCGAACCGCCGACCTCATGACTTGGAAGACAACGCCTTAAGCACTCGGCCACCAACCTTTCTGTTGCTATTTACCTAAAGACTTTATAGTTGGAACACGCATAACGGATAGATTTTGCTTTTTAATGCATTTTAATCTAATTTTATTATTAAAAGAATAGATAGAAATATAATTTAAACAAATAAACTGCCGAATCTTTGCAAACTCTTTCGAATATAAATTATTTTGGATAATGTTAAAAAACATTATATCCTCGAATAAAAACGCCAATACTTATCCCTCACGACACGGTTTATTTTTTTTTAAACTTTACACTCTGCTTACGATAACAAGTTGCCATTAGCGAGTTTTAAAGTTTGTAATCCGATAAAATATAAATAAATTTAACACCGAAAAAAGACGACAATATGACGTGATGTGTAGCACGTCATTTCAATGTCATTTATAAGACGTCATTCTGTCGTCGATTTTTAGTGCCCTGACGTCTTTTTGACCAGAATCACCAGATTTTGACGTCATTATAACGTACCCTTGCTACCTGGGATAAAACACTTAATCATATCATGTTTTTCACCGTTACAAAATTGAACCTTTTTTAACAATGCTCACTCATTAACTGACAAATTAGTTTTTGATATTTACGAATACCTACTTCGATTGTCTTTTTTTTACCATGGCCTTCTCAATAAATATCAGGATTGCGATAAATATGCATTGATGTCAATAGAAGACAATTCGAACATTTATTGTAGTTTAGTTTTTCCTATTTTTAGCAAAATTATTTTATATTATAAGAAGTGTTGTTATTGTTAATAGTACTCCATGGCCTCCTCACAAATATATTAAATTTTTCGGAAATTAATCACTTTTTCTAGAGATAAATATGACATATGACATATCGTTGGATAGCTAATGTTGTGATCGAATAATGAAATAATTTACAGGGTGTTCCATTTAAAAAATACAGGTTATGTCTGTATCTCGAAAACTGAAGCATGCATAATTGTCTTATTAGCAACGAATTCTACTCAAAACCGTGCCTTAAGAATGCGTTACTCGATTTTCGATTCGACCCTTGGCAATTTTCCAAAAACGTTCTCTAGCTCGGTAGTTGAAAAAGATAGACGATCGCGGTTTACGCCATTGTTTGTTTCTCGAAAATCGAACTCAGGACACCTATTGGTTTTTGTCTATCTGCCATAGTTTTAGAGAAAACCCCAAATCTCATCAAATTTGGTTCACCCTGTACAGCAAATATATATGCAAGAACATACACTGAAAAAGATATGTTCGTAATATTAATGAATGAAGGTTCATTGGCTGAGAATTTATCAATCTGTTTATTGATATAATGAACGTTCATTAATGCAATGTACACATTTATTAATACTATGTAGGCGGACATTATATCAATAAACGTATTAATTTATTTTCAGCCGTTGAACCCGTTTATTGACATTACGAACATATTTTTTTTTTAGAGTATATAGTAAGTAATATGTAA
Source organism: Rutpela maculata (assembly GCA_936432065.2). Lineage (NCBI taxonomy): Eukaryota > Metazoa > Arthropoda > Insecta > Coleoptera > Cerambycidae > Rutpela > Rutpela maculata. The sequence goes on along the minus strand of OW386285.2, from coordinate 348,309,250 downwards.
AGCCGGCGGGGTCCCACGACCTGTGACTTGGCAAACTTCGAGTTACTCAGGGTTCGTACCTGTGGATTTGTGATAGGTAGAATTCCAAGCCACGCGCATTGCCACGACGCGTGGCTTGGCAAATCTCGAGTAGCCTCGAGTCGATCACTTCTCGTCAATACACCACTGCTCCGCTCAAATCTCGCTACACAATCCACAACAGGCTGTGGGGGCTGATGCACGAGTCGTACTGAGGCTTGTCATCCGTCGATCCACAAGCCTTTGATGTTCGAGAATTTACCGACATTTCACTGAAAAGGTCAACCCATCCTGAGTCACCTCGAGAAATAACGAGTATTTACGTTCCCAAGGCGCGAGGTATGACAAACTTCAGACCAGGCTCGCCAAGTCACACGCCGTGGGACCCCAGCTTTAGATCAGCCCACCAAACATAGCAAGGACGGACGTCTTCTTAGATGACATGTATCCCAACCACCACACAATGGAGAGTATGTAGTAGCAATCGACTTGACACAAAAAGATTCACAACTCCTTAGGTTTTCCTGTTCCCTAGCGAAAACGTACTAACGGCATATAATCTAATAAAGGTTTAGTACCAGTAGTTCGATTCCGAGCAACCTCTATGGAGATTCCGCATGAACTCATTCACTATCCATTACTCCAAGATTTGACTTCTGGCGAGAAACATGTTTTTCTGGTGATCCTCCAGTGCTCATATGTCCCACGGTCAAGTAGCACAATCTTCGCTTTAGAAACGTTAAATTATGGACTTGTGTTTTGACATTTAAGTTAATTTTGAAATTTATTTATCTAAATGGAAATTAAGGATAGTCGTAGAAAAAAATATTGTATGAAACTCCAAGTACCATTTTATGCACTTGTTGCAAAATTACTATTTATTATATAGTAAGTATAATTGTCTTCAGGTCTACTAAGCACTCAAAAAATGTCGGCGCCTTTGACCATCAAACACGCCGCACTGCACCTCCAAAGACGCCGATATTTTTTACACGCTTAATAAGTGTATAGTCGACTTTACAGATATATTCAGATGGAATGATCGAGATCTTTTTAGTACGGAAAATACTTCTGGGCGCGTGCATACCCACACAGCACAGAATATTTTCAGAATATTCTCATTAAGTGACAATATTCTGTAAACATAATATTTACCTGAAATATTTCTAGAACCTCCATAAATATTTTTATCTAGTTTGGAATATTCATGAAACATTTTTGATCAAATATTTCTGTAATATTTTAAAAGAACGTTCGTGGTACGTTCCACAAAAAATATTGTACTGCAAAATTTTAATGCGATACTTATACAACGTGATCTACCAGGACGTGCGGAAAATTTAACAGTAGGTTGTCCCCACCGAAAGGAGTAAAAAAAATGAAATTTTTTTAAAAAATTACCAAAAAAATTACCTTATTTTTTTGTAGGAATGCGCCGCCAATGACTTCAACTAATCTAACGTAACGCGGTACAACCATATCACTTTATCAGACTTGGAATAGGCCAGTCCAACACGCTGTCACTTTGCTTTGTTTGTACTACAGCAGCCATCTTTTGTTGGTAAGTTAGAGTTCTCGACAGGCCTAAAGGGCACCATACACGTTCAGTAATCTCATAACCTGAATTTTCGCGTTTTTTCAATCATACTTAATTCAATAATTATAGCTATATATGCTTTTTTCTTAAATAATGGACATGTAAGGTGTGAAAAATAATGACAGGGAATGACGGGGAAATTTTTAGTAATGATGTTTCTGTAATGATCTGCAGGAATGACATTATTGCTGAACGTGTATGGTGGCCTTTAGGCCTGACAAAAACCCTAACTTACCAACAAAAGATGGCTGCTGTAGTACAAGCAAAGCAAAGTGACAGCGTGTTGGACTGGCCTATTGACACTACTGACAGCAAAGCTGGATAATAAGATAGAAGTGACTTTTTGGTTGTAATCAAATCACACTACAAAAATACCGAAATAAATCGAAGACATTGCTGAAATGATAAGCAGATATACGAGATATTTAGTTAAACCGGTCAATGACACGACCGTGTAACTATTGTTCGACCGGAAGCAAAAAACGCGGCTCTCTAGGGGTCCACACACGATCCAGCGGCACGGAGCCAGCCATGTATGCTTTGAACTCATTCGTAAAAGTGAATTGGTCCGCTGGAATTCCAATTATCTTCAAAGCGTACCAACAATGTTGACTACCTGCCGCTGGATCATGTGTAGACCTCTTTTTTTGATCTCGCCGGCTGGCTTCACTTTTTATGCCAATTAATGTAAACAACTCGAATACGTTCTTTCACCAGTAAGTTCGTCGACCTCTTCAGAATTAGGTCAGGACTTACACAACATCAGTAGTGTATCTTCGCAAATTGACTAATAATTTAATATACTAAATTACCTCAGAATCCTCTAAAATTTTGCAGGGGCTTTCCCACATTGAAGACTAGCACACCATTTTATTTTCCGCATTTCTTGGTAGATCACGTTGTATAACAGTGGTTATTATTTTTAACTATTATTATAATTATTTTGGTATACTAAATACAAATATTTATTTAAGTACCTAATTGTTTCTCAGAAATAATGATATCTTAATTTATGTCTTTTTTTGTAATAAAAAACTTCTACGACTAAGAGGATCATGAACAACTACAAAAACAATAATGACTTAGAGAATCTCAGAGAGGTTAGTGGTCGAGTAAGTTAAGACCCCACCATGATCCTTCCCTCGAACCCCCCCCTGAGGAATCCAGTGGGAAATAAAAGCTACAATCAAATTTAATTCCACATAGAGATCCTTTACCCGTCGAAACTATTCTCTTTTTACGTACTTGACAAAAAGTGTTGTAAAGTAGGTTTTTTTTTTCATTTTATTTTCCTGCATGTTTTAAACATAATCCTCAACCTCTTCCGCCAACATCCTTTTTATTTTAAAATATTTTAAACTCAGGTATAACACAAACAAAATTTGCATAATCGTCAACCACGGAGTGCAACAATCTGTTGAATTCCTGCCGCTTTCTGAATTTACCTTGCCTAACACCGGCAGGTCGAAACGCCTCACGTTCTTGTGACGTTTGTGACGCTTTGACTAACATGCTTAATAACTGATATAAACCAAATAAATTCATATATCTTAAGCCCTCGACATGTGAAAATACAAATGTTTAATAAAATCACTTTAATGCTAATAATGCTAATTCGTCGTCTTGCTAGTCATGAGATTGGCGGTTCGACCCTTGCTTATTCCGTTTTTTTTTTTTTGTTAAAATAATTGCGAAAAAAATTTTAGTTCTTTTTTTTTAAGGTAGTAATTGCTTATAAATTTAATAACTTAATAAACATTATAATTTGCAGGCAACCCTTGTGAGAAAAAATTGGAGTGATGGTAAACAATATTAGATATGTTAATGTAAATAAAATAAACGGATGGCTAACAAACAAATTCATAGGACAATACTTATTTATGCATTAATTACTTCATTTTTATCAAGTAGACTACTAACTAGTCACGTCATTTTCACGTGCCTTTGCTACCTGGGAAAACATACCTGAGATGTTCTAGGAACATTTAAAAGACTCCACTTTGTAATGTGCATGGCACATTCTATGATAATGATTTTCATGTTGTGAGAACACAATTTTTTTTTTAGGTTTGTAGGGGGGCACAGAAATGTATATATTATATAGTAGGACAGGAAATAGGAGTTATAATTGTAATAAAGCAAAAATATATTTCCGCTAATTTAAGTTATTAAAAAATCTAGGAATCCAGGGGGCACGTACCTCTGCAGGCCCCCCCTTGGCGCCGTCCCTGTTCCTATACAATATTTTGATAGGAGTTACCATTTTCCAGATAAATGAGTCCAAAATTAAGAAAACTTAGGGTGGGCTCCCGTAGTATATAGTCTGTAACGTCGATATATGTTGACAAGTAAAGTGTTTAGGTCGGTTGCCGGTGCGGTTTCAAATGGTACTTTTATTTATTTTTCTGTTTACTTATTGGCCGCTTTACGCAGGGCCGTGATAAGCGGGGGGGGGGGAACAATTTTTGCAGAAAAATATTTTCTGGGCCCCTCAAAAAAATTTAATTTTTGCCGAAAAATATTCCAGGCCACATCAAACAAGCCCGGGCCCTTCAAAAATTTTTTTGACAAGCGAGGGGGAGAAATTCGAAAAAAAAAAATGTTTGCCTAAAAATATTTCGGGCCCCATCAAACAAGCCCGGGCCCCTCAAAAAATTTTGTTGCCAAAAAAATTTTCCGGGCCCGTCAAAAAGTTTTTTTATGAGCAGGGAGCAGAAATCCGAAAAAAATCTTCCGGGCCCCCCAAACAAGTCCGGGCCCGGGGGGATCATCCCCCTCTCGTCGGGCCTGGCTTTACGTATAATAAAAGTACATTCTCAGTTTATTATCTGTAGTTAGTAAAAATTAGGTAGGTAGTCATTTACATTGTAAAAACATTCCTTTCTCTATTAGGAATATGTTTTAACTAATTTATAAAATGCATATTTCACAAAATTTGTAAATAATACGAGGTTCAATTACTTCACGTCCAGTGGAAGTATAGTAACACAAAAAAAAATTGAAAATTTTTATTGTCCAAATAGGCTTAGAATGTCATGAAACGTCGAGATTTTAAGTTTAAAAAAATCTTGTTTTAACTGACGTATGCAGAAAATTTGAGAGGAAATTTTACAGAGATAGGTCCACTTGTTCAAACATATAGGAATCCCAAGCAATTTAGATTCAGACTTGTGAAATAAAATAGGTGAATATTTATTGAAGTGTTGGAGAGATTTAAATAAAAGGATTCGATAGTATAAGACAAAAAAGAAAAAGGAAAATAAATGAAAGTAGCCCTACAAACACAAAAGGTTGGCCCTTCAGCGGGCCATCACTGGGCCAGAAATGAAACTTCTGGCCCAGTGATGGCCCGCTGATAGGCCGATCTTCGGTGTTTATTGGGAGGAAACTAAAAATATTATAACGTCAAAAAATATAAAAATGGTGAATGTAAAATAAACTGAAAATAAAATTTAGAAAATCTTTTGTAATTTTAGTATATGGTTCTTCTTAGGAGATCGAGATGAGTACTACTTTTTCTAAAATTTTTACTCGTTCAAATTAGAAAATTAGCAGCTGTGTCGGGTACCTATTTTCAATATTCGTAAGATACTTGCGTGAGATGCAAGATCTGTGAATGTTTCGTTTGATTGAGCTGATGATGAAAATAAACAACTATCAAGTAAAATCCACACTTTAGTTTCACATATTCAGATAGATAGACTACTTCCAAACGTAAAGATGTACTTTGTGTGGTACTTATACGGTTGGAGAGACTTACAGTTCTATAGCGCCACCTAACATTGAGTAACAAAACCTCTATAGTATTTAGCACTTGGATCTTGGATCACCATTTTGTATATATTAGGTCCTTTCCTTTGCACAAGTGTGACACTAATTTTGAGTGACAGAGATGGCATCAAAGCGGATATCATAACACAGATTAGAGAATTAACTCTCTAATCTTTGATCATAAGTTAAAGAGAGACAATTTTGCACCAGTGCAGGTCAGTGCTACACTTTTAGTGCAAAGGAAAGGACCTGTTATGTATCTGTAAAAAGTAAAGAAAGTTGGTGTCCAATTTAAAAGTCAGTAAAGAATACTTGAGATAATACAATTTTTTTCATTTATCTTAGTACAACTGCATCTGCTCAGTTTGATTTGTTTTGTGTTTAAAATAACTTATTGTTATGCATTTCTTTATTTTTTGTAGACAGTTTAAAGTCCAAAGGTTTTCTATATACCACAGATATAAGAAAAACATAGGTCACTCAGTAGCAAGATTTGTGGAGTATCAGGTTTAGAGATGGGCGGTCCGGGCGGACCCGTTCCAAGTGAACGAATCAGGAGGTGGAACGGGTCCGATCGAACCGGGTCTGCGGTCCATTGATCTGCTATGATATGCGATATGTGTGTCCTGGTACTGTCCTGAGCTGGCTACCCCAGATACTTGCGTGAGATGCAAGATCTGTGAATGTTTCGTTTGATTGAGCTGATGATGAAAATAAACAACAATCAAGTAAAATCCACACTTTAGTTTCACATATTCAGATAGATAGACTACTTCCAAACGTAAAGATGTACTTTGTGTAGTACTTATACGGTTGGAGAGACTTACAGTCTGACCATGGTGTATTAAATACACCCTGACTCTGACTGAGTGCTTAGATAGATTTGAAGTTTGAGTTGACTGTCATCGCGTCATAAATAGTAAATACTGCACGTGCATACTTAATACTTAGGAAGTACAGTGAGAACTAAGAACATTTTGAAGTGGATCCGATGGAACGAATCCAGCTGAACGGGTCCATAAGCGGAACGGTTCCAAACGGACCGAATCCACTAAAGGAATCGGACCGCCCATGTCTAATAAGGTTCTCTCGTATTCAGCTTTTAGGCGAGAAGTGAGTGCGCGGATGAAAAGTCAGACTATCCTTGTTCTTCGAACGCGCAGTAGCGGTGCAGTTATCTCTTTCTAGAAGGACGGTCTATACTGGCCCGAAATATGGCCAGAAGTATACTATGACCTGTAGTATTATATTCTACAACTACAAATTATCTTGATTACCACCATGCAAAACGATGACTCAAAATGCGAGGTATATAGTTGCCTCAATCGAAATAGTGATAAACGTACCGCCTATCTAAGTATGGTATTGCCAAGAGGCAAGGAGGGCAGAACGCAGAGCCGGATTTAACTATATTGTTCGCTCATTTATTTTTTATAATACTACACTTTCAATATCCCCCAAAGCACTGCTAGGAATTGGTAACAAAACTTACTAAAACTATTTTCAAAAACACATTACCAAATAAAGAAATATAAAGTAATTATCGAATTAGGTATATATCTTCACCCCGACAGTAAAAGCTCGACTGCGGTGTCCGGTTTAATTGCGACCTTGGGTAAACAAGACTCTCATAAGTTTACGCCCACAGGCTACGTCACATGAATGGCGGGTATCTATAGTAGTGAGAGAGAATCTCACTTAATGTAAAAGTGGAGTAAAGACGGGAGATCTATTTGCCGACCTACGACGGCCTATTTCATTCGTTTCACCCCGCATAACGTCAGAACCCCGATCTTATTATGATTTGTTCAACTATAATTACTCTCCACCTCAGGCGGCTCATTGCGAGCATGCGAGCTCGTTCCAGTTACGAGATCTTTGCTTAATTATTAACATTACACAAATTCTTACAATATTTTCAATCAGGCTCTGCATCTGGTGTGATTTCACACCAGCTGCTCATTGGCTAATGACATTTTTTGGTGGGGATCGTGATGAGTTACGAGGCCACCTTATACTCTACCAATCTTGACCTTGACCACAGAAGAATTGTAAAGGCTGCATTCGATAGGCGGGTTTACCACGGTCGGACCTGTCAAAAGCGTTCGGACTGTGTGGTCCGACTTGATCAGCTGAGTGGTCGATGTGGTCACATTTTAAAACCTGACTTATGTGGTCGCAGAATCGTTCGACCCGTTTGAATTTCCTTCTTAAAATGGCGACAGTAAATAAGTCTGTGATAAACAAGGAACAATATACATTTGTGGAAATTTTACATCATACCGGAGTAAAATTTAAGGTCCGATTAATTGAATATGAAATTCAATCAGCTAATTACTATTCAAATACATGATAAATCACTCTTAATAAAGTCAAAATAACGGTTTTTGAGGTTAGGGTTAACGTTTATGGAGATAGGAAAAATACTTAAAATTTTGAAGCGTTCGACCGCCAGTTCGGTTCGACCACAGTGGGCGGACCACATCGGTCAGACGTCGAATGTAGCCTTAGTCTTCTGTGTCTTGACTCAGTAGCACCTGTGCTTGTAAAGTATTTAGTATAAACATCGTTCATTTATTATTTACGTCATCGGACATTTCTATCACTGCATGTCAGTTTTATTAAACAAAATTGCACTGAGCAGTTAATTCTATGTATTTAGTTTTATTAATCTAGTTTTTAAATAAATTTCTCTTAGGTTTGAAGGAGAGTATGAAAAAAAAATGACATGCCCAATTTCATTATTTCATATTCCAAAGAAAAATAGTGAATGCATAATTTCCCTGTTGCTGTTAAAATAAATGGAATATTTTAATATACAGTGATCTATGATTTCTTTCCTTAACTCCATAAAAATTTTTTAAAAAGGTACTTTTATTATTTTGGGCTGAAGTCGGTCTTTTGAGTTATAACTAATTGACATTAAAAGCAAAGTTATACATACCAAATTTACCATCTAAAATATCTGTTTCCTCTTGAACAAACAATCAAACTAATTAATAATCAATTTACACAAAAGAAATAAGGTAAACACCGTATGAAAAACTATCTAAAATAATTGAATTAATCGAAAAAAAAAATAAACGCACTGTGAGAGTGTACTATCAAAATCGAAATAACAAAAACAGAAGTGAAACTTAGCAAGACTTGGTTCTTAAAAAACTAATATTAAAAGATGGGCGCCACGAAATTAAAATCAAAGATTAGAGAATTAACAATCTTTGGTAAGTAAAATCGCCTTTAAAGATTTCGCTCTGCCGAACATTCTATGCTTTCATGCTCTGTGTATCCTGCAAACAACCTCCTTGTCAGATTTTGACAGATCCTGGCTGTTAAAATGTCAGGCAAGTCAGCTAATCACTCTTCATTCCACTGAATATTCATTTTAGAGTTGTGTGGTGTGGAATTTGCTTTCTCCTGAGAGGTCTACATGCAGAGCGATATTTCGAGGGGCTGGCGGCCTACTATTATGTAATTTATAGCACAATCTATCAATTAAAAGTAATAAAAATGATTGTGTACTCATGTGCATATTGTGAATGATTTAACTAGTGGCTTCTAAATGTGTAAAAGAAGTTACAGTGGTGTGATATTCGACTTTGAGGTACCTTTTAAAAATTATGTTTAAATTGTAAGGAGACATGACATGTGGAAAAATGGGTTATAATATTGATTGGATAATACCTAAACTCCGTAACCCAACTAGACTGTGGAGACTTGCCAGTACCCTTACTGTGGCTGCGGTGGGACTTTTCAGCAAGATTTTAATCCGTAATAGTACATACTTATGCATTGCATTGTATTCTTGATCATATGTTTCATTCTTTTCTAGATTGGTTAAACAGAACAAAAATACACAATAGGCATGTTGTATCGCATCTGCTGGACAAGCGACCGAAGAATGTACCTTTGATCACAGTTTCTAATCACCATTCATGTTTTGATGATCCAGGAATATGGGGTAAGTTGTGGACGATTAGACACTTATGTAAGGTAAATATAAGAATTTAATTTAGAACGATTTAATATCAGTGGCGGCTTGCCCCATGAGGCAGGTTAGCAGTGCCTCACCAGTAAATTTGAAGTAAATCTGTACCTAATTCGTAATTTTATAAACTATTATTTTTTCAACAATTTATATAACTTTGAATTGGACTTAATAAATTTTTGTTACTTGGGTGTTCCCATTTAAAACAGTGCTCTGGAGTCTGTGCGACACGCCGTGTCAGCTTCGTGTCCACTAGGTACCGCAGACAGAGGCACATTCAAATGTGCCTCTCGTGCTTCCTAAAATCAAGCCATTCTAATATTTCCAACTGCATGTAGGTAGGCTTTCTGCAACACACACTTGAATTAATAATAATTAGTGATGAGCATAGCCAATTAATTTTAATAACCAAATACTAAGTATTCAAGTAATTTCAATAACCAGATAATCATTCGAGTGATGGTCACTTGAATGCTATGCATAACTTACAAGACTATTTTACAATTTTTGTTCAAATTCCGATTCTATAAAAATTTTTCAATATTTCCATGGGAAAATCAATCAGTTTTTGGGAGAAGTGAACATGATCAAATGATTATTTATAAAATTGCACAAAGTTTGATTATTCTTGACATCTTGACAATAAATATAAGTATTATAAATAATATATTAATAATACTTATATTTGTTATGTCATGATTACTACTACATCAATCGGTTCAGATTCATATTATAATATTTATTTTAGATACGTAGATTGGCAATGAGGTTCACTCGTTTATTATACGTTACGAGAACATTTAATTTGTTTGTGAGAGTGATGAGCAGTGATCGGAACTTGGGTTTAATTTTCAGGTGCGTCGTTACAAGGATTGATTAAAATATGCGTACATTTTTAGTTGTACATATGTATACATGTATTCTATTATGCCAAAATAGATGAAAAACTCATAAGGTATGTTCGTATTACATTTAATTTCGATTTATTTTGTAAGAAAGAACAAAGATACATTTAATTTCTTGATGTAAAATTTTATATAACTATGTGCGCTACTGAAATTAAACCCAAATTCCGATCATTGGTGATGAGTGATGACTAATGACTAATTCAATAACTAACTGTTTAACGTTCAGTTATTTTTCGTTTGTAGTACTCGACAATAATCGAGTAATGCAGGTTATTTAATAACCGGATAACCGGTTATTAACCAGTCACTTGAGTGATCCCATCACTAATAATGGTATGCCGAATATGCATTTAATCTCTAAGGAGCAACAGTGATCTAGACATACGTCGGTAATGCAGTGCGTAATGTATAAAATAACATGATTGTGGAATACAAATGTCTTCAGAGTCAAGTTCGTTTATTGTTTTATCTAAAAATAGGTTTTCTTGTGTATAATATCGATTAGTGATAGTGACTAAGTATCAATTGTTTAGGAGAGCATAATTATTGGAAATGGAAATTGGTAAATTAGAAATGGAAAATGGAATGGAAATCGCAATCGAGGTAAACATAAATATAACAAATATTAGAAACACCCGATATTGTCGACTTTTTAATAAATAAACGTATCTTTTCGAGTCTCACGTACAGGGATAAATTATAGTTTTTTCCGTTAATGAATTAAAGCATCCAGTTCCGAATTAAAGTAAATCGTTAATTAACGTAGGTTTAGGTGGGAAATTAAATCGGGCTTTCAGTAAAACTTGGTACGAAAAATGCGACTGGCTTACTGGGAGTTAAGTAAATTATTTTGTTGACTACAAATTCATTCAACTGACGAAGTAGAGAATTCCTTATACTCCAGTCAAATAGGGAAAATCGGAGAGAAAAAAAACTGATAAAGTTTTGAAACTTCTCAGAGATGTTTATTAAGGCCCACTGTTAAACATACTGAAAGTGTCCAACCCCATCTCTTGCTCTCGCGCCGCCATCTTGGAAAAATGGTGCCCTGATAAAGTTTTTTGCTTATATCTATCTATTCCCAATAAACATTTATATATGCAATGCATGTTCTTTTCATGTTTCCTGTGCACTTGAATGATATACATTGCCTGTGTTAAGCATATGCTTTTCACATGGAATTTAAATGCAAAGTGACCGGTCCACACACGGTCATGTCATATACATTGCACTATCCGTTTATATATGCAATGCATGGTCTTTTCATGTTCCCATATCCGTTAAGCATATTCTATGCACATGTAATCTACACTGTAAAAAATGATGTAAATTTACCATCGTTGCGTGTAAAATTCCCATGTATTTTTACCCGCAAAGAGACAGGAAAATTTCCATTTGACATGGAGAATTGCCCCAAAATATAAGGGAAATAAAAATTTTCCACTCTCTTTGCGGGTAATATTCCATTACTATTGGGGGTAAATTTACTATGGAAAAAAAATCCTGTCTGGATAAGGGGCAATTTTATTACCCCTTATCCAGACAGGATTTTTTTCCATAGTAAATTTACCCCCAATAGTAGAATTTTACCCGCAAAGAGAGTGGAAAATTTTTATTTCCCTTATATTTTGGGGTAATTCTCCATGTTAAATGGAAATTTTCCTGTCTCTTTGCGGGTAAAATTACATGGGAATTTTACACGCAACGATGGTAAATTTACATCATTTTTTACAGTGTAAGTGAAAGATAATTAGGCACTTTCATATTAAATACATTTTATATATGAAATTTTTATTTTAGAAATAAAATACATAAAATAAATATGTGTACTTAATGTATGTATTATTCTTTATTGTCTCCCTCGTTGTCTCTCAATTTCCTTATTGGTTGTTTATTTGCTCTCTGCTTGGCTTTTATGAGCCATTTTTTAATGGCTTCAATAATTACGTTGTCCGTAGCTTGTGCAGTGCTGGCATTTTTTCTTATTGCACCTGTTGACAATGAATACATATAAATAATCAATAGGCATGTACCTAATATATGAATCTTATATTAACTATGAGGATGAATTTTGATACACTAGCAGCAAGCGAGTGACGTAATTCAAACTAGTGGGTTAGAACATTAAAAACATTTAAGTTACATTTCTATATAGCACAATAATAAAGTACACTTGTTTCTACAGCAAATTTATGTCCATCGACAGTATTAAATAATAAATCAGCGTCTTCAAAGACACCAATAAATCAGATATATAACATATCCGTCTAATAGCAATATTTTTGTGCTACTTGGGAGATATGACCTCCATTTTAATATTTTCCAAAATTTCGATTATATGTATGTATGTACTATTATCACAGAAGACCTATACCAGAAGCGTCACTGTCGGAGGCATGTTCGATGTTTGGGTGCGTTTGCATGCTTCCAGTAATTTAGTCGAGTAGAGAGACGGTCCAGTAATTTAGTAATTGCTTTCCACTAAATTATTTGACTAAAACAAGCTGTCCACATTAGTCGAGTACTAAATTACTAAGCGACTCGACTAAATTACTGAGTGCGTGCAAACGTACCCTTTCATTGGTAAATTGGGGTGACCTTCGGCCATCTTGTCGGTGGTATTGTCAACCTATAAATCCGCACCTTTCTAAATTCACCGCTGGATGCATTGGTAGATAAAATTCGAAGCTGATTTTGGCTTTGGTTTTCAAAATAGCCAATCATATAATGTTATTGCTTACCGGTGCGCTCCACCGGTGAATTTAGAAACCTGCGGATTTATAGGTTGACAATAATACCACCGACATATGACATATGCGCGTAAAATTCAATATTGGCGGGAAGGCCAGAGAGTCGTTTCTGGTATAGGTCTTCTGTGCTATTATATCAACAAGATAAACCCACGCGCAGAAATGACGTCACGTCGCGACAAATGGTTGCATTCATCACGCGGTAGTGTTAACTGAGCGATCACCTGTGATCAGTCGGGCTAATACCGTTCATGGAAAATGATCAGTGAGCGCTACATCACACCGTGATGAACGCAACCAATATCACTGTTCGTACGAGCATCAGTGTGGGTGCGTATAGATTTCATTTTGTTCATGTTGATAATACATTTGCTTTGTAAACACAAATAAAATATCAACGATATTTGAAATAAACCGTTACTTTAATATCTGAAATCATCAGAAAATACCATTGTTATCATTTATCAAATAAAGTTTTTCAAATTTTATACGATGTGGATATAAACTATTTATATGCGTTATTAAAAAAACTATACCTAAATAGGTCTATTCCTTTGCACTAAAATTGTAGCTGGTGTAAGATTGTCTCTCTTTAACTTATGATATCCTCATTGATGCCATCTCTGTCACTCAAAATTAGTGTCACACTTCTTGTGTAAAGGAATGGACCTAATGACGAGTTTTGTCGCGCTGTGACGTCATGCGCAACGGTGTCTAAAACAGGTCAAGCAAGTGAGCTTATCTTGTTTATAATAGTATCATGCGTCTTGTCTAACGAGAGATCTAATGGCATATTAATACTACAGGAATTACACAATACACTTGATACTTACTACTTAGAAACGGGCACAACACAATTATTCTTACAAGGGAAGTTGTTCTTGGGTGGCACTAAAAACATATAAACAGTATTTTTAATGATAGACAGCTAGACACCATTGCGAATGCGTGTTGCTATCCTTCTTGGCGTACATCCGAGTGACCGCGAAATTCAAACTGCTATACACATGCATGATTAAATTAATAAATGAAATATTACTTGCGGGTGTTTTTTTATATTGGGAAAGAACCTACTAATTTGCATAAATATTTTTTTTGACTTTATGTTATTCCCTTATGGCAGGAAAATTAATTTGTGTATCATAATTCAGATTGATATATACTAAATCGAGTTGTTTTGAATAGGTACCTACATGCTAAAATGAATAAAAAAAATTAATTTCAATAAAATTAAATAAATAATCTCAAAAATCGCGGATGTACTGTTCTTTAAATTATAAAAATGTTTTTATGAAATATGCCGATTGGCTTGTGCAGTGCATATCCATTACTTTACAAAAAAAGTACTTTCTTTAAGTATATACACTGTATATTCAGTGCACATTACGAAATTCATCTACTACTTAGTTATATGCCGTGCACATACTTTACATGTTACATAACGTACCTTGCACATTGGAATATGCCTTACATATGTAATGCATTAGTTCTGCACATCCTATGTTTATTGGGTTATAATCTTCGGAAATAAGAAAAATTGCATTTGATTGACACATTTTTAAAACCGTAAATATCATTCATGGAGAAAATAAAGTTCATATTATTATGTTAGTTCTAGAATTCGGAATAACTTTAAAATGTCCATCCTATGCCCGCCTGTTTGTCATCTGTCCGTCTTCCTCTCCTTCTGTCATGTTTCTTTTAGACTAAGTAACTTAAAAGAGAAAAGCCCACTTTTAAGGAAATTTGTACAATAAATTAGTGTTAGCTGGAGACAGAACCCCAGCGATTTTGAGAAAAATCGATCTGTAAATACAATGGTTATGAAACATTTTATGAAAAAAATGCACGTGAAGAGTGTTGTAATATTTGATAAGATTGTAGGTTTAAGTGCCATACTTGCAATTTTAATGATCTCCCGAAAATACCATCTTGATTGTCGAGACGTTGGTCAGTATACTATGCAGTATCTTTGTGTTTATTTATAGAATCTTATCAAAGGTGTTACAACACTCTTCACGCGTATTTTTTCCATAAAATATTTCATAATCTTTATATTTGACAGACATTTTGAAAGTGGTTGAGAATTCTGTGACAACTCAATGATATATTTTTTCTCTATGAGTGACATTCACAGTTTTTGAAATGTGTCAATAAAATGCAACATTCTTTGCTTTCGTATTTCTAAAGAGTATGATAAGAGATATGAATAAAATGCATATAACATTTTTTGTAGAGAAGTTATAAGCTTTATTTTTAATATAATTATAATTTCGATATCGCTAATGATTAGAGATATATAAGCAACAAACTGAATCGGAGCGCCATTTTTCCAAGATGGCGGCTCGAGCGCAACAGTTTGAGCTGGGGACTTTTAGAATGTTTATCGGTAAACCTTAGTGAACATCTTTGCCAAGTTTCAAAACTATATCAGTTTCTTTCCGTCAAAAGTCGAAATTTATTCTAATTTGCCTGGGTATAACAAACCTAACTAGGTACCTATACAAGGTATGTAGAGCCCTGACTATTAGAGCCCTACCTCATCAGTTGGACTGATTTTCAACATTTTTCAAATTTTAACGATATGCTAAACGCAAAACTTTTACTGCCCTTTATTTTTTAACCTTATTGTTAAATATTGGCTTAATTAACAATCGAAAAAAAAGTAAATAATAAAAAAAGTCTCAGAAAAATTTGAAAAATTCATGAAGCATCTAAGTCGCATGCATGATTTTTTGACGAAGTGTGGGTCAATTTTCAACATTTTTCAAATTTTGGCGATGCTAAATGTAAAACTTTTATTCTTTATTTTAAAATTTTGTAGTTAAATACTAGTTATCATATTAAAACTTAACGATTTTTGATTTTTTTACTTACGCATTTGGGGTCGCTCTAAACAGTGGCATCCTTTATTTTTCTTAAATATGCAATTTTTAATGAAGAAAACAAAAAGAAAATTTGGACTGTTTGGAAAAATATAATCAATAGATTTTTTAAAAATACTGCATTTTTACATTCATACAAACATTACATACAAACGTCATTATTTTCTGTTCCACGAAATTGTGAAGAACTGCCATTGGAACATTTGTTGTCTTCATTCACGGTTTTTATGCAAAAAAGTAATATATATTTTGTAGCAAAAAGATGAACAACTTTTGTTAAAAACTTTTTCTTGTATTATGCATAATGGACTTAGAGGCATTAAAAGAAAATTATTTTAATGGTATTAAAAAATAGTCAAATCAAATGTATAGTATCATTTTCAGAAAAAAAAAACACTTTAAAAAAATATGGGAAGTTCCACAAATTGTTTATTATTTAAAAATGAATATTAAAATGTTTTAAATAGCATCAAAAGGAGCATGCAAAATTATAAAAACCCAGTAGCTTTTCGTTCCATTACATTAATTGTTTATATTTTATAAATAAAAAATTAAATAAAGCTTTTTAAGCCTCATCAAGAGGTGAAAAAATATTTTTGAAAAATGCATTTGTTATGAATTGCTTATATTAATTTTACTTCCACATCCAGTGGAAGTATAGTAACGACAAAAAAATTTTTAAAAAATTTTTTTGTTCAAATAGGCTTAGAATGTCACGAAACGTCGAGATTTTAAGTTTGAGAGAAAAAAATTTCTGTCTGTCGGTCTGTCTGTCTGTAACTTTTTTGTGCGCACGTTTACTCTGGAACCGTTTGAGATATTGACTTGAAATTTGGTACACGTTTGTACTTTAACGAGATCTAGAATTATATTTTCATCTTGTTCCGTCGAAGGGTTGGGGGGTAAATTTGGGGAAAATAGGTAAATCAAGCAGGTCAGAGTCCATAAAATTGGTATTTAGTATATACAAGAGAAGCTGAGGTCTCAAAAAAAATTTTGGCGTTAGCCACCCCCATTACCACCCCCCACCCCATTATTAAAGGGGATGAAAAAAAATTGTGAATTAGGGTGTGTACAAGAACCAGATACCTCAAAATGTTTTTTACTTCATCCACCCCCACTACCACCCCCTATCACCACCCCCACCCCGCTACCGATGTGGGGTATCATTTTATGGGTTTTTGGGGTAGAGGATTTCAAATATTATATTATTAATGTTCCATAAACAATTATTTCCACATACAAAATTTTTTCGTTGTGAGTGACTTGGATAAAAAATCTGGATGTGGAAGTAGTGATTCCTTGGGCAGCGGTTTTTAAATATATAAACAATTATTAAAAACATATGTATATAAAAAAGCCTCGAATTCCTCGCTGTCTAATTATAGAAGCGATATTTTTTTAAAATCGCTGGATTACATTTTTCACCCCTAAAAAGGCGTGGAAGAGTCCAGAGTGACCGCAAAGTTTGCCTCTTTTTGGGTATTATATTGAGAGCGAAGGAAAGGTGCAAAATTTATCCAGTTGGTCTCAAATTAATCTTTGGGACATTCTAAGGAGACCATATTTTTTCGTTTTGCGAAAAAACGCGAACTACACCCGTATTTAATCTTTGAAAGTATTTAAACAATGCTAATTTATGTAATGAATATGTAAGAAAATAAAAAATTATTAAAACTGATTTTAATAATAATTGCAACAAAATAATGCTTGAGTAACGAACATGAACCCCACTGCACTATGCGCAATAGAAAACTACTCCTAACGAGGAGATTAAAAATGACTAATAATTTCCTAATAACGTTTTTCTGTCAAGTTTGAGACTCTAAAATAGTTTTCGTGTTATTACAAACAAATTTAAAAATTAATATTTATTTTTAGACCCTGTATGTTATTAGTTATTACGAAAGCATATTTGGATCAATTTTAATATTTTGATCTGGAATAGAGAGCCGAAGTGTGTAATTACTTCCACGTCCAGTGGAAGTATAGTAACGACAAAAAAATTTTTTAAAATTTTTATTGTCCAAATAGGCTTAAAATGTCATGAAACGTCGAGATTTTAAGTTTGAGCGAAAAAAAAAAATTTCTGTCTGTCTGTCGGTCTGTCTGTCTGTCGGTCTGTCTGTCGGTCTGTCTGTCGATCTGTCTGTCGGTCTGTCTGTCTGTCTGTAACTTTTTTTTGTGCGCACGTTTACTCTGAAACCGTTTAAGATATTGAGTTGAAATTTGGTACACATATGTACTTTAACGAGATCTAGAACTAGATTATATTTTCATCTTGTTCCGTCGAAGGGTTGGGGGGTAAATTGGGGTAAATTTGGGGAAAATAGGTCAATCAAGCAGGTAATAGTCCATAAAATTGGTATTTAGTATATACAAGAGAAGCTAAGGTCTCAAAAAATTTTTGGCATTACCACCCCCACCCCCTTATTAAAGGGGATGAAAAAAAAATGTGATTTAGTGTATCTATGTACAGGAACCAGAAACCTCAAAATATTTTTTTACTTCATCCACCCCCACTACCACCCCCTATCACCACCCCCCACCCCACTACCGATGTGGGGTATCGTTTTATGGGTTTTTGGGGTAGAGGATTTAAAATATTATATTATTAATGTTCCATAAACAGTTATTTTCACATACAAAGTTTTTTTCGTTGTGAGTGGCTTGGATAGAGAATCTGGATGTGGAAGTAGTGATTCCTTGGGCAGCGGTTTTTTACTTATGAAACTCCCCCTCGCAAAATACCTTGGGTATGTTTTTCAATTAATTTCAGTAACACCAATAACATTTCTTTGAAGCGTAACAATATTTGTATCGAGGTCTTATCTGCCAATATTTTATATACTAAGTATACTTTGCACCCGTTAATCATTTAAAAATAATGAAATGTCATGATTGAGTTTTTTCTTTTTCTTTGTTTTCGTTAATTTATTCAATGTGTCAATTATTTCTTCTCGTCATGCACTATTTAATTTCATTGCCAAATACGATAAAATAAAGTTTATTATCTATTTAAGTTCTCTATATTATCATTATACTGCTTTGTTTACTACCTTTATTTAAGTAGGAATTAAATGGTGTACGCAGAAAGGTAATTATTTTTAAAAGCGGTTATTTAATATTGATGGTAATTGATGAATATGATTAAAAGTGACATCATAGAAATGTTTATGAATGTAATGACTAATAATGATAATGATGCACTTATAACTGTTATATTTAGATACAAGTAGAGTTGCCAGGCCTAAAATTCGAAAAGCCTAATTTTATAAATTTGGCCGGACATCCGAACAGCAATAAAATAATAACTAAATCACAAAATCACAAAATCTGCCTCTTAATATTTTTATTAAACTTGTTTAATTTAAAAATAAACATTTGTTTCATAGCCTAGTCGGTGAAGGTGTATTTACCTATAAAAACTTAAAAAATGAATAATTTTTTTTTTAATGAGTTTGTGAAAATGTATAGAATAATATCCTGAAAAGTTAACATTTCGCTCGGATAAAAAGAAAAGTGAAAAAAAATTTTTCATCCATTTTTTTCAAAATTTTGGTGAAATGAAAAATACAGATGGATAGATCACGTATTTATGAAGAAAAAATGTCCCAACAAAGTTTATCGCTAAAGGCATGGTATTCCCGGAAAAAAATAGTCAAGTAACGTTATAACTCGGAGCGAGATCCATACGTGCACGCGCTTGAATACGGATGATTGTGACACCGACGCACAAGGGTGCTTTTATTGAAAACTGGCGTTAAAACAAGGGCGGATCCAGGGGGGGGCAGTAGGGGCAATTGCCCCCCCCCCCCCGAGAAAAGTATTCCATACTTTTTCAAGGCGACAATTTTTTTTTCTTCGCACGAGGTGGAAAAAAAAATTCTTGGATTTCTAATAGCACTCCCGTGTATGAGGCGAAAAAATTTGTGTCCGGATTTTAATTTGTACTCCCCCATGAGCCGAAATTTTCGTAACCTAGCCAATTTTCGATAAAAATTTACGAAACTTGGTAGAGTTAAGTACATGGGTATGCTAAATATGGTTCTGCTGCAGAAATTTTTTTTTCAATATGACGGCTTCAAAATTGGAGTGAGAAGAAGCAAGAAATATGAAAAATTCAATAAAATAACCCAGCCACAAAAATAAGTCCTGATCCTGAAACTTGACCCGAGTAGTTCAATGTATTTTTTGACGGTGAATTCGAATCCGACCTCAGAAAAACCCTCAAAATTTTGAGCTGGAGCGAAAAAACACCCTTGAAATAGGGTAAAATCGCTCCTCACATGTGGTGACAATAAGTACATGCAAAAAGTACTCCTAATGTACAATCCTAGGGTTTTTGAGGTTGCTGATTTCAAATTTCATTCTCAGGGTGAAAATCGAGTAAAATGGGGGTTGAAATGAAAATCTGACAAAATGCGTGATTTTCATTGTAAAAGTTTATTTCTAGGGATTCTTGAGGTTGCTGATTTCAAATATCATGCTTAGGGTGAAAATCGAGTAAAATAGGGGTTGAAAAATGAAAATTTGACAAAATGCGTGATTTTCGATTTAAAAGTTTATTTCTAGGGATTTTTGAAAGAGGTGTAAAAATGAAAAGGACCCCGCAGAAACCTTAGGTAAATTGGCTCTCAGTCAAATTGTCTGAAATTGAGATATGTTATAGTTTATGAGGTCCTGATCAAAAGTTCTCATGGGCCCAGCCCAAAGTAATGACTAGATTTTGATTTAGAGACGAGATAAGGTTCACTGATTCGCGATTTTCATATAACTTATAAATATTCTTTAAACACATATATGAATATTTTATGAGTTATATACTATCATATTTTTTCTAAAGCATGTTTTGTAAGCCTCTGAGTATGTCAGAAACGTGCCATGGCATATCTGTGTAAAGTTTGTTAACTATTTGTAAAGTAAATAAAAGATCAAACTTTAAAATTTATTAATATCACTCTACGTATATTCATTGCTAGCATAATACTAATCGGTGAAGTATAGATTCAAGATGTCCTACAATTATATCTTAAGAATAAAATCCTGATAAAAAAGTTAAATTATAACGTAAAGGAAAATTATAAATATTATAAAATACCTACGTCTTATGTAATCCCCAGACAGGCATTACAGATTTTGTTGGGCTACCAAACGTGTTTGAGCGTTTCTGTAATGTGTCTGATCATGTTTAGAATATAGAACGTAAATGAAATAAAATGTCACGCATGGAGTGCTTAATTAATGAGTCCCTTTTCCACCTATAATTAATATTTACATCGAATATATATATATATATATATATATATATATATATATATATATATATATATATATATATATATATATATATATATATGTTATGTGCTAAGCAAACCACATCAATGTATTCAAATATCTAAGTATCTTATCTAAATACGTAACTTTATATTCTTATCATGGTACGTGATATAATTTGATACATTTATCACCTAAGCGATAACAACTTCCTAGACTTCTCATGTGAAACGCTGGCACGGCAACAATTCCCAGAATGCTGTGCCTACGTTGATATCAAACCTTATAAATATGACCAACAGACGCATTTGCGTTCAGTATTCATTTAATCTCTGTACTAATTATATCTACATATTTTCAACCATATAAAATCATATAAATAATTTGTAAAAGTTAAAATAAAAGTTTTTAAAAAGCAAATCAAGTTCTAAGTGATATAAAAGTGGCGCAGTCGGTAGGATTGGTAATAACGCCTGGAAGAAGAGCCTAACCTACGAAAACCTCCCCGAAGAATAAGGAACACCCCAAAAAGGGCCTAACTTCAGGAAAGGATCGCCGAAACAAGGAGACCTTTGACGACGGGCGGCGGATTCCAATCCCTAAATCAAGAAAGAACCTACATATGAAGATTTATTACGTGTAAGTACTTATTGAATCATCTCGTTTTTAGTGCAAATTTAATTAAAATAATAATCGCATCATTTCTTGCGTATTGTCCGTGGAAAAGAACAGTTCTGTTGTCCATTGATATTATAAGTAAAATAAATCTAAGTTTTCAAATTCAAATTAGTTTATGCCAGTAACTACTCGAAATATGGCTCACCAACAACAACAAAACCAACAACAGCACGAGCCACAACCTCAACCTCAACCTCAACCAGACGTTGTTGAACCGTATAAATTGAGCGAAATATTTTCAATTATTCCTGAATATGACGGTAATCAAATAAATTTAAATACGTTTTTAAATTCATGCAGAACTGCTTTTGGCATGTCAATTGGTAATCAGGTGGTACTCTTAACTGTTCACATAAAAAACAAATTAAAAGGTCGTGCAGCTGAACTAGTGAACTCTAGAAATCCCACTCATTGGGAAGAAATTAAGACTCTTTTAGAAAATCATTTCGGAGATAGTAGAGACCTAACCTCCTTAATACAGGACTTACAAAGAATGCGGCAGCTTCCCGGTGAATCTCCGCTTACGTTTATTGCGCGCTTACAAACCCACGAAGCAAAAATGCATGCTTCTGTTCATAAACAGCGGTTAACGGCGGCGCAAAAACAAGCTCAAACGCAATTAACCGAGGGTATGGTTTTGAACACCCTACTCACGGGACTAGAACCCAAACTCGCGCATGTTGTTAGGGCAAGCGACCCCGAGAATATGCTAAAAGCAATAACGAGAGTTCGAAAAGAACTCCAATTAAACTATTTTGAAACACAAAAAACCAATCGCAACAATAGTGCAATCACTCCCACGCGTAACCAAAACTTCCCCTTACCTGCAAGACATTGTTCATTTTGCAAACGTACGGGACACGTCGCTAATGAATGTCGTCAGAGACAACAAAGTTCTCGACCCCCAAATTTTGGTACTCCCCAAATCTATCCTAGGCCTAATTACTATAATCAAAATCCTGGAAATTCGCAAAATTTCCAACAACAAAGACCTAACTATTATAACCAAAATCCTGGAAGCTCACAAAACTTCCAGCAACAAAGACCACCCGTCATTGCACCAAACCCAAATTTCAATAATGCAAGACCACCTGCGATTCAACCTAACCCTAATTATTATAGACCAAATTCAAATAGAAAAACGCTTCATCTCAATCAAAATACTGAACCCGAAAATCTAGAGCAACAAAATCAAAATTATTACGTTCACGATAACCCTTACGAAAATATTAACGAGGGATATTATACTGATAATAACCCCTACGCAAGTCCGAAGTATTATACAGCTAATACTTCGGAATACGACAACAGCAACGAAGACTATTATACTGCTAATAGTCCCTCCGAAAATTATTACACGGACGAATCGACTTTCGATACAACACCTGTATATAATCGGGATTTTCGATCAGGCCCACATGCCCAGTCGGACCCGCCTTATCACAAAACCGGAGACTCCGAGATGACAGTATTACAAACCCAATTTGGCAAAATGAACTTGGACAATTTCAACCCAAATCTCAACTTCCCGGAACAACAGTTCCTATAAGCCCCTTATTGTCTGTCAAATCCAAAAATTTGTATTATATCTATGACATTACTAACACGTATAGATTATTAATCGACACGGGCGCAGGACTATCCATATTCAAACCCAAAATTTGTGAAAATTATAGTAGGAGATGTCCGGAAAACATTACGATCCAAGGCATAACTGACCAAAAAATAAATATTAACGAAGCCGTCTTTATCCCGTTTGACAACAATGAACCATTTAAAATTTATGTATGCGATCTTGACATAGAATTCGATGGACTCCTAGGGTCTGATTTCTTAGAACATTACAATTGTATAGTGGATATGAAAAACAAAAAACTTGTAACAAATTTCAAAACAATCCCGATCCACAAAGTCACGGACCAGGGTCTGCCAAACATACAAAATTACCCAAATCCAGATAATCGTGATACCACCCGTAATATATCAAATATAATTTCAGTTGAACCACGTATAGAACAAATTACCAAACTTAAATGTCACTTGTCCAATACGGAAGCTATACTGCTAGCTACCGAAGTAGACAAGGTAAGACTTCCTAACGCGATAGTTCAGATAGACGATAAAGGTGAATTTATTACCTCTATATTGAACGTAAACGCGGTACCCAAAACCGTTAATTTTTCAAATTTAAAACTAGAGCCGATCCAAAATTTCTCACTGAATTATATAGACGAAGAAACCTCCCAAACTTGCGTAGACAGACATTATGAAATAAAAAACCAACTCCGTCTAGACCACCTAAACATGGAAGAAAACGAATTAATAACTCAACTTTGTCTAGAATACGCGGATATTTTTTATCTTGAAGGTGACCAACTAACCTTCACCAATGAAATTAAACACGCGATAGATACCAATGACGCGAAACCGGTATTTACAAAATCGTATCGATACCCCCAGATACACAAAGAAGAAGTCAAAACGCAGGTATCCAAAATGTTAGAACAAAATATTATTCGTCACTCTAACTCCCCCTGGTCATCTCCAGTGTGGGTTGTACCTAAGAAACTTGATGCTTCGGGTAAGCCAAAATGGCGTGTGGTTGTAGACTACAGAAAACTCAATGAGTTAACTGTAGGAGATAAATACCCTCTACCCAACATCTCAGATCTCCTGGATCAATTAGGCAAGTGCCAGTACTTCACAACATTGGACTTGGCCTCTGGGTTCCACCAGATCGAGATAGACCCGAAAGACATCCCGAAAAGTGCATTTAGCGTAGACAACGGGCACTATGAATTCGTTCGTATGCCCTTCGGCCTTAAAAACGCCCCTTCCACCTTCCAAAGGGTTATGGACAACATCCTCATGGGCATTCAGAACGAGAGATGTCTGGTATATATGGATGATATTATCATATATTCCCCGCCAGTTCACGAACACATTTCTCGTCTCACAGAAGTGTTCAAACGCCTTCGAAACGCTAACTTAAAAATCCAACCTGATAAATGCGAGTTTCTTCGTAAAGAAGTCGCATACCTGGGTCACCTCATAACTAAAGAAGGAGTTAAACCAAATCCCGATAAGGTACAGTGCATCCAAAACTTCCCGCAACCCACTAACCAGAAAGAAATTAAATCCTTCCTCGGGTTGGCAGGTTATTATCGCAGATTTATAAGTAATTTCGCGAAACTATCCAAGCCCCTCACCAAATTGTTACAAAAGGATGTCCCTTTTGCTTTCGACTCAGAATGTCACAAATCTTTCGAGGAATTAAAACAAGCCCTCACTTCGACCCCAGTACTTATCTACCCAAACTTCGACGAAACGTTTCTACTTACCACTGATGCAAGCGCGTTCGCCATCGGCGCCGTGCTCTCACAAGGCCCCATTGGCAAAGACTTACCAATAGCTTTCGCCTCAAGGACCCTCTGTAAAGCCGAAACCAAATACTCGACCATAGAGCGTGAACTTTTAGCTATAGTATGGGCCGTGAAACACTTCCGTCCGTACATATTTGGTCGAAAGTTCAAACTAATAACTGACCATAGACCTTTAACGTGGCTCTTTTCGATAAAAGACCCCGGTAGCTGCCTAGCACGTTGGCGACTGAAGCTTGAAGAATACGAATACGAAATCGAATATAAACCCGGCCGCATTAATAAAAATGCAGACGCTCTTTCCCGCATAAAGATAAATCACATCCAAGATTCCTCTAACTTTCAAGCAAAATCAATCGCAAACACTACTCGTTTACTTCCAGCACTTCGAATCCATTGCGATTATGGCCGAGAATTCGATAACGCCATCCTAAAAGATTTATGTCTCCTCTATGACATCAAAGTAACGCAGTCTAGTGTCGGACACCCCCAATCTAATGGTTCCTTAGAAAGGTTCCACGCTACCTTGTTGGAAATGATCCGAGCACACGTGGCAGAACACCCTGACGAACACCCCTTCAACATATTACCTTACGCGATAATATGCTATAATATCTCTACTAATAAAACTCACGGATTTACACCCTACGAGTTAGTTTTCGGACACACATCTAGTAGACCACCTGAAACGCTATATAATCAGGAAGAACTAGTCACGAAATACGTCAGAGACTTAAATAATCGCCTCTCTTATTATTATAAAGTCGCGCGCGCCAAAACTGAAACACAAAAACAAAAAGCGAAAGTTCGGTTCGACGCCCACGTTTCAAAGGAAACCCCCGAATATCAGATTGGTCAAAAGGTGTATTTAAAAGAATCCCAAATCACCGATAAGTTACGTAATAAATATAACGGGCCATTTGAGATTTTAGAACTTCACAAAAACTCAGCCACCCTCCTTAATAAAAAAACAAAACAAAAAACTAAAGCTAACTTTGACAGGTTAAAACCATATATTGAAGCCTAAATTGCCTTACAGGTTCACCTTGCTGATCGGAGCAGCCATGTCCCAGTACCAAATAACACCCATCAATAACACCGTCGGAGTCTATTACCACGACGAAACGAGGATAATAATTTCCAATAATAAATGGACTCTGCTAGTCCATAAAAATCTATCAAGCCTCGAAGAAGCCTTTATCAACAACAACAAAATTTTAGAATCAATTGTAAATATATTCACACCCGATACACGCGAAACGAAAGAATTCCTAGTCAAAGTCAAAACACACATAACACTCCTAAACCAAGTATCAAATTCCCTTAAGGTAAAATTTGAAGAAATCTTTGTTAACACCAAACGATTCAAGCGCGGTATATTAAATGGAGCAGGTAGTATATTTAAAGCAATTACCGGCAATCTAGATGCGGAAGATGGACAATTCTTCACAGACAGTATTAACAAATTAAACAAAGATCAACATCAAATAGAAAACCTCCTGAAAAATCAAATATCCGTTACCTCTACCGTCGTAAAAACCTTTAACGAAACGATCCAAAATATGCAAATTAATATCGTAACGTTTAACGAGGATATGAAAAAGATTCAAATCGGACTGCATAAAGTAAATGATAGAGTTGCACTGGTTCAAGCCGAACTAAAATTTATCGAAACATGTGAAAAATTGACTGAAAGTTACTTGTACCTCCAGAGCAACCTTGATGACATTTTGAACGCGATCACATTTGCTCGTCTGAAAATAATACACTCTTCAATTATTTCACCAGAAAGTTTGATTACTGCACTTCAGGAAATCTCTCAAAACTTAGTAAAAAATAATCTACCCCTACCGGTAAAATATTCAGAAATTCCTCAATACCTAGAAATTATCGAACTAGAAGCCTTTCAATCAAAATCAGATCTTGTTTTCGTTCTAAGAATACCACTAGTAGAACAACAACTCTATACCCTGTATCATTTGTATCCTATCCCTATACTAGACAACAGAACTGGCCTTCACCATGTCTTGTCATTCTCACAAAAATTCATTGCGCGTAACGATGATTCACTAATGTACATTCCCGTCAAGGACCTGAGTACATGCAAACAACTAGATTCCCATAAGAAACTATGCTCAGACCTCTACGCCTACCCGATCGACAGCAGTGCAGCATGCGAAGCCCAGCTACTGAAAAACTTCAGAAAAATCCCAGAAAACTGTGTAAGTTCCCTCGTCTATGGACAAGGTTATAACGTTCAGAAACTACAAGGCAATGTGTGGTTAATAATTGTCTCTGAACCCATTCACATCACCATAAACTGTAATAAAATGGACACAAAAATCACCAGTGTTAATAAGAACTCTATATTAAAACTCCACCCGGACTGTTACGCGTTTGTCGGTATAACAAAAGTGCAAGCAGAAAGCCGCAATACCATCAACATTACGGACAATTCACATCCGGTGGTTATACCCTATGACTGGGTATAACCACCGGATCTAGACATAGCCAACCACAAACTCGAGCAATACTCTAGAGACTTAGACAAACTAATAAACGAGCCATTTATAACTAAACATTTTTCTTTAAGCATGTATACAGTTATTGGTCTGTCCATCTGTCTCCTAGCCGCCTTCATCGCCTGGAAATGCAGGAAAAGATGCTGTGGTTGTAAGGAATCCAAGGACGCCACCCCTAATGAGATGCTGAAAAGAATTGGCACCCTCCTGAGAAGAAGACCTCATCTACCTACAGAAGAGGAAGAAATGACCGATTTTTCCCAAAAAGTCGGTGATTAACACCGACTTTTCAAAAAGAAAGGGAGTTGTTATATGCTAAACAAACCACATCAATGTATTCAAATATCTAAGTATCTTATCTAAATACGTAACTTTATATTCTTATCATGGTACGTGATATAATTTGATACATTTATCACCTAAGCGATAACAACTTCCTAGACTTCTCATGTGAAACGCTGGCACGGCAACAATTCCCAGAATGCTGTGCCTACGTTGATATCAAACCTTATAAATATGACTAACAGACGCATTTGCGTTCAGTATTCATTTAATCTCTGTACTAATTATATCTACATATTTTCAACCATGTAAAATCATATAAATAATTTGTAAAAGTTAAAATAAAAGTTTTTAAAAAGCAAATCAAGTTCTAAGTGATATAAAATATATATATATATATATATATATATATATATATATATATATATATATATATATATATATATATATATATATATATAATATTTATATCGAATATCTACATCGTTTAAACCATTGTTGTTTAGTAGGAAAGCTGTTTCAGCAGCGTCTAATATTTGGTATAGAAGAGAAGTTGGTGGATATCTGATAATTGTGTTCTCGTTCTGTGTTATAAGCAATCCATTGTTGATAAACGGTCGCATGTCGCATTTCTAAAACGTGAATGCAGTCTAAATCGTACAAAACCCGGCACCATCTATCTGAAAAATGTCATCTTCCCTGTTTAAATTATTTTGAATATATGATGGTGCCAAATATAATTGATATGCACCAACAGTTAGATCTTTCAAGTATTCATGAGAGAGTTTAGGAAAGCCTGGAAGTTGATTATGCTCAAGACGAATCCACTCAGCTCCCCTTCGACGTAATAAATATTCTGCCTCTACGCGTGCCTGGACAATATTTACCTCTTCAGATCTCTGTAATGAGGTTAATGCTAACTCTGCATTTGTCCATTTCATCAGTACAGGACCATGAAATCGATTAATTAATGCACCAGCTATACGGTAAAAGTCGCCAATATGAGCTGTGTGTGCCATTCTTATTACTTGTGCAAAAAAATTGAAAATACTTTTAATATGACCATTTCGACTTTCTACAATCCATCTAGTTTTTGTTACTAACCTGGAGTTATTGGCTTCTCTGGGCGATAATTGACGCTGTCCTCTTTGTAGTAAGTGTGGCATGTGGTATCTTATATCTAAGTGATCGAGTAATTCTGTAGCATCGCGATCTCCACAGTCTACAATAAGAATATCTCCAGCCTGGAACCATTCCCTCATCCCATTAATGTCTCGGTCAAACTCAGCTTGCAACAGTGCCGCATCATTATTGCGACTATCGGAAAAGTCCTTGAATGTCAAGAATTTTGCCATCAGATGCCACTATCATGATCGGTTTCACTAAATGATACCCTTTAAATGTACAAAAGGATTGTCTTAACACTCTAAAGTTTCTGCTCTTTTCAATTTTTAGATAGGTACCATCAACATATGCAATAGCTTTCCTCATATTTGGTCCTCGATTATATAATGTGTGCGCAAAATCGGTTACATGACTTTGTAGAGTGATATTAATAAATTGTACGCTTAATAATTAAGTTTGATGTTTTATTTACTTTACAAATGGTCAACAAACTTTACACAGCTATGCCATGACATGTTTCTGACATGCTCAGAGGTTCACCAAACATGCTTTAGAAAATATATGATAGTATATAACTCATAAAATATTCATATATGTATTAAGAATATTTATAAGTTATATGAAAATCGTCAATCAGTGAACCTCATCTCGTCTCTAAGTCAAAATCTAGTCATTACTTTGTGTTGGGCCCATGAGAACTTTTGATCAGGACCTTATTAAGTATAACATATCTCAATTTCAAACAATTTGACTGAGAGCCAATTTTCCTAAGATTTCTGCGGGGTCCTTTGACAAAATGCGTGATTTTCATTCTAAAAGTTTATTTCAATTGATTTTTGAGGTTGCTGATTTCAAATGTTATTCTTAGGGTGAAAATCGAGTGAAATGGGGGTTGAAAGGAGTGTAAAAATGAAAATTTGACGAAATGCGTGATTTTCATTTAAAAAGTTTATTTCTAGGGATTTTTGAGGTTGCTGATTTCAAATTTCATTCTCGGGGTGAAAATCGAGTAAAATGGGGTTTTAATGTAATGGCAAACCTAACTTTTCTGTTGATACTGTATACTAAGGCCCGTAATAGAAATCGATTATTACTAGTTATATGCGTTTGGAAAAATTACTGTCGACAGATTTATTTTAGTAATCTCAGTTGGATATATACGGAAGTAGATACTAAAAAGAATATGACTGAAAGAAGCTTGAGAAATCCATATTTATTTTAGAATTCACTTACATAAATTAATAAATATTAAATTTTCATCCTGCATAGTTTACCTAGAATAAATGACACGCCTTGTGGTTAGCTGGTTGTTACTTGAATCTAATGAGCTGACAGTTAATTTTCACCCTAAGAGCAACCTCAAAAATCCCTAGAAATAAACTTTTAAAATGAAAATCACGCATTTAGTCAAATTTTCATTTGTTCACCCCTTTCAACCCCCATTTTACTCGATTTTCACTCTAAGAATGACATTTGAAATCAGCAACCTCAAAAATCAATTGAAATAAACTTTTAGAATGAAAATCACGTATTTTGTCAAATTTTCATTTTTACACCCTTTTCAACCCCCATTTTACTCGATTTTCACCCTAAGAATGATATTTAAAATCAGCAACCTCAAAAATCCCTAGAAATAAACTTTTAGAATGAAAATCACGCATTTTGTCAGATTTTCATTTTTACACTCGATTTTAACCCCAAGAATGAAATTTGAAATCAGCAACCTCAAAAATCCTAGGATTGTACATTAGGAGTACTTTTTGCATGTACTTATTTTCACCATATATGAGGAGCGATTTTACCTTTTTCACTCAAAATTTTGAGGGTGTTTGGGTTTTTCTGAGGTCGGATTAGAATTCAGCTATTTTAACTTAAAAGTACTTGTATATTGAAAACTTCTCGGCATAAACTTTGACAGAAATATTTCATTTTTCATCATTCTTTAGCATTTTATAGCCGCCATCTTTCCATCTTGCCATCTTGCCATCTTTGCAGGTTGGTTTATGACAATTTGTATATCAGATTCGTAATCAGCGACCTCAAAAACCCCCGAGTAACAAGATTTATCTAAATTGAATAAGAAAAAAGTTTTTTTTGTAAGTTTTATTAAGATTTAAATAAAAAACGGCCATTTTGGCAAAGCTGGTTAGCATAATTCAAAAAATGGACTATCTTACGTTTTTTGGAAATTAAATAACGAGTATTTAAAAAAAAAATATCCCAATCGGTTGCGAAACAAGTGCTCTAGATAATTACGAACGAAAAAAATCACGATTCGTGTCACTGTGCGCCGCGCCGGCCGGACAGACGGCTTTTTTTTATGGGCCTGTGTTACTATTATAGAGGCAATTGAATTGTGATTGACTTTTTTTAATAATATTTCATGGACTATTTTGATTATAGGTAGTTCTGTTAATTTTCTTTGTTCGTAGTCGTTTTGCATTAGATAATAAATATAGATACTTTTAATTACATATACATTTAAATCTATGGGAATTCCTTAGACTATTGCTAGAGGCAGTTTTGTGGGACTCTTTTAGTTTGTGTATATATAAAACGACTTTTAAATTTCGCCGTAAGTAAAATTAAACTTGCTTTTGTTTTTTTTTTATAACCTTCAGCATTGAATTCGCAACTCATAATTTTAAAACAAGTTTTTATTTATGAAAATTGTAGGTATATCTCTGTATGTTGTAAATTATTACGAATAATATGTTCTACTTACTTAATTAGACCAGCACACGTGTATGATCATTGATCATTGATCAACACTTAAAATTAAGAGAAAATATTTAATAGTTTCGTTTATTTTATTTAAACCTATATTTACTTATGCTCTTAGTACCATGAAGGTGGTAGTTGAAGTTCAGATCAGTTTTAAATCTTCTGCTACATACAGGATGTTTGGTACATGATAGAAAATTTTAAGAGGGTGATAGAGGGGACGTTTAGAACCTCTATGCCCATATGTGCCATTATAGTCCAATTAAATAAGTCGGCAAATCAAAATTTTGAGGTAAATACTTGAATTTTTGATATGACTTACTTTGATGTATTAGAACACGATTAATGAAAGAAATTTTTTTCTGAACCCCCGGGAAGGGGTGAAAAAAAATAAAATAAAATGTTTTTTCAAAATTACTCAAAATGTGTAAAAGCTAGTAAAAAAAGTTTCAAACACAAATTGTAAAGTATGAAATTTTATATAAAAACGATCTCTAGACTTTTTTTGGTATTACTAAAATTAACGGAATTAGGCTGGTTAGAAATTAAGGGATGGTATGTACAACTTTAAAAAATCATAGCGTGCTGAAAAGTTAATGAATTTAAAAAATTTTTTTTTTTTCTATTTACTCAGAAAAATATAAACATTCGTTTCAGAGAAATCGATTTCTTTTTAAATTGTTAATAAAAAAGTTATAAAAATTTTAATTTTTTTATTTTCAATTAAAACCACTTTGAACGGTGAAACGAAATTTTTTTTATACCATTCTGTTCATTATTCAATATATTGAACATTTGCTTTTGAAATTTTTTTTTACCCATCATTTTCGAGCAGGTATGCATTTATTTACCTGTTTAATTTTTTTCCAAACGTAAGACACTGCTCTTGTGACGTCACGATAACTGAAAAGAAATAAAGAATGCGTACGACAAAGATAAAATGGTTTCGTAGCTGCTGCGTTGCCTACAAGACGCGTATACGTCACATCTATACTGCCGTCATAAGTCATAAGGAGAATAGCCCATCTGTAAATTGTCGGTTGGCGAGGAAAGTAACAAAGGCGTTTGTTTTTTTCCCAACTAGTAAATATTAATTAAGAAAATCATATAGCTGCTTTTTATCCACTTATGTTTTTGTACTTTATAATTTTTTAATAATATTTTTAACTGCAGAACTCTTGGGTGCTCATATATTATTAGAATCTCATTTATGACATATATCTAGATGCTGCTTTTCACCTTATGACGGCAGTAAGGGCATCTGCGAGTGACGTCACAACTAACCTCAAAAATATGTGTTTCTTAAGATTTAAGAGTATTACGCAACTATTATTAAAATTTCTGCCTGGTTCCCGTATTTTCAACTAAAATCTAGTTCAGTGTAATGTTTATGAAGTTCTAAATACTTTGTCCCAATAAAATAGGACTCTTTTTGTAGGTTGGAAATCTAACCTGTAATTAGCAGTCTATTTCTATTAATCAATAATATTCAAAAATTATTTACGCGAATTTTTAAATATTTGCTTAGAGCCAGTACCGGCTCCAAGCTAAAAATGCGTATACAAACATTAAATATGAGAATAAACTTGAAAAACTTAAAATTTAAGGTTATGTTGGATACATGATGCAGATGCCCGATATCTCAATGCAGCGGTTGTGAATGTTTTGGTGAATAAATGCTCCTACAAATTGTTAACAAAATTTTTAATTGTGGTCAAGTATAATAAGAGTGTATTGCGAAATCTACATACTTGTACACGCTTCGTTTTATGTACATTTTGGTTATAGGTATTAGACACGTGGAATTTTGTTTACGTGATCTAAATATTTTTAAAATTAATCTTTGAATTGTAGTGAAAGAAATTATTATTACTGTCAACTCTTGCTGATTTCTACTAAATTTAGAATTTTTTGTTTGACGTTATTGATATAAATTAAAAATAAAGTACAAAATATAAATTTTTTTTGCGAGAAAATTTTGCAGACGAATTATTGGAGTATTGGAAATAATTGTTTGAAACATCGTTCGAAACAAAATGTATGATCCATTCTATATTAAATTAATCTTATGAAAAGTTAAAATAAAAATTACTAAAAACAAATTTGTTAACAATTTTTAGGAGCATTTGTTCACCAAAACATACACCACCGCTGCATTGAGATATATAGACTAGTTCACAAAATCGAAGCCGTGTTAATGCTTAATAAAGCTCGTGAACATATGAGTGAGGTCTCATTGGATTCGGAATGACACCTAGAAAAATGTGCAAAAGTTTCAAATCCGCATATAAACAATTGCGAAAGTTACAAACAAATGAAGATTGAAAAAATAACGAGTTTCGTCTTTTGCAAATAACTCGAAAACTATTAATATTTAAGAAAATTTAAAGGAAGATTTTTAAAGAGGAATGAATTTCAAATAAAAAAGTCCGAACTCTCGAAACTCTATGTCTATTATTAATAATTTCAATTTAATGTTGAAAATGGAGCTCTGCGCGGCGAACACTAAGCCGTTACGATGCTCTGAAACGGCCGTAATAAGTAAAAATATTTTTTATGTTATTAAATATTAATTTAAAAAATTTTAAAAAATTATGGTATTATTTAGACACTTAAAGGAACAATATCCCGTTGGAAAAAAATTGTTTCACCGATTTTTCATAAAATGAGCCTATTGTTGTTTTGAGTTTTGCTCGAAAACTATGCATTTTTCCTATAAACACGTCAATAGAAAAGTTGTTGAGAATTAAATTTCCAATCGAAATGGCACCTTCAGAAGTCAATTTTTTTTTTACAAAAGCGCCCAGAAAACAAAACAAAAAAAACGCAAAATTTTTTATTTTTTTAAATTTCAGCCTGTAACTTTTTTCGGGTACATTTAGGCATAGACATTGCTGCATAAAAAAAAGCTGGCGTTTTACTGTTAAAATGATTATTAACGGGTAAAACGTCAACTTTTTTTATGCAGAATATCTATGCCTAAATGTACCCGAAAAAAAGTTAAGGCTAAAACAAACAAAAAAATGCATTTTTCCATTTTTTTTGTTTTGTTTTCTGGTCGTATTTTTGTAAAAAAAAAAACTGACTTCTGAAGGTACCACTTCGATTGGAAATTTAATTCTTTACAACTTTTCTATTGGCGTGTTTATAGGAAAAATGCATAGTTTTCCAGTAAAACTCAAAAATGTGAAAAGTGGACCTTTTTATTTCGATCTCAAAAATGCACCCCTTTAAATGGTGGCACTCAGCGGTTTTCTCATATTTTGGGGTCAATTGAACATAAGAAACAGTAAAAACCCTTTAACGTTGTAGTTCCTTTCAACCCTCTTTTTTTGGACATAGACAATAGCCTAAAAATATTGTGATTGAAAATTAAAAAATTTTCTTTAAAATTTTTTTTTAATTGTTTATAATATTTTGTTCCATTGTTTCATTATTTAAACAAATTATTAAGAAAAAAATTCATTCTTAAACTGTATTTGCAATTCTCTACAAGATGGAAAAAAGAAAAAAAAATGTTGTTAATTTATTTGTTTATTTAATAAACAATTTGTTATTAACAATCGCCGAATGTGTTTATATTCTTTTTAGATAGAAAAAAAAATAACAAAAACAACCGTATACATAAACATGTTAAATTTATTTTTCTTTTTACATGTTTATGTATACGGTTGTTTTTGTTTTTTTTCTATTTAAAAACATTCGGCGATTGTTAATAACAAATTGTTTATTAAATAAACAAATAAATTAACAACAAAAATTTTTCTGCTTTTCGTCTTGTAGAGAATTGCAAATAATAAATTTTAAGAATACATTTTTTTCTTAATAATTTGTTTAAATAATGAAAAAAAGAAAAACGTTATGATAAACAATTTTAAAAAAATTTTAAGACATTTTTTTAATTTTTAATCACAATACTGTATTCGCGAAAATCAAACAAATGAACCCAGTAGGGATTTACCTTCGATACACATAAATTCACCAATATGTGACAGCGATTTATATATCATGACAAATTTCCGCTGTTACTTTACTATATAAACTTTTCCTTATACGTGAATTCCTTTGTATCGAAGGTAAATCCCTACTGGGTTCATTTGTTTGATTTTCGCGAATAATAAAATGGCAAAAAAATTTCTATAGGGTCTCCATGAAGCGAAATAATTTTAGTGGCTTTTGTTTAACAATTGTCCGACTTGATAAACGTAAACTCTAAAAAAAATTTGTTAATTAATAGGCTCATTTTATGAAAAATCGGTGAAACAATTTTTTTTCAACGGGATATTGTTCCGTTAAGTATCTAAATAATACCATAATTTTAAAAAATTTTTAAATTAATTTTTGATAACATAAAAAATATTTTTACTTATTACGGCCGATTTCAGAGCATCGTAACGGCTTAGTGTTCGCCGCGCAGAGCGCTGAGAGATAGAGTTTCGAGAGTTCGGCTTTTTTATTGGAAATTCATTCCTCTTTAAGAATGGTTCTTTCAATTTTCTTAAATATTAATAGTTTTCGAGTTATTTGCAAAAGACGAAATTGTTATATTTTCAATCTTCATTTGTTTATAACTTTTGCAACTGTTTATGTGTGGGTGTGAAACTTTTACACTTTTTCTAGACGTCATTCCGAATTCAATGAGCCCTCACTAATGTTTTTACGAGCTTTATCAAGCACTAACACAATCTTGAACTTGTAAACTAGTCTGCATCTGCATCATGTACCTAACATAACCTTAAATTTTAAGTTTTTCAAGTTTATTCTCATTTTTAATGTTTGTGTACGCATTTTTAGCTTGGAGCCGTTACTGGCTCCAAGCAAATATTTAAAAATTCACGAAAATAATTTTTCAATATTCATGATTAATAGAAATAGACTGCTAATTACAGGTTAGATTTCCAACCTACAAAAAGAGGCCTATTTTATTAGGACAAAGTGTTTAGAACTTCATAAACATTACACTGAACTAGATTTTAGTTGAAAATACGGGAACTAGGCAGAAATTTTAATAATAGCTGCGTAATACTCTTAAATCTTAAGAAACACATATTTTTGAGGTTAGCTGTGACGTCACGTGCAGATACCCTATAGATGTGACGCATGCGCGTCTTGTAGACAACGCAGCAGCTACGAAACAATTTTAACTTTGTCGTACGCATTCTTTATTTCTTTTCAGTTATCGTGACGTCACAAGAGCAGTGTCTTACGTTTGGAAAAAAATTAAACAGGTAAATAAATTCATACCTGCTCGAAAATGATGGGTAAAAAAAAATTTCAAAAGCAAATGTTCAATATATTAAATAATGAACAGAATGGTATAAAAAAAATTTCGTTTCACCGTTCAAAGTGGTTTTAATTGAAAATAAAAAAAAATTTTTATAACTTTTTTATTAACAATTTAAAAAAAATCCATTTCTCTGAAACTAATGTTTATATTTTTATGAGTAAATAGAAAAAATTTTTTTTAAATTCATTAACTTTTCAGCACGCTATGATTTTTTAAAGTTGTACATATCATCCCTTAATTTCTAACCAGCCTAACTCAGTTAATTTTAGTAATACCAAAAAAAGTCTAGAGATCATTTTTATATAAAATTTCATGCTTTACAATTTTTGTTTGAAACTTTTTTTACTAGCTTTTACACATTTTGAGTAATTTTGAAAAAACACTTTATTTTATTTTTTTCCACCCCTTCCCGGGGGTTCGGAAAAAAATTTCTTTCATTAATCGTGTTCTAATACATCAAAGTAAGTTATATCAAAAATTCAAGTATTTACCTCAAAATTTTGATTTGCCGACTTATTTAATTGGACTAATTATACAACATATAACAGATTTTGAGCTATCAGCCTTTGTAGATATTATTATTTATTATCGGAATTTCTGTTAGTAAACAATATCATTACACTATTGAAAGATTTTGTGTATGTTAAATATTTTTTCCAATATTTAATGGGTATTTCCTCAAAACAATACAGAAAATAGTTCGAAATGTGATTTAAGAAAATATGCATACAAATTAAAATACTTTGGTGCAAACTTTCCACTGTGCTTTTGGTCTACGCAGCAAATTATACTATAGTGCAGTGACATCGTCTAGTAATACCTAAAGGGGGAAACAGAAAACAACAAACGATAAGTAGTCCAATCAATGAATGCCCAAAAGGGGATTGTAGAGAACATTTTGGAGGGGAGAATTTTTCTCTTCGGGGATGTGTTGGGGGTAGTCAGGAGGTAAACATACTAAAAGTCCCCGCCCCTAGCCCAGCCGCTTCAGGAGGGAGGGGGGTGGAAAGGTTCCTTTTTTCGATTTTTTGCTTATAACTCGGAAACGATGCGTCGTATGGAAAAAGGTAATCTATGCAAAATTAAACGAAATTAAATTTTCCACAAGAATGTTTATATTCATTTTCTTCCTATGTGTTATAGTTTACGAGATGTTCGCCAGCGAAAATCGATAATTAATAAAAAAAAAAATCAAATGTACCTTGTATCTTTCTATCAAAGCGGTTTACCGTGGTCTGCTAATAAATCACAGTCACCAAACAATCTTTATTCTACAATATTTTGTCGAAATCTATACATTTCCCCTTATAACTTTTTCATTTTGTTTCCGATTTGAATCAAATTTTACTCAAATATAGAACAAATTAGGATCTACTTATGACCAGAAAATCATTCACCTGCTATAAAGGCAAAGCCACCTGCGGTACCAAAATATGCTGAAAAAATAAAACATTTTGAATGTTAGAAATTCTAAAAAATGCATACGATCGGCGCCACAAACGTACATACACCAAAATTTGATTTGATTATTGATGGGGGGTTATCTCATACATAAGCTCATCTGGCAAAGGAGGTCCTCAGTTTCCGCAATTTGTGGTGGCTACGTAAAATTCATCGTTCGTAAGATTAAAAATCAATGTAATTTTTAATCTTTTTCCTCATATTTTGGTACCGCAGGTAGCTTTGCCTTTATAGCAGGTTAATGATTTTCTGGCCATAAGTAGATCCTAATTTGTTCTATACTTGAGTAAAATTTGATTCAAATCGGAAACAAAATGAAAAAGTTATAAGGGTATCTTCATTTTAAGTAAGTCACACTGTATATTTAAGGAAATGTCTAGATTTCGACAAAATATTACGTTAGTAAATACGTCCAGTGTTGTAAAATAAAGATTGTTTTGTGACTGATTTATTAGCAGACCACGGTAAACCGCTTTGATAGAAATATTCAAGGTACACAATTGATTTTTTTTTTTTATTAATTATCGATTTTCGCTGGCGAACATCTCGTAAACTATAACAAATAGGAAGAAAATGAATATAAACATTCTTGTGGGAAATTTAATTACGTTTAAGTTTGCATAGATTACCTTTTTTCGTACGACGCATCGTTTCCGAGTTATAAGCGAAGAATCGAAAAAAGGAACCTTTCCACCCCCCTCTCCTACTGAAGCGGCGGGGCTAGAAGCGGGGACTTTTAGGATGTTTACCTCCTGACTACCCCCAACATATTCCTGAAGAGAAAAATTCTCCCCTCCAAAATGTTCTCTACAACTCTTTCATTGACTGGACTAAAGTGTCTTTATCCATTCTATTAATTGAAGATCTAAGTGGATAAAAGT
This sequence comes from Rutpela maculata, assembly GCA_936432065.2. Classification (NCBI taxonomy): domain Eukaryota; kingdom Metazoa; phylum Arthropoda; class Insecta; order Coleoptera; family Cerambycidae; genus Rutpela; species Rutpela maculata. The sequence continues at coordinate 348,269,716 of OW386285.2, read as the reverse complement.
GTTATATCACACTTTTAAAGTTTTGAGTAAATTAAACAAAACGGTTTTGAGTTGGAACTTATTTATTTTGTCTTCGATTCAAATGAGTAATACCTCATAAAATAGATAATTTTGGGTTGTGTTCTTTTGTTTACACTAATATTAAAGAACAATATCAAGCTGTTATGAAACTAGATTTTTCTGTCCAAAACTGTGCACAGCCACTAAAATTACTGGTTGTATGTATGACATGGCGCCTTTTAATTAAAAAGTTTCTATAAAATATTACATATTTAGAATTCACCGTTTATTGGGTGTTAAATCTATATCAGGGGTGTTCAAAAATTGCATAAAGTAATTTTTTTTTTAAATGCGACATAACACCTTTATCTACTTAGGTCATCAATTAATAATAGCAAAAATGCATGATTTTAACAAGATCACATAACGTAGTATGTCCACTTTTTGTGTTGAGGGTAAGAAATACCAAATTTTTTTAGAATTAGGATCGGCAGGCGTCCCCAGCTGGCGGGGGCATAAATTATGGCCAGACTAAATAAATCCGTTAAAACCAATCTCTCATTCACTTGAGTGGGATAACTAATAGCATTATTTAAAACACAAAATAAAAAATAAAGTGTCATATTCTTTCAGATAAAAAATAATAAGATGAAAATATTTGTATTTGAAACAGTAAATAAAAAACAGTCGTGCAGACGAAAATTGTTTTTAAGATGTCTGGTTTCAAATAAATGATTTTTAATGACTGTCAAGTACATGCAGTATTTTAAATTATAATTTACATTTTAAAAGCTCAAACAATAGGAAATAAATTATTTCAAATAATTAGGATATTCGGGCAATCAACTCAAGAAACGAGAATATATATCCTGGTATGTAAGGAGATAAGACAACGGACCAAGAACATTGAAGAGGACAGCAAGTCAGTACAGGCCACAAACTACTATATGTGAATCTGGAAGTACGAAAAGAGAAGAAAAATAAAAGAAGTAAGGCCGTACAGTACCTGGAATCTTCCTATTAAAACACGAAGACTTCTAAAAGTATCGCGAAGAAGTGGAAAAACAACTGACAGGGGAAGAATTTGACTGGAAATTAATAAGTTCAAAAATAAAAATTGCAACAAGAAAAATGTTTTAAAGAGGAGGAGTCACCTATTAACTCAACAAGAAATAAAGAAACAACAAGTATGAACAGTTAAAAAAGATGAACACAACATACAAATAACACCAGACGTGGAACATAAACGAAAAAATTAAAATAAACAGGCATTTTTCTAAAACATATAAAAAAACCCTCACACCAAGACATTGACTAAACTAAACCTCCAGACATCTGAAAAAATTCAGAAGAAACAATAATACGCACACAAGAAGATACATATCACTGTAACATTGGACCAAGAAACTAGGAAAAAAAGGGAACACAAAGAAAAAACGAACAAAATTAATACAAGAAATGAACCACTGGCTCTAGGACAAGCTATCATTAAAAGGTGGACTGCTAGAAGTAAGGGTTAGAGCTAGAAGAAATACTGCATTATACTCCAGGCGTTTTAGACTTTTGCTGCCAAATTCGTGCCCTACGAATTTCTTTTTTTTTAAGTTTATTTGGACGTCTTAAATAACACCACGATACACCTGGAGCAGTTCGTGAAAACCGCTTCGGAATGTCGCGGAAACCGCGGATTCGCGATTAACTCTGTTTTTATGGCCCAAACGGGAACAACACCTATTTTAAAAGTTGTACAGGGTTATTCATTATATTTTTGATCATTATTATTGGAGATAGAAAAAAAAGTTTCGGACGAAAGTTGTAGGGCTGTAACTGAACCTCTTTAATAAGTTAATGGGAGCACAGTGGCGTGCAGATACCCCTTCGGTATCTGAAACGTTATCGTCCAATGACAAATCGTTGTCATTACTTCCAATTTCCCATTCTTTCATCACAGATGAAGTCGTGAGCTATTGATACCATACCAATGTATTGTATCCACAATTGCACCGTAGACCGTGACCTCCGTGACCGCCGAGCTTTGAATTCGTTGATTTTATCGTGAAAGAACTGTTCTAGCGGGTCGAAAATATTAGCAGTCTGTACCAAGTTTTCATGTGATAGTCTCCCCAACATAACATCCTCGATGCAACCAGCCCAAAAGCTTTGCAGATTGTCAGCACATTGCAACTGTTGGAAAATAATCTTTGACAGTGCTAAACGATCCAGCATGTGGCATCTTATTGCTCTTGCGTATGCGTGACCATTCAGCATTTTGTTAACGGAATTCTGGACATATATAGTGCTTATGCTTTCTTGCTTCCATAGCTTCCATCACGTGGCCGATGCATCCCAGGAAAGACATGATCATGTGGAAACCTCCCAATCTTACAACCACCTTCGACATATCCATAGTGATGTGGCAGCAAGCGGTTCAAGACTACTTGATAGAATCAATAGCACGTCTCAACAATTCTGCGCTGTCCAATATAAAAATAATTAATAAAAAGAAACAAACGGAACAATGCATTTTTTACTTAGTCCGCGTCGTATCTCCAAAACGATTAGTACGAAAAAAATGTATAGGATTTTTTAAAGTAGAGAATTTACAGATGTACAGCTTTTATAATAGGTGTTGTTCCCGTTTGGGCCATAATAACTGAGTTAATCGCGAATCCGCGGTTTTCACGAAATCCTCCAGGTGTATCGTGGCGTAACTACCAAGTGTTATTCAAGACGTCCAAATAAACACAATAATTTTTTTTTTTTTTTTTTCGAAGGGTACGAATTTAGCACAGAGGTCAATTTTACAATTAAAACTCCTGGATTATTAGGAGTAGAGAAAATAAAAGAGTTATTGCACTCTGGAATGGAACAACTATATAAACATCCTTTCCCAAAATCAACTCGCTACAAAACAGAAGAATAATACTGTGCAGCATAGGATACAAATATTATGCACAATTCCCATTCGAATACATAGGCATCATACTGTCAACGATGACATATGTAGTTAAATATGAGCCACACGGCCGTTCCTGGGTCTTTTGCCGCCTCGTGCAAAAAGAAATTTTGCCGCCCCATAAATTATGGAATATATTTTTTCAAAATAATTTTTTTTTTTTGTGTGTAAATAGTGTATATTTTAAATATTAACTATATGTTATTTATGGCATTTTCTTAACTCTTCTACTTTTCTCTTTGGGACTTCCTGCCACATGTATTAGAAATTGACGTCCGAGGAATCTACAAAATAATACAATTAGCCAGTATCTTACTGGGAAAATCATTAAATTGAGTGTACATACCATAATGGAACTTTTAACTATGTGTATCAAAATAACTTATTTTCAGCTAAAAAATTATTTCTATCAGCAGTATTTCGGTATGGCAATGGGCTCTGATAAAAGGCTCCTGATTCTTTCTTCGTCTTTCTTCCAGACATTTTTTAACGAAATAAAAATAACTATATAATCAAATAAAATAAAATTAAAAATTGAATGTAATTCTTATTAAAATGATTATTATTTCTTCCTACACTACAAACTAAATTTAGGAATTATTTCCTATTAAGGAAAAAAAAATGGTGGTGGTCGCTAAAGTGCAAGTACGTATTTAAATTTTTCAAAAAATTCAAAAGCATCAATTTTTTATTTCTTCATGAAAAGATTTCCTGAAAATATCATTAATAAATTGTCTTGAGTAGATTTACAATATATGTGAAATACAAACAAATTGGTTCACTTGATTAAGAAGAATAACTTTTTTCAGATTTTCGAAAAAACATTTTTTCTCAGATATTATGAAGTTTTTCAGTTCAAAACTTTTTGTGGTAGTACCTTACGCAAAGATACATCATTGGAAGGAACCACACGCAAAAAGGTTGCAAAGGCACGGACACTTCTCTTAACCTGCCATGGCCTTTGTACGAATTTTTAATATATTTTAAATTACACCCAATCCTGATTTATATATTTTAATTCATTTAGGTACATCCAGTATGAAAAGTACAATAAGATAATTCTTATTTCGCACACGAAGTACATTTGGACCGAACAAAATTGTAGATAGATGATGTTTTGTAGTTGATAAAATCCCATTTCTTTTCATCTGTCAGCATACAAATTTAGTTATATAAATATGACCATCGATATCTAAATTTTGTTGCTAATTCTTATGTGGATAACCATGCAAAAGCAATTTTTACTAAGAGAAATGGAAACCCACTTCTTTAAATGCTTATTCAATTAGAGCCGAATACAATTTATTTAGGTAAGTGACTCTTGACACCATTTAAAACCCTCAGAAACTTACAATTGCAATTCGTAAATGATTTAAAATTTTCGAGGGCGGGCTATAATCACGTCTAAATTGGAGCTGATTCATTTCAAGGTCTTGAAATATTTAATAAATCGGTAAGTCGGTCCCAGATTTGTTTGTCAATGGGTAAGAATACATTTTTATTAGATTAAGGTGCTTTGGTTTAATTTTTTTTTTCTATTTGATCTATGAAAAATAACCTCTCTAGCTCTGATTTTTACGTTCGAGTATGGGAACTTAACACTACGTTGTCTTTTAAGCTTTCATATTTTTATTTCATCAGAAATTCGTCTGACATTTCAATTTGGAATGACAGTTCACAACTTGCTCGAAAAATTTTAACCACATATACATAAAAAAGTGATAAAAATTGTTAAAGATAATTTATTATTGAAAATGGTATATATAGTATAATATACAGAGAGCGTATAATGAAGGCTATTACTCGCGAGGGTGATGTTTAAGTTATGAACCGAAAGCGAGTGTCGTAAATCATCCGAGCGTGTAATAGTCATTATGCCCGAGCTTAATACTATGCTTTATCCACGACTAATTGTGTTAATCGTTTCAGTTAGTTTACAGCACAGAAGACAGGAACTATGCAGAAACGAAAGCTTGCCGCAGTACCTTTGATGTCGGGTGTTTGATTTCTGTGACCTCGAAGTGACAGTAATATGTCTTACTACACTCAGAGAATGATGTACACAAAAATATATCAATATTTCGGTTCAATACACTGCACACTGGGAAAACTGTCTTGTTTTATATTTAGTAGATAGATACATGAATTAGAATACGTATATATGGTATTAATGAAGTTGGGGGTGTACTGCAGAATATTCAAAAAAAGAAGTACACAGTTATATTTATATCCCGTATTTCAGGCATTATTAATCATAATAAAGCGCTTTGAAGCCAATGCATTTTTTTTTCATACTGCTACCAGAATAAGAAAATACTATCATGGAAAGTAGTACAAAATATTTCCTTTCATATTACTTCTTTTCAACTGCTAACTGTTTAGTATATCTAACATTACTTTCTAGTTGTTTCAGTAATATAAATTTGTACATACCTTTCAGGATCTTTGGGAAATAGAAAGAAGCTTATTGTTTCACCCGTTTTCGAAGGGCATGAACGATAAGCACAACCCCTATACCTTTTAGAACCCATTATAAACAAACATTAAATAATCAAATAAACTTAGAATAAAAAATTGTCGAAAATTGGAAGAAAAAGCCACGAAAATAACCAACCACCGTTTAAGAGTTTCAAAGACTGTCAATCGCACAACGTCAAGAATTATCATATGGCTTTTGACAAATATATACCTTATCGTCATGGCGACTCTGAACAAATTTGGTCCCTCCAGAAAGGTTTGCTTTCGCTTCTGTATAGATCCTGTCTTCTGTGGTTTACAGTTAAACTTTGACATTTTAAACATCAAACACAAAAGCATGCACATATGCACAAGTCATGGACTCTCCCTTGGAAACAATGTACTTGCCCATTCTTTATGAAAATTGCTAGTTCCTGATGGTAAAAGCTGCGTTATAATGAGATTATGTTCATAATACGTTAAGGTGGAATTATGAGTATCATTATTCGTCAATTGTTACATGTATTATGCAAGGATTATACGATAGTCGTGGATAAGAGAATATTATTCAACGAGCATATAATGACGGGTGTTATTCACGAGGGTGAAGTTTAAGACACGAGCCGCAAGCGAGTGTCGTAAATCACCAGAGTGAATAGTAGCCATTATATACGAGTAGAATACTATTCTTTATCCACTATTAAGTATTTTTGATTCGAATGTTTACCGAAGAAATTAATTAATGAATTAATTATATTATTCTTTTTGAGTAATATGTAAAATTATTGTAAATAACTTTGACGTTTAAATTTAATTTGACAAGCCGTTCTTTTGGCATATAACGGCCTACTCAATAAAATTTAAAAACGAAATTGTATGATAAAAAGGGTATGTTTCTGACGCTAAATAAAGTTATCTATTCATAAATTTCATAACACTAAAATTGTTCACACAATTGTAACTATGACAGTTAACGAATAATTCCATTTAACGTTTCAGAAACTGGCCATAAATTCTACTAGCAAGTTGCAAGATTGCACCCAAATTGAAGAAGTACCTGCCAGTGATTAATCATTAATCACTGCGAGATAGTGGTAGTAGTGAATAATGTATATAATTATGATTGAACAAACACAAGTATATTATAAAACGGTAGTGGACAAAAATTATTAACATATCATTTACTTCTACAAAAGCTGCGGGGTCATTTAAACATTTTTATCATTTTCAATAATATTCTAACTTTAACAATTTTTATCTCGCTTTCTGTTAGACTTTTATTATAATTTTTTTGACTAATTCTACTTCTTATTTCAAAGTATAGTTATGTGGTTAAAGTTTTTCGAACAAGTTGTGAAACACATGTATAAGTTGATAAAATAGGACTGCATTAAAATATTAACCTGTTATTTGCAATCGAAAAAAAAAAAAGTGACGCACAATGCCTCCTTGATACTTATAGTCCAGTTAAAAAACCTCAAAAAACGACCCAACCTCCTGAAAAATCCGAAAGTTTTAAAACTTCGCACACTTATTTAGAGGTACATAAGAATGAATATACCGAAAGTCCTCATGAGTATGAGGCGAGCTCTAGCGGCAATTAGCGAAAATAGGGCACTTTCTTTGGTTTTTCGTTAATATCTCGAGAACCGTTGGTCGGAGGCAAAAGTTGATTATATACATAATTAAGGCTTATAAAATTTGCTACAAAAATGATTATATACATTTTTCTCGTATTCCCAATGTTCCCGAGTTATAGGCGCTAAAAGAAAGCATTTTGTGAAAAACCAAAATTGAATTTGGTGGTACACTCGAAAAGCATGCTGTCTTGCTGCTCCTTCTGTGGGCGGCAGAGCAGAGAGGTCGGGTTTAGCATTGGATACAGATTTGGTGAAAGCATTGTAACGGTACATGTTAAGAGAGGTTTGCTTTCTGGGCGCATTGTACAATACAAGGAATATTTTGTTTCCAGCAGCAGCTACAGCCTCATGGGATGAACTTGGGCTGTTAAATATGTCAGCAATACCTTGCAGTATAGCTTGCTTCTTGAACAACTTGAGACAGGAAAGTTTTCCTTTTCGATATGCAGCTGAAGTCGTATCGCATCCACTGAATGCATGCACAAGAAGTATGCTGTCCTTCATACCCAAAGTTTGCAATTGCTGGCTTGAATATACTTTCCTTGCTACTTTGCCATGGCTTGGTTTCACTAATAATATGTTTTGTTCAGCCGGAGTTAAGGCCATGAGGAGAACAAGAAGATCTACATCTTCACCTACTATTGCTACTTTGTCACAAGTGAAGGATTTCATGAGTGCTGTCCGGACGATCAATATGTCAGCATGACTGGATGCTTGTTCTGTTTGAACTCCATCGCTGGTAAGGGCAATTATAAGGAATGAAATTAGTCTCGATTTATTATTTCCGTTATAAAGAAAATCATCCTGTTTCACTGTTACTATTGTTTTCTCTCCAAAGTTTATGTCAAATGATCTCTTTGTTTTGTACCTTCGGCTCTGTTCAGCTCTTTTTGTACTTGATGAGGCGACTGAATAACCATCAAACACCACCATGCAGCCGTTGCCACGATAAAGCTTGAGAACATAGGCTACATAACACTGGCAGATGGTTGAGATTATTGGCGAATCTTTGGGCCACACCACCTTGTGTAATAGCAAGCCTCCATCCAAAACAGTGTCAATATAGACTAGGTTTATTTCTTCTTTTAATGGAGTAAAGGCATCGTACAAGGTAGATTTCTTGGTCTTCCGCATTCCTGCCTCCTCAAATAAAGACAATGGGTACGGGGCAAGCTCATGCTGTAAGTAGGACTTCTAATCCTCATCACTCCGCTTGTTTAGTTGTTGAAGGAAGGAAAGGTAGTGGGGGGGGGGGGGGACGATAGCAGTAGCGGCTCGTCGGAGTAGGCATTGTAAGTACTATATTTAATTTAGTAACTTATTATTGTCAAATATTATTAGAAATGCCATATTGTACCGCCCTAGCGTGGTTTTTCACAAAACGCTCTCTTTTAGCGCCTATAACTCGGGAACCATTGGGAATACGAGAAAAGTGTATATAATCATTTTGTAGCAATGAGCCTTAATTATGTATATAATCAACTTTTGCCTCCGACCAACGGTTCTCGAGAAATTAACGAAAAACCAAAGAAATTGCCCTATTTTCGCTAATTGCCGCTAGAGCTCGCCTCATATTCATAAGGACTTTCGGTATATTCATTCTTAGGTACCTTTAAATAAGTATGCGAAGTTTCAAAACTTTCGGGTTTTTCAGGAGGTTAAACATTGTTTTGACTGAACTATTAATGAAGAATTAAAAAAGTTATTTCTTCCACCATTTTTGACCATTCTATTTGACGTACAGCTTCCGGGTCTGGTGCATTATATTTCACCATAGATGAGTTTTATTTTTGCCAACTTTGGTGAAATTACTCCTTATCGAAAAGATATTCCATTTTGATTTTTCGGCCATTTTTTGGCGTTTTCTATTTTATTCTAAGATGACGATGACCTATACATATCGGACATTATTTTTTAATAATTTTATTTTTAAAATTCCCATTCGATTACTAGTACAAGATATATTAAGCGGATAAGTAGATAATCCGTGAATGCGCGTCAAAAAGTGCATATAACTTTTGACGCACCAGGAATTTTTAGGCGCAAATCTTTTTTTCCTAATCAGGAGGTCACTGTAGTATTCCATGTCGAGTACTGTGAGAATGATTACACAGGCCTACAAAATAAAGTTATTTGAACTGGACATCTGAATATACGTTTCTTTAGTATTTTTTCCCGATGATTACGAATCTGAAGTCAGAATGGGGGATTAATGCGCATATTACAGAGAAAACCCGAAAAACTGTCAAAAAATGCGTTTTTGATGCATTTTTATGGTTTTTTGGGTGGTAAAATATGCATGTGGCGTGTTCGGCTAGGCTGCATGTATTTTTCTTATGTTTTTTCCCCACTGACCTCGAATCTATTGTTAGAACCCAGGGCTAATTGTCAAAATGTTGAGGAAAATAAAAAATACCGTAAAAAATCGAGTCTTTCACGGATACTATGTTTTTTTATGTATCACGTTTTTTTCATGAATACATAGCGTGTTACGATGGCCTGCGTACACCTTTTTTGAGTAATTTTTCCCGCTGATTAGTGTTGCCGCGAGACTCGTCTCGTCGAGAAATTGGTTTTTCTCGTCTCGTCTCGACATTGTCGGGACGAGATCTTTCAGCCATCTCGTCTCGACATATTCTCGTCTACCCAAAATCTGGTCTCGAGGTCGAGATCTCGCCTCGTCTCGACAAATGTGACATTTCTCATTTTTTCCTTTTTCTTCACAAGTGAAATCTCTATTTATTTAATTTATAAAGTTACACTTCAATTTATATGAATATTTGATTTTGTTTAATTTTTAAACATACCTCTCACTAAAAGAACTATTTGAAATATTGTGAATTTTAATTTTCTCCATATTTTAAGATTTTTTTTTGCCTCTATACCGTATACTCTAAGAAGATATAATAATTTAAATTAACCAAGTTCGTATTACACTGAAAATATATACGTTGTGCTAGTTTCTATAATATAAATATACAGTGTGTTTCACTTCAAATGGTAACACTCCAATAACTTTTTTATTTTTTTTCCAATTTGAATCAAATTTTGTTTAAGTATTGAAGAAATTAGGATCTACTCATGACCAGAAAAACATTCGCTTCCTACAAATGCATAGCCACCAACGGTACCAAAATATGCGGGAAAATCAAAAAATCATATTAGCCATATTTTTATCGGAAAATTTTGTTAATGAAACTCGTTCAGAATTGTCCAAAAACCTTAAGTCCAAAATTTAATCAAAATAAAAAAATACATAAATTTCGATTAAAATAACGTCCAAGTCCGAAAATATCATTTTAATGGGTTTTTTTGTTTAGAAAACTGTACCATGACAATTTTGTTTGAAATTAAACCCAAGCTGCCTGGTAGTTGTCAAGCAATTTAGTTTTTTTTTAATAATTATTTTTAAGATTTTTAAAATTTTACTTTTTCACTTTTTGAATTTTGATTAAATTTTGGGCATAATGTTTTTAGACAATTCTGAACAAGTTTCATTAACAAAATTTTCAGATAAAAAATGCCTAAGATGATTTTTTGATTTTCTCCGCATATTTTGGTACCGCAGGTGGCTTTGCATTTTTAGGAGGAGAATGTTTTTCTGGTTATCAGTAGATCCTAATTTGTTCTATACTTAAGCAAAATTTGATTCAAATCGAAAAAAAAAAAATAAAAAAGTTATTGGGGTGTTACCATTTCAAGTGAAACACACTGTATAAGATTAAGTACAGAAACATTTTTTACGATAAAAAAAAGTCGAGAGATACTCGATCTCGTCTCGTCTCGGTGAGATCTCGATTTTAAAAATCTCGTCTCGTCTCGATTTTTCGAGACGAGAAAAAATTTGGTCTCGTCTCGACAAGTCGAGACCGAGAAATGTCTCGTCTCGGCGGCATCACTACCGCTGATCATAAATGTTGTCAAATTTGAAGCTCAGTGATGAAAATATTGAGAAAAACCGAAAAAACTGTCAAGAACCGGGTTTTTCATGGATGTCGCGTTTTTTCATGAACGCATAGCGTGTTCCAATGGTCTGCATATACCTTTATCGAGTAATTTTTTCCGCTGATCAAGTCAAATTTTGGGGTCAGTGACGAAAACACTGAGAAAAATTTAAAAAAACTGTCAAAAATCCGTTCTTTTCGGTATACCCAATCATTGTGCGTGATATATAGTACTTCAATTTTATATGGGTTTTCGTTTTCGAACGCGCTTATCTTCAAACGATCTGTATAAGGAGTTTCTTCGTCGTTTCGTTCCTTTTGGTTTCACTTCTCTTTGTAGCATCCAGCAGTAATCTGCTAACATGTTGACATCCCGTTTGCCCTGAAATCGACGTTCAAAGTCTTTTAAATCTTGGCGGAATCTTTCTCCTTGCTCTTCGCTGAAGTCGCCGTTATTTTCTGGAAGCTCATCCAGGTGTGAATCGAGAAAGTGCAATTTCAAACTCATCATACAACCTAACTTTTCGTAATTCTTTATCATTTTTGATAGAATGTTTCTGTAGTCTGGATCTTGGGTATTACCGAGAAATTTTGTGGACACGTCTTTAAAACTTAACCATGCCGCCTTTTCTACTTCATTCATAGAATCAACGAATTCTTAGTCCCTAAATAAAGTTTAAAAGGCCTAACGAAGATACCTTCCTTCAATTTAGCATCAGATTTCATCAAATGACTCAAATATTTAAAGCATTGACCATCTTTGTTAAGAGCTTTCGTAAATTGTTTCATTAGCCCAAGCTTAATGTGCAAGGGAAGAATGAGAATTTTAAAAGTGCTGACAAGCGGTTCATTTATATAAATGACCAAGAATTAATTGATTCTATGAATGAAGTAGAAAAGCCGGTTACGTTTTAAAGACGTTTCTACAAAATTTCTCGGTAATACCAAAGATCCAGACTACAGAAACATTGTATCAAAAATGATAAAGAATTACGAAAAGTTAGGTTGTATGATACGTTTGAAATTGCACTTTCTAGATTCACACCTGGATGAGTTTCCAGAAAATAACGGCGACTTCAGCAAGGAGAAAGATTCCACCAAGATTTAAAAGACTTTGAACGTCGATTTCAGGGCAAATGGGATGTCAACATGTTAGCAGATTACTGCTGGATTCTACAAAGAGAAGTGAAACCAAAAAGAACGAAACGACTAAGAAACTCCTTATACAGATCGTTTGAAGATAAGCGCATTCGAAAACGAAAACCCATATAAAATTGAAATACTATATATCACGCACAGTTATTGGGTATCCTGAAAAAACATATTTTTGACAGTTTTTAATATTTTTCTCAGTGTTTTCATCACTGACCCCAAAATTTGACTCCAGATTCGTGATCAGCGGAAAAAATTACTCGATAAAGGTATATGCAGACCATTGGAACATGCTATGCGTTCATGAAAAAACACGACATCCATGAAAAAACCCGATTTTTGACAGTTTTTTTGATTTTTCTCAGTATTTTCATCACTGACCTTCAAATTTGACTCAACATTTGTGATCAGCGGGAAAAACTACTAAAAAAAAAAAGGTGTACGCAGGCCATCTATAGATATATCGTAGTTTTTAAAAGGTATCTATAATTAATAAATATTCAAAGAAATATAGATATATATATATTCTATTTTAAAAATATAACTTTGCATTCTAGTAAAAATACATATCATTTTATATCGATATTGAAATTGTTATTCCATTTTGTTTTTTCCAAATCCCTGGTTACTTGAGTCTCATTCATCAGTAAGTGAATTGTAAGTGAACTGCTTGCCACACTACTCCCCCGCTAAGAAAAAGATCAGTCAGTCATCCAATTCGTCAATAGCAAAACGAACTCTCTTAATCAACGGTGGAGTGACATCGCATTTGTCAGATAATAAATATGCTGGTTTAATCCTGTCAATATTTACCGTGACGGCTTTAGTTCCTTTAACAAAAGTAACCAATTTATCTGTACGGGACAATACTTTAAAAGGCCCTTCGTGCAGCGGAATAAAAGATTTCTTAAACCGTTCTTTCCGAACGAAAACAAAACTACAAGTCGAGATGTCTGAACTGACAAATGATTTGTAATTAACATGGTGAACAGGTGGAATGAACGTTATAGTTATTAAGGTACCAAGGGTGTTATAAGGATAATAACGCACCGAGGTCGGCAGTGTACAATTCCGAGGGCCTCTGGCCCGAGGGAGTGTACGTCGACCGAGGGCGTCATTATCCTATAACACCCGTGGTGCCTTCAACGTTTAATGTCCTGCAAGTCTGTTATTTAATTCGATTTTTTTTTTTTGACATTTACGATTTATTAATTTGACATCTATTATGTTCAGAACGATTTGATTTAAAAGAGAGTAACAATCAAAATTGTTTGTGAACGCCGCCGTTGCATAGCAACGCATTTTGTTTGTCAATAACGCTATCATAATTTGCTTGTTTTGGGTTGTATTATAATTTTATAATGCCCTAGGGCGTTATAGATATTCATAACGCCCTAGGGCGTTATTTTTCATTTAATGTATCTCAAAATAGGGTGGTTATTGTAAAATAACAGACTTGTAGGACATTAAATTATTAAATGAAGTACGTAATTTAGTAATAAAATAAGGAATATCCGGACAAGTATATGATTTAATAAAAAATTCACCAGGTATTCGTAAAGTTTGACCAAAAACGAGTTCTGCGGAGGAACATTGCAAATCGTCTTCAGGGATGGTCCTGAGAGCTAATAGTATGATAGGAAGTTCATCTACCCAATGTGGTGTAGAAGTTTTAGCTCTCAGAGCAGTTTTAAGAGATTTATTAAGCCTTTCAATCATCCCGTTCGAGGAAGGATGATATGGTGTCGTACGAATTCTATGAAATCCCAAAAATTTTGAAAATTCTTTGAACAGTTTTGATTCAAATTGGACGCCCTGATCGGTTGTCACTGTGACAGGGACTCCGAATCGAGAAACATAATTCTGAAATAACGTACGCGCTACAGTTTCTGCAGTAATATCCTGAAGTGGATAAGCTTCGGGCCATCTAGTAAAACGTTCGATCACAGTAAGAATATAAGAACAACCTTTGGAAGGAGGTAATGGTCCTATTAAATCTATATGTATGTGGTCGAAGCGTCCTTTAGGAATATCAAAGTTAGCTATGGGACTCCTTGTATGTCTTGTCACTTTACTAGTTTGACAGCTAATGCAAGTTTTTGCCCAGAGATTACAATCTGAAGACATTTTGGGCCAAAAATAATTTTTAGAAACTAATGTTCTAGTTGCTTTGATACCAGGGTGAGATAAACCATGAAAAATATCAAAAATTGTCCGTCTATAAACAATCGGAACGTAAGGACGAAGTTTTGTGTGGAAAACGTCACACCAAATAAACTTGTATTTTTACTAGAATGTAAAGTTATATTTTTAAAATAGAATATATATATATATATATATATATATATATCTATATTCCTTTGAATATTTATTAATTATAGATATATACCTGTATACCTTTTAAAAACTACGATATATCGATAAATATCAGGAGCCTGTTGTTGTTTAAATCTTCCAGGTTTTTAAGAGAGATTTCTTGCTTGATCTGAATAGATGTAATCCATAGCTTATCTAAATTAGCGTGAACACAGCTCTCGCTTCTTAATATTCTCCAACTTTTTCAGTTTCTTCTGGATTTGTTCGTTGGAGTTCTTCGAACGGTTTTTGTTTAAATTTCACTCGACTAAAAATTCTGTGATATCTCTTACTCTTTATTTTGTTCTGTCGTCTCGCTTTTGCTTCCTTATAATTCAGATATCATTTTAATTTTGCTGGCTTTTTATCGTTGTTCTTAAAGTTCTTCCAATGTTAGAAAAAAAAAAAAATTTCGTGTATCTATTGCGTATCACGTCGGGGTCACCAATTTATAGATATATCGTAGTTTTTAAAAGGTATCTATAATTAATAAATATTCAAAGGAATATAGATATATATATATATATATATATATATATATATATATATATATATTCTATTTTAAAAAAATAACTTTGCATTCTAGTAAAAATACATATCATTTTATATCTATTAAAATTGTTATTCCATTTTGTTTTTTCCAAATCCCTGGTTACTTGAGTCTCATTCATCAGTAAGTGAATTGTAAGTGAACTGCTTGCCACACCATCGTAACACGCTATGTATTCATGAAAAAAAAACGTGATATCCATAAAAAAACATAGTATCCGTGAAAGACGCGATTTTTTACGTTTTTTTTAATTTTCCTCAACATTTTGACAATTAGCTCTGAGTTCTAACAATAGATTCGAGGTCAGTGGGGCAAAAAAATATAAGAAAAATACATGCAGCCTAGCCGAACACGCCACATGCATATTTTACCACCCAAAAAAACCATAAAAAACGCATTTTTTGACAGTTTTTCGGGTTTTTCTTTGTAATATGCGCATTAGCCCCCTAATCTAACTTCAGAGTCGTAATCGGCAGGAAAAAATACTAAAGAAAAGTATATTCAGATGTCAAATAACTTTTTTTTTGTGGGCCTGTGTTATTATTTAATGTCACGTTTATGTTTATAAACATGCATTTTATAATTTAATATAAATATGGATAACAGTCAATATTTTTTTGTCTCCATTGGCTGTAGGGAAAAGATTAATAAAAATTATCTTTTCTCAGCAACAAATACTCCTAAGATTTTAATTGCATTATAGTATAGTATGCTGAATTTAATTTAAGACAAACGTGAGGGAGAAAGAGTATATTTTGCGTAAGCATTTTCTTTTTCACTGTTTTAGAAAATTTATGTTATTCATGGATGGACTAAGGAGTACCAAGTACAGCAATCAATATCTTTGGATACTACTACTAGTACTACTACTGCACTTTTACAGCTTACATTTATTATTCTCTTCACAATCGACAAATCTGGCATCATCAGAAGCCTATTGGTTCTTTCATTAGCATTTTAATGAATCTGGCACTGTTACTATTTGAAAGAAAATTTAATTGATTAACCGTTAGTTATCGACGCATGTGTGTTTTGACAAACGACGAATTCTTTCAACAGATTTTGTTGCTGTAACAAAGATTAGTAATATCAACACCGAAATTCTTTTTTAATGCTTTGAATACAAATCAATTCAAATGATGTTTCATTCTTTCACCATACAACTCGATTTATAACACCTCTCCGTTAATTACGTATACGAAATTTTCATCATTAATGAAAGATTTCTATACATAGTATTCTTTTAGATATTTGCAAAAAATTTAAAAGAATTACTTTTTTTCGAAAATATCTTTACGGTTTAAAGTGCAATTTTTTCTAAAGCAAGTGCTGGAAGCGAACTTATTTTAATGATTTTTTATTTACTTGCTAATAGTGTGGTGTACCTGTAAATTTTCGACTTTTATTTGGTTTTTACTAAATATCTCCCCACCTTCTGGGTTTGTAGCAAAAAAGATTTAATTTAAACTAAATTTGCTACAATTTGAGACCATAGCCGCTTTTGTAACTTTAATATTTTGCTTCCAATGTTTTAGACTTTTTTCAAGTTATTAGGAAAATCTATATTTTTGTCGGTTTTGCTAAATATCTCCAGTGCAGTCAGTTTTACAGCAAACATTATTTTATTAATGCTTAAGAAGAATAAATAGGCTACAATGTGAGTAAAGAAAGACATCGATACAATCACAATTTGTTGAGATAACGTATTTGACCATGTTACAAACGTTTCAATAAAAAAAAAATACAGAATAACTATTAAGAAAATAATCATAAAAATTATATTTATAATGTTGTTTACTGTTCACAATGGCCTTTGCAATGAAAAAGAGCTATGCAGGCAAGTGCAGCCTTGTTACAAACGCAATACTTAGAGCACGGGGTTCAGCCTTACATCCGCACTTGATTAATTCCCTACAGCTTTTCCTTGCTTCCGGTATAGACATCCTTTTAGTTTCTTTTCCATCCAAAGTTAGCCGGAGTAGGTGCATTTAGAGTGATTTCAAACTGGTTAACAGATGCTAGATTGATAGATGCAGCGATTAGTGTGTTGAATGAGGGCATCCTGTGTGGGCGGTAGACTTTGCATCATCTTTACTTTTTTCCTTGTGTGAAGAGATCCTCTCTGAGCTTGTTGATGCTGTCAAGTTCTGTTGTGACGTCGTACAGGATGCATGTGAATCGTTCTATAAGTCCAAATGCCTTTGTTTTAGCATCTACTGGCTGAAATGGATGTTTTGCAGAAAAGGTAAATCCTTCAGTGCCATATCTTCTATGCTGACTTTTTCCCCCTTACCAAAAAAATGTGATATTAGTGTCTGAACCCGTAAAAGCATGGAAAAAGACCGATGCTTGCGACATATTTTCTCCGAGCTCTTGGCAGATGGCGTTGATATGATAATATCGGAAGTGTTTACCAAATGCAATCTAAAGTTGAATATTAGGTTTGTAAGTTTATAGCTCGAAAAAGATGCCTACTAGTATCACAATAACATCAGTCAACTGTACTTATGAGGATGTTGGTTGCACTCTTTTATAATGCATCCAATATATGAAGACACATTCTGGTATCAGCTTCTTCGTGGTCAGTTTCGGACATCGGTGCATTGCTATTTTTTGAAATAACAGATTTACCATAGGTGATACATATTTCTTTACCTTCTTGTACGTCATAAGCTACGACTGCATCACTTAGTACGATAAACAGTTCTGACTTTTTTGGGGAATGTGGTTTCCCTTGTGACTTTTCTCCTTTCTCCCTTCCCTACCTTCACACGTGATGCTTGTATCTCGCAAAATATTAAAGTTACAAAAGCAGATCTAGAAAGTTAATTCGAATAGTGTTGCTGTAAACCCAACCGATTTTCGTAATAACCCGAAAAAAGTCCAAAACTTGGGAAACTTGTATCTCGCAAAATATTGAAGTTACAAAAGCGGCTTTGGTCTCAAAGTGTAACAAATTTAGTTTAAATTAAATCCTTTTTGCTACAAAACCAGAAGTTAAGGAGATATTTAGTAAAAACCAAATAAAAGTCGAAAATTTACAGTTACAGTCCAAAGAGAACAATGATAGCGTCGTATTTCAAGATGGCCGACACTAAAATCGGGTACTCCCCCTTGAATTGATAGTACTGAGGGTGTATAAGAACTCTGCAAAATTTGGCGCTTTAATCCAGCAGGTCACGATTCTGCTTAGTATTTGCTCTAAGCCACCCCACTATAATTATAGAAACAGTGGCTACGTTTTTATTAAAAAAAAAACTTGAAAACGCACATTGTTTCGGCCATAACTTCTTTGTTTTTATGCTACAGAAACAGAAAAAAAAATTGAAAGCTTGATTAATAATCTTTAATTTGGCCGCCGGAATTTTTTACGTAAGTGCCATAGTCTCTGAGCTATTTAATATTTAAACTAAATAATTCGTCTTAGAAACGTTCGGACGTCATCTTTGTACTTCCAAATCTCCGAAACTATTAATCCTACAAAATAAGAAAATAAAAAATTCTTCCTTATAAGATTTCTTATTGGCCTCTTAATTCGTTCTCCAAATCCAAGTGTATATTTGGTTAAGAGAATAGTTATATTTGGTTTTTAATATTAAACTAGAGGGCAACGCTGGGATTTTGTAGATGACAATTGAAGAGCTAAGTGGATAAAGGTGTTATGTCACAAAAACACGTTATTGAGTAATTTAACTCGAAAGTTTTTAGGCGAGAACTTTTTTGTTATAAAGACTATATAGCTTGCATTTTACGATGATATTGACATTTGATGTACTTTTCAGAGACAAATAACTAAAGTTGTCAGTTGTCATTATTTTCGAAAATTTTAAAAAATTAATGTACATAACACCTTTATCTGTTCATAAGTTTCTCTGAAATGAATAAGGAATTAGTGAATAAAAGTGTTAAGAAATTAAACATATTTTATTATTATTAAAACATTGTACAATTTTTAGGTAGTCGGCCAGTTCTACGGTTTTGAGCCACAGTTTGGTCATTTCCAAGTATGTTGTGATAATACGGCCTTAGCATTCATTTATGAATGGTAATTGTTCTTTAAGATTGGCCAGTTTTCCTACACTTAGGCTGCCCTTGTTTTCATTAAACACCGTTAGAGCTATACCGTCGGAATTTATCTTATGCATATTCCTTTTCTTTAAAATATCGACTTTGTAAAATGGAGTCATTTCATCTAGTGATGTAATAGTAGCACCCATAGGTGCCATTTTATACCGTCGCAAAAATAAACCTTTTCATTGTTCAAGTTTTTCTTCCTGTTGTACAAATTGAGTTTTGAGGCAATTCCATCAATATCCTTGAAATGATTTTTCATATCTATGACAACGGCGTCTTTAGGAGTTCTTAAAATTTCTCGATACTGGTCCGGAACGTAGATGTTTTGATGTTTCCTTAAAATTTTCTCGACTCTGCCAAAGTCTCTGTCTGAATCTAAATATGAATGTCCCACCTCCGAAAATTTATGGTCGATAACTTTAAATTCTCTCTTTAAAATCAACAACTGGTAAAGTGTAATGATATTGAAGTTTTTATTTTGTCCACCACAGGAGTCGGGCCATATTATAATGTGATCGATCTTTTCTTGGAAATATTCATTGTAAATTTGTGAAAAGGTAGTAAGCAATTTCTAGGCTTTGACGGCTGGCCATATCTTCAGTCCATGTGAAAAAGAACGTTTTTTATTTTTCAGTATTCCTCAATGTATGTATGCCAAGGTTGTAAAACCACATTTGACGAAGGTAAAATGCTTTCGATGTACTTAATTTTGGCAGCGGCATGGTTTGCTGAAGATCTAAAGTAAGAAAGCAAATCGTTCTATCTACTGTAACTTTTGCTCCGTCACGCTTTTGTTGTTCGAAAGCTAGTTTATAATTTTCTCCGTATTCTTTAGTATTATTTCCAGCATCACATTTGGGAAAAAATGTGAGTCATTTCATGATCTCAATTAAACAAGTTTGAATACCATGGACGTAATTTCAGCATTTTTATTGGGTAGGCAGGGATTTTTCACAGATAACCCAATAGATGTAAGCATAGCGAATCCTGTAATTCTTAAACGATAACCTTACAAACCCAAATGACCTTTGACTTGATTGGCTTAATTATCATACTATTTTTTTCGCAAGAATTCCGGAATTCGCCAGATTTGCCTTAAACAATTGAATGCTCTTTCAAAATATTGGGTGGACAGAAGCCATACCAGATATCAGTTTTGCTCTTGTCATAAAAATTTCTACGGTCCAGCCCTCTTCTACTTGTCAGCATAAAAATGTTTGTACAAAAATCAACACTGCAAAGCCTCACTTTCCAGTATTTCTGATTTACAGACTAATTTGCTAGAATACTTTGGTAAATACGTATTTTATTATTGCATTTTATATTGATAATGTTTTGTTTTTAAAACATTATTAAAACTTGCCTGGGAAGAAATTGTCACTATGTGACTGATTTCTGCTGAATTGCCAAAAGGTATAAATGTGTTTACAGCAATTAGATACTCAAGTACCATCTCGACTATTGTACCATCTCATACCATTTCGAAATTGAACGAAATGAATAGGTATATGGATTAAAACACTATAAGCACTATTTCCAAATATCAGCCAATTTATAAACATCTTACATGATTCATGAAATCGTTTATTCATTGCCATTTGTAATATCAGTTTACTACGACTGGCCATTTTCACTATACTAGTAAGAAACACTTAACACAACTTGTCACATTAATGTCAATATAACATAACTTTAAAAGTAAAGTGTTTTGGATTAAAACAATTTAATATCGCACAGTAATGGATAAAGGTGGTATGTGATCATGACACCTTTATCCATTAAATTATATAAAAACCATATGTACATAACACCTTTATCAAACATTAAAACGCATTTAGGAAAGGTTAGTAGTAGTAGTATTCGCAATATTGGCTTTGATTTATTAATAAATCATTAGCTCAGCGCCTAGGAAAGGTTTATTAACCCAAAAACTTATTGAAATGATAGATTATAAGTTAAAATAGTTGTCTCTGTAGAAATCTCAAAATTTTCAAAAATGTCACGTAACACCTTTATCCACTTAGCTCTTCAATTGATAGATGAGTTTTTGTAAGAAGTTGCTAAAAGATTTTAAGCCACAGTAAATATATAAACAATATTGCTTTTAACTTCAAATTCTAGTTAAGCTTTTATAATTGATATAATTTTAAGCTTTAATAACTTTTTGGATGGCTTGATCAATAAAACAAGACATAAGATTAAATTCACTTTACTGAGTTATTAACAAAATATAAAACAGGGAAATAGTAGATTCGGAGAGCGTGAGATAATCTACAGGGCGTGGGCAACAATAATGCTTTCTTCAGATATAAACAAACCAGAGATAATTACATAAAAATGCACAAATTTATTATAAAAATATACAAAGTAAACCAGAACGCTGGCCAGTGTTAAAATATCAAACAAATAAATTACTTGAGACATTAAATACTCTCATAAAGGTTACTATGTAAACGGAATCAGTAAACAAATTACTTTACGTGCAATTTACGTAAACAAAAGAAACTGTATTAAAAATGGACATAAAATACACATACGCATTTTTAAATCAAATTTACAAACGCGATATGCCTTTTCGCATATCAGAACTGTAAATACGTAAATAAATGAACTGTACAGTATAAATATTAGACAAAATAATAAGAAAAGGTACAACTAGGCATGAATTTGCATGTTCAAGCAAAACAAAAAGCACTCACGAACGAAATATTTCTACCCATCGGGTTACGAAAGTCAAAATAGAATTTGATTTAACGTTAATATTCGAACTGAAAGTTTTGTCAAACCGAAAGTTAATACTG
This sequence comes from Rutpela maculata, assembly GCA_936432065.2. Lineage (NCBI taxonomy): Eukaryota > Metazoa > Arthropoda > Insecta > Coleoptera > Cerambycidae > Rutpela > Rutpela maculata. The sequence continues at coordinate 348,247,787 of OW386285.2, read as the reverse complement.
GGACTGGAACACGCACTTTACACACAGACGTACGCTGGAGGCCTGTAGATAACAGCTACAACATCCTCGTAGAACAATGGGAACATGAGTTCTAAGCTCACCCATTTTGCTGAGCCAGAAACGACGTAAAGTAAATTTTCTGTGCTTACAGTTTTTAATCGGGAGCTTCGATGCACTCACTTATTTTTCTTAGAATTAAGACATACTAATTTATAAGCAGTTATCAGGAAATACTTGTGAAACGAGGGAGTGAAATTTCACCCCCTCGATCGAATTTGACAGGTTAGTAAATTCACCAGGGCATTACGCCCAAGTGTCATTCGGAGCTGCCCTCCGTACTAGAATGAATCAATCTTCTTCTTTACTCGCAAACATGTAAGGAAAGCACGAATGTGCCGACTCAAGAAAGCTTGTATAATGTTCGATAACCTTCTATAATATAAGAAACGGAACTTGTATGACGCGCGAAAGATTTAAAACTATTTTATGCTGGCAATAAACCGTAAATACAGGGTCGGCCTAAATTCTACGACGGAAAACTGTAAAATGTAGTAAATTGCCAAGGGCTAAAATGTGGACTGGTATAGTAGACTTTCGCAACGAGTGACAGAGACAGGTTCAGCGACACCACCGGTACAATGGAATTCAGTGCGACTTCATTCGAAGCGTGCGACACTGAGCTGTGTGTCGCTGTCGCACGCTTTGAACGGAGAAGTATTGAATTCCATTATACCGGTGGTGGTGTCGCTGAGCCTGTCTCTGCCCCCTGTCTTGATCTCTTGTCGCTGTCGCTTGTTGCGAAAGCCTATCTTTACAGCCGCTGTACAATCGAAGTTAAATATAACTAGTAGAAGCATTATACTCTTCTCCGATTTACTGAGCTTTTTATATAACTGTTACACATTCTGTAGGATACTCTTCGCAGTTTTCTTGTAAATAATGTTAGTTTTTGGACATTCTAAATTTTGTGATACCAAAAATATATGAAAAAAAAAATGAAAAAGAAAACTCCCTGTCGGGATTCGAACACAAGACCTTTCGACTGCCAGACAAAGCATAGCATAAGCATAACAAGTTATTTATGGTAAATAGTACAGCCATGTGCCTTTTCGGAGTCTGGCCGGAGCCAGACAACCACGACGCATAGCGCCGTGGTGAGTGCGGGGCTGGACGGGGCAGGGCCGGTTCGGTTTAATAATAATGAATAAAATAAAACTACGTTAAGACTCCCATCCGCTTGAACAGATTTAAAATTAACTGTGTGTTTAAAAAAGTTTTAGCCATTGGACCATTACACATCACCACAATAATTGAATGTCTGTAGTATATATCATTGGAGTATTATATTTCAACGAATTAGATATATTATTGTGAAATATACATATTAGTAAAATGTATAAACAAAAAAAATTATAGAGAATAAAATTTCGCAAGATTTCTATGTAAGTACAAATGACAAAAATTAAGAAAATATATTTTTTTAATTTAAATGATTAATAACTTTTTTATTTACTGATTGATGTTTTTCAAAAACAATAGGCTAACTTACTTTCCAAATTTCAATACAATCGGACTTTCCTTTCCTATCGTGCTTACAAGAAACGTGACGGGCGGACGGACAGACGAACATTTTGAAAGTTGTTCAGAATTCGTTTACTAACATAATATGAACATTTTTTTCTCTACGAGCGATATTTACTGATTTAGAAATGTGCCAATCAAATACAATATACTCTTCGTTTTTGCGAAGAGTATAACTAGAATGACCCCGTCGCGGTTCGACGGAGTGGGGATGTTTAAAAATGTATCCCAGAAATTATTCTTTAGAGGCATATCTTTGAATCAGCCTCACATTTTCGAGAAATTAGCGACCTTGTGTCAACGTAATGATCTCACCTTTTTCTTGTTTAGTTCATAAAAAGAAAGAAGTAACTACGATTAAATCCTCCGTCGATTATTGACGGGTTTAATTTAGTAGGCCAGGCAACGAATGATTATAGAGGGAAATTTTTGGGACAGAAAATTTGACTTCGGAACTTTGTTTGGACTAGTCTGGAGATGAACATATCAAAAGTCCCCACTCCTAGTCCCATTTTTTGGTTGTTCGCTTATATCTCGGAAACTATGCGTCGTAGCGGCTTGACTACTCTATACAAAATTGAAGCTGACAAAATTTGCTACAAGAATCAGCTACTTTTGTTGATATGTTGTTCCGTTCTCGAGATATCCGCCCTCTTGTAGCAAATTTTGTCAGCTTTTGTATAGGGTGGTCAAGCCGCTACGACGCATAGTTTTCAGGCCCTGCGCACTCCTACTATATTTCAAAACAGCCTGTTTAGTTTGAACTTCCGTCGATGTGTCGCTACTTGTACTTGAATCCCGGCGGCTGCGCAAATCTGAGGCATGTTTTTGCGCATAGGACGCTACAAACCGCGATAAGCGGAGCCATCTGAGCGAATAAGCTGTGACGTCACGCTTAAAGCGGTATCGCGCGGTCTCACTAGGGCGCTAGAAAATGTGTAAGCGGAAAATAGTGGGGATATGACATAAGAACGTTAGAGATGGTTAGAACTAAACTGCTAAAAAAAGCTAAAAAGACATTCATTTTTGCGGAGAAATATATGATGACGTAGCGCTTCAAGGCGCTTAAAGCATTGGGGTAAGACGAGAGATCGCAAAAATATACCTCTGGGATCTCGCCCGACTGTCAGTACAGTCAGTTGTCGCGCCATTATTGTTTACATGTCTGTGCATAGAGCAGGAGTCCATTTGCTTATTTGTAAATAATGTGAGTTTCCAATGAAACTGACTAGAAGCGACGCTGTAATGTTAAACATTAAAAACTGTAATGGGTTATAAGTGTTGTGTTCACGTCGTGTTGCGACTTCGAAAAATTCCAACATGCATAGGTATTATTGATTTGCAAAGAACGTGACTCTCAAGAAATTGACTAAAAACGAAAGAGGTTGTACACTTCTGTGCAATGAAATCCCGTACACCTATTTTTCGCCTTATTAAATCATTATTTATTTGTCTGTCATATTTTCGCAATGCCAAAATTAACTGAACATGAAAAAATTTTAATTCTCTCTAAAATTAAAGAGATATGGTCTATCAGAGCAGTTGCTAACCATTATCAATTGAATAAAAGTACTGTAATGAGTGTGAAGAAAAGTGGGAAGAGGAAGGTAGCGTAAAGAGAAAAGACGGTTCAGGCCTATAGAGAAGTTCAAATCTCGTTCAAGATGAAGCACCCCTTGGCTATTTTGAGGAAAAATCCGTTTCAAACAGCAGGAGACGCTGTGTTCATGACACATTTTCTAGTGTCGAGATCAGCAGCTAGCCGAAGGATAGGAAAATCGAAAATAAAAAACTGTATAAGTGCCAAGAAGACCATATTAACAGAAGAACAAGCAAGCCCGCATTATGTTTTGTTTAAATTGTGTCTATCGCCCGTTGGAGTTTTGGACCAATGTTGTGTTTACCGATGAAAAAGTTTTTCAGTCTTGTAATGACGGACATGTACAAAATATTAGGTTACATTATTTACATAATAAATACAATCGCAGCTATGTACAGTCGCTGTGAATTTTTCAACGTCAGTTTTTACATTTGTTATAAATCGAAATCATTCCCATCGAATGGTGTAAAAAAGTAAAAAAAACAAAAATACGTATGTTTTTCTTCTGGATTAACATTATTCAAATACATTACTTATGACGTTTCACAATCAATGTCAGTTTTTTGTAACCTATATGATAATGAAAAATCTAAATTCCAAAAAGACTGATTCACACCACTACATGTTAGTAAAGGACGTGAAAATGTATATTATAGTGGGTTTATACGTGCATGGATTTAGTGGCGCCAGTAGATATTGGCACGCTAGTAAAAAAATATTACACATATAAACAGTTACTGGCGAGCAAGCTTTTACCTTGCATGCATTGATGCATGCTCGCCAGTAACTGTTTATACGTGCAATATTTTTTTACTGGCGTGCCAATATCTACTGGCGCCACTAAATCCATGCACGTATAAACCTGCTATTATTTAATTGTATTACAGGTATTTTGGTACATTAGTTACTTTAACATTTTACTTATTTCAACGCAGTTTCAACATCTTAATACTTTTGTAATAATTTTACTTACATTAGTTACTTTTTAAATGTATTTTTAAATATTATTGTATTTATTGTAAGGATTTTCCGTTAAATTAATAAATGATCAATTTCTAGTTTTGAAATGACTTATTTAATTTTAAGGCCACTGTTAGACTATAAAAGTTCTTTGACAAAGATCTTTTATAAAAGATATTTTATGAGTAATTTGATAGATATTTCATCTCATAAAATATCTTTTATAAAAAATTTTTGTTAATGAACTTTTGTAGTCTAATGATGGCCTAAGCAATTTGTTTGAAAATCATTTAAAATTCCCGCCTATGACAATCCCGCCTGTATCAAAAAGGCGGGAATACAGCGCCACCCGCGACGTAAGTTTTGCTGTTTAAAAAATCCCTGAGAGTTGCCTATCTATATCATATATAATATTCTTTAATCTATGATAGTTTTCGAGATATAAGCGAAAAATCAACAAGTGGGACCTTTAAAGTGCCCCCCTCCCCCCCGCTCACCACCTAGGAGTGGGGACTTTTGATATCTTCATCTCCAGACTAGTCCAAATAAAGTTCCGAAGTCAAATTTTCTGTCCCTAACATTTCCCTGTACACCCTTTTTTGGATTATAGATAATCATTTTTTTTCTTTTCCACTAAAACTAAAATAGGTTTCTTCCTTAGCAAATGTGTGTCAAATATTATTGTTTTCTGTTACATTTTTTCCTTAATTATTTTTTTGGAGTGTTCAGCTTCTATATTTTTCGATCAAAATATACCAGATTTTTTTCCAAGGCAATACGCCTCAATTACCTGCCAAATATTATTTTTCTCAATCAAATAGTTTTTTAGATATAAAGGATATAGAACCAAGAGATCGTCTGATAGACGGACTAAATGACTGAATTGAGAGAACTACATTTTTATAATCTAGATAATCTGAATTGTGAGAATCCTAAGTAATCTGTAATAGTGATTTTTTTGCGATTACAATACTTCTCCCTTGGTAGTATAATAGGCAACCTTTTTTTTTCCGTGTTCTACAAACCGAGATCTATCGTTTGATCAAAGTTTCGTCATAAAAAAACGATGACGGTAGTTAAAAAAAAATCGTGCGGGACAAGATGGCGGCTGGCAACCCTACATTTTTCCACATCGCTCAATATTATTTACGAAATGGCATGCTATTTTTTATGAAAAAATGTGACGGTAGTTTATTGAAATTATTGTCCATTATTTTATTTAATTGTTATTATTAGTGCCAGGTTTGTGATAGGCAACCCGGCCGTTTCATCAAAGGCACGATACTAGTAGCTTGTATAAAAATGTGCATGGTGAAAAAAGATGACGGTATAATTACGCGGGTGCATCTCGCACTGTATATAAAAATAGTAGTTTATTGGATTCTATTTCATATGTAAATTTACTGAAGTGAAACGGCTATTTCATTTCTAAACAAAGTTGTTTACATGTGCAACCTTTCGTATCGAATACTGCGAATATATCATCCACATTTCTCAACCATATCCTAGGAAAGGATAGTTTTGGGGTTCGAGAAGGAATCTGATATGACACGGCGGAAAATTAATTTATGATAAATTATTATCTTATAAAAGCAACATCATCCACCTACATAAACAATGACATTATGTTTTATTTTAGTAGGAATTTAAAAAAATATATTTGTATTGTTTGATTAATATGTAAATAAATTTAGGTTTGTGAGAAAAATAAATGTGATTGCGAACACAATCAATTGTTATTGATTAAACATTGTTATATTTTTAGTCAAATTATTACGTACTATTTTGTATTTACGTATTTAATACACTGACGACCAAAATTAACGCACCACCGCAATTTTAAATGATTGAAGTTAATTGTCTACATCGTTTGTCAGATTTTAATGATTTTTATTTTGCTTTGTAGGTTAATTCTTCTGGACTAGAAAGCCATGCTGATTTTAAGTAAAACTTATTTTTTCTCCAAGTACAAGGCGTAACAATGACGCTTTGTTTTTTTAATTCAAAAGACCCTGCTAGCAATCGCCGGTAGCAAAATTAAAATTCAGTTTAGACCCAATTGTAGCCTCATCTTTTCTTAAGGATATTTTTTAACTCAGAATTGAATGAAATTTGGTTAAAGTTTATATGTTTCTGAGACATCCTGTAAAATATCAGCTTTTTCGTCACATAATTGAAGAGAAAACTAGCTCGGAATTTTCGATCATTTTAACGTGCCTTCTTATGGGAAGTCGTAATATTAATATGTCATTTCGTTCTTATACTGGGTGTCAACGGAATTATTAGACAAGCCATAGTTTCTAGAGTTTTCAAGGTAGAAGTCTTAAAATACGGTAAATTTTTCATAATTTGACACTTTTCCATCACTTCCGGTTTCCCTGGAAATGACCCCACTTTGAAATTTTAAATGAAACGCCCTGTATATTTTTACATTTTTTGATTCCGGAGAATATTTTAAGTACGACTACATAGTGGTAACTTTGAATATTTGCTATTATCTAATTAATCTTTCAATGTTTTTTATTGTTAAAATAAATCATTTCGGACAGCACACTTCTTTTATTTGCAGCGTTGTTTTGTTGACAAAATGAATGTTTTGACAGCTTGGAGGTCACACAACCTCGTTAACCTCAATCATTCTTCTTCTTCTTCTAGTGCTGTCCCCTTAAAGGGCTCGTTCTCCTCCCTCCAAAAATATCGACTGTCAAACGGTCCACGAGCCCTTTGAGGGGACAGCACTAGAAGAAGAAGAATGATTGAGGTTAACGAGGTTGTGTAACCTCCAAGAATGTCGGCTGTCAAACGGTGCACGAGCCCCCTACTTTACTAACTGATAGCATGCAAGGGTTAAAAAAAAATACAGCTGGGAATTTTGCATTTATTAATGATCGCTAACCTCTGTTAAGGGGACAACACTAGAAGAAGAAGAATGATTGAAGTTAAGTGTTGTGTGACCTCCAAGCTGTCAAACGGTACACGAACCCCATTCAATTTCCACGGCATACTTACTTGAACAGCCAGCGTATTTTCTCGATATTTTAATTATTGTGTATTTGGGTAATATCAAACCGATTTTCGATTTGAAGGTATCAATGGAATTGCCGTGAAAATTAGTATTTAACTACTGGGTATCTAAAAGATGTTGCCATTTGAAAAAGTTGACATAATTACAAATTAGTGATGTCGGAAATTTTGGTTTGTCGTAGCTACTAAACCAATTCGAAAAATCTCACGTTTACATTTTTCTCTTATTGCTTCGGTCCATTTTATTGATTTGAGTGCATTCACTGTAGTCTAGATGCAAAAATAAAAACAGCCCTAAAGAAATCAAGTAGTTTTAAAATTTTTTTAAAACTACGCAGTCGTACTTAAAATCGTCTCCGGGATCCAAAAATGTAAAAATATGCAGGGTGTTCCATTTAAGATTTCAAAGTTGGGGTCTTTTCCGGGGAAGCCGGAAGTGACGGAAAAGTGTCAAATTATGAAAAATTTGCCGTTTTTGGTATATATTACCTGCCAAATTTGAGGCTTGTCTAATGATTGATTAACACCCGGTATTTAAAGAACCAAAATGTTTTTGTTTCATATACATGGGATAATTTCTTTAAAAACAACCAAATAATTTTTACAAAATTTTACTTCTGACAGTTGCAGACTTGGTACACTCAGTTCCAAAAAGCTGTAAAATTGACAAAGTTTTTGTGTAATGACCCCGAATTCATAAGTACTTAGAACAAAACCTTTACGAATCATTGTTAATTAATGGCAGCTTTGTTTTAAGACCGCAAGCGAGTTTAACATTGTCTATTTTGAGACCTCAATAATTATCAACTTCTGTCTACGATTTTATCTCGTGTACTTCTTTAACATTCTCTCATTTTTGCTATACTTTATTATCTTTGATATTAAGGGAGATGTGCCGAGTGGAAAAAAATTCAAAATGTTTAATTTTTGGATGTCATTTTTTTGCTATTTAACCGATCCCAGTTCCATACACATAAACTAATGACATTAGTTTTTATTACTTATTTTCCTCGTTATTTTCCATACCGACTTACTCAATAATTCCCAATGTTTGCATTTAAATAGCGACTAGTACCATTTTTTCATTGATCATATCTTCGTAAACCAATGATTTAGTTCCATTGAGTCTTAAAATAAAGAGAAAGGATCATTCTAGTAGAATATAATAAATAAATATTTGGTTAGGTAAATCTTTTTAAAAAATCCACGAACGAGATTACAAATCGTCCTAATTTTTAAGTGTCCGTCATTTTGTTTTTTTTTTTTTCATGTCTTCTATTTTGAACTAGTTTTGTGTAGCCTACTAAATTGCCTTCCTAAAAACAAAAAAAAAAATGATTTTTTTCCTTTTTCGGTGTATCTCCTTTAATAGCAAAGATAAAAAAGTGTAGAAAAAAAGAAAATATTAAGAAAAGATGACGCTACAACTACGGAGCTCTTAATATACAGGACGTTCCACTTAAAACTCCCAGGGCTATTTTCTCGATATCTAAAAGAGATATTTAAATTATGTCAAAAGTATCCACTAGAATATATAAGTGACCAGTTTTGAATAAAAATTGGCATTTTACAAATTGAGGTACTGTCGTGCGCAAAAAAAATGGGACAAGTCTTATAACGTATTTTTGCTAAAATCTAGTTCTATACATCTAACTTTAATTTTTGTGACATTGTCAGTTATTTGTCAAAATTCATTGCAAGTGTGCAAATGGAGACTGATTTACATTAGAAAAAAATAGTTGTCCTATTTTTTTTTGCTCACGACAGTACATACATATTAGCCTGATCAAATGGTAGTTTTTCGGGAACATGAGTCCGGTAGGTTTCTCAATGGAATTATATATTTTTTGAACACGAATTTGAAGTTTGCTGCCTCATAGCAGTACCGGCTCAGGTCGAAAAACACAAAAAACCTCGAAATTTTCGGAGTTTTTCCGGTTTTCCGCTAATATCTTGCAAACCACGCGTCGTCCGGAAAATATTACTGTATTCAAAGTTGAAGAGCATCGAATGACCTCCCTAACTTGCAAATTAGACCGATTTATAAGATCGCTGTCAATATAGTCAGCCGGAAAAAAGAGCAAGTAAGTTGTAGTGTGAAGATGGGATGTATAGAAAATACCTGATAGCAATGTCCATTTAATTTTACTCTACAGTAATATTTTCCGTACGACGCGTCGTTTGGAAGATACGAGCGGAAAGCCGAAAAAACTCCGAAATTTTCGAGGTTTTTTGCATTTTTCGACCTGAGCCGGTACTGCTATGAGGCAGTAAACTTCAGATTCGTGTTCAGCATCCCAAAAAACATATAATTCCGTTGAGAAACCTTCTACCGGACTCATGTTACGAGACAGGCACTATTGAACATCATTTGATCAGGCTATATGGCGTAGCAATGCAAAGAAATTATTTGATCCTAGGAATCTTTAAAAGAAGTGCATATGGGGCCTATATTCTAAGCAACTTTTATAATACAAACAATTTTCAATTGCATGGCTTTCCATTTCAGAAGAGTTATCCTACAAAATAATATTTTCTTTCCTGACATCCCTTTTTATTGCAGGCACACTAAAATTAAGACATCTGTTAAATCCGACAGTGATGAGGTGGTCACTGGCTGCGCACGATATATGTTTCACTTGTTCGCAGCACGCATTATTTTTTAGTTTAGGAAAATGTATACCAGTGGTAAGAGGAGCAGGTGTATATCAAGATGCCGTTGATTTTTGTATAGAACAATTAGCTAGGGGCGGATGGGTGCATATATTTCCAGAAGGTCAGTGAAAAAATCACGTTAGAGTCAACTGAAATTTAATTTGAGCTGTGCAAAGATCGTTTCGCTGCCTGAACTAAGATTGCAGTCAGTGCACTAGAAAAGTCAGAAGTTCTCAAACAAATTGAATGCTGTTGTTGACGAACTTGAAAACAATTCTATAACTAACTTTTTGCTTACTTCACCCTGTGATGTTGGCTCAACATAATAAATATAACAAAATAAATGCCTAACTGAAATTTTAATTTGTTAGTAAAACAATCATGAATGAATGCAGAAACCGGACAATTCGACTGTTTGATAATCGCCGAATTTGACTAAAAAATGTATATATTTATCTCTCTTGTTAGTGTCTATTCGTTATTTCTGTCTCAAAACAGCTCAATGGACAACTAGCGGCTAGTTCGGCATGAATGTGCGGCGCATTTCAAACCGTAGGAGTATTATCAACTCAGATTTTAAGTTAAATTTCAGTTGACTCGAGCATATAAAATATATAATGTTTAAAAAATGCATCAAAACCATGCGCTTTAAAAATGGTATTACATTCGAAAATTAGCCGTTGATATCAGATAATACATACATTTAATAATACATTTTTGTTAAGAAAGGATCCAGAATTCATTACCAATGGTCAGAAAGTTGTAGCTAAAGGGTTTATGCAAAATTCCAGCAAGGGCATATGTAACTAATATGTTGCTGATAGATAATTTCTTTTTTTAAATTGTTACTGAATTGTTGATAATGACAGTGAATTTGCATAAATATATTTGTCTGTTAAAGGTGATTTATGGATAATTATTATCGTTGCAAAAAAATACTATTAAAACTTTGAATTCAAACATTTTTAAATACTTACTTTACTATACAAAAATTGAATAACTTACCCTTTTAAGGGTTAATATCTTCCCAATGGAGCTTTTTCGGCCACATTTTATAAACCTGCCTTCTCGTTTTGCGATACTTTAATGCATTTTTAAAACACTATATATAAAATTATGTACGAATTTCTCCTTCCCAGACCTTTTAAACTAGTGGGATAAAAAATAAAGCCAAAAATTGAACCAGGCAGTGCCTGGAGAGGGAGATTCTTTTACTGGGATCTGAAGTACACATATAAAGTATGATGTAAGTTTTGAATTCGGACGAGGTGGGGTACATATTTGTTTAAACAAATGAAATCCCAAAGCACCGTTTTTTCTCGATTTTTGCAAATATCTCCAAAAAATGAAAAATGGAGATTGTTAGTCCAGTGTTTGACAGTAAAAATAGGGTATTACTTCAGAATTCTTTCAGATGACATCGATTTTGATGAAAATTTGTAATTAAGCTTATCTTACCCTCCTCTTCAAAAGTTAATAATAATAATAATAATAATAAATCGTCTTTATTGTACAATTAAATTACATTATAAAAGAAATGCAAAGTAAATAATAATACTTATTTCTACCAAAATGTGGCGAAATCTAGCTAAGTAGACTACTCTATATGTTCCTGATGTATGCTTTTTGTTTTTTTCACGTTTCATCCCTTACAAACCGCCCTCGTGATAAAATTAACTATCGTGTTTACTTAAAATTAAAAACTGAAATTATTAAATCAGTTTAAAGGGGAAAAATAAAAATTGTATGTACATTATAATACCATGTTTTATTATTGAAAATCTTATGGATCATCAGAAGAACTATCGACCTCCTCTTGGTCTGTAATTGGAGGAAAATTTTGACAGTTGTCACCGGAGCATGTTCCGTATGTTTCGTTACAAAAAAGTTCAACTTTTCAGCAGCTACAAGCTGCGCCGCATCCTTTTCTGCAATTACAAAATATCATTTTGAGAGTTCTTCCGGTGCAGGCATATTCAGCATTTTTGGTAGTAAAGATCCTTCATTATTAATCCATCCCCAATCAGTTAGACGAATATTTTTGTTTCCAAGCCACATCTGGATTTGTAAATAAACCCTCTTAATGTGCTCATTCAGAGCATCAATCGTGTATGAGGTTATACTTATACATACAGGCATATGTGTTTACATATATTTATAAATGCTCCAAAATTGTCGAGGATAAAACAATTTACCTTCACCGAAAATTTCACCGAAAAAGTGCGATTGGTTTTTCAACGATAATTTCCTTAATTTTTAAGCTATCTAATCGCTCCAAAAACCATCCGGGGAATCTTAAGGGCTACAAAGCATGTAAAGTTGAACTTCCTTGAACACGTTTTTGAGATTTTTGAGTTTAAAGGGCTCGAGGAAGGTGGTCCTCGCACTCAAATGCAAACTTATAACGGTGATATCTCAATTAATTTTTATCCTAGAGAAATAAAAAATCTACCAAAATTTTCAGTAAAAAAAAAATTAATTTTTGTACTCTAGCATTTTTTACGTATCTTCTTCAGTTTTGGAGTCATTGTGAAAAAATTAACATTTTTTTAAGAAAGTTCAAAAATCATTTCAAATTTGAATCAAACTTTCTTTCAAATCTAGGCATCCCAAACCAGTCAAATTTCTAGAATATATTGTTAGTACTTAAATAAAGTAAATTGTAAATGGATTGCGTTCAATTTTAATTCTTGTGGCGAAAAAACGAGGCAACCATTTTATTTTCATCATAACTCCGTTAGTTTTTATGCTAACAACTTTTACCAAAGTTCATTTTAAAGGTTTTTTAAAGTACTATTAAAAATGTCTTAATGTGTTTTCCTCCAAAAATTTCTCGTTTTTCCGTTATTTAACGTTGAAAGGTTCGAATTCAGTTTTCGGCGAACAAAAAGTCACCTTCAATGAGCCATAACTCGGTTCGTATTGTATCTACAGAAATTTAAAAAACCAATCGATTTGTTATTTTATAAGCTTCACTTTTGCTTACAACAATTTTTTTGATAAAACGTAAGGTTTTGGAGTTATTCGTGGAAAATCGTTCTAAAACATGCATTTTTTAGATGAAAAATCAACATTTTCAATCACGAATAGCTAAAAAAGTATTGACTCATCGAAAAAACTTCATAGAATATTTTTTGCTTAGAATTTATTTCTCTATCGATTTTTTCTGTTATTTTGAATGTAATAATTTCCACCCCTGAGAAGGGGAGGCATCCACCTCCTGAGTAAAAGCACACATCGGCACTATATAACTTTTGTTCCTTGAGCCATTCCCTAATTACTGTCCACATTTCACGTCAATCGGGTTTAGAATTCTGATTGAAAAACCGTCAAACACTGGACTATATCCACAATAAAATTTTCAAGATATGTAGATAAGCAGACAGAATAGCATAAATTCAAAAAATTAAAGTTTATCACAGAACCTAATACATAATAATACATTTCTATTTAAATATTGTTTTGGTTTTATCCACCATGAACTAATTAAAAGTAATAAAACGGATAGATAGCCTTCCATAAACAGTCAATTATTTGTTGCTAAACCTAGTTTTGAAACAATGAGAAAAACTAATAATTGAAAACGTATTAAATTGTTTATCGTGTTGGGGAAATATTTTTTCATTAATTAAGGAAAATTAAAAGACTATTCAATTTTCGTAAAAAAGAAAAAAATTTACTGGTAGCGTTTGTACTTTGCGCGCATTAATAGGCCAAATTGAATTAAGTGGGGCCCATGTTTAACTAAAATCCACCTACGCTGCGCCCGCCCGGTTTGACACGATTGTAATTTAGTCCAATCTATAAAGTTGTCGTTGCTGAGAAAGATATTCGAATAATGTTTTCCTCTATTTTATTTCAATACAAAATGTCTGCAAACGCGGATTCCGTAAACCATCAACTTTCGTTTTAAAATTTCATATTTTTTATTATTTTATTTTATATTTTTGAATATATATTCTATTAGGATTAACACTTGTATTAAACAACAAACCACTTACCTATGAGACGAACTATACTTCAGATTTCAGTAAGAAAATTCCCGTCCCCAAAAACATTTTTAAAAAATATATTTTTACTCCACTAATAAGTACAGTACCTAGAGGTAAGAAATATGCAAAACTTCGGAATAATGTCATATTGAACGGATTTCGTTCATTTTTGCCAGAATAATAGTATGCTTCACAGAAAAGTTTCTATATTGTGCGGGAGCTTGCTAATTTATAGGTGCCACCAGACCTCTTCTCAGGGGATGGCACTTAAAATATATATATATTTATTGGAGCTGAAAAAGAATAAAATTTTAAAAAGAAAAGGTTCTATGTAATGTTTCACATAAATTGATAGTTTTTAAGTTATAACGACTTCGAAATAGCGATTTTAGCTTTAATAAAAGGTATTTCTAAACAGCTTTCGTCCAGTATCTCGAAAAGTATTGCTTTATCGAAAAAATGTTACAGACCAATTACAGAAAGTACAAACTGGGAATTAATTACAATTGATGTAGGATTAATAATTTGGTAGATATTTAAGATTATATTTGGCATCCAAGTGTTCATAAGATAATTATTTAGAGTGAGAGTTAAATATCTCGGAAACTGTGACACCTACGTCAAGAATGCTTAGGTAGAATAATAGGTTATTAATTAAGCTTTCAACTATTTTTTAATTTGTTTCTGTAGCATAAAAAACAAAGAAGTTATGACCGAAGCAATGTGCGTCTTCACATTTTCTTAATAACAAAGTCGCCATTTTGTTGCTGTAATTAGCCAGCAAATAAAAAAAAGGAATTTCTGACTTCTCATTAATATATAGCATGACGTAGATGCTCAAATTTTTTCATTTGTATACAGCACTTGCTTTAGAAAATATTACAGTTTAAACTATAAAAGTATTTTCGATAAAACGTAATTTTCTTTTCCTTTTCCAAATATCTCAATAAATATTAGATTTATTGAAAAATGGTAGAGACCGAAAATAAAGCTCATAAACTGATAATGAATTTCGATTTTTTATTTATTTACATATATTTAATAGTTTCGGAGATATGAAAGTTTACAAATGACGTCCGAACGTTTATGAAACGAAAAATACAGTTTAAATGTTAAATATCTCAGAAATGCATGCTAAGAAATGAAATGAAAGATAATTAATTGCGCTTTCAAATTATTTTTTACTCGTTTCTGTACCATAAGAGATAAAGAAGTTATGACGGAAAAATGTGCGTATTTATATTTTTTTATATAAAAGGTTGCCCTTTTGTTACTCTAATTAGCTAGTAATTTAATATACAGTTTTTCGTTATAATGCAGCATTACCTAGATGCTCAATTGCTCATTTAAGGCACTTGCTTTAAAAAAAATGCATTTTAAACGTTAAAGGTAATTTTGAAACACTTGGATGCAAAATATAAACTTAAGTATCTCCGAAATTATTAATCCTACATCAATAAACAAAAAATATAATTAATTCCCAGTTTGTATTTTCTGTAATTGGTCCGTAACCTTTTTTCGATAAAGTAATACTTTTCGAGATACTTGACGAAAGCCGTTTGGAAATACTTTTTATTAAGCTAAAATCGCAACTTAAAAACTATCAATTTATGGGAAAAATTGTTGTATAGTTGTTTTCTTCTTAAAATTTGATTCTTTTTCAGCTCCAATAAATATATATATATTTTTTAAGTGCCACCCCCTGAGAAGGGGGAAACCCCCTATAAATTAGCAAGCCTCCGTACAACATAGAAACTTTTCTGTGAACCATTTACTATAATACTGCCAAAAATGAACGAAATCGGTTCAATATGACATTATTCCGAAGTTAAAACCTCTAGTTAATGTACTATAAACACGTTTTGTATTTTTAGGTAAAGTGAACATGACAAAGGAAAATATGAGACTGAAATGGGGGGTAGGAAGGATGATTTACGAGTCACCGGTTACCCCCGTAATTATACCAATATGGCACATAGGTATGGACGACGTTCTTCCAAACGATCCGCCATATATTCTAAAATTCCGGAAAAACTTAACCTTCAACTATGGCACTCCACTAGATTTATCTGATATGGTACAAAAATTAAGAGCTAGGAATATTAGTGACATGGAAGCCAGAAAGGAAATAACGGACTTCCTTCAGGATACTCTGTTGAAATTGAAAGCAGAAACCGAGGAATTGCATAGGAACAATTTTAAGTTAAAATCGTGATAGTGTCGACATTGTAGGTTGTGATTATGAAATTTATTTATTTTAGTAGGGCAACAAAATAGGCAATACATTCTATCTTCAGTACCGAACAAACCCTTGCTCTGGGGAAGTTTTTTTTACTCAGTACTAGTCGGAACATTTTATTTGCTAGTTTTGCTAGATGCGAGGTGAATAGAATATTCGTAATTCTAATTATTTTATTTTATCCAGTAAGTTTTACTTCTACATTTTTTTATCCTGACAGGAATGTTTTATATGCCCCACATTTAGTTGAATACCAAAGTATTTTAATAAATACGTGATTAGATATATTATATTTAATTACCAAATTAACTCAGCTTGCCCGTTGATCAAACCAATTGTATTATTAAAAAGCTTGTAGGATTTTAAAAAATATATTTTTAGGCACTATATTCCTATATACACTGTACAGTGTTCAATATTTAAATTAATATTTTCCACATTGATTGTTGTTTATTTTTACAATTTCAGAAAATTTGTAATATAGTTATGTTACCATTTTCTCTCTAGAATCCGAATACGTCTTCAAATGTAAATAGTTGGCACATTGAAAATAACATGCGGTCTGAGCAATACCTGCCTTTTATTTCGACCAGTTTTTTGTTAAGACCAGAAATTGAAACCCTGCTTCGTTTAAAGTGGTGCAAAAATTTCAATCTTGAGAAAACTACTTTTTTCTGAAATCGATCGGGAATGTCTACATTTTCGGCGCGATTTTAGAGCGAAAAATGCACAATTCCAGTATTTTAGTCCGTTGCTAGGAAACTATCAGAAAACAGACCGGAAAAGATCCGTTGCTAAGCAACGATCAACAAAGCCGTACGGGAATGTTACTTCCCGGCCTAGGCCGGGAAGTAACATTCCCGTACGGTTTTTTATATATATTTTAATATGTTAATATTTTTGATTTTTATACGTTTAAAATAGTATTGATTGTGATTTCAGAAAATTTTTTTTTTAAATGTTTATATTTTTGACGAGATTTTTGATTTTTATACGTTTAAAATAGTATTTATTGTGATTTCAGAAAAAATAGTATGTGTACTTCGGTGTGAAAGCACATTCCCAGACTTCGATGCTTGAAATCTCTACTTTCTGATGGTATAAAAAAATATATACATTACTATGGTAAATGTTCTCAGAAAATGCAAATAAACGAAAAAAACTCGAATCCGAAAATTTTTTTGTAAAAGATAAAAATAAAAAACCAAAAACTTGGTTATTTGAATTTTTCACATAAATTTTGAGGTTATGTGAAAAAAGTGTAAAAACAAAAGTTGTAGATCTTTTTATTACCTACAACTTTGCCATTTAACTTTTTTTCATAGGACTTGTAGTTTTGCCGGAAATCGAGATAAACCGTTTTTTTACCCTTAAAAACTCACCCCCTTCCCCTTCCCGACCTCAGATCGCCCGTAAATTGTTTTTCCTTTCTTTTTTGTTATATTCTCTACCTTTTCCAATGGGTTTCATCCTACTATAATTTTTTTTTTGGTCTCAGAAATTATCGACCCTGGTCTAAAATAACTTGAAAGGTATTATATTGAGCAAAAACATGATAGAGACAATAAGAAAGCTACTAAATTAAGGATGAATTTCGTTTTTTTTTCTAATTTTTGTAGAGTTAATGGTTTCGAAGATCTGGAAGTCTAAAGGTGGCGTCCGAACGTTCATAAGACGAAGTATTTAGTTTAAATGTTAAATATCTCAGAAACTATGGCACTTAGGCCAAAAACGCTAATAATCAAAATGAAAAACTTAATTAGGCTTTGCGATTTTCTATTTTTAAATAAATTTAATAAAATAGAAAAACAAATAGCATAGATTTGAAATGGATATCAATGAATTCAGAAAAAGATCTATAATTTATTGGACACTAGTCACCACCTTCCCATTTGAAAAAAAAAAGTTTTTGGTAAAAAAGTGATTTGTTCAATTTTGGAGGCTTCGTAAATAGTTATTAATGAAATTAAACGACTTTACCTGCCGTAAAACAAATTTTGGTATTCCAAAGCACTCTAGGCGAATGTCTTAAAATGCTTTAAAAAACTGAACATCTACTCAAAAATTCGCGAAAATCTCATGGTATACTCAGAATGTGTAGTTTTGCACCCCAAATTTCAAATGGATAAGTTAAAAAATAAAGGAAATATAGGGGGGAGCCACTAGCCTGTGGCACCCGGTATAGTGTGATTAGACGCTCAAATTTTTCCAACTGCTTACAGCGCTTGCTCTAAAGAAAATTGCATTTTAAACTGTAAAGGGATTTTAGAAAAAACGTGACATTTTTGTTTCTCTGCAAATATCTCAATAAATATTAGTATAAGAGAAAATATGGTGGGCATCAAAAATAAAGCTTATAAACTGAGAAGAATAAATCTATTTTGTTTACTTATATATTTGTGTATTTTTTCGAAGATATTTAATTTTATAAATGGCATCCGACCGTTTTTAGGATGAAGTATTTAGTTTAAAATGTTGAATACCTTAGAAACTGTGACACTTCCATCACAAGTTCTGAGAAACAAAATTAAAGATAATCAATCTTTAAAATGATTTTTTGTTTGTTTCTACATCACAAAAAATAAAGAAGTTATGGCCGATTCAATGTGTGTTTTCACATTTTTGTTAACAAAATGTCGGCATTTTGTTATTGTAATTACTCAGTAATTAATTTTTCTTTAAAAAATGCCGTTAATATACAGCATCAAATTATTTTGTCCCTTTAAAACACGTTTTAGAAAAAAATTCTATCCGCCATCCCCCCCGTCGAAAAATGACTGTATTTCGGTTAATTATTGCTATAAAATTAATTTAAAAACACCAAATTAAAGATAATTTTGCCAGAAACAACTTTTATTTGATTTTTTTTTTTTTGTAAATGCCATATTTCCTGAAACTAGAAATAGAGAAAAATCGATTTTTTTTTATTAAAAATACCCTCTTTTTTACCCCCTATAGGTTTCCGCGAATCTATAAAACTCTTAAACTTTTTTTTTTTCGTGAACTTTGGCCTATTTTAAACTTATAACCGAAGTTTAAAGTCTGCACAAATTTGTTTCGAGGTACGGTAATTTTTTTCAATCTTTCCCTGTACTATAAGTAGATCGCTCATGTGATAGTCGTATTGGCAGAACCCAAATATAGGAAAAATGTTTCAAATAATGATAGAAGCAAACCACTTGGTATAGGCGGTCTATATACATAAACAATCGATTTGACCCGCAGCACCTTATTTCAAGTGGCATCAATTTCAAAATGGCGGCTTATTTTCAAAAGTACTGATTTTAAATGTTTTCTAATTGATTAACTTAATAAATATACTTTGAAATCAAATAATAATAATAAAAATAATAATAGTACACTATATAAGATTCAAGATGGCGGCATTTAATCTTCCTACAAAGACATGTGCACCAACAACATAATTCAAAAGTTAGTACTTTTAAATATTTTCATTTTAAATTATAACAAATTCTTATTCATTTTTATTTTGTTTTTTTTTTATTTTGTAGTTTAGAGGATTCGAAAGACTAAGGAATACTATCCGTCTAAATATATCTATGTTTCTGCTTTATAGACTTAGTCACGCCGCACAGTGGGGGATTTTCGAGGGGATTTTGCTTTACTTTTTTTTCAAAATTCTGTCGCTCAATTTTGAACGGATTTTGATGGGATTGAGCTTAAAATGCTCAAAAAGTTTCACTCTTTGGCATGCAAGTGCCACTTTCTCATAAACTATCACGTACAACCCTTAGAAAATGTAATATAAACTTCTAAAATAGGGAAAATTTTAAAAATAAAAATTCAAAATCATTTTAAAAGTTAATGCATTTAAGAAAAAGGTCACTGGGCATTTCCTGGAAGTAAAATAATCATATATATGCAAATTAATAGTGCACACCATTTTTGGGGGGTGTATTTAAGTGGTGAATTTTGGATATAATGGAAAAAATGAATATTGGTGGCTCAGAATGGTCCCTATAATGTATTTGTTCTCCTTTTTCCATTTCTGAAGTCCTAAAAAATATAATATCAACTCCTAAAACAGAGTAAGTTTCAAATAAAATCTCATTTTTTTTTTTAAATGTTACTGCATGTAAGAAAAATAGCACTGGGCTTTTAAAATGTCAGATAGGTCTTTCCTGAAGGTAAAATAATGCAAATTAATTATACACAATTAATGATATTTAAAGAGACTAAAAAAATTACAGCATAAAAGTTGTTTAAACATTTTAGTAACAGATTTCCAAGTGTATGTGGTAAAAAAGGTAGAAAGTATCAATTTATTTGATGAAAATCCCATTTAGACAATTTGTTTCCAAAAAATGCCTTTTCAGTAAGAAAATTTTTAAAATTTTCCTCAATTTAGGAGTTGATATTTTATTTTTTTAACAGTGTACTCAAAAACGGAATCCAGAAATGGAAAGGGGAGACCAAAATGGGTGTGTATAATTAATTTGCAAATGCGTCATTACTTTACCCTCAGGAAAGACCTATCTGACACTTTAAAAGCCCAGTGCTATTTTTCTTACATGCAATAACTTAAAAAAAAAAAGAGATTTTATTTAACATTTACGTAAAAACGGACTTCAGAAATGGAAAAAGGAGACCAAAATAACCTTATAAGGGCCATTTTGAACCCCAAACATTCATTTTTTCCATTACATCCAAAATTCACCACCTAAATACACCCCCCAAAAATGGTGTGTATAATTAATTTACATATATATGATTATTTTACTTTCAGGAAATGCCTAGTGACCTTTTTCTTAAATGCATCAACTTTTAAAATTATTTTGAATTTTTATTTTTAAAATTTTCTCTATTTTAGGGGTTCATATTACATTTTTTATAGTTTATGAGAAAGTGGCACTTGCACGTCTAAGAGTGAAACTTTTCAAGCATTTTTAACCCAACTGCATCAAAATCCGTTCAAAATTGAGCGACACAGAATTTTGAAAAAGTAGAGCAAAATCCCCCACTGTGCGCCGCCAATTTGGAATAGTTACCTAAAATTAACAGATCAAACGACTTACCTGTAAGGAAATTTGATCCTAATTATACGAACAGTCCTGTCCGAAATTATTACAACTTGTAGTAGTGCTAACTTCTACCAATACCATACAACGTTTAAAGAATTTTTCTTCGCCCGTAGTTATCCTGTCCCTGCGCCGGCCCTGTTGTGTCTTACTCGACGCGCCACCTATCGTGTTCATATCACATCCTCACTGTAATTTAAAGAATCCTGTATCTGTAGATCGTTTTTATATCTCAATGGGGGTTTCGTTATACGTTATACATACGTATACATTTTTGGGCACTTGGGAGGGGTGTAATAATTTCGGACAGGACTGTTCGTATAATTAGGATCAAATTTCCTTACAGGTAAGTCGTTTGATCTGTTAATTATACTTCACAGTCCTGTCCTCATTATTACAACTTGTAGATGTTTAGAGAAAAAATAAACGATCTATAGAGCTGGAGGGTTGTTTTGAAAAAATACGTTTTATAAATGTATTTCTATCATAGATATAAAACACGTTTTTCGTTTTACAGGAATTGATAACACTTGCTATCGCAGTTACTTAACTGTAAACTTACTTGGAAAATAAGAATACAAAAGTTTATCCTAGAAACAAGACTTGAGAAAGTCTGCAAGCAGTCTTATCATTTAAGGCTGAACAAAATGATACTGATAGTAGAAATAAAAAACTTCGTATAACTACTCGGCTTGAGGTAGAAGTTATTAGCCGAGTTTTTTAAAATCCCCTGAGGAAATGAGTTTGTAACGACATATTGGCAGGCTTATTATAAAAAATCTAAAAAAGTGCTGAATTTACTTGACCACCCAGACCTTTTGCGGGCTGCGCTGAGGTTCCAGTGTGTCTAGTAGTACAGCTTGAATATATACCAACCCTTGAATACGTATCAACACCACTTTTGAAAAAGTACCTTTTTGACCTAACTGCTTATTGATTGCACTGCTGCTGGGTTATGGAGGCTTCTTATAGGTAAGAATTAATGTGTCATTATCAGTAGTTCTGGAATCTTTTGTCTTTTCTATGTGGGCAGTAAGTAAGCTCGCAAGGCACAAATTTGTCCTTTCTTTGAAGGGTATAATGATTAGCGGTTGGTATCTTCCTTTTCCAGTAGTCTTAACTCTATCAGGGACATATATTTCAAACCTGTCCTCGAACTTTTTTTTATATGTTTATATTTTATTTTGAAAAGGTTTGTAACCGGTGAGCTGAAATAATTGCTAGCAGTGTGTCACCGACTTACGACTCGTATTTTCAGAAAACAATTTGTATGTGGGCTTTCTCCAAATATATCGGGGCAAGATTAGCTTTTTGAGGTTTTATATTATAGATTCCTTTGAGGAATCTATTAATTCTTCGTTTTTATTGGCGATCGGAAAGCTGAGGTATAAGAGCCGATTTGCAGCTGTTAATTGCTTAATAAGACTTACCCTTTATATTTAATGCGTTCAAGAATTGTATAAAATGTTCTGAATTATAAGCGAATGGGTTAACTTATTGCTTGTTTTTACAAAATTCCCACCATCTTGTGTAGGAGAATTCATACTATTTAAGAGTCCCACAGATATAGAGGCAATTATTGCATGAATTCCAGCTTCCGGGAAGTTCAGTTTTAAACAAGACTGTCAGATAAAAGACCTGTCTTCAGTGAAATATTCCTCCACATTGGCTGTGGTGTTCTGAAAGGTGTCTGATTTGGGTTGACTTTTTCTACCAGTTTTAAAATAAGGGAAACGAAGGTTGGCTTTCCCATTTAGGTATTACCACTGCCCCCCTAGCTTTCTCTTCAATAATAATCTTGTTGGGAACTTTGGGAACCATGGAGAATGGGGGAAAAGCACAAGAAAACATATCTTGGCCCAAGAAATAGTAAGACCTGTACATATTGAGTATGGATCTGGTTGCCATGAGACATATAATTTACATTTTGTATTTGGGTGAATTACAAATATATCCCGTATGCCAAATTTCTTACAAATAATATTGAAGTGAGAGGTAGAGATCTCATACTAAGTATCTACAGAGGGACTCTTTGATTCTGTATCTGCTTCTATATTGAGTTTTAAGTTTATGTAAGAAGCATAGTCTTTTTATTCCTTTTTGTTCATAATATTGCCAGATGTTTCTTGCTTTTGTATTTAGATTTTCAATTTTTACTCCTTGTTTATGTGAAAAAATGGCCGTTATGTTGTCTACCCTCAGAAACAATATCGCAGTTTCACATGTTTTTTGTGAATGCTTTAAGACCATTTTCAGCAGCCAAAAATTCTAAATAGTTCATATGGTATGCTGCTTCTTGCGGAGGCCAGTGCTAGATTACCCTATATGCCAATTACGCACATGCGTAAAGTGGCAGATATTTAGGGGAGGCAGATATTGACTTTCAGCCTACCATTAATGACTTTGTCGCATGAAAATCATAGCGAAAACTGTTTCAATACATATTATATTTACAATTACCTAATTATTTCTTATTTATTTGCTTTTGTCATGTTTAGAAATGAGTATTTAGGTATTAAACAAGTCACAATAAGTTACACTTTTTTTTTTTTATATATTCAATAAGAAATTATCAACTTTCTTATTATTATTAGAGGCGGCAATTTTAGGTTTGCGTAAATAAAGCGGCAAATACTTTAATCCGTCACTGATGACGGAGGCCAAAAAACCATAAGTAGTCTTGTCTCCGCAGGAAGCACCCCAAGCTGTTGTAAAAACATTGGTATAGATAATAAGTTGATGATGTAAAGATCTCATAGAACTGTTTGCATTTGGTATGTGACTGACCACCGTAGTGGGTCTTTCTTAACCTGTTGTTTGATAATCATTATTCCCTTATAATTTCCCTTCCTTTTAAAACCTAACATTTTTTACCTTTCTAATATTTTTGTATACAACCAGCTATAGGGTACACCTGGGCATATAGCTATTAATGTACTAATTACTTCAGCCAGGTTTCGAATTTTACAACTAAAACATTTCAAAAAATTATTCAGTAATTTTAAAATTTTGACGCATTTCTCTCTCGGCACTGATATTGTTATATCTACCGAATTATATTCGAAGCCTAGAAATTGTCATGTGCATGTCTTTTAGTGTTAATACTCTCTTTTCTTTATTGATTGCGAAACCAAGTGTGGATAACTGACTAAGTACTGCCTCAGTATTTTACACCCTTTCACGTCACTGGCTGTGAGGAGGGAATTCTGTGAGATTAGCTTTAAAAACTGTACGATAATCTTCAATTTTAAAATGAGGTGGATTAGCGAACTTGTTTAGGTTTTTTAAATTTAGAATAAACCTGTAATCACCCTTGGTTTTTGTTTAAAAGAATACGAGGAAAGAAATTCCCCCTTTCTGTGAACACAACTTTCTATGGCCCCAATATTTAATAGGTGACCGATGCTTTTTTCAAAATTTGATATATCATTGCCCAGATTCACTTTCGGCAAACAATTTTGGTTTGGGATGGATGTAAAAGTTTATTTTTATACCTTTTATCATATATAGGATAATTGAATTATCTGTTAGTATTTGTCATTCGTTAAGTGATTTAAGTCGACCAGCATATTTGTCTGTTCCCTCTAATAATAATGATGTTTGGGTTTCCTTCTGATGTCTTCTTCTTGTGTCGGTACTTGAGTCTGCATTCTGGTTTCTACGATCCCCCTTCCCCCTTCTTTGTGTTTCTTTCTAATGTTGGGATTACTGTGCGGTGCCATTACAAACCTAATATGTATTGACATTGCTTAATGTAAGTCACATAATAATGCGCCTGTTTAAATTATTTCTGCCCAACGAGCTGAAATGTGAGGAGTTCTTAAGGCATATTACCTAGTGGGTCTTCACCCAAAAATTATATTGTCATTAACCTGCTTGATAATATGTTGTTCGATAAGCACTACGTCCTCATTTGATAAGTCACTGGTTCTTGAGTCAGTCAAGACTAGAAACCGAGTCAGAACCTGAATTAAGGGATTACCTGTGGTGCAGAACTCGTTATTTAAAGAAGGGAAAATAGTGCTTCGTGTGATAACACTAATTATTATCGATGGCCGAACAGCTTCAGGCTTTCCCTGAAAAATGCAACACATTTGTCATCTATGGATTTCTGAAGGATAATGATTTCTATAATTGTTTCATACTATGCCAGCAGTATATTATATTAGTTTAGGGAGTGATTGCTCATGTCTCCCCCTTAAAAATCGCCCCTGGATTCCTTGGTGTACAAAGTATTGGTACTTCACGTGATCAGACCACTTTGTATAATTATTATTATGATTTACCATTGCAATAAAATCGACTAACTAGAACTATTTCCATGTGAAAAGTTTAGGTACTTCATGTGATCATACCACTTTTCAAGTTCTCTTAAACTAGTCCGTGTACGCCATTTTGCGGAAGCTAAAAAACCTAAAAATTCAATGAGATACTTGCTTAACGAAGTCAACTCCATCTTGTTTTGTAACTTCTTAATTTCCTTTAACATTTTCGTATTTTTCTATCATTTTCTGGTCGATTTCTCGACTTTCTTGGAAGTTTTTTGCATTGTGTTATATAATTCGTTGTTTACGGAATGGTACAAATTAACAAAGTGAGGATGTGATATGAACACGATAGGTGGCGCGTCGAGTAAGACACAACAGGGCCGGCGCAGGGACAGGATAACTACGGGCGAAGAAAAATTCTTTAAACGTTGTACGGTATTGGTAGAAGTTAGCACTACTACAAGTTGTAATAATGAGGACAGGACTGTGAAGTATAATTCTATAAAGTTATTTAATTCTGTAAAAATTCTGTAAAGTTTCAATTCATGGCACAGAATCTATGTTAATAGTTTTGATTACCGAATATTACATAATATATTAAAACTAAAAATCTTAAAACGTTATGTGTCTTTTTTTATAAAAAGACGCTATATTGTGAGAAACTACGCCATTTTGAATTTTTTTTGAAAACGCTTTGCTTTTAAATTATGAAAGTTCAAATTTGGTATTTTGTTTGATTTTAATCCCATTAGTCCCATAAGAAAAAAGCTAAGCAGCGCCATTTTGAAAAATTCCGCCATTTTGAATCTGACGCCACCCCTGATAAGGTGCTGCGGGCCAAATTAACCTATTATATGTAAGTAAACTTTCTGCCAAGCGGTTTGCTTCTATCACGATTTGAAACGTTTTTTTGTGTAGCGCTACGACTATGATAAACAGATAGAGCGAAAAGGGTATGTCGTTGATATGTCAGCGACAGCTTCTTAAACCATCACAGTATATGTTCTACGTCTATGGTTAGAATCAAGTTTGTATTCACAGTATATTTATTATTTAGAACGTTGTGGTGTTTGTTTATCGGTAATTGTATTCCACATTATATGAAGGTTTCCAGAAAAGAAATTACATAATATTGCCGATTGTAGATGTAATTATGGAATCCGATTTTCTAACATCAAATGGGGATTTCAACTAGTACCAATCCATTTGTCATCTTTATAATGTAACATGAATCTTTTCTAAATATTATAAATTATATTTTGCAACATTTGACGAAGAATCAACAAGAAATGGGATCGATTCATGGAACATTAATATAAATCTGTAGCAGACTTTTCCTTGACTTACCATCTTCATCTACCTTCACACCACTTTCTCATCATCTTTCCCCACTTTTCCCCAGCTTTTTCTCAATTTTCTACCGATCTTTCCCACATTCTCTCCGTCTTGTGCTTTCTCACCACTTTTTTATACCGTTTTTTCACTTTTCTCCACAACTTTTCCCACAATCTCGCCGTACCTCCCCACTATCTTCCTCTACCTTCCTGATATACAGGGTGATTTACCACTACATGCGGAAAATTTATCAGTAAAATGTCCCCATCGAAAGGAGTTAAAAAAATGAAGAATTAAAAAAAAATTACCTTATTTTTTTTTGTAGAATTTTATAGTATGACTCTCTAATATGTTATAAATATAATTTCAAGGTAATTTTACCGACTATTACTGGTTTTATTGTAAAATGAATTTGTTCAAAATCAGAGTGGATTTAAAATAAGGTAGTTTGCCGGATATCTCGTGACGTAATAGCAGGGGCACTTTACATTTGACAGTTACTAGAGATGTGACGGCGATCACCGTCGCTGCTACTTATCACCTGTTGTTTCAACTGAGCAATCGCTAACAGCGATTGGTGAGAAAAGAAGTGGTGATTAAATCACTCTTTTCTATGGTCGCAAAGTAGCGAAAGGCAGGCGGTATAACGCGATTCACGTTACGCGATTGAATGTTTGGCAAACTGCACAAAGCGCTCTGCTCTGAAACAGAGAGTATAAAGTCACAGGAGGGAGCTTATATACGTGACCTTGGGGACCGCGATGGTGTACCAAGATGGCCGCCGGCGGATATGACGTTCTTCCAGTGGCATCGCAAAAGTAATAATGATATTACATATACATATCTACTTTCTCAGAAAAATAAATTTCAAAGTATCGCCTACTATATTCCCTGAATTTAGATTTCAATACCGCAGTGTAAAAAAATACTTCAAATCTGAAACTATCATTGTTAAATAGGAATTAAATAACCATTACTTTCTTTTACGGCATCTCCGCCACTGCTATCAAAACAATAACACAATACTTCTTTTAAAAAATTACAATGCGACGAGTTTACATAATTATAACGCTCTTAAATAAAGTAATACGTTAGTTTATAGTACACATATTAAATTTACACGTGAAAAGTTATCCAATAACCTACAATACAGTACACCACATTCCAAAATAATTAGTCATCGACGGTGTACCTGATGACGACTTCCGTCTCTGAGATTTCAGTACTAAACACTCCCTCCTGTGACTTTATACTCTCTGCTCTGAAACTGCCGATTTGTAATGAACCGAACACAATCGTCTAAGCGATCCAAAGAGTGATATAATCACTGCTACAAAGAACAGTGATAACTGAACGATCACCGTGGCGATCACAGTGATCAGGAAATCGCCGTTTGCCCCATCACTAACAGTTACCAGCTACGTTGCCGCATTTCAAAAAAAGATTGTGCGCTACTTCACTGTCTGAAATAAATTTTAATATTAATTTTTAACACGTTGACTGCCATACGAATTAAGACAAATTTCTTATGGGGCGCCAACCGGTAGCAACGGTTTAACCGAATAAAATATCCCCCCAAGCCATGAATATCATCGGCTAATACACTATGAATTGACACCCAATATTTCGAAAAAAAAAAACTGCCAAAAAAAACGTCAAAAAAAAAGGTCTCGGTCCTTTACTACGCCATCTCGGTCTATTTATAACGATAGAAGTGTGCTGGACTGAGTCGCTGG
This sequence comes from Rutpela maculata, assembly GCA_936432065.2. NCBI lineage: Eukaryota > Metazoa > Arthropoda > Insecta > Coleoptera > Cerambycidae > Rutpela > Rutpela maculata. The sequence goes on along the minus strand of OW386285.2, from coordinate 348,219,358 downwards.
GAGATTCCGAGATCCCGAAAAGATCCAGACGATTCAGAGATCCCAAAAACATGACTTGGTCTTATAGACCGAGTCGGCCCACAGGGCAAATATAAGTACTCGGTCTTATGGACCGAGTTGGCCTCATAGACAATAGAAACCTCGGCCATATAGACCGAGACAGCAGTCAATGTGTTAACACTGTTTCAAATACCCATCAAGTAAATATTTATATATTTTTAAGGCTGATTGATAACTTGCTAATACGGAATTGTAATATTACAAAGGATTCCATATAGCAGAATAGAATATCTTACTTTATCTATCGAAATATGGCAACGTAGCCACAGACTAAAACAAATCAGATGTTTCAGTTAATAGTATTCTCTATGTGACCAGTTTCATTTTTTGTCGTGTGACGTATACCTGCCAGGATTCTGCGCTTCTGCGCAGAAGACATAAACAGAGTAACCTTGTGGTTGACATGGAAGTTAAGACCAGCGAGTATAATATAACAGGAGGTAGTGTTTAGTCAACGAGATCTAAGGTATAGAGGGGCAATCCCAATTCAGTATACATACGGTTTAATTGGTCATACAATAAACGCTCGAGGGACGCAGTGGGGGGTCATTTGTTGGCCCCAGTTGCCAAGATTTGCAGTGGAGTACTGCTGTGAACTGTATTAATGAATGGATATTGTTTTTTATTGCTGTTCTATTATTAGTTGAGCTCAAATTTATTAGTGAAATTACTGTAGAAGTAGTAATAAATTAAATTATATTTAAAAACGGAGTAAATGCTGTTCTATACATTTTTAAAATATTCGCAAATTCCAGAACGTTAAGTTAAAGTGACGCCCATGGGGACTAGTTGCTTGCTCAAGGTCGAATATATTGTGGCCATGTGCCACGCCTACGTTTCCAGTCTCTCCTTATTATGTCACTGTGTTTAGTACTGAAATCTCAGAGACGGAAGTCGTCATCAGCTACACCGGTGATATTAATTATTTTGGAATATGGTGTTTTGTATTGAAGGTTAGAGTTGTTATTGTTATACATTTTAGTGGTTTTTTGAGTATTTATTAGGTGACTTTTAATTATTGTTACGTATCAAAGCTCCCTCCTGTGACTCTATTCTCGCTGGTTAAGACTAATTGGACAATGCGCAAATCACCGCACAAATTGGTACCTGCCTGGAGTTGATTTATTATCTAAACCATGATACGTCATAAGTGAAACATCTGAATTGTTTTAATCTGTGACGTAGCACTCGTTTCTCTGTTCAGGCACAAATTAGAATCTGGTGATTACGCTATTACGTCATAGCCAATAGAATAGCCCGAAAATTAGTCAGTTTAAATTTCATGATTTTTTTTTTTACTATAAGGCATTATTAAAAAAATAAAATAAAAACTGTTTTTATGTGTAGATGTTATTAACATTATTAAAAGAAATTGTATACTTGCCCATTAGTTTTCGTTGACTATAGACACAACTGCAACTTTATATCTTGAAAAATAAAATCAACTTTGTTTTGTACCAAGATTATGATTAGTAGAGTAAAATCTGGAAGTAAAGTCGCTTAGTTTTCGAGAAAAAAAAAACCGGCGTAGAACCAAACCAGACTTAGTGGGATTCTTTAGTAAGATAATCGTGTACACGAAATCGTTTTTACGACATTTTTCGGTGGTCGGAAAACTCAAAAAATAGATTTTTAATGAAATATGTTTTTTAACGTCTCCACCGCTATATCTCTGAAAATATTTGTGCTGTCAAGCTATTTTTTTTTTAGATTAAAGTAGACACAATAGCGCTTCGAACAACGTCCCACGTGAACCCGATTTTTTTTTTTTAAGTTGGTAAAATAATAGGAAACTCAAACTTGTTATTTTCAGTAACGTAATTTTAGGCAATCGAGAAAAAAGTTTATTTATGAAAATTTGTATATACATGCTGCGTACAAATTGAAGCCAATAGTTGAAAAAAGTTTTTAGGATAAAAATTTTTCATGTCCCGTTCATAGTATTGAGTCAGCGATTTTTTTTAACGGGCCAGTCATATTCTTGCGCGCTCGGCTGTAGCAAGCCTGCCGACTGCAACGATCTGACGATCCCGGCCGGGGTGTATAATATAATAGTTTAACTTATATCAATAGGTACAAAACCAGTAGTGATCAAAAGCATCTAGGGGATCAATATTATTGTTCAATATTTCATATATTGTACAGTAGTATTGATCATATGTTGTTAATATTAAGAAATTGTAAAATAAATATTAAATAGTCTCCTTTTAATAATAAAAAGACAGGTGGTAGTAGTACAGTACCTAGAGGTAAAAAAAACTTCGAAGTAATGTCATATTGAACGGATTTCGTTCATTTTTGGCAGTATAATAGTAAATGTTTCACAGAAAAGTTTCTATATTGAGCGGGGGCTTGTTAATTTATAGGGGGTGGATGCCACTCCCTTTGAGGGGGCGGCACTTCAAAAATATATGAAGTACAATCATATTTTAAGAAGAAAAGGTTCTATGCAATTTTTCACATAAATTGAAGTTTTTAAGTTATAACGACTTCAAAATTGCGATTTTAGCTTAAAAAAAGGTATTTCTAAACGGCTTTCGTCAAGTATCTCAAAAAGTATTACTTTATCGAAAAAACGTTATAGACCAATTACAGAAAGTACAAACTAGGAATTAATTATATTTCTTGTTTATTGATGTAGGATTAATAATTTCGTAGATATTTAAGTTTACATTTGGCATCCAAGTGTTCGTAAGATAACTATTTAGAGTGAGAGTTAAATATCTCAGAAACTGTGACACCTACGCCAAGGATACTAATAGATACAATAATAGGTTATTAATTAAGCTCTTAACTATTTTTTTATTTGTTTATGTAGCATAAAAAACAAGGAAGTTATGACCGAAGCAATGTCCGTCTACACATTATTTTAATAACAACGTCGCCATTTTGTTACTGTAATTAGCCAGTAATTAAAAAAAAAATTAATTTCAAACACGGTTTCTCATTAATATACAGCATGACGTAGATGCTCAAATTTTTTGGTTCGTATACAGCACTTGCTTTAGAAAAAATACAGTTTAAACTATAAAGGTATTTTCGATAAAACGTATTTTTTTTTCCTATTCCAAATATCTCAATAAATATTAGTTTTGTTCAAAAATGTATAGAGACCAAAAATAAAGCTCATAAACTAATAATAATGAATTTCGCTTGTTTATTTATTTACATAGATTTAATAGTTTCGGAGATATGAGTTTACAAATGGCATCCGAACGTTCATAAGACGAAAAATGCAGTTTAAATGTTAAATACCTCAGAAATTGTGACGCATGCTAAGAAAGGAAATTAAAGACAATTAATTGCGCTTTCAAATTATTTTTTACTCATTTTGATACTCTAATTAGCCAATAATCTAAAAAAATTATCTCAAATACAGTTTTTCGTTCAAATGTAGCATTACCTAAATGCTCAAATTCTTTTTTGCTCATTTAAAGCACTTGCTTTAGAAAAAAATGTATTTTAAACTTTAAAGGTAATTTCGAAACCCTTGGATACCAAAAATAAACTTAAATATTTCCGAAATTATTAATCCTACATCAATAAACAAAAAATATAATTAATTCTCAGTAATTAATTTCTGTAATTGGTCTATAACATTTTTTCGGTAAAGTAATACTTTTCGAGATACTTGACGAAAGCCGTTTGAAAATACCTTTTTTAAAAGATTTTATTTTAAGCTAAAATCGCAATTTTGAAGTCGTTATAACTTAAAAACTATCAATTTATGTGAAAAATTGCATGGAACCTTTTCTTCTTAAAATTTGATTCTATTTCAGCTCCAATAAATATATATATTTTTTAAGTGCCACCCCCTGAGAGGGGGTGGCACATTTTTCTGAATGATATCTAATTTTTTAGATGACAGTAAGCAACTCCACCCCAACCTAGAATGCCATATATTAATCTAGATTCAACTAACGCTATTTCTACGCGACTAATCTGACCAACCTGCATGCGAGGTGTATTAATTGCGTCCCAATGTCGCATTTAGCGCTGATAAAAAAAATCACTGTTGCCAAACGGTACACTTTAGGCAAAAACATATTTTTTCAAAAACTTTTGTGATTATTAGGCTTTATTTTCTTCGCTGCACGTATGCAAATATTTTCAAAAATAAAAAAGTTTATCAAATGGTGAAGATTTCAATACACAAAATATGTATTTTTAGTTTATTTGATTTTTAGAAAAATGAAAGTGCGAATTGTGCCCAAACCGTTTATATTGGTAAAAGCGCTACAGTGTGTGCTTTAATTTGACACAAAACAAATTTCGGTACCTTTAATAGTTTTAAAGATATGGCGGTGGAAACAAAAAAAAACAATTTTCTTTAAAAATACATTTTTTTCACTTTTTATTGATTTAAAAAGTTCGAGACCACAAAAAAATGTCGTAAAATGTGATTTCATATGCCCGGTGACATACTCAAAGGAACCTAATATGTTTGAACTGGTTCTACGCCAAAAAAAAAAAAAAACGACACGATAGACTTAAGAAATCGCTGCTCTAGATGTATCCGGTATCAAGCTAGCATCAGTGTTCTATAAATCAATGCACCTACTTACTTATTTACTAAATTGAAAAACCAGTTTTGTTAACGTTTTTTTGTTGCGGGAGTTGCGCATTCGAAAAACGTGATTTGACGTACTTCCGGCAAAACCGGAAGTTCAGGCACATCAATCTAAGATCAAATAATTGTAAATAGTCTGGTTATTCATTTCCAGCAGTTGTTATCATTTCAATACCTGCAGTACATTGTGAGAAATCGTTGATACAGTATCTTAATTAATAGTAATTTACCTATAAGGGGCCATCCATAAATGACGTCACGCTCCAGGGGGGGAGGGGGTTCGTAATTACGTGATCAAGTGTGATAAGGGGGAGGGAGGGGGTCTGACTCAGTGTGACGTTACGAAATTTTTTTTTGACTTTTACTAGCACCCGCGAAAAATATCGTGAATAATAAATAACGGAATCGAAAAAACATAATGGGGGGGGGGTCTCTATAAGCGTGACATAATTTTTTTGGGGATCTAACTCAGCGTGACAAAACGTGACAATGGGGGGGGGGTCTAAAATCTCAAAAATTGGCGTGACGTCATTTATGGATGGCCCCTAAAACGTGCGGTGTCCTTTCTCGGCAACTTTTCCTTTTCCGGGTTTGCAGAAGTAGATGTGTGATCTTGTCATTCTTGTCAATATTACCGTTGAGTGAAAAGACTCTTCAATCAACGATATTACCAAGAGACCTATCTATATCTTCGTTCAAGACGGCAACGGACTCGTATGTCAAGGACATTATTTCGATAGCTATTTGAATAATTAATACATCGGCGTAAGTACGTAAAATTGGATTCCTCGAATTTCTTTCTTAGCGTTGTAATGAAGCAAATCTTGTTATCATTCGCTTTTTTTATCTAGCATTTCATTCTATATTTCGTCCATTCTATAATACGTTTTCACAGAGAATCAGAGGGCTCACATGATTAAGGTCAACGAGAGAGAGTATTCCTTCACTGCTCGCTTGGGCAAATGTCTTTACCGATACAAGTAAGTAATAAACCTCTAAATAGGGAACTATGTTTAAAATAGGGTATTTTCCATTTTTTTTAAATTCAGTTTTGGTGATATATATCATAATCCAGTAACTTTGTCATTAAATTGACATTGCTGGACATTAAATCAGGTATGGCTGCTTTTTTAATATGTTGTATAAGATTAAAAAGTAATGTAAATCCAAGTTTACAACCTCGGCAGACCTCCGGATCTTGGTCAAAAATCCAAAAAACTTCGGTATTTTTGTTTTTTTTCAGTTTTTGTCGATTTCGACACCCAAGGCCTACTTTTTCGTTAAAAACATTTTGGTATTCTTTAAAAGTAGATTAAATTTGCTACAAATTGGTACCAGAGCGGACTCTGTAGATCAAATAGTATCCGAGATACAGCTGTTCAAAGTTTTGTATAATTTCTTAAAAAAAATAAGAAACAAGCTAAAAACGTACTCTTCGCCGGTTTACTAAACTTTTTATATAATTGTTACACATTTTATAGGGTACTCTTCTCAATTTTTTGTAAATAATGTTAGTTTTAGACATTTTTAATTTTATAGAATGAACTTAGTTGGTGAAAGACTCAGTGTAAAATAAAGTAAAAATTAAAAAAAAACTATACCATACCCCATGTGGGTTTCGAACCTGGTACCCTTGGATTCCGAGTCAAAAGCGTAAGAACTACCTAACACATAAAAAAATGTAAATTTTTACAAAAACATGAAAATCAAAAAAAAATTCTCAAATTTAAATCATTATTTTTGAACAAAATCGATCAGTAAATAAAAATGTTTTATTTACTGATCGATTTTGTTCAAAAACAATAGGGTTCTTCCTCTGGCTAATACTAACTTACTGTCCAAATTTCAGTACAATCGGATTTTTCTTTCTTGAGTTATCATGCTTACAAGAAACGTGACTGACGGACAAACAGACGGACATTTTGAAAGTTGTTCAGAATTCGTTCACTAACACAATGATATGAAAATTTTTTTGTCTGCGAGCGATATTTCCGGTTTTAAAAATGTGCCGATCAAATGCAGTATTCTCTTCGTTATCGTATTTGCGAAGAGTATAATAAGAATACGCCCATCTATAGGCACAGATTTCAAATGATTTTGTTTGGAGGGAAATAATTTAACCAATAAAACACAACTTTCACTTAGACTGTAACTATCTTATATGAGTGCCAAATTGTGTATTTAGGTACTTTACATTATTTAACCTATAACACTTCTATTTTCCACAATATCTTGAAAATCAATAAATATTATATAAATAGGTATTTAGAATGAATCAAAAGGTATTTTATGTTTGTCATTATTTAGAAGTTATCTTAAAAATGTAAACAAAACTCACGGCGAGGATTATGTAGCAACATTATATATAAACGGCTCTCTTCCAACTTTGCTTGCATGCTGTCAGTTGTCACTTTCCGCGAGTTAATTAAAATAAACCCCGTGTTTGCCCACGACGCCATATTGCCAAAATAATTTGACAGGTTGTTGGATTTCCTAATGCAAGTGAAAGACACATTGGTTAAATTTATTTGTTGTTTGTTTATGTGACGTTTGATTTTATTTTATATTTTATCAATAAACTGGAGTTGAATTTTGTGAAAGGAGATTCATGCAATTTGCCCAAAGTTGATTATGATATGATAGATTCTTTCCATAAACAAAATTTGTATTTTGGGATCACAAATATTGGAAGCTTGCCACCAAGTTCTTCGAATATCCATATTTTTCGGAACAGTTAAAAAAAATTCCGGAGCACTTATATTTGTGTTTCCACAACTTTTCATAAAACACCTTTTATTGACATATTTGTAAATTACAGCAAATACCTCGATAAAAGAAATTGAAATGTTTCAAATCAACACGACGCAACGACGTCATCACTAGTAGTCATTTGACTAATGACTACCTGTTTACATTGTTGCCATATATTGCTAAATATGTTTTTAAAAATCTTATCGGCATTAAAAATTATTTAAAATATTTAATAATTCACGCCTGTTATTATTTTTTATATCACAAAATTAAATGTTTTGGATGGATATATTAAAATTGATTTAATAAATAAGCTTTATACTCCGGTTTCCTTCAATTATCTCTACTAGAACTAAAGAAGAGATTTCAACTTGGCAACACCACACTGTTTTGTATAAAACCATTCTACCAACAAATTAACACAGACTACCTATCATCGGCAGATTACTTACATCACCAATTTAAAACGCTTTTCTCACCACTTATTTTAACTTTGTTTTCTCAAAAAAATTGATAATTATTTTCGCGGAAATCTGTATTGGGAGGCTTGTTTATACATATTCTATGATGTTATGCCATAAAGAAAAATAGGAAAATACCCCATTCTTCAAAACAACTTGCCCAAGCAAAGTATGGATAATTATTCTAAAATTAGTTTTATACAGAGAAAAAATGTAATTTCTAAAGTACATTCTTATTACTTTTCATAACCTCCTCCATAACACTGTAGCTTAAAAGAACATATATTTTTTTAAAGTAAGCTTGTAGCTTAGAAGGGTATTTATCGTCTGCGATTCTTTATGGTCGACAAAATTAGAATAGGGAACTTTTTTACTAGGTATATTGCGGAAGGCTAGTTGTGTATATATTGCACCCTTAAAACTATATGTATACAAACTTGTTTTATATAAGCATTAAACAAGTAAAATGGGATTTATTACGTATTCTATATCAAAGTTTTTATACATTGCTTAGGTATTTCTTTATTTTATTGTCTTTTTCGTGCACAGGATTTTCTGAAACAAAAATGCATTAAGTAATAGTATTTTTTAGATAAAAAACTTAAACTCATTTACCAATTGGGTTGAGGCGAAGCTTGTATGATGACGTACTAGGTCGTGGGGGTTTTCTGGTTGGTATTGTTCCTTCACTACTGAAAAATGATTTATTGGCTATAGTCTACTTATTGAAAGAGATAGAGAGTACCCAGTAAGCACACACGTGAATAACACGTGAAAAATTATATCAGAAACAACATTAAATCAACGCTCAAATGTCGCCGGTTTCAACTGTAATTGCACCGTTTCACGTAAATTTAACGTTTAAAAAACGCGTGGTTGAATATTCAACCAATTATTACACGTGTAAAAATCAACCTACTAACGTGTATTTAACCAAATTACGTTAAATACACGACAAATACACGAGTATGAGCTTGCTGGGTAATGGATGCTTATTAATAATCAAAAGTCGGAATATTTAGTATTTTCCTGAGATCGCTCTTGCATTCATATTATTTTTCTATAGAAATTATAGGTAATCACAGTGATTTATGAATAATTTAAGAATTGAATAATGCATAAATACATAATAGTGAAACGCACCGTACCTAAGTACATTGTTTTTCAAGAATTTCGTGATTTATTAATCAGGATTTACTTATTTTTGGACTTTAAACTAATTCTATATAAAGTTAAATAATAATTAATAAATATTTCATGCATGATTTTACTTGAAATTCTTTTTTTCTAATAAATACGGAAATATTAAATTCATTATTTATAATTATAATTAAATTTTAATATTTCGTATAGTATATAAATATATTTTATATACATAAATATATTTTAAAATACATTCTAAACAGAAAATCTTCATGCACAAAGTCCAACAGCTAGAGTGGAAATATAAACAAACAAAGTAGAACCGCGAACTATTGTAAATTAACGGTGTGCTATAAATCCATTGGAAAAGAAAATCTCATCGGATCTGAAGAAGGAATTTTAATAGCGAACGAGGTAGTTCCTGTTGGAACCACTGAACTCTACTATATAAATGGAAAGCCAGTATAGGTATATGCGCGTGAACAAAATACGGCACAGATTAGCCGTATTTCTTTGACATTGTACTTTAGAACAAATCAGTTTCTTCTCGTTTCTGATTGGTTGAAGCAGCTTATATCAACCTTTCAAACCAATCAGAAAGGAGATTAACTGAAATGATTACAAAAATTTACTCAAAGAAATACGGCTATTAAGTGGTAACGGATTCAAAAACTATAAGCCATGCGTCGAAGCAGTAGAGAAATTACAAGGAGGTTAAATAAGTAAGGAGTTGCCATAAGAAGCAGAACGTGGCAGCACATTCGTCATTTCAGTATGATCGAAACGTCAACAAAACGCAACATGTATCTTGGTTTAATATTATTATAAAATAAATGTTTTTGATAGAAAATAGTGTTTTTTCCATAGCATATGATTTCGTGTCCAAGTAGCTGTACAAATCAAAGTAGTATTGATAAGAAGAAATGTTTTTGAATCACTTTTCATAGGTTAAAACAGGTCTGTACTCAAAAGATATGTTGAAACTATTTTCTATTTATTTTAGATTGTATTTTAGACTATATTAAATTATATTTGCTTGAAATGTGAAACCGTCATCTCATTCATTACTCTACTGACTTGATATATGCACTGAACTCTACTATATAAATGGAAGGTCAATATCCATACCAATTTTTACGTGAAATTGAACCTCGCGCAAGTATGGCGACCGTAAAGCGGAGCGCAATCGCACTACAAAATACGCCAGAGCCGGTCTTATTGTTACTGTTTAAAACCCGGGACTTTGCAACGAGTCCTGCAACACAGTACCATACAAGATTGCATCATATTGTCTCAATTAACTGTTTATAACAGTCACAAAATATATTTCACAAAATAATCAATTTATAACAACTTTACACAAACGACAGAATAAAACGGCCGCAGAAGGCGTGGCTTGTGATCACACTGTCATGAACGGCAGAGACGTTATTTTATACATTATGCTGCTCCCACTAGCCGACGGGCAGGAAAAATGTTTACCTATCGCCACAAATAGCAATAAAACACGCCAAATACGGCGTATGCAATGACAATATTGGAGACGCAGGTAAACGAAAATATACATATGGAGAAGAAAATAAGCTATGAACATATTACGATTAAAAAAACAGCTAAAAGTCAGTACATAAAGCGGATGGCTCGAGATTTCTACAAAAATATTCAACTCTTTCACCTCTTCATTTTTAAACTCGGTATGCAGGTAATCGAAAATATACACACGAAGAAGAAAATCGAAAAGGTTTGAATATATTATGAATAAAAAAACAACTAAAAAGTGTGTACATAAAGTCGATGACTCAAGATACCGACAATAATATTCAACTACATTTTCTTTTATTTCACATAGATCTACACGGTTGCGTTGCGATTTCATTATCTGCTGCTGCTGTTTTCTGAATAACAATTTAACAGCAGTCAGCAAGAACATTTTTACTACGTCGTGTTTCTTATCTGTTATTTTCTCACCTGTTATTTTTGAACACAAATAACAGTATGTTAATGCTATTTACAAATAACAGTTATAAAACAAGCTAAAAACGTACTCTTCGCCAATTTACTCAGCTTTTTATATATAATTGTTACACATTCTATAGGATACTCTTCCCAGTTTTCTTGTAAATAATGTTAGTTTTTGGACATCTAAATTTTGTGATACCATCTTTGTTGTGAAAAAAATTATATCAAAAAAAAAATATGAAAAAAGAAATATTCAACCTGTGTGGGATTCGAACACGGGACCTTTGGATTGCAACGCAAATCAAATCAAAATCAAATCAAAGATATTTATTAAAGTTTAAAGATATGAATGCGCCTCAGCTGGGTCCAGTCTAGAGCCGATCATCCCACCGCGGCGTGCTTTAGCCGCTGCGCCACCACATATTGCTACGAAAATTGATTGTCTGTGATATACCTATATCTTTCGACAATCATACATATTTCAACTCGTACTTCTATGAAATATATATTAGAAAAAATCATAAACAAAAAAAATATATTATGGAAATAATATTTCGCAAGATTTCCAATTTAGTACAAGCGAAAAAAATTAAGAGAATATATTTTTTTAAATTAAATAATTAATAACTTTTTTATTTACCGATCGATTTTCTTCAAAAACAATGGGGTTCTTCCTCTAGCTAACACTAACTTACTTTCTAAATTTCAATACAATCGGACTTTTCGTTCTTAAATTATCGTGCTTACAAGAAACGTGATGGACGGACAGACGGACATTTTGAAAGTTGTTCAGAATTCGTTCACTAACACAATGATGATATGAAAATTTTTCCTCTACGAGCGATATTTACGATTTTAGAAATGTGCCGATCAAATACAATATACTCTTCGTATTTGCGAAGAGTATAATAATATATAAATAGCAGCTCATCTCTAATTATGGGTACATTGAAACTTAACCTCACATATTATATATGAATATTTTTGTACTATCTGGGTAGGCTATGCGCACTCCCACTAATTTTCAAAACTGCGTTTAGTCTTCCATTACGTCGCTGTGTCGCTACTTGTACGTGAATCATACGACGGCTGCGCAAATCTGCATCTTGCCCGACTATCACTATCTTCGAGCAGATAGGGAAAAATAGATCAATTTTATAACAATGCGTATATTTGTTCTCCACAGATATGGCAAGGGACACGAGAGGCGTAGTAAACACCCACAAAACACAATAGAACACGGAAGTAAATAATACGCAAATTATACTCAAAGCCATATTAGAGAGCATCCCCTACCGAACACATTATTTAGTACCAGTCAAGAGAATCGGGGATTAATAATTTCTTGTTTACAGTTGTGGGCCGAACAAACAAATATCCATTTAGCGATCTCTATTTTCCTCTATATCCTCGAAGGTCACTACTTTCGTAGTTTCAGCTTTCAGTTGTCACGCCATTATTGTTTTCATATGTGTGCTAATCCGTTTGCTTATTTGTAAATAATATGAGTTTCCAATAAAATTGACTAGAAACGACGCTGTTCTGTTGAATATTAAAAACTGTGATGTTGTGTTGTTCTAACACGAGGACGTGAAAATGCATATTGATTTGTAAAGTACGTGGCTCCCAAGAAATTGACTAAAAGCGACTATGGTATTATTGAATTTTAAAGACTGATGGGTTCTACGTGTTGTGTTTTAACTTCTAAAAATTCTAAATAAGGACGAAAAAATGTATATCATTTAATTGTATTACAGGTATTTTGATACATTAGTTACTTTAACACTTTACTTATTTCAACGCAGCTTGAACATCTTAATACTTTTGTAATAATTTTACTTACGTTAGTTATTTTTTAAATGTATTTTTAAATGTTATTGCATTTATTGTAAATGATTTTCCGTTAAGTTAATAAATGATCAATTTCTAGTTTCGAAGTAACTTATTTAATTTTAATGATTAGACTATAAAAGTTCTTTGACAAAGATCTTTTATAAAAGATACAGGGTGTAATCAGTTTCATGTCATTAAAAAAAACTGGTGGGGAACGACTAAACGAACAAAAAAACCTTATATAACATAGGGTCAAAAACCCATAGTTTTAGAAAAAAAAATAAACAAAAATTTCGATAATTTTCAGTAAAATTGTTTGAGAACTGCTGGAATATTGGGATAGGCTTTTATATTCGTGTATGTCGGCGCCTCTAACCATCAAATACGCTCTTTCTAGTGATACAGATATTCGGATGATTTCGGTACTGGGATTACACGGAATCGGATGACAAGAATATTGGGATTAATCATCCGATGTCGAATTAAATTTTCACTATAGGTATTAGTGATGTGATATCGCGATTTTTCAATCACTCTGTTAACAGTAATTGCGATCGTGGTTAAAGCGAATGCAAGTGGCACTGAGGTTAGTAATTTTTCTCCCCAGATCTCAGAATCGATGAGCGGGGGGGAGAAATCTAAAAAACATTTTATTAACCAAGTGCACGATTGACAGTTCTTTTTTGTTTTGTACTTAAAATTAATCCGAGTATATTCTATTCGGATGAAATTTTAATACTCGGAATCAAGCGAGTATTTTGATACTCGGATTAACCGAGTATTTTAATTCGAATTCGCCCAACACTAGCTCTTTCAAAGTGCCGCCTTCCTTTGTTAGAGGCCGCGCGTCGACGAGAACACGAGTTGATAGTCACACTTTTTTATGGCTTTTTAAAATTAGGTAAGGTAAGGTCTTTAGTGGTGCGGTATTTTAATTTCTGTGGACATTTCGTTAAGTACATACGTGGAAGCCGTTCGTTGTTTTGTATGTTACTTTGTTCTTTTGAATTTTGGACCACGTATTTACAGTTAAGATTTATTTTATTGACTTACCGTTCAAGTTCTTGATTACGTACAGACTCTACTTGTTCGTTCTTTTTGTGTTTGTTGTGGATTTTGGACCAAGTTTTTATTTTTATTTTCTTTATTGACAACGTTAGTTAATAGTTTAGTGTGGTATTTTAATGTGCATAGAAACCATAAACAATGATCCTAATTTACCAAATGTGTTGAACGGAATGCGTATGTGCCGAAAAGTGTATTGATGCAGACGGAATCCATTTCGAACAATTTATGTAAATCAACAAATTTATTGGTAAGTTCTAAATTTACCGAATATTTTAGTTTCCGATACCTGATCGGCAATTCGTTAAATAAATCAGATTTTTTCCTAACTTAAAATACACATAATTGTTTTCTGTTATCGTGTATCTCATACGTCTAACTCTTTATTTCCCAATGTCATGCAATAATTATTCATTTTTTAAGCTTTTAACCCAGAACACTTATTTAGGTTACAAATGTTAGTAAACCATATTTAAATCTGATAAATTATAAACAACAATAAAAGCGCCAATATTTTTTTCTAAATTAAAAAAAACATACATGTTAAGAAATGCTGTATTTAATTTCTACGCCCACTATTTGCTTTTGCAGTTCTGCAAAAAAAGATAACGAGTTATTTACATTTTTATTTCAAAGGTGCTGCAGTCCTTTGCTTTGAATCGCCGCGCCGCGCCGGCCGGCGGAACGAGTCGGTCGGTAATCTTTGCACTTTTTTATGACAATTTAAAAGTTGTATAATTGGGAACTACTACACGTCCATTGACCCAGAAAGGCAGTGGTTCTCAAATGTTTCCTACCGTAATATTCAAATTGTTGACCTAGGTCAGTTTTTTTCAAAGTGTCCCTAGGGGGAAAAGTCAAAAAGGTTTTTTGTTTGTCGAGTCGGTCCCCATTACCAGTTTTTTTTGATGACATGAAACTGGTTACACCCTGTATTTTATGAGTAATTTGATAGATATTTTATCTCATAAATTGTGATGGTAACATAGACTCTATGATTACTTAATGGTAATAATTGTGCCCAATATTTTCTAAAGTGTGCCTGCGACTTCATTTGAGTTTTAATAGGGTAGAATTAAGTAATTTATAACCTGCTAAATTACTTATTTAGTTCAAGACTAAGACGTCTCTTTTATGATCAATAATAAGTAAATTTGTACCTTGAAAAAAGCCCAGTAAGCTAGTGGACTCTAAAGGCTAAGTAAAACTTACGATAATTTGGGCTTGAATTTATAACTTGAGCATATAATTTCAAGTAGTTATGACTTCATAGTCAGGCTATCAAGACGGAATTGAGTAATAACCGGAGAGCGACACCCCTGAATTCGACACATGCTATGCAACTCTCGAACATACAAAAGCAGACAGTTGATTCTTATGTGAAAACACCTCGCAAAACATATTTTTGAGGTCGCGATTTGTTTTGGAATTGCGAAATTGGAAAAAATTTCCCTTTTTCACCCTTTTTACGGAAATCACTATTTTCGCATTTTTAATGTTCCCACTTCTCTATATCTGTTATTCGTTGACATAAAAAAATGATATTTTAGTACTGCAATACTCAAATCTTTCGCTTTCCAACGGTGTATTCAAAAACAATATATGTTTTGATATGACTGAAAAATAAATAATTATTAATGGAAGGGACAGTACTTTTGTATATTTTACAGCGATAAAGGGTGGATCGAGGTAACTTTTTTATTTTTCAAAATAACTGCATACTGTAATCAAGTAAGCTGTAGCTATTGAAATGAGAAAGTTTTTTTATTTGGAGCGTTTTTTCATAAAATGTATATTTTCGTCATACCTCCCTCGAAAGTATACTCTAATTCCATTGTTTTGTCGATCGTAAGTGACACTTTGTGTACCAAATACTTGTTGCCATTGGCGACGGGTCGTTATTTTTCATAACGTCCCTAGGGAAAAAAAGTAAATTTGGGATAATTTTCTCTTTCATATTACTATAATACGAACTGAATTAAATGTTTTATGTTGAATATAAATAATAGTAATGCTTGTAAGCTAATTTAAAAAGAACAGTGCTATACAAAACGATATTTTCATTATTCAAAATCATCCTATTTATTTCTATTAAATACCAAAGAACAATTTTATTGAAACAATGAGAAACGAACTATATTTATTTATATAATATATTTTATTTATTTATATTAAATACGAAAGAACAGTTAGAACAATTAGATACTTGAACAATCGAGTTATGTTTTTTCTTTATTGTGTCTAGGCTTATATTCTCATTTCTTTCTATATTATTTATTCCGAAAAATTCTTGTTCACCAGTAGAAGGTTGTATCGTTGAAGATGAATCAGAAGCCAACTCTCCTGACGTGTTTTGATTATATAAAATTCTATCGGCGACGTCTAATTTATTTCTCATTGAATATTCGACACATAGCTTTCCGCAACTGTAGAGGATTTCCATCCACCATGTCATTTCGATTCCTGTATCAGCCAGAAAAGTGGCAGACGTCCTTCGAAAAGAATGGCCTGTATAAGTACTGGGATTTTCCAATCCCAAATATTGTGCAATCTTATCAGGGATTTTTGCAAAAGTATTTTTGCCTACTGGTCGGTTCATACATTTACCTGCGTGGTATTTTATAAAATATCTACGAATTTCTTTATTTTGCCTAGCGTTAATATGTTTTCTAACTATTTCAACAAAATTGATGCGTTGTTCATCTTTGTTAATAATCGTAAAAGAACGCTGCAATCCATTTTTTGAATCCAGTATTGTTATTATTACTGAATTTTTGTCTTCAACATCTTCAATTACCATTTTACACAACTCGTCCGTCCTAGAGGCGCCAGTTATTCCCATAATCGTAACAACTTGAAAAAGTTTAATTTAGTATGTGAGCAACGACCTAATTAATCATAATAGCTTACCTTCATCAACAAATGTGTATTATCTGATGCTTCGAGTAAAAATTTGTTCATATCTTCTCTTGTAAATATACAAGATTTTTTAGGTTTAAAACCATCATTTCTTCGCTCCGAGAATGCCCCTAACTTGGGATACTGTGATATGTTCTCGTCATTAATAAATACAGTGCTTTTTAGCATCGAATACTCAGTCCAAAGATTACCTGGAGACTTAACTTTTCAGATCTGTTCACAAAATAAGCCAGCAACGCATTTTCTGTTATGGTATTTACACCCTTCTCGCGACACCAACTTTTAAATACTTTATATGTGTCTTCGTATCGCTTTTGAGACTTTATTTGCTAATTCTTCTATATTCGACATTACAATATTATTGTATTGTTATTATAATACAGCTTATATCGACCAGTGGCGCAGCCAGAAAATTCATTCGGGGGGGGGGGGGGGGGGCAATAGAACCGGCCTCCCCAGAGGATGAGGAAAATTTTTCAGAAAATGGTTGAAAACGGATGTGTATATAGATTCCTCTATTAGATAATATTGATTGATTGATTGATTGATTTACCAGCGTGCGGTAGGCATTGCTGCATTGTTATACAGCTGGGCCTGCTACGTCCACGCTGGGTTGGACTATGGTCATGCTTGTTGCCAGCAGCGAGAGCCACATGCCGCATGGTAAAGGAATGTGGGATGGGAGGTGTAGGTATGAGATGCGTTACCGCATTGTGTCGTGAGGGAGCGTTTAAGCCCCCTTTTTTTTGTATTTTTGGTTCTGGGCTTCTGCCTATTCTGGGTCTTCTTGTGAGATATGTTGCCGCGATGTGTAGCTGCTATCTGTGCTCCTATTTTTGTACTTCTGTTTCTACAAGTCTTCTTCTTCTTCTGAGGCTTCTGATTCCTCCGTTTCTGATTTTGGTAGAGTATATATCGCTCCGATTTCTTTGTGGAATTCATTTTTTTCCCTCGCTTTTTTTTTCCCAGTATGTTTGGTCCTTTCCCAGTTTGTTCATGATCCTCTCGATTGTTTTCCTTGTGTAACATGGTCTCCCAATTTTAAGTTTGCTGCTGTTCAGTGTTAGTGCTTTCTTCAGTAGGTGTGTTGGTTCCCTTCTTTGGACGTGTCCCCAGTACTTCATTGCGTACATTTCTGTCCTTTTTGTGATTGTCTTCCCTTCTAGTAGTGTTGATGTTTTATGTCGTTGTTTTTGCCCTGTTGTTTTTCTAAGTAATTGGATGATGTCTCTTTCAGCTCTTCTCAAACTTCTTCTGTTGGCTTTTGTTGTTGCCGCGTTTTTAAATCCATATGTCATTGTTGGCAGTATGATGGCTATGTACAGCCGTTTGGCCAGGCCCCATGATAGTTTGTTTTTCTCAATGAACGGTATAATTGCTCTTGTGATTCTGTATGCTGTTTTTATTCTCTCCTTTATTTGTTTCTCTCCTTTTCAGTTGGTTCGTCAGATATGTTCCTAGGTATTTCAGTTTGTTCGTTGTTCTTAGGGAGTAGTCACCTATTTTGTATTCTTCTCCACTGATCGGACTCTCTTTTGTTGATGGGTCTCGCTCCATTATTAGCCTTTTCTTGAAATTTATTTTCAGTCCAGATGTGTCCAAATGCGGTTTCATGTTTTCTAGGAAGTTGGGAATTTGTTGCTCTTCTTCTGCGACGATTAGGTCATCGGCGTAAGCTAATTCGATTGGGGTTCTCAGTGTTTCCGTGTCTTCGTTAAAATTTTGTGTTTCCCTTATTGTGTTTTGTATCGCTTGGTCTAAGACCGTGGTGAATAGTCGAGGGGAGAGGGGGCATCTTTGTTTGACTCCTCTGTTCTTTTGTCTAGTTTCCGTCATTTGTCCGAACCATTGTATGGCAGTTGTTTCATGAAGGCAGGCCTTTATTATCTTGTTTATTAGATAGTGCGGCACTCCTTTGTTATACAGGGTGTTGACTATGGCTTCGTGACTGATGGTATCGAATGCCTTTTGGATATCTATAGCGGCTATGTGCAGTTTTGTCCCTTCTCTCCATTTTCTTCCAGTATTCTTCTGGTGGTGTACATGTGGTCGTCCGTTGATTTGCCTTTGATGAATGCTGTCTGGTAGTCTGGCGGTCTTCCAGTGTACATCTCTAGTTGCTCGAGCAGGAATTGTACGTAGTATTTGTATCCTATGCTGCAGAGTGTTATTCTTCTGTAGTCTTCTATGGTCTGTGGCGAGTTGGTTTTTGGGAGAGGTATTTGTATAGTCTTGGTCCATTCCGTAGGCAGAGGTGTGTTTTCTGTCCATACCCTAGTGATAGATAGATAAAACTTTATTTGTTCCTTTGTGTACAAAGACAACAGAAACCCTAGTGGGTGTAGAACATGTCAAGATGCTTAGCATAAAATATAAAATAAGAACAGATATATGTATATAAACAAATAGGAGAAAAATATGTCAGAACACTAAGTTAAAAAAATAAATAAATACAAACAAGGCACAGATACTACGTGAAAGTAATACATTCTAACAAATTCTTTCAGCTAAAATTATTTATAGTGTATAAAGACAATTTATTGATTTATAAGCACAATGGTATATGGAAACAATCATAATCATAACATAGCATTTATAAAAGGGAATTGTCACAGATATATTCGTCTATGGTGTAGTAGGCCTTTTGAATGAGTATTTGTTTTAATTTAGGTTTTAGTTTATTTAATGGAAGACTTTTTAGATGGGGACAGAAATGATTATAGATCTTTGTTATTGAAAACACAACATTTTTTTGAATGTAGGTATAATTGATTTTTTCAATGGTTATATTATTTTTATGTCTTGTGTCATAGTTATGTTCCAGAGACTTGAAAAGAGTTATTTTCTTTAACAAAGATTACGGCTTCATAAATATACATAGATATTAGTGTAAGGACTTTTCTCTCGCGAAATATGTTTCTACAACTATCTCTTGACCCCTTGTTCAGTATATACCTCAAGCATTTCTTCTGCATTTTGAGAATTTTATGAGCATCACTTGAGCCTGCCCAAAAAATTATTCCATATCTGACACGATGATTTCTAGGGTTTGCTCCTTTAGCTTTTCCGTGCCGTAGTGTATTAACTCGTTGTTTATTTTATCTACTCCAGGTGCGGTGTTTCTTCTAGCTCTGGCTATTATTTCTAGCAGTTGGTCTTTTGATGGTGGCTTGTCCAAGGGCCAGTGGTCTGTTTCTTTTATTAGTTTTTTTCGTTCTTTAGTTGCTTTCTCTTCTTCCTCCAGCTTCTTGGTCCAATGTTGTATTGGTATGTATCTTCTCCTGTGGGTATTGTTGTTTCTTCTATATTTTTTCAGATATCTGAAGGTTTGGTTTAGTCGTTGTCCTGTTAGAAGTGCTTCTATGTTTTCGAGGAATGATTTGCATTTTTCCTCGTCGTGGTTTCTCTCCGCCTCTCTTTTTTTCCTCAGTGCTTCTTTTAGTTTTTCGTTTATATTCCCCGACGGCTGTTGTTCGCCTGTGGCCTTCATCTTTTTTAGCTGTTCGTACTTGTTATTTTTTTCCTTTCTTGTCGGGCTCATAGGTGATCTGTCCCTTTTTAACGTTTTTCTTGCCGCAATTTTTATTTATGCGCCCATTGATGTCCAGTCTAATTCTTCTCCTGTCAGTTGGTTTTCTAGACAGTTTCCGTCACCGTCGATTTTTTGTACCAGTAATTGATGTGTCTTCGTCCTTACGTTCCGTAGTGGATACATTGTTTTTGTGTTTTCTGGAGAGTTGTTATTTCTTGCTTACTTTTGCTTATTCTTGACCTAAACTTTTTAATAAAATAAAAATTCCTTGGCCTTTTATGTTTATGTTTACCAGAGCCGTACCAGACGTGGAGTGTTAAAAGTCAGTACGTTTTTAAAGCATGCATGAGAATTTTCTAGATTTTAATAGCTCTGAAATCAAGAATGGTCAACAGTTTTATCCAAAATTTTTGTTATTTTTGAATTAATTTAATTAAGCGCGATGTACTGTTACTCCGATGGTACGCCCCTGGGATTTAGTCATATATGTATAGCTGAAAGAGAAATTGTTCATTGATTTATCTAATTTATTGCCCGACCTCTTTATGAAATTCTTTAAGTTGTCTACAAAATGTGACTAGTTTATAAGTGGTAATTGGACACTTAACTTGATTTATGGTTCCCTTTCTGGTCCGTCCCTTCGTCGAATACTCAATCTGTCAGCTTTTTTCACTGCACAACACTGAAGAATTTAATCACGTATTTATTAATTATTGGCACTTATCACTTAATTGTTGTTATGTTGACAACACCACCGTATGTAGAATTTTTTACTCAATAACTAGGGTAATTTTGACCTATTTCGGCCAGCTTATTACCGGTTTTTTTCACGATTTACTGGCCGTTTGTAGAGCATTTGTAAAGCGCGTCTATTCACTTTCAAATACGAGCTTGGACTCCTCAATTAGATAATATTGGCATTAATTACAAAATATTTATTTCAAGGAATAATTTAGATACTGCTTTGTACTGCTTCTTTATTTTTTGGCTCATGGAAGACGGCTTGGGGGGGGGGGGCATGGCTCCCCCCCCGGGTTGCGCCCATGATATCGACAGTAGTTGTCATTTGAATAGAAGCCGCGTGCTAAATTTATTTTATTGATGGTTGCCATGGATATTCCAAGCATCGCTACCTTTACTAATACAAATATGAAATCTTACTCAAATAACTATAGTTTTCCATAGTTTTTCTCAAGTTTTTTTCCAGTTTAATGAGTCATAGGTATGACGAAAAATATAATATGCACCGCGGGTCGTACAGTGCGATTTTTTGGTTTCGAATACTTGCAAACCTCGGCCCTACGGGCCTCGGTTTGCAAACTGTATTCTCGACCAAAAAAGTGCACCTTGCGACCCTTGGTACATAAACAACTATAAGTGAGAAAAAAGCGGTGTAACATGAATCATACGCGCGGCGCTCTGGCTCGCAATCCCTAACCGTATCGGGCAACAGATAGTTTTCATTTGAATACGTTCTATGCGAGTAAGGAGTGTTATAGTTCACTGCAGTTACCTTTTTTACATTATTGAAAACATTGTTGTTTAAAAAAAAAAATCGGCAGCTACTGGAAGCGGCTGGAACCTCCCCACCCGGTGAATCTTTGAAGCCAAAAAGAGCACTAAACAATATGAACGATCTCATTTAATTATATTTATTAAGTTGAAATATTTTTTTCGTATTAAATCAGAAAAAAAGTCTTGCGTTCGGTGGGATTTGGACCTAAGAACTTGAGTGTTAAATTTATAGTCTGCACAACATTAATATTTCATTCAATGTTTTTAATACAAATATATGCTTCATCGGATCCTAGCCCGGGGCCAGCCAGACTACCACGGTGAACACCGCCGTGGCGAGTGTGAGACTGGACGGGGTAGGTCCGGTTTGGCTTGGAGAAAAAATAGAAAAGTAGCTCCTGTCTTCTGTAGGCAGGCTTAAAGATTAGGTTAAAATTATAATGTGTCCACATGGACCTAAAATTAATATAAAAATAAACACGATTCTATAAAAACGTTCGTAGGCAAGAGCACTTAATAATTTTGATTATTGATACAGGAAACAACCTCGGAAACAACTAAACAAAAAAACCTGTTCGTTGGTAATGGGATGGATGGCAGGGATGGCCATCTTTGGAAAAAACCATATAACTCTTGGTGGACAGCTTCCCTGCCAGATGTAGCCAGGGTAGTGTTCATGGTAGCTCGTTTAAGTTTGAGTTGGTATATTTTGTTTTATCTTTTGGCCTCGATCAATTTTTCACTAAATCGGCCGGGGAAGTGATAGCTGTCAAATTTTTGGTTCCAATGTTTCTCTGGGGAATTTGGTTTTTGAAAAATGTTTAGGTTGGTATCAATGTCTTAAATTATTTTTAGGTTATGTAGTACTATTTTTAGGTTATGTTGCCGGAAGAATTTTCGGCGGGATGCCGGAAGTAGCGGAAATAGTTTTTAAAATATAATGTCACTGTCACTTTTAAAGTTTTATTGGAAAAAGCTCACCGAAAGCGTTCCGGTGGGGTTGCTTACAATTGTAGGGCTTGTAAGCGGTTCAGGATGGCCTCTCACACCATCCGTGGGCTTTATAAACGTCGAAAAAACTTGTAAACTCTCGATGCACTTGACACGTCAAAAATACTCAGCATACAGTCTGCACGCTTTAACACACTAGCAGAGAACTTATGCCAAAAATGGACCCGTAGTATTTTTTGGGAATTTTCCTTTGAGTCCATTTAATAAAATTTGACATTTTTCTGAAAAGTGACATTTTTCCGAAAATTTGACATTTTTCTGAAGTGACATTTTTTCGAAAATTTGACATTTTTCTGAAGTGACATTACTCCGAAAATTTGACAATTTTCAAACATTTGACATTTTTCTGAAAGGTGACATTTCTTCGAAAATTTGACGTTTTTCCGAAAATTTGACATTTTCCCGAAAATTTGACATTTTTCTGAAAAGTGACATTTCTCGGAAAATTTGACATTTTTCTGAAGTGACACTCCGAAAATTTGACAATTTTAAAACATTTGGCATTTTTCTGAAAGGTGACATTTCTTCGAAAATTTGACGTTTTTTCGAAAATTTGACATTTTTCTGAAAAGTGACATTTTTCTGAAAATTTGACATATTTCTGAAAAGTGACTTTTCCCTGAAAATTTAACATTTTTTCGAAAATTTGACATTTTTCTGAAAGGTGACATTTCTTCGAAAATTTGACGTTTTTCGAAAATTTGACATTTTCCTGAATTTTTGACATTTTTCTGAAAAGTGACATTTCTCTGAAAATTTGACATTTTTTCGAAAATTTGACATTTTTCTGAAGTGACATTACTCCGAAAATTTGACAATTTTCAAACATTTGACATTTTTCTGAAAGGTGACATTTCTTCGAAAATTTGACGTTTTTTCGAAAATTTGACATTTTTCTGAAAAGTGACATTTCCCTGAAAATTTAACATTTTTTCGAAAATTTGACGTTTTTCTGAAAAGTGACATTTCTCCGAAAATTTGACGTTTTCCTGAAAATTTGACATTTTCTTAAAAATCTGACATTTTTCTGAAAAGTGACATTTCTCCGAAAATTTTACATTTCTTGGAAATTCAAAAAAAAAAAATTTCGTGACTCGTCTTGTAGAAATATTTTTTTGATATCATCATCAGTTCGCCTGTTATAAGAATTTTATGCTTTTACGACGTCATCAGAACGTAGGTGTGTTTTTAATTCACTCGTATTCCATCCATCTACAATATTTCCACCTACGTTTCAAACTTTAATTGGATGTTTCCAATAGTTAAGTCGATATCTGCACCAGTTTCTAAGAATTTTTCTTATTTATGACGTCATGTGACGTAGGTGTATTATTAATTCACTCGTACTCCGTCCGTCTACAATATTTATACCTACGTTTCAAATTTCAGTTCGATATCTTCAACCGTTCCCGAGTTATCAGCCGAAATCACTGAACACCTCTGTCATTATTAGAATATCACCCTGTACATTGCACTGCTTTGAGGACAAAACAAGTGAAATTTTTGTTTTTTAATTTTTTTCACGGAAACCAAATCGAAAAAGTGCAAGTGTGATATATCGTTGAAATCGGAATTTTTACTGCTTTTCAATGGTTCAATTACAAATTGTAAGTAATCATAAAATAAACAACTTGTTGTGCCAAAACGGCACTAAACGTAATCCGATCTCAACCAAAACCTTTTCAGATCTTCTGGAGCACTAAAGAAACCCTCATGCAAAGTTTCATCCAAATCCGTTTAGTAGCTTCGCCGCTATCGTGCTAACATACATGCACACACACACACACACACACACACACACACACACACACACACACACACACACACACATACACACACACAGACATTTTTCAAAAACAATTTTTTTGGGTTCCTGGGACCTCAAAACGTAAAGATTTGATGTTATCTCAATTTTCGATTTTGGACTAATTGTAGTAACCTCCCACAATTTTATTGTAGGGAGGTTAATACATAAAATTTTCAATATTTTCAAGTGGTTTATGATTCATAATATTGGTATAACATGAAGAGATCGGGTGAGAAACTTTTAATGTAAACACGTGCATATATTCCCAAATATAATTTTTTACCTTTATTTGTGGTCAACATTGACTTTGATCAGTGTATTGTGTATCAGGCAGGAACTTCAAAAACTGTTTAAATGTAACAGAAGACAACTACACAAAACTATCACACTCGGCGTCATTTAAATCGGACAATATATCAGTGGCATTGGGAGCTCATTTGGGAAATAAGGAAATTTTATTTTCTAAGAATCCCGTTTATCACGCCAAGTTTAGAAGATCGTATATGAGGATTTTTTATCAAGACATACATGTTCCTATGAAAAATGCCGACAGTACGGGCACTACTAAAAAATGTCTTATTTGCAATAAAGAACGCGACATTAAGGAAACCGAAAGCAACTGCATGTAGGCGGGTCATTTAACGGGCAAAACGAAATTTTCCTGAAAGCTAAGGAGTTAAACGACGAGGAAATACTACATGGAATTCAAGGATTCAGCGACAGTTGCATAGACATGATAGTAAATGATTTGAAATATCACAATTTATGTATATTAGATTAAAAAAAAAACTAATACTTCAAAGAAACAAAACAAAACTAATATTCTTCAATTTAAAGACCTGTTTTTGCAAGCCTTATTAAAATTAGAAAAAAATGTATTGGTAAATGTTGAAGTTTTAACAATAGCTCAAATTCGTCACCTTCTTTATACAGATGCCACTAAATACATCTATTGGACTGAATCATATCCAAATTCAGATGAGATTTCCAAGAAATTAAAGTAATATTTCAGAGATAAATTACTAATAATTGCAAGGGGTTCAAAGATGTCTAGTTATGTTTGTTCAACAGCAAAAATAATGAAATTGTTGAACGTGCCAGAAGAGAGCACATCTCAGTCGTCAGATACGAAGGATGTTGCCGGACTGACCAATTCTTCTTGTCACCTCCAGTCTGACATCTACGAACTTGCTAAAGTTTTAAAAACAGATATTTAATTATGTAAATCTGCAGCTGATAACATAGAAATTACGAAAGAATGTGCTTCTAAAATTATTCCGAATTCGTTATACAAAACTGCCTATTTCGTTCAGCCAAAAATACCAAACCTTTTTGAATTTGGATGGCACAAGATAGACAACAACATAATGCCAATCACGGTGACAATTAATGCGAAGCCAGATTTTCTAAACATAACACCATTTTGTAAGTGCAAACACCTAATTTGTAACAAATCATGTTCCTGTGCTAAAGCAAATGTACTTTGTTCCATAAGCTGTTTATGTGAAGACAAGTGTGTGTATATATCGAATAAAAATGTATTTATTGTGTGCTACTTCAGAATTCTATTACCCAGTATAATATTATCAATATTACTTTATGTATACATCTGGAAACGAATGCCGTACCGTGTCATTTCATGATCTGGTGCATGGTGCCCTGCAGCGCGTACAACGCTCAAGCTTATTACACTTTTATGACCACCAAACTGTTGTAAACAACGATTTTATGTTTTTCAAAAATTAATTCATACCTTAAACTACATTTCACTCGTTTATACTAGTACTTTATCTTCAATAATAAAAAAGATTCCTCGATACAGACTTTTTCAATGTCGCTACTGAAAAATTCACGTGACCTCGGGCGAAAATATTTTTTTCCACCAGATAATTTATCTTTAGTATAATTTTATGTATGCCAATCGATTCATCATGTTTCGAAATATATGTGTCCAAATTTTCAAGCCGAGTTAATTGTTATTAACAAAGTTATGGGATGAGAAACATAAAATATTGTATTTTCGCGGAATTTCAGGGAAAAGTGCAATTTTCTCCTATTTCGCAATTCCAAATCAAATCGCAACCTCTATATTCGAATTCGCCAGATCATTTTACATAAGAATATGACTTCAGTTTTTGTGTGTTCGCGAGTTGCATAGACCACTTTTATTTTGCATATTTCGAAGGTCTCGGTCTCCGGCTATAATTCTCGACTTTATGAAATTATTCTTGTCTTAATGTCGGTTTATATTGCTCGTTTGCTGCTTGGGGCCCAGTATGGCCAGAGTATAGGTGGTAACCCGACGGGCCTTCTCCTCAGGCACATTATAAGTGTAGTAGGCCTGAGGAATGAGGACTCGGAAGTCATGTCACCACCTAAGGGTGCAATACAACGGGCTCACCCATGATGTCTGAGTGCACGTGAGCGCAAGCTCACCTCACTCCAAGCAATCCAGATCCAGGTAGGCAATTGGGTGGCCAGCCAGATCGTCAGTTCTAACGCCCCTCGATTATTTTTAGCGTGAAATCGCAAAAGCAATGTGTACGTGAATCGCCCAGTGAAATTTGAAGATTTAAAGAGAAATACGTCGCATATAACCGGAAATTATCGACAACTTGTTTTTTAATAACCATCTTGGCTATTGTCAGGATGCGAATGGAGCATAATTTCAACATTTAATGTACTTGTTTTTTTTTATTGTTAAAATTCAGATAGTTTCTCTTAAAAATTTCCACATCGATGTTTACCGTATTGTATGTAAAAAAATTGCGCTCTATTAAATTCCGTAACAGGAAATGAAGGTTGCCATTAAGAAATTGATGACGTCTACAAAAAAAAAATAAAATAAAATTAAAAAACATATCAAAAGATGGCATTCAATATGAATCTTGTAACATTAGCCCAGTCGATGAAGGTATTTACCTACAGGAACTTGCAAAATTAATAATTTTTTTAAATGAGTTCGTGAAATTGTATACAATATTATTCTGAAAAGTTTACATTTTGTTCGGACGCAGAACATAAAAAAAAGTGAAAAAAATTTTTTTCAGCCATTTTTTCAAAATTTTTGAAATTAAGTCAAGCTAGGAAAAAATAAAAAATACAGATGGATATATCACGTATTTATGAACATAAAATGCCCTAACAAAATTTATCGCTAAAGCCACGGTATTCCCGGAAAAAAATAGTCAATTAACGTTATAACTCGGAGCGAGATCCGCGCGCTGGAATACGCATGACTGTGACAGCGACGCACTGAATTACATCTCACTAAATCAGAATTTGTTTAATCTGTATGAGTGTTGGTTCATTTAAAAGATAGAAATTTTAGCTTTCCGATACTTCTTTGTTTTAAACAATACAAGCAAAGGATGGATGGGAAAAATACCCTTATATATATTATCACGCCCGAACTCAATCGTCGCAATAAAGAATATAGAAAAAAAAAAGCCCTTCAAAAAAATTCTTTCTTCATTGAGAACTGTTAAAAAGTATGTACACTTGATGATTTATTATGGTTTATTAAGTTGTAGTAACGTGGATTCAAAAAAAGTACATCTCAAATCATTTTAATTTCCTTGCTTGATGATTTTCTTGATAAATACATATATTGGAGGCTGTAACTTGTCGAGTGCTTGACCCATTGGAAAAAATAAAATATCACTATTTCGGAAAAAATGTATACTTTTCGAATGTTCACACACAAATTCGTTTACTTGTATGCATTTTTTCGAAAATATGATCAATAAGATCATGACAAGAAATTCACGATTTTATCCTTATAAGTATGAAAATATCTTTGATTGTTTTGAATAGAAATTCTGTAACTCATCCAATACATTAACAAATGTATTGGATATAGCTGAAATGTGGATAGTTGTATCTGTAATAAATACAATACAGTACAGACACGTAAAAATTCATGCGAGCGATTTTCCAGGCAGCAGAATGACGTCATTTTGACGTCATTTTTTGGTCACCCGAGACGTCATTTTGACCTTTGGAATGACGTAACAATGACTTAAAAATGACGTCATTATGTCACAGCCCAGCGACGTCATTTTGTGACGTCAAAATGACGTCATTTAGCGACGTTAATCGTTCCATATGTAAGCTATTTTTGATTAATTGAAATAAATGTACATTTGAGAAATATAATAAATAAGCCAATTTGATGCAATATGGCATGTGAATGTTAAGAGCTCTAAGACGTTTCAATTTTTCGATGTATGATGCGTTGCAGGAAAGCTGGAATGGACAATTAATAGGTGAAGCACTCACTGGTTTTTATGTCATCTCAGCCCAGCCACATAATAATGATCTTTAACCTGACCATTATAGGATCCATCCAAATCAATCAAAGTTTCCTGAATGCATTTGAACATTGCAATTTATATTCTTATTTATTTTCTATAAATTCCTTAGAGTATAAGGTAAAGAGTGACTGATTATTTTCAGTGGTTTGTATGTGGCACCATCTAGAAATAATTTATGCAACAAACAACATGGTAATGCATAGTTTGTATGTGGCGCCATCTAGAAATATTTTCTGAAATGAAAAAATGACGTCGCCAAACGTGGCATCGACGTCTCAACATGACGTCATAATTTCGTCACAATATGACGTTACTGAGACGTCATTTTTTCGTCACATGACGTCGTAGACCAATGTGACCAAAAAATGACGTCAACATGACGTCAGTCTGCTGACTAGGTTAGCGGCTATGTGTGGTGTCTGTGCATGCGTCATATATTTTCCCTCCATACTCACTATTTATCCTCCTATTCACTAGGAAAAATGTTAAAAATGTGTAATCGGAAAGAGAAAAAGCTTTATTTTACTCATTAGAACCACTAAGAATTTTTAGAGGTTTCATAGTATGCATTTAACCGTGCATTTGTTCGTGCAGAGTGACAAAGTTACTTCACTATTTTTTCCAGGAATACCGTGGCTTTAGCGATAAATTTTATTATAACATTTTGTTGTTCAGAAACACGTGGTCTATGCACCTATATTTTTTATTATTTCCTACCCTGACTTAATTTCAAAATTTTAAAAAGATGGATGAAAAAAAATGTTTTTTTTTAATTTCTTTTTTATTTTCTGCATCCGAGCGGAATGTAAACTTTTCAGGATATTATTCTATACATTTTCACGAACTCATTAAAAAAAATTATTTATTTTGCAAATTTTTCTAGGTTTCACTATAAAATGTTCTCTGTCGTCTGGGCTACATGTCCGAGCAATTTTCCCAAAAAAGAAATTGTACACATTTATCGAATTTATCCGCAACTTTATGAAACTAGTACTGCAACTATTCGTTACTTTCGCCAACTTTATATTTTACCTTGTTGATGAATCGTCATCATCATCTTCATATGTGTCTTTTGATTTTGTTTCTGATTTTGTTTCTGCCCTGCTCTGTTGGGTTTTCTTTATGATACTTCTTCTAGTCACCTCCAGCGGTTTGCTGTTGTCTTTCTTAAGAAAGCTACCAAATAATCTACCGAATACACTATGATTGCGCTCCTCCTCTTGCACTGGCTGCTCCGTAACGGAGGTTTTGTTCTTAAGAGACGATTTTCTTCTTTCCTCTTTGATTACCTTTTTCAAATCTGGAATATCAGCAGTCGATGTTATTGAGACACGCTTGGAAGACTCCACAGGCTTGGAAGACTCCACAGGCTTGGAAGACTCCACAGGCTTGGAAGACTCCACACGTGGCTGTTCACTTTTTTGAATACGTTCGGAACTGTTTGCATTTGCCAGACAACTCCAACTTACAGTACTGTTATGTTTAAATTTTTCTTCAGGTTGGTCCAGGTCTTGCAATTGTCTGACATGCGGCATATTTTCTTTGCGAAGATCTGCAGAATTTAATTTTTTTTTCTTTAACTCTTCACCAATTTGTAAAATTGTAATATCGTCACTAACAATGGAGACTCGTTTTGCACTGCTAACCTACGAGTAAAGAAATTAATGTAGGGATTGACGACTAACCACATGGCCAAATACTTATAATAATAATAATAATAATAATAATAATAATAATAATAATAATAATAATAATAATAATTCTCCCGTGAGAATGTCGGAGACACGGGAGAACTGTCCAGCATCGCGCACGCGAAAAAAAAAAAAAAATAATAATAATAATAATAATAATAATAATAATAATAATAAGATAATTGAAAAAGTAAAAAATACTCCTTCATAAAAGTCGCACTAAATTGAGAAATTACAAAAAATCGTAATTTTGTCAAGAATTCTTGTCTTCCATTAGCTGCTGCACCGAAACTATTCAGTCTAACGAAAAAATGTATAGGACATATTTTGTAGAAAATTTGATGCTTTATTTATTTTCATAAGAACATTTTTTGCCGTATGAGGCACCCGAAGCGAGATATTTCAGAGAAACTGTTTTTGTGCGCAACTTTTTCAATATGGCGGCGCCGGCGACTGAGATCACATTTTGAATTTTTTTTCTTATTTCATTCAGGGCATCGAAATCTACAAATTCCAAGAGTTTCAAAACTCCCGCACTTATTCGGACTAAACCCCATGTTTTATGCTCTCACCCTTAGACCATTTAAGTGTGCCGCTAAGCGGCACACTTGAATGAATTTTTTTTTATACATTTTTGGCACCCGTCAGCAACTTACTTGTCCCTTACCTACCTGTCAGCAACTTCACATTTCGATTACTGTCTAAATTCTACAAATTTTTAAGCGTAACCGCGATGATTTTTGTTAAAAAAAAAGTCTACTTTCACCGCTCTCACCCGTGCCCCTCCCCGCTTGAGCTGTCAGCAAATTCCAAATTAGAGTCTTCCCTTAGTGTACGACGTATTGTTACGGAAACTTTTCATGACCCGAGTCATATCGAAATTTCGTGCCCAGCTCTCCGTCTATTAGCCTAGGAAATAGCGTGCAAATTCGACGACGAGTGGTTACCATCTGCCAGTCGGTAATCGAAGAGATCATATAAATACAAAAATTTTTTCTCTCTGGAACTTTTTGGTATGGTGGGGGGATTGGGAGGGGGGCATTTATTTTTAAATCGAATGATTATCGATATCTGTCCGCATAGGTAGTTAGTATGTGTACTTCACATACCCCAATTACGCTGGCAGACGAAACTTCCGAACGGCGCACGCGCTAACCGGAAAAAGAAAAAAGAAGAAAAAAAAAATAGTTTCTTTTTCCGGTTAGCGCGCGCGTTCGGAAGTTTCGTCTGCCAGCGTAATTGGGGTATGTGAAGTACATATACTAACTACCTATGCGGACAGATATCGGTAATCATTCGATTTAAAAATAAATGCCCCCCCCCCTATCCCCCCACCATACCAAAAAGTTCCAGAGAGAAAAAAAATTGTATTCATATGGTCTCTTCGATTACCGACTGGCAGACAATAACCACTCGTCGTCGAATTTGCACGCTATTTCCTATACTATATAGTTTTGACAACGCTGACATTTCCAAACTTATAGATAATTATAAATTTTTTATGGGTAATCATAAGAGCCTATTTGGTTTATAAGGTTTTATACAGTACATTAATTTTGCCATGTAGAAATTATATTGGGATGAATAAGTATCTAAAGGAGTCTTAATTGAGTTGGAATACCGATGTTGTTATTGGTATGTTTCCATAAGTGTTTATACTAAAAACAGTTTTTATATGGCATTGCAACTTTCAATTTGATAAGTTCTCATAGGATCTGAATAGTGTTGAAACTGAAAAGGTTTCATTAGTAAAATCAATTTTTTATAAGAAACAATTAGTATATGGTTTTTGTAAGATTTGGGGGATTGTTATCAGTTTTAGTTTATATAATAATTTAATGAGGATTTATAAGAATACGTATTAATAAGGAATTACATCGAATAATTTTGTGACCTTTTTGGGATCTGAAGAGTAATGAAATTCAAAAGATATACTAAGGAGTTCCTAGTAGACATTTTATACATTTTTATAAGGCATTTAAAATAAAAAAAAAAAAAATATATATTTGTACTTATTTTTATAAGACTTCATGGGTATATATCAGTTTAGTTTATATAAGAATTTAATAGAAACGTGTAAGGATGCACGTTAAAAAGTATGAATAAGGTATTATCGAATACTTTTGTGAGTTTTTTTTGGAATATGAAGAGTAATGAAATTGAAAAGATATACCAAGGAGTTTCTAGATGGCATTTTATACATTTTTATAAGGATATATTTGTACTTATTTTTATAAGACTTCGTGGGTCCATATCAGTTTAGTTTATATAAGAATTTAATAAGAATTTATAGGGACATCTATTAAAAAGCATTAAGGGGCCGTTCAAAAATTACGTAACGCAAATTTTGATCAAATTTGACCCCCCTCCCTCCCCCTTGTCACATATTGTCACGTATGAAGATACCCCCCCCCCCATAAAAACAAGATTTTTAAAAAAATGTCATTTATATTAAAGTCCCGTGTAAACTTGGTTTGTCTTGTGACTAAGGACAAACCTTGTAGAGTTTATACAAAAATACCTATCTGTTTTCTTTATTCGTGCTGAAAAAAGTGAATGCAATCAGTAAGCAACCAATAGAGATCAAGAATTTTTAAAATATTTCGATTCAATTGTCTGTTTAGTGATTGTAATCACTTCGTTCAGTACGAAAAAAAAATACTTAACAAAAGTAGGTACCATCTTGGGTTACGTATGATATAATATGTTATACCACATTCTCAACAAATTTTAAAAAGATCAGATTTTTTGTGGAAAAAAGAATAACATTACGTTACGTAACACTTGATGCAACTCCTCCTCCCCCCTATGTCACAAGTTATCACGCTTTTAAGTACTCCCTCGTCCCCCTAATAGCGTTGCGTAATTTTTGAACGGCCCCTAAGAATGATTTACAACTATTAATTTGATAAGTGTTCATGAGGTCCAAGTAGTGGTAAAACTAATAAAGTTTCATCAGAAAACCAGGGATAAATTTTATAACATTTAATAAGAAATAATCATGGTATATGGTTTTTATAAGATTTGAAGGGTTATTATTAGTTTAGTTTTTTATAAGAATTTAATAAGGATTTCTCAGTGCACCCATTGAAAAGTATTATTTAGAACTGCTAATTTGAAAAGTTTTCATGGGATTTCAATAGTAGTCAACCTAAAAAAAGTTACAATACTTACTAAACTAAACATACTAAGCACAATAAGCCCAGGAGGCTGCAGTGCATTCGGAGTATTCCATACAGACAAGCCCTAAGAGGAGGGGTTTTAGTCAGTTGGAGCCTGACACTCAGACCTATTCCTAGTTGGGATAGGCAGCCCGTGTGCGTTTCCCCCCTCGCCAAAAAAACTAAACATACTAATACAATAGATTTCATATAATTTACATTAGAATCCATTGTAAGATTAAAATATATACACATTGTATTTTAGAAAACCCTCTTATTCCCATAAAAGTATAAAAGTCTTACAATAGACCTCAAGCGAGGAATATATATTAAAAATTCACAGAATCTATACAATTTTCGTGTTTCAAACGCCATGAAAACTTATAAATACTTATTATAGGCCTCATACTGAGAATTTACATTAATATCTTTCAAATTCATATAAAAACCTATAAAACTTCGCAATTTAATTACCATAAATACTTATAAATATACTGATAGACTTCATTCAGGGAATTTACTTTAAAACCCCATTGCATATCCTAATAGAATTTTATGAAAACTTCGTGTTTATTATTAAAACGTGCAAGTGTTGATAGACTTCAGGCAAGGAATTTACATTCAGAACACATTTCAAATACTTCAAAAACTTAGACACGTCTGAACCTATAAAATCTTATTTCAAACACCATATAAGAACTTACAAATACTGATGGGCCTCGTATGGAGAATTTTCATTAAATACATATAAAATATCTATAACACTTCATATTTCAATTACCGTGAAAACTTATAACTATACTGATAGACTCCATATAGGTAATTTACATTAAAAACCCATTGTATGCATCAAATATTATAAAAACTTCGCATTTCTTATTAATATATGCATATGCTGATAAACCTCAGGCAAGGAATTTACATTAAAAACGCATCTCAAATAGCCACATCAAACCACATTCAGAACTTATGAAAAACTTTGTATTTAGAATACTATAAAAACTTAAATATACTAATACATATAACTTCTGATAGACTCCATATAGGTGATTTACATTAAAAACCCATTGTACGCAGCAAATATTATAAAAACTTCGCATTTCCTATTAATATATGCAAATGCTGATAGACATCGGGCAAGGAATTTACATTAAAAACACTTTTCAAATAGCCGCACATCAGACCACAATTAGAACTTATAAAAAACTTTGTATTTCAAATACTATAAAAACTTACGTATACTAATAAGTTTCATACGAGGAATGTACACTTAAAACACACACACACACACACACACACACACACACACACACACACACACACACACACACACACACACACACACACACACACACACACACACACACACACACACACACACACACACACACACACACACACACACACACACACATACAGGTCTTCACCATATTTGCGGCATACTCACCGTGGGGCCAAAGTCTGGCGTACTTGGATGTTTCAATTATGTGTGATTCATTGAAAATTTACGAGATGGCAGATCTATTCGGTTTTCCTATACACTCCATATTAACGGAGATATATTAAGAAAACTAAATACGCCGTACATAATGTGATAAAATCATTTTACACGGTATGTCACACGTAATCCAATATAGAAGTTTTATACACAGTACGCCATAGCTAATGTAAAGTAAATGGTATGCCACAACTAATGTATAAGGTATTTCTATTACATAATATGTCTCACTTAATTCAACTTACAGTATACACAATACGCGTTTGTTAATCTAAACTATACTATATAATATATAATACACATATTATACAGTAATTTAATAGTATATTATTATATGAGCGATTATGATAGCCATTATTCACGAAGATGATGTTTGAGCCCACGAGCCGTAGGCGAGTGGCGCAAATCATTTGAGTGAATAATGGTCATAATCGCGAATGTAATACTATGCTTTTTCTACACCTATTAAACAAATAAATTAGACTGAAATATGATAACATTAATTGGTACCTATTCGTAAGAAGTCGAAAAAGTAAACAAACAATATGGCGGTACACTCGTCACTGTCACGCGAGTTGGTTGTCAGCCACAGCAGCAAAAGTTGATCGCGGTCGATTTAAAATATCATTGAATCAGCAAAACAGTTGAATTTGTATTTGTGATTGGCCGGATGCAGTGAATTATGAATCGATAATTCACTACAGTGAATTATAGGTACGATTTTTCACCAAAAAAAAGCTAATAATTGTCATATAATTAAATAGGTGTAGAAAAACTAATTTTGCTACTAGATGAAGACTAATTTTATATTTGTATTTGTTTTAATGTTAAAAAGGAACGAGTATAACCTAAACCATTTAATAACGATTTAAATAAATTCGATTAACAAATAATTATTGTTTCTTTTGATATATGAATAATTATAATTATTTGCTCATAATTATTTTTAATTATAGTTCGTTTTATAGATAAGTAGTTTCTTTGCACACGCGTTAATCCTATAAATAAAGCCGCCAATAGTCCAGGCGTAGTAACGTTATATACAATTATTTCAAAACTCATTACTTTCCAAATGAAATGGTAAAAAACTAATCAAGATAATTTAAGAAACTCTGTTGAATACAGAATAGTCGTTTTGTGTCGATATAAAGAG
The DNA here is from genome assembly GCA_936432065.2 of Rutpela maculata. Taxonomy (NCBI): domain Eukaryota; kingdom Metazoa; phylum Arthropoda; class Insecta; order Coleoptera; family Cerambycidae; genus Rutpela; species Rutpela maculata. Next base: position 348,182,913 of record OW386285.2, on the reverse strand, counting down.
AAAGAACAACATTAATCAAATATTATCAAGAATCAGCACCCGAAGTTTGTAACATCGGATCATTGACACCCTGTATGTATGTATATATGCAAAGAATGTTATAATACCTTATATCACAAGCTGAAAATTAAAAAAGAACGACAGTTTTGGCAGCTCAGTAATGAAAGAACATTTGAAATATTACCAAAAAGCGCAATGCCGATTATCTAGTAATATCTTAAAAACCTGCCTAAGGATCACTACTTCCACATCCAGCTTTCCTATTCAAATCTCTCGAAAAAAATGTTGATATTATATTTGCACTCCACTATATGGAAATAATTATTCACAGAATTTGATAATATAATTTTTGAAATCGTCTACCTGAGAAACCTCTAAAACAATGTGCCACACGGTAGTGCGGGTGGTACTGGGGGGTGGCAGAGGAGTTGGCTAATGCCAAAAACCTTTTGAAGTCCTTGGTTCTTGTATACACACTAAATCACAATTTTATTCTTTATCCCATTGTGGGGATGGCAATGGAGGTAACAGTAGAGGTGATTGATACAATTAGGAACTTCTCGTACATACCCTAAATCCCAATTTTATGGACACCTACTAGCTTGCATTACCTATTTACCCTCATTTACCCCCATTTACCTCCGAACCATTCATCGGAATAAGATGAAAATATAATCTAGTTTCAGATCTCGTCATAATACATTGGTGTACAAATTTCAAGTCAATATCATAAACGGTACCAGAGTAATCGTGCGCACAAAAACAGACAGAACGACAGACAGACAAATTTTTTTTTTGTTCAAACTTAAAATCTCGAAGTTTCATGATATTTTAGGCCTATTTGAAGAAAAAAAAATAGATTCAATTTTTTTTCGTTACTATACTTCCACTCCACTACGTGGATGTGGATGCGGAGGTAATGACAAAATATAAAAAATTAAAATGTGGTCATTTATTTGACGAGATTTAAAAAATACACATTACAAACGTAATAAAAATTAATAATGTTATAAGAACAATATGAAAGTGCACAATGATGTTAACACATGTTTTTACTTTCACATCCAGTGGAAGTATAGTAACGAGAAAAAAAATTTGGAAATTTTTATTGTTCAAATAGGCTTAGAATGTTATGAAATGTGGAGATTTTAAGTTTGAGGGAAAAAAAAATTCTGCCTGATGGTCTGTCTGTAACTTTTTTTGTGAGCACGATTACTCTGGAACCGTTTAAGATATTGACTTGAAATTTGGTACACGTATGTGTTTTAACGTGATCTGGAACCAGATTATATTTTCATCTTATTCCGTCGAAGGGTTAGGGGTAAATTGAGGTAAATGGGGGTAAATAAATAAATCAAGCAGGTAAGAGTCCATAAAATTGTTATTTAGTATATACAAGAGAAGCTATAAGGTCTCAAAAAAATTTTTGGCATTAGCCACCCCCACGCCATTATTAAAGGGGGTGAAAAAAAATTGATTGGTATGTACAAGAACCAAAAATCTCAAAATATTTTGAATTTGATCTGAATGCCTAAACTGGTAAACTTTACTCACCAAAATTCAAATTAATAAATATCAGTTTAATTGATAATACCATTAGACAATATTTAAATGCGTGTATCTTTAGCAAAACATATTATTGCATTTATTCATCTTTTAGTAGTATCTGCAAAATTGCTCGTTTTATTTCTAGTGTGTGAAAATTTTTGAGTTATACTTGAAATGTAAGCTTCAAGTATGGTAAAGTTTTACATTTGTTTTCTTTACTTTACATGCCGAAATTTCCCAGAATGAATTAATGAGGGTATACGTAATTTATATTATAATTATTTAATGATTAAATATATTTTATGGAATGGCTATTTATTTACATTACTAATAATTCTTTCGGTTAATTTAATGTATTATATCTGCGTAGTCGTTAGTCAAGGAGATTTGACTCCAGGGTCCTGAGTTCGATTTCTGGCTGTGGAACTACGATTCATTCAGAAAAAGAAATACTCAGATACTGGGTGTATGTCTTTCGTCTCCCTTACCACACAAAATTAAATTACACGTTCAGGGATAAAGAGGTTGTATTACCTGTATTATATTATTATTATAGTATTATATTAAATATTTAGATAAATTTTGATACATAATATATGATGTCAGCAAATAAAATATATCAATTATATTTGAGTATACATAAAAATAGAGTAAGGAAAATGTGTAGGTCTTACGGTAATGACTATTATTTATTAAAAATTTAATATTACTACTTATTAACAATATTTTTGAAAGTTGACATATTTTCTAAAACATGCAATTTTAGTTCATTTTTTAACTTAATTTTATTTCTTAATTGCCTAATATGCTGAGGTTAACATATTAAATAACCTTAAACCAATATAAGCGACAGATTTATAGAATGCAAGTCTTGTAGGTTTTGACATAGTATAATTTTTATTTATATTAACACGCGTTTGATACTTATGATCAATTAATTTTCCTTTATTGTTATGTTTGTGAACAAAGTGTAAAGTTGATAGTATATATAAATCCTGTAAATGAAATAATCTTGACTCATGAAAAAGTTGTTCAGTCGGAAATGTTTTTGGTTTATGTAATATAATTTTAATTAAATATTTTTGAATTATATACAGACTATTTAAAGCTAATTCATAACCCCCCCCCCATATCACTATGTCATAACTTACAACTGATTCAATGAAGGATTTAGGTATATATGTTTATTAATGTTGGTTTCTTGAAAATTTGCCTCAATTGATAGAATTGGTATAACAGTTTTCTTAGCTTACTTGTTAGGATATCAACATGTACGTTCCATTTTAAAAATTGGTCTATGTGTATACCAAGATATTTTACTTGTTCTGATGCCTCAATATATTTTGTACACTTACAATTCGCTATAGTTTTACACTTGTGATATTTTATTTTGGTAAAAGTTGATTTTCCAGCAACGATTGAAGAAAAGTTTATAAATTTAGTTTTTTCTATATTCAGTGTTAACAGATTTTGTTTTAACCAGTTTGTTACTAAATGCGGGCCATTTTCCGTTTTTATTTTGACATCTTCCCAGGTGGCATCAACGAAAAGCAGTACGGTATCGTCGGCATAAGCGATGATTTTTCCAGGGACAGGTAGATTTAACATATCATTTACATATATTTGAAACACAATTGGACCAAGTACAGTTCCCTGGGGAACACCGTACTTAATTATTATTTCTTTACTTTTTCATTATCAATGGTTACAATTTGTGTTGTTCTATTTGTTAGATAGTCCTTGATTAGATCACCATATATCCCTCGAATGCCATACTTGTTTAGTTTATCTAAAAGCTCGGGGTGCGAGAGAGTGTCAAAAGCTTTGGCGAGATCTAAAAATATCGCCAAAGGCTTTCTTGTCATATTTAATGCACTTGTGACTTCTTGTGTTAAACTATGCATGGGATCAACAGTAGATGTTCCCTCTCTGAAGCCAAATTGGGAAGGTGATATAATGTTATATGTTGTAAATGTTCAAGGATTCTAGTTTTTACACATTTCTCAATTATTTTAGCAAAATTACTTAAAATTGAAATTGGTCGATAGTTTTTCATTTCAAGTGAGTCTCCAGATTTAAATAACGGTTTGATCCAAGCTTTTTTAAATTGTTTCGGAAATCTATCTTTCACAAATGCTAAATTTATAATATAGAGTAATGGTTTAATTATGTGTACAGCTGGTTTTTTTATTGTATTTATACCTACATTATCTAAACCTGGAGATGCACTATTTTTTAAACTGTTTATATTGTTTAAAATTTTATTTGATGAAACAGGAAATAAATATATTGTATTGAGTAGAGGGATAATTTCATTTTTATTTGTTATTATTATTTTTCAAAATTTTTTCAGCCATTTTTTCCCCAATTTCAGAAAAATAATTAATAAATGCATTGCTAATCTCCATTTTATTATTTGTTATACATCATCATTTTCTAGTTTAATTTAATTTATTTCATTTTTTGATACGTTTTCATTTGTGGATTCATTAATTATTGACCATACTCTTTTTATATTATTGTGCGCTTCCTGAGATTTTCTTTTATAATAGTTATTTTTTGTTACTTTCTTTATTTTATTTCTATATGTTCTATATTTTTCTTTTGAATCAGTATTATGCGGATTTTTTATTAATTTTTGTTTAAGTTTATCCCTTTCCCGAATCGAAATAATGAGACTTTCACTAATCTATGGCTTTAATTTCTTTATCTCTGATTTTTTTTGTTGTAATGTTTGGTCGTAGACTCCTAATGGCATACTTGTATTTTATTAAAAACTTATTTGTTGCCAAATCTACCTCTACCTCATTTAAAATACCAAACCAACTTTCCCTTTCTAAAGTTTTTAATAGTTTATTCAATCAATTTTTTCGTAAACTCTAACTTCATTTTTTATTTCATTTCATTTATTTCATATGTTTTTTTAACTTTTGTACTAAACTAATCGCTACAGAATAGTGATCTGTAATACTACTTTTGATTATGGTGGATACACAGATAAATGAATCAAGTTTAGACAGTTTTAAAAAGATGTGATCGATACATGATGAGCTATTTTCGTCAACCCTTGTAGATTTATTTGCGGATAGAATCCTTTTTGACATAATTCATTTAGGTATTGTTGAACCACATTAACTTCCTTTCCTTTAAGAATATCTAAATTAATATCGCCTACAAAAAATTCCATGTCATATTGCTTGTTATTATTATTATTATTATTATTATTATAATTATTATTATTATTATTATTATTTAATATTAAGTTCATATCGTCAACGAAGATGCTGGCATCGGTGCTAGGAGGGCGGTAAGTAGTTATAATGTGATTTTTTTTTACCCCCTTTAATACATTCTATTGTGGAGAAAGTTACCCCCTTTTTTTTCAGATGTGATACATTTGTTGGTAAAGATTGATGTACATAAATGACAACTCTATCATTTTTATTAAAATTAGCTTCATTATAATAACATACATAATTTGGTATCTGCAGAATTTTTGTTTATTCTATATGCCAAGATTCTGATAAAATTATGAAATCATAAATTAATTATTTTTGAACTGCCTAATAAAGTAAGAAATTAGTCCAGTTATGTTAAACGCTCCTTATATTCATATGAATTAAATTTGTAAGAGGACTTTGCTTATATTAACTTTTTGTCTTATATTCAACAACATTATTTACATATTATCACTTTAAATGTAAGATGGTAGGTCGTTTAATATTTCTTTAACTGCACTCATATATTTTATTTGCCTACATACAAAAAATAAAAATTAAAATGGATACTAAAAAGTAAAAGGTTTAAAAGGATTCTAATGACAAAAAAAGTGCTACAAAGAAATTAAGTAATACAAAAAAAAAATAGGAGAATTACCTTTTTTTATTTACGGTTTATTTTTTTTACATAATTATAAACATAATAATACATAACCTAAGGTAACTGAAATAAAATAAATAAATCATTGTTTCTCAATATGCTAATAAAAAGTAAAGCTGACCTTAATTATATATATATATATATATATATATATATATATATATATATATATATATATATATATATATATATATATATATATATATATATATATATATATATATATATATATATATATATATATATATATATATATATATATATATATATATATATATATATATATATATATATATATATATATATATATATATATATATATATATATATATATATATATATATATAT